>BCNH02000011.1:19044006-19084206 GCA_001662345.2 Metrosideros polymorpha var. glaberrima | reverse complement strand
GTTAGCTATATATGTATGTCTCCTCGTGCAAAATAAGAGAAGCAAAAAGAAAGAAGAGAAAGAAAAAAAATATATTATTAAAAATTGTGCACATCAATGTCAGTCGGCAAAAAAAAATTGAACTGGTAAAAGTGCAATATGTTTAGGTTTTTTTGATAATTTTTAGAAAAGATTAAAAATTATTAAAAATTGTCCATATCAGTGTCGGTCAGCCAAAAAGATTGAATTGGCAAAAGTACAATATGTTTAGGTTTTTTTGACAATTTTTCATTTGTTTTTCAAAAGTGATTTTGAAACAAAGAATCATCTTTTTTATGATTCTTGTTTAGGCTTTAAAACTGATTTTAGGAACACTTTTTAGGATCAGAATCATTTTTTTTGTTATAATCATTTTTTTTTACCAAACAAGATTCTGCTCTGAAGAGCAAAATCAGAAAATCGTAATCGTTACCAAACAGACCCTTAGCCAATCATGGAAACGAAATGATTTCTATCATTTTGGACCTGATTATGAAGAAGTGCCATCAACTATGGATTATCGATTCGATTACACTATTCAGTTGAAATGCACACGTTACTCGTCGAACGGTGAATGCATGGGGATTTTTTGGGTCATTGATGATGGACCTAGCAATAATAGGAAAAAAAAGAAAGGAGATAACTTCAATGAATGATTGCGTAGCAAAATATCATTTTGGACGTGAGAAAAAAGGAGGGAAAATTCCTCATGATATACAATGTAGGTATGAAGTTCGATGTTAATAACATGCCGATTGGGGTGTTAAAAAAGGACCCCCAAATTTGAATCGAGTTGACTTGAAAGAGATTTCGATTTTTTTCCAATTGAGTTTGTTTTGATTCGAGTGGTAAGTAAGTATTTAATGGCTCAGTATTATTTTGAGCCATAAACCCAAATCCTCCTAAAATTCTCGAGTGGGCTTGAATCGAACCAGTTTGGTTTGGGTTGGGCTTTTTTGATAGTAACAATAATAAAAAAAAAGAAGTAAAGTTGGCAATCATCTTGTGAGTACAATATTGGCATGATTGAAGTGGATGGAACGATTAACATGCATTAATGAGAATATGTCGGTGGTTGGAATAAATAGGCCGCGTTTGGTGGTTCAAATTTGAGTTTGGATAAGATAATAAATTATCCTATCCGATGTTTGGTGACATTATCCTGACAGAATAAATCCGGATGCATTCAAATAAAAAATGCTGGATTTCTTATCCGGCTAATTCAGCATTGGATGTTAGATAAATCGGATTGGACATATTATATTGTTTTAAAATTAACTGAACAATTTCCACGCACTACGAAAACCCCATCTCAAGCGAGACTTATCGTCCCTGGCGTTTCTTACCAGCAGCCCCCCTATCGGTAGCCTCCCACCACCACTTCGGCAGCTATCCACCATGATCATCCCCCACCCAACATGCTCGAGTATCCTAGCTAGTGCCCTTGCTCATGGCTCACTTGGAAGGCTAGGGCTCACCATCTCATATGTGGCCCCCTCTTGTTCTCAGTCGGTTTTTCTAGCTTTTCCACCATCACCTAATCATCTCTCAATTCCTCTCTCTATTTCACCTCCGATTACTCATTCTCGACTTCCATTGTTCCACGATCTCTCTGTCGGTTGACTCTGAACTAGACATTCACCAAGTGCTTGATGAAACGCTAGAGAGAGATCCTCCTCGCCTCCGGTTAAGAATTTTTCTTAGCGGCAGAGGTCGTGCTCCTCCATTTTGCTCTGCAGCTGGCCCTCCTCTATCATGGTGCCCCCATTGTAGTAGCTCCACCACAGTAGCTTCGCCTTCAAATCTATATTAGGTTGCACCAAACATACGATAGGATATTTCTACAATCCAAACCTATTTAGAATATTTCAAATCCCCCTTTATCTCATCCTATCCCAATAAAAAACCAGATGACCAAATGCAGCCTAACCATATAAATTCTAGCCCATGCTATTAACCAAAAACAAGAACAAAAAAAGGAAATAGAAAAGGGTAATACATAGACTGGGCCTCGTAAGAGCCCACGTGTTTCTGGAGTATTGGTCGTAGGCCCAAAACCGTTACAAAATACTGCCCAAGCCCAACGAGCTGCTGCTTTAAAGGCCTCCTTTTTTGTTATTAGGATTTGGCGATCGGATTCGGGCTGAGCTCATCGGGCTCTCTTCAGAAATTGCTCGGAGACGACGGAGCGACCGGCCACAGTACGGTGGCGAGGCTCTCGCTTAACCAGGTATACCTCCTCCTCCTCCTCCTCTTCAATATGCAAGCCAGTCGATGGTCCATATAGTTCTCGTCGAGTTCATATAGTACTCCTTTGTCACTGAAGAAGAACGATGGGGATGCCACTGTAGAGTTCCTCTGGTTTGAGATGAGGAGGCTCTGTAGATACGGCTACTGTTGTCGCAATCTCGCTCGGGAGTACAATCTATCGCCGCCTACTGCGTCGCTTGGTGTTGCGCCTACGATTGCGAATCCTTGGTCTTCGCATCGGATGTTGCGGGGCCTGTCCGCGCCTTGTTGGAGTTTCGACGAGTTCCTGTTTCCCTTGCGGCACCCAGCTGCCGCGGCCGAGGTCGCTGTGCAATTGTTTTGCACGGATGTCGTCTCGTTGGGGCGACCCGAAGAGGTTCGTGGCGTTGAGGACGATGGTTTAGATAGGGATGCCGATAAGGTGCATAAAACAGTTATGGATCATTCTTTTGCATATCATGACATGGAGAAAGCCTTGGATCAGACTGGCATTGGCTTGACCACGGCTTTAGTCGTCGGTGTCCTTCACAGGCTTCGTTACGAGGAGAAGATAGCATTCCGGTTCTTCACGTGGGCGGGGCACCGGGAAGATTACGATCACGAGCCTCAGGCTTATAACGCTATGATGGACATATTGTCCAGCACAAAGTACAAGGCGAAGCAGTTTCGAATTGTCTGCGACCTGTTGGATTACATGAAGAGGAAAGAGAAAAAGAGAGTTCCTATGGAAGTTCTTCTGAGGATATTGAGGCAGTACACAGAGAAGTATTTGACCCATCTTCAGAAATTCGCTAAGAAGAAGAGGATTAGGGTGAAGACTCAGCCGGAGATAAACGCCTTTAACTTGCTGTTGGATTCCTTGTGCAAGTGCAGTTTGGTTAAGGATGCCGAAGAACTGTTTGAGAGAGTGAAGAATAAGGTCAAACCCGATTCTAACACGTACAACATATTGTTCTTTGGGTGGTGTAGAGTAAGAAATCCGACTAGAGGAATGAAGGTTCTGGAAGAGATGATTCAAATGGGTCTCACGCCTGATAATTTCACCTATAATACTGCGATCGATGCTTTTTGTAAAGCAGGGATGGTAAGCGAGGCAGCTGAGCTGTTTGAGTTTATGCGAACGAAAGGCTCCACCATGTCTTCTCCCACTGCAAAGACCTATGCTATTATGATTGCGGCTTTGGTTCAGAATGATCAATTGGACGAGTGCTTTAAACTCCTGGGACATATGATAAACAGCGGTTGCCTTCCTGATGTTTCAACCTACAAGGAGTTTATTGAAGGGATGTGTATGGCTGGGAAGGTCAAGGAAGCTTATAAGTTCCTGGAAGAGATGGGAAACAAAGGTTATCCCCCTGACATTGTCACCTATAACTGCTTCTTAAGGGTTCTTTGTGACAACAAAAAGGTGGATGAAGCGATTAGGCTTTACAGGAAAATGATTGAGGTCCAGTGCATGCCCAGTGTGCAAACCTACAATATGTTGATCCCAATGTTCTTTCGGATGGGTGATCCTGAAGGGGCATATGAGACATGGCATGAGATGGATGAGAGGGGCTGTGCACAGGATGCAGATACATACTGTGTGATGATTGAAGGGCTTTTTGACTGTAATATGTTGGAAGACGCACGTTGTCTTCTGGATGCAGTCATGAATAAAGGTTTGAAATTGCCATATCGAAAGTTTGACTCTTTTCTGATGAACCTATCAGTAACTGGTGATCTTCAAGCCATTCATAGACTTTCAGAGCATATGAGGCAGTTTTACAATCCTGCTATGGCCAGACGATTTGCACTAAATGAAAAGAGAAATAGTGTGAGGTTGAGAGGAAAGTGAGAAAATATGGACGCAGTCACCAGCCAACTCCCATGTGATCAGACCTGACTTATTTTCAAGTCGTTCCCTATCGTCTGCATGCTAATTGAGGATGTTATACCACAAAAATGCAAGAACATTCCGAGAGTTTCTCTTACGATGTGGATAACTTAGTGTATTGACCTGGAGACTCTCCTGTACTTCGTTCTCATACATCGAGCCAAATTGTTTATCTTCTAAATCTGCTAAGGTCTATACAAATGCTTCATATTGGAGGTGATATCTGTCACAGCTCATGACATTCTTTGCTAGAATAGTTTATCTGATCTAAATAAAAGACCAAGATGCGGACAATGATGGCCTCAACTAGCCTTAAGGGCTCTACATTCCACAGTCTCTAGCTCTATTGCATCAGCCTTGATCTGAACTCCTGAGAATTTATCTTCAGCAATGTATGTTGCCTATAAATGTATCTTTCATCGCCTTTGTATGAAGAAATTCTTTTTAAAAGGAAGAATTTCAAGAAAAGGGAAAAGACTTTAGACGTCAGAAGATGTTCTCTTACCAGTAAGATCTGCCATCCTTCAAGTGCCGTTTCTGCCTAATAATGAACCAAGGAGAGCTTTCTGGACAAAATCAAAAAGTCACTTCCGACACCAACAAATCCAAAATTTAAGGTTTGAAGTTCAAGAGAGAGAGACAGATAGGAAATGGATGCTTTCAGGTTTTGTTGACATGATTTCCTTCAACTCTCCCTCTTTTACAAGCCGAAAATGATAAGCTCGAACTCCTCTTCCATGTTCCACTTACTTGAAGACAGATCAGTATTGCAACATTTACTCAATTTGCTTTTGTTCTCCAGTAAACCTAATTGAAATTGTGGGTTCATGGTTCTATCTGCCAATACAAGTGTTTACAATGCTATTTTAATAGATAATCTTTTAACAACTCAGATGTTGCCATTTGAAGTCATGGATAGAGAGAATGGCGGATGACTTTATTTGGTAGAATTATGTAATGGGACTCTCTGTGTAGTTCAAATTTTTATTTAGAGATATCACATGTTCTTTGCCCCGTTCTCACATGTGATGGATGTATTCTTTTCTTATGGATTTTTTTGTGGTTATGTGTACCACAAGGAGTATTGAAGAAACTATTGATGATGGATGAAGAAAGTCGACTTTAGTGTATAAGATAAATAGGGAGTCTAGTCTCTTTCTGCGGGACTTGGGGTATTATACTCCTTTTTCATTTGATTACATGCAATCTAATTGGAGCATGGCGACTTTGGCCTTCAGGTACATGCCAAACGGCATCTTAGGAACCATTTGTCAATTTATATCTAATGCCAAGCGCGGATCATGGAAACTATTGAATTTGAGGTAACAAAAGTTTTTCAGGTTGAAGTACTTCAGTTTCTGGATCTCGCTGCTTAAGGTTGGCTGTAACTTGCTCTGCCCATAGCCCGATGCATGACGGAGGATAATGGTAGTCCTTCTAAGACCATTTAGTGCTGGTTGAACTTGACATGGTGACGGATGCTTTTCAGATGATATCACGGGATGTGTTTTTTTGTCGTTCATTTCCACGCCTACGTATTCCGGAATTTCCAAGTTTTCTGTTCAACTGAACATTCAAATAATGTCACTGCATAAATGATCCATGTAACACATCTGCACCTTTTATGAACATAAATTTCAGTTGTGCTTATTTAATTCAAATATCGTCTCAAGTACCTAATACGAATGTCTATTATTTATAATACCACAGTTAGTTGTTGCCATAAAACATTAATGACCTCTGTTCTATCACATTTACTCTACAATCCGTCATCTATTTGTCTGCTCTCTCTCCCACTTAACACGTGTTGAGTTTGACATATTTTTTCTCTATTAATCTTAATAGCAGGGCACTTTGCTTTTCTGAAAAGTTTCTAATATTTGGAACTGATAATGCTGACAAGATAAGGATTTAAGGTGGAACTTTGCTGGAGATGTAAAGATGAAAAGCGATATGACCGGCTATTACTGCAGTTTCAACCCCTGTAGAACAAATGTAGTTTACCTTATAACTTGGCATTTGCTGATGTTAGGTTTGGCCATCCAGTGCTCTGCTGCTTCGTCTTAGGAAGGAGATCCATCACTTCCAATTTCAACCGCCGAGTTGGGATGGCTTTGATATTTCCCCATTTACTTAATCTTTGAATAAGCAAAATAATAGTATATTTGATTTTTCCACCTAGGGGAAGGCCTTTGGATGGTTAATGTAACATATTTTACTGCGTGCCTCCACAAGAGTATATTAAGCGGAGATTGGAATTGGCGGAAAAAATGCTTCCACATTATAGAGTTAGGCATTGCACAGATAATGGGCTGGGAAGGGCATGAGGAAAATTTAGTGCACTAGTTTTAATTCCAAACTTTTAAAGTTATAGGAGCAGAACTTTCTTTTTTGGCACTCATAACATGTGCTATCTTACTAAACAGGAATGGTTGTGTTCGATCTGACTATTACTATTATAGCACTTTTGAGGTGCCCTTGCCACAAGATGCTTTTGAATACTCTAATTTGCTTCTTTCATTATCTTCGATCAACTTAGTGCTCTAAAGCATGTTGACGAGATCGCGAGTCTCTCTCTCTCTCTCTCTCTCCCCGTATGATGAACTTCTGTTACATATTGCAGAAGATGTTACAAACTTCTCTCACAATGTCATCATTTTGAAGAATTGCTGTAAGACTGTAAATATGTTATAATAGCTGTGTGGTTGACTCATCTATGGGATGTTACATTTATACAACAAAATACGACTTATATGCAGGACAAGGCTCTCGACATGGTTGCCTAGATTTCCTGTAGGTGATTTATGGAGGTATGTGATGCGTATGGCCTCTAACATGCTATAAGAAGAGTTGAGTTTCAAGATCAAGCATACCATTCAAGCATCTCCAGTTGCCTGGTTTCTCTGACCCCCAATCTGAACTCTTTTTACACATTTCTTCATGGAAGTCTGAAAAAATCTTTGAAAAATGCACCAATCTAAGACATATATGTGATTTAAGGAATAGACTCAACTTTCTAGCACAAACTACAGTATTTTCATAGCTCTCAGTTATCATTTCCTATTCTCCCTCTCAGTAGCTCGTCAACCTTGGCCTATCTGTAATTTGGATAATGTCACACTTGGCTCCGCTCCTTTCTACCTTTACGGCTGTGCATGAATTTCGTTTTTGATATTCCATTCCACTCGGAACCTGTTTAACCTTGTCTAGGCACTATCAGAATCACATGCAAGAGGACAAAAGGCACCAGAGTGTAGGTTTTCTTGCTTCTTGTACTCAGTGGATCTTGACAGTATAGTTGAATTACTATTGTTGTTATTATTATTTTAATGCATAAGAGTGTCAACAGTTTGAGCCTTGGATCCGATTTAAGAATGGTTATTATTAATTAATGTAGATATAAGCTGCAACATGGAGAAATTGAACCGTCGTCTCTAAATCGTGGTTTATTATGTAGATAAGTTGAAAATGTCGTCCTTTGTATCTCGATTAGGTGCTATAAGTATTTGCCTCTGTAATCTATTTGAAGCATAATTGATATTTGACCGATCAACATCACATTCTGAGATTGCGCGTAACTGTAAGGGTGACGGTATTTCTTCATTTACACGCAGATGTGGTGTAATCATTTCCAGCTTTGTGGAGTACACCATGGCAATGACGATTGCAGTAGTTGGAAATTTGCATTTGGATGCTCGATGGCGTTGTCGCTTTCTTGGACTTTTATTCCATGGATGCTGCCGACACTTGGAGTAATATTGAAGATTCTGGACTCACTCTTTTCCACATGATGCTACTCGAGAGGTTTGTTATAAAGATACACTCCTTTATCTGTCGAATATGAACACGACAAAATGTTGTAATCATCTTGGACTTGTGAATATAAAGTCTCAATCCACACTTGAGCCGAAAGAAATGGTCTTTTAGTGCACCTCTTCTTCGTGCTTTTGATAAAAGTTCCTACTTGAATAGGATTTCTTCAACTAAAACCTCCAATTTTATAGTGGGTGCTCCATTGTCAAGGGCTCCTCATTGGCTTTAGAATTCCTCTTCTGAAAATCTCACAATCAAAAGCACTTCTTAGATGGCCAATTCCAGGCCTTTTGCAGCAAACATTCTGCTAGATTCTCTTGCCCCCATTAGAAGCAAGCCTTAAGACAAAAGAGAAAATAGTTGCAATCAGAAAGAAGGAAAAGTTCTGTTGAATTTAGAGGTCATACAGTGAAAGACACCAAGTTTCTATTGTATAGATACGGAAGAAGGTGTCATATTCCATCAGATTCAGTATATTATTCTATTTGAAGGGATGGCTAATAATGACTCCAAGACATCCTTATCTGCCACCTAATAGCCATAGTCTCAAAAGTAATTTGCACTCAAATTTATATTTGCATTTTATCTAATTTCTTCAACTGGATTTCTATTACAGGTGTCAGAATCCGAGCTACAGATACTTTGGAAGAATGGTGAAACACTTTTTAAAGAGATTGATATTGCTATGGTAAGCAAGCAGAAGGATGAGTAATATTGATTTACATACAAAAGAAGAAAAGACTTTCTGGTTTTTTTTATAGGTAGGAGAAAAGACTTTCAAGAGATGCTAGTCATGTTTTTGAGAGAGAGAGAGAGAGAGAGAGAGAGAGAGATGTTAGTGATAGATAGTTGTGAGTTGGTTATCATGTGGATAGAAACCCAATGTGCAATGCTATTTCTTTGGAATCTGAATGGTTTATAAGTTAGCTTTCGGCTGCCCACAGTTGAGAAGTTGTGATTTCTTCTGGAATTGGAAACCCTTGATTCTGAATAAATCATAAGGGTTGTAATCAGCCGGTATGAACCGAGCGAAGAAAGGCAAGGCGTTAATCAGGTGCTTGCCCATGCTTAAAGCAGAAACTAGTCTTCCTTAGAGGAACAATTTTCCATGGGTTTGTAAAACGCATTCCTCTCACATGGTCAATTGTGGTGGAGCTACAGTCAAGGGATTACTTCATTTCTGGTTTTCCTCTTTAGTTAGATGTCCATAACAACATTCCTTTGAGAAACCCATCTGCCAAAAGAAATCTGACGTCGTACCTGTTAATTATGATTCTTATTGACTAATGCAGAGACAGATGGCCAATATCTGCTCAAAGGAAGCTCTTTGGTGACCAAATATATCAGCTTTGGGGACAAATACAGACCGTCAAATACTTTCAAAAGAAGATGTCTAGACTGTATGTGCAGTTTGAGTGAATTCAAGATTATTACCATCTCTGTCTACATCCATATGGATGCTGTGTTGTTATTGTTGTTGTTAAGCATGCTGGTGAATTAAACATGATCTTGAAGCTCCTCCGAGATTTAAACAGCCTCTCCTGCTATATCAGGAAAACTACATGTGGCTGAAGAGAAACACATGAAGCAAAACACAAAAAAAAAAAAAGTAGGTGAAACTGGTGAACAGTCAGGACTTAAGAAGAAGCATGAAACTACTGCTGAGCCAGTCAGTTTAATCAAATTCTATTACTTTCAGAAGTTAGTATTTTCACTTGATTCCACAGAGCTTTTCATGGTGCAGGCGATCACCGATTATGAGTCCATCTTCACAGTTGAAGAGAGAGAGAGAGAGAGAGGTGGTGAACAGTTAAAAAGCGGTTGAATTACCAAGTTGTTCAGGGTCGAAGAAACGGGTTGAGTTCAGTAGCGACGGTGACCGATGTGGCGGGCGATTTTGGTGCCTTTAAATTTAGACATATGTTGGGTGAAAAATGGGGGACGGATACGTCGAACCCATTAAACAATCTGTTTCTCCAACTTTGAGAGTGTTAGGCCAACGGTCAAAGGAAGAGACTCCTGTCCCCCCATTTTCATTACTTTATTCCTCGCCCAGATTAGACCACTCCTCGTCGTTGGGTGCACATTAATTTAGGGTTTAGACATTCCCTCTCCGTTTTTCTGCCACCCTTTCCTATCTCGATGTTCGTATTATATCTGTTTCTGAGGAGGTGTGTGGGTAAGACTTGTCTCGTGTTCTTGATGTTCCTGTCTGTTTTTAACTTGAGCAGTAGCTTCCCTTCTCAATGAAAGTGGTGATCATCTTGAATCCGAATGATGAACGAAGTGGGTTTGTCCGGATCCTCCATGTTTGTTTATGCTGATAATTTGTGGACAAACGGGTCATTAATTGAACCATTATCTTTTTTACTTATATTTGGAAGACTACAATGAATGACCTTGGAATTATGCCTTCATGTATATTAATTGCAATTATGCACTTATTTTCACATTTACATGGTTAAAGAAGCTGCCGCCACTAGTTAATGGAGAATTACGCGATACACATAGTACTTCTCCACTAGAACAGTTGATAGTTGACACATACCATATTAGACTTTGTACATATGATTGGCTACGCGAAGCTATAAGAGGACACAATGAGATACGCAATTAGCGACGAACAAGGTGAGAAAACCGACCCACATTGATCATGCGCATTGTCTATGTAGGAATCGGTATTTCAACTAGTAAGTTCACGTGATAAATCAAATGAAACCACCGGCCAAGGTTTGCATTCTTTATAAATGTGGTGCGGATACAGTCGGTGAAAAATGCTACTTTTGGCCAGCCAAAATGTCTTTGGACTGAAGTGGCCATCAAATGTAAGTCAATTCCGAAGTCAATACAAACGATACATGGAAGTGGCGAATAATTCATATTGATATCAAATTTTCCAAAAACATTCTCACGGGGCATTCGAGCCCCGCATCTTTAATCCATCCATAAAAAGATTCATAGCGTCACTTCGAAATTGCGTGACAATAATCTCGATATCTCATCAAACAACGAGGATCCTTTTTACATCAAGCCGCGAAATTCGAACTAATTGAATAACTGATTATTACCGCCCTAGATTACCTACAAAGGGTTAATTCCCAAGCTATGGGGGGTGGTGGTGGTGGTTCTATTCAGCAGGTTCAATACCATTACGAGGCTCCTGCGTTTGACTAGGAGCACAATAGTTTTCCTCCTTTCTGCCGAGTGTCTACGAGCCTCCACGTGCAGTTCTGAGATTTCAAGCAAAATGGTCAGTTAGGTCTGAAAGGTGATCGAAACCTGAAAACCCCTCCCTTACCATCAAGCCCCCATAAAATCTAACAAGAATATACCAACCCCTTCTTTATCAACTCGCGACCTCAAAAAAAAGAAATTGCGAAAATCAGCAAAATTATTCAATCGACATAATTTTCTTGATGACTAGCATTTATATGTTCAATTGCAATGTAACAGTCGGCACTTATTTAATGTAGTAAAGGGAAAAGGCATCAAATATTAATTGGATGCGTGCATGTGTGCTAACCGAGTATACATTATAGCGAGTGAAGACGACCCATTTGAATTAAAACACCCCCCCTTTCGAGAGTTTGTACATAAATTTATCATGGATCGAGATTTATAGCCAAAGTGCGGGTTATACGAGGAGTACATGTATATGGATGGCGTTGTATCTAGGTTAGAAAAAACACGAGGGAAGACGTTGAGAGGGGAACGAAATGCATCCCACCAAGCAACCCCCTCTCTCTCTCTCTCTCTCTCTCTCTGAGTCTCTCTCAGCTATAATTATATTTATATAATATTTCATATGTGTAGGTTTAGAGCTATGTATATATATATATGAACAAGTATGAGAAAATAAAGATGTGATGACTTGCATATAAGGGTTTGTTAGCCTAGACGTTGCATCAATCGCTGGTGAAGGTCTGTCCAAACCCCTCCAAACTCACCGCACTCTCTAACGGAAATCTCTCTCTCTCTCTCTCTCTCTGCTTCATCATCTTCTCCTTCCGTTCTCTCTCATCTTCTCCTCCAAATTCCTACACATCATCTTCTTTATATTCTCACCCTCCTTCCCTCTCTGTCACCATTTTATTATATCTCCAAGTACACTCCTTGCTATCCCTCCTATCTATCCTCTCTCTCTCTCTCTCTCTCATATATATAAGAGCCTGCACAACCAAGAAAGCTAGCAAACATATAGTTCTTCAGATCTTGTGGTTTCTGAAGAGATCTAACCGCGTCCTCCTCTCGTGCTGTGGAGAAAAAGGAAAAGATATCGCGGGTTTTGGAACAGTGGTTTCGCGATTAGGGTTTCTGATCTCGCTCCGCTGTTCTCTAGGTTTTCCTTGTTTGGATCGTCCTCCATCCTCTCGTGTATAGAAGAAGCTTTAGCTCAAAGCTAGACAAGGGCTTCGATCAGATGTGCACCAGAGGCCACTGGAGGCCCGCCGAAGATGAGAAGCTCCGCGAGCTGGTGGAACGGTACGGTCCCCATAACTGGAACGCCATCGCGGAGAAGCTCCAAGGAAGATCAGGTGCTTGCTTGGTCTTGGCCTTGGTCTTTATCGAGTTTGCAACTTCCATGCAGAAGTTTCTGCTTTTCCATCCAATATATATGCATGCTGCATAGGGTTTCGATCTTAGCTAGGATTCGATGGGCATTAGAAAAAATGATAAGAAATGTTATTACTCGGACTAGACTCGTTCAGGAAAATTCAGATCGAGTTGGACATATTCGGTGGAAGTAGCCGCCCTGTTTTAGCCAATCACGGATGAGAGATCGGTTGATCTAGTTCGGTCGATCATAGTCATTCAATATGGCCAGTCTCTCATGTCATCTGATGGTTGTGATTGGTATGTAAGTCCATTTGACCTGATCCATGCAAGAACCACTCGTTCTGTGAAGTGAGATCCATGCGAGCCTCACGAATCCAATGGTTTAAACATGACCAACCTATGTATTAGCCCGTTATTATTACAAGTTAATATTGATTTTGTTATTTCTATTGAAGCAACAACTAATTCTGGGAAGTGTGATTTGGTGATGATCAGGGAAGAGTTGTCGGTTGAGGTGGTTCAATCAGCTGGATCCGAGAATCAACCGAAGCCCGTTCACCGAAGAGGAAGAAGAGAGGCTTCTGGCTTCCCATCGTATCCACGGCAACAGATGGTCTGTCATCGCGAGGCTATTCCCCGGTCGGACCGATAACGCCGTCAAGAACCACTGGCACGTGATCATGGCGAGGCGGAGTCGAGAGAGGTCGAGGCTCTACGCTAAGAGAGCCGCCCAGACTCTGATGGAGGAAAGGACGAGATATTCTTCGCCGTCGTCGGCTAGTAAACAACAAGACACGCAGATGATGAACATGATGATGAACGCTAGCGCCACCGCAAATTACCAGCTCGCTTCTTCGCTCGTCGACAACTTCTCTGGTTTAGGGCAGCGCGCTTTCGCTCATGCCGGTCTTCCGTTGACCAAACAACTCCACTCCGACCATCAGACTACTCCCAACATTCCTGTTCGTGAAGGTAATTACATCGTTGAAATGGTGAATTCTAGAAAAAACTATAATCTGGAATTAGTGAAGATACCGCTAGACAATTTCCCTATAATCCCATTTTGATGAATCCCATTGCTGTACTTAGGTTTATATACTCTATCATTCCTTTTGTTCGAAATATCACAGTTCTGGTGTCGTCAAATTGTTCTATTAAAACACTACCGTGTGTTCACGTACATGTAATAAACTTCCACTTGATTAAGAAAATGGTCTAGACGATAGACATATTGCAGTTTCTTTATGGCAAAATTATTTTCTCGCTGCCGATAGACATCATAGTTTTCTTTTTGAACTTTCGAACGAGCCTTAGGGGCGAAAATATCAACAAAATGAGTACTTCAAAGGGTAAAATGCTTTGATTTAATTACAACGTAAGAACTGAAGATGCAACATGAGGATGAATTTATGATAATTCTGATGCTCTTAGAGTTATATAAATGACTATAGAAATGCCATTTCTTGGGTCTTCCACGTGCAAGGTCATCTTATTCTCTTTTTCTGTATGTCTTTTGCAGATAAAATTCAGCCAACTGAGTTTTATGATTTTCTCCAAGTAAATACTGACTCTAACAAAAGCGAGGTCATCGACGTCGTCCATGCAAGAAGAGACGATGAAGAGGTCGATCAAGAAGCGGCTAACCTCAGTGCAGATAATGAAGCCAAGGGTGGTAGTGTTCCATTCTTTGATTTCTTATCGGTTGGAAGCTCTTCATAGCCCGGGTATTTCGCAAAAGACGGCATCCGCGAATTACCCGTCGATTAATTAGAGCCTCAATATTACGTAGATCGCGCCGGCCACCACTTCGGTATTAACAGAGATACGTACTTATAACTATTCAAAGAGATATATGAATATATAGCTCTAGCTAGAAAAAAGGCACCATGTACTTCATTAGAAACCAGAACATAGGCTGAGCTACATGTTAGTGTCAAACCATACACACACGTTGGAGAAGAAGCAGGAATTTTCACATTTCAGCATCTCCAAATTATAGAATCTTGCATGTGTTTTGGATTTTGCATATGGCTGTTACCTGCTCTAATTTCCCCTAGTACTACCCTTAACCCATGCATATTTTAATCATTTGAATCCTTAATTACTAGCTGAAGTTTACATGGGAAGAGATTCGAAACTAAAGGAGTATTTTCTGATTAATTTCTTGACGGGAAATTGTATTACGTGCATCATCTTACGATCCTCCCTTGCAAAAGGTCAGTGCGCAAGAGCTAAATACTTGGTAAAATGAGAAACCCTAATCAGACGAACACGCGCGAATCACTTGTATCATCGTCAATGTGATGCCGCCCTATCTTTAACTTTTCAAAAGGGCTGGCAAAATTATGAACTTTAACGTTGTACATTGCTAGTAAAAGGTTAGTTTTCACCGATGTGTCATCATTGTGCATTTTGAAATTGCAAAAGTAATTGCTTCTTCGAAAGACCGAGATTCATTTCATTCGTTCAATGAAGTAAGGACTGCATATGGGTACATGAAACGAATCTTTATTTCATTTCTTCCTACTGAATAATGTGATTTCAAAGCTTATGTCAGATAGAGGAATGAACAAATCCCATTAAACATGTGATGTGGAATTTAATATCTTTGATCGCAACCATTATCGGGTAATTAAAGCATGCATCTTCATATGATAGCGGTAATAATCTTGTCGATTTATAGATATCTTTCATGATTACAGCATGATGTAATTTAGATAATGGAGCAATATCGTCTTGATTGGACCTATAACTACCCAAATGCCGAGCCTGATGGTTCTTCGCAAAGGCCAGCACGTTGATCAAAATATAGTTTTCGACAACGACTTCTAACAACATTCGAACCCATCTTCATCAGCCTGAAACTTGAGTTGATCCCATCCTATATAATATTCCTCGTACGAAGAAGTAAAAGTCGATTCTAACAATGCCTCGACTCGATCATAATAGAAAATCGACATACCGACTAATTCGCAAATCATGTACGTACACCACAAAACATCTAGCTAGTGAAAAGAAAAATTGGACGGCACTGCGCATATGCTTACTTAGGTAGTTAGATTTCATCACTTACTATCCGGAATACCATGGCGGCGATCGTCACCAGAAAACATTACAATATGCTTGTTTTTTCAGCATCTAGCTAGAACCCTATTTAGCTGCTCATAACTTTACATATTCATTGATCGGTAATTCTGTTTGAGCTTATTAGTTCCATTCATATATTTGTAGCACGAAGGCGGTAAAAGGCCTTACATGTCGAATTGAGTTGCAATAAAATAAGTACTTTCCTCTCTCTCTCTCTCTCTCTCTCTCTCTCTCATTTGTCTATCTAATTAGGTAAAACTGATTAATCTAAACAATGTTTTGCGACTGGATTTCATATTCCGTCCCCACTCTATGTACCCTTTTGTTGACACTATTTGTGAGCATCCCTAACGTAGATAATGGTCCAATGACCGTCTTGGGTTCATGCATAGATAGAATGTGGGACTGATGGAGTGTACATGTCCAAGGGATCAATTACTACTCTCAGACAAATCAAAAGGAAAAATTGTCAAAAAAATTCTAAATCTATTGTACTTTTGCCTATTCAATCCTAAACCTTTTAAGTTTGCCAATTCGATCATAAACCTTTTGCAATTATGCCAATTCAATCCTCTTTGGCCTGCTGGCGGTAACGTGGCGTGTAGGCCAATTGAAATAATAATAATTTAATATTTTCCAAATTTTTAATTAATTTTTTCTTTTTTTTTTCTTCCTTCTTCCTCCTTGTTGTTGTTGGCTTGGCTGGCAAAGGTCACTGGAGCTCACCGGCCATTGGGTGAGGGCCGCTAAGTCCTCATCGACCGTTGGCAAAGGTAGCGGTCCTCACCCGGCGTCACCCAGATTCGGTGACCCTCGCCGGCCAAACCAACAATAGCAAGGAGGAAGCCAAGGAGGAAGAAGAAGAGAAAAAAGAAAAAAATTAATTAAAAATATTCATAAAATATTAAAATATTATTATTTTGGTTGGCCGGTGTGCCACGTGAGCACCGGTCAGCCAAAAAGGACTGAATTGGCATAAATGCAAGAGGTTTAGGACTCAATTAGCAAACTTAAAAAGGTTTAGGATTGAATTGGCACAAATGTAAAAGATTTATGACTAAATTGACAAAAATGCAATAGGTTTAGAACTTTTTTAACAATTTTTCCCAAATCAAAGAAAACTAGAATTGCTCAAAATTCCAAAAAAAAACTTTACAAAAAGGAAAAAGAGAGAAAGGTTGCACCAAGAACAACGACCTAGAGTCTTGCCGGTGGAAATAGCTTTTGACCCTCCAACCCAAGAGCATTGTCACTTCCTTTTCTGGGACAGGCTTCATGTCTTCTTCATTCGTAGGTTCGATCGTGGGTATTGTCTTTGCCATTCCAACTAACTTCAGTTGCTACCTCTCTCTTGTATTCTTGCTTACAAAACAACCCTGTACAAAATGTCATTGTACTCGTACCAAGTCAACCATCAATGGGGTGGTATTCCAATTCTCCAACCACCATCGAGTCTCTCTCTTACTTCCAACGTACGAATATTAATCAGCTCCGGTTCGAGGTTATTTAATGAGGGGCTCTGATTAGATCTACTCGCGACACGGAAAAAAAATGAAGTTAACCGACGGTGGCCGTGGTGATGGGCTCAGCATGTACTCGGAACTAATTACGTAATGGGATGGAGATATAGGGTTTTGGCCCGCGGAGGCAACAACATAACCAGGCAAAGTCTTTCAGGTGTAATCACGAATCTAGTTCGATGTTTTTACACAAGACATGAATGAGAACGCTAGTTTTGTTGTAACACACGTGGAAAAACGTCATTGCGAAGTATCGATATTTTAAGTTACTGCCGATATTATCTTTGCAAGAAGTAAAAGAACATGGCGAAACGACAATCATTTCTGTAATCTGCACAACGTGTTGTCGTAATTAGAAAGCGATTGAGAAATTCGGGCACCCCAACTTCAGTCATTGTGAACACCAAGTTTGCTTAAATTGTTTTGTTGGTTAGATGTTAAGATGATAGAAATGGCTCAGCATCCACGAAAGAGTCGTAAGTACTAGGGTTGACTCTTGATCAATAAAGGCTTGCTGCGAAAATAATGTTTTCATAGCATAAAGTATGATGCAACGAATATGAAATTTTTTTTATGTGCTCTAACGATTTGATTTTCTAGATAAATGTCTCTTTCGGGCCTTTCGTATGGGTATTTCATTATTTCTTCAAATTTTCTCCTCCCTAGGGCGGAATGGCAAGGCGATTAGCGGGCGGGCCCGAGATTTCGGATCGGGCCGAAATTATAGCCCAGGCCCGCCCATTATGTAATGAAAGTGCTGTGGGCCGGGCCTGGGCCCAAAGATGCGTTCGGGGTCCTTTTGTCTTGGGGCGGATCTGGTCTACCCCGCGGGGCTCTGGGCCCGAATAAGCTCTCTGATTCTCTAACTTTTATATATAATTATATAGTCTTTTGGATCTACTTTCTAACCGAGCTTAGCCAAGCCACTACCATTAGTCGTGCCAAACGCCGTCGTAACTGGACGGGCCCAAACGTCCAAACGTGGGGCGCCCCAACTGACCCTCCTCGTAATGGGCCGTCCACGTGGCAGAGGGCCCGCAATCGGCCTTCGTGTGACAAGAAGAAGGGCATTAATCCGAGGGCAGTGATTTGGACGTGAAGAAGGGTCAAAGTTAGGTTTCCTAGGCATTTGACCAGATCTCACGCAATTCAGGTACGACCCTACGCACCAATCACGAGGCGCCAATCATAACCACCTACTTTGGTAAAAAAAAAAAAATTGCCTCAAATGCCAATCTAATCTACGTAATGTAATTTTATTTGTTTCATAAAAAATAAATAATTTGAAAAATATTTTTTTAAAAAATAATTGTTAATATTGTTTGAATTAATTAATCAATAGAATCGACAACAGATTAAATCTAAACATTTTCGTGGACAACAAAATTAAATTCCGTTAATTCAATTTTATAAATGATACAAACGACCATTTTTATAAAAATATTATTAAAATCATTTATTTTTTGCGAAACAAACAAAGTGAAATCAAGAGGATTATGCATGCTTTATCTTTCACGGTTTCATCTATATATGTACAATCTACTCTAGATAAATGCGCTATGCAAGTCGACAATATATTTACTTTCGTCACGGGCAGTAGTTTCTAATGGGCTCCATAGTAAGATTTGAAACGACGTAATGAGATAAAAATTCTAGCGAAAAATGTTTAGGTTTCAACACAAGAGAAACATGATGAATTTGAATCCGACCTAGACTTGGTATTTGATGAGAACCAAGCACAACGAGCTAAGGTTTTGTTATTTTAGCAATGAGGTGAAGTCGATGACTCTGACAACGGCTTCATATAAACCACCATGGGATGGCTCTCTTGGGTCTATTTGGTAACGCTTAAGATTTTTTGAATCTTGATTTTTTTTGTTCCTGATAATAGATTTGGAACAGAAATCCGTTTGCCAACGTTTTGTTCCCGAAAATAGATTTAGAACAGAAACAAGAATAAAAAAAAGTTACTTCGTTATTCTTAGGAACAAAAAGAGAAGCAAGTTCAAGAATTCACCGTCGGTCACCACCCACGAGTCCACCGTCATCTCACTGGCATTTTTATAATTAAATAAAAAAATGGGAATATTAATTTTTAGGGTAGTATCAAATGTATTTATGTTTTTTTTTTCTATTCCGATAATATAAATTTTGTACAGTTACTAACGCTTTCTTCTACTCAGAAACTCTTCATAGGAAGCAAATAAGAAAAAATCATTTCTGTTCATAAATTGTTTCTGAAACAGAAACGTTACCATATGCACCCTTAAACTAACTCATTTCGGCCTACTTAAAATAACTCAAGATCTACTTATTGTTTTCTTCAACCAAAAAGAAAAAAAGAGAAGGGGCACATGAAAACAATATGAAATAATTTTAAAGGTTAATGTTAAATAAATTTAAGGTATCTAGGCTTCATTTGTTTCATAGAAAATAAACAAGATTAAAATGATGGCTTATATTGCTTAAAATAATTTGTCAATAAAAAATATTTTCATTATAGACGATAATTTATGTTTCAATATTTCGTGGATAATGAATTTTTTTTTTGTTCTTTTATTTTTTGAGCGATATAAATGATATATATTTTTAAAATAATTTTTTAAAATCAAAAGTGACGCAGTATAAACACCCGCCCAACCATCCCTTTCATTTCATTCAACACGACAATTAACAGTAAAAATAATTCTTTTCTCGTAGATGAAAACTAGGAAACAAACAAGCAACGGAGAGAGAGAGAGAGAAAGGTGACGACTGACGAGCGCCGATCTCTCCGCCTCCTCCTCACATACTGGTCTCTCTCGTCGCTCGGTATTTTGGGATCAACAGAGACCATGGCGAAGAAGACGATCTTCCCCATCTTCGACTTCGCCGTCTTGGCGCTCTGCTTCGCTCAGGCGGCGGTGTCGAGCCCGTCCACCCACCGCTACAAGGAACGCGACCCGGTCCCTCTCTACGCCAACAAAGTCGGCCCCTTTCACAACCCCAGGTGAGTCGTTGGCGCTGGAACCGCGCGATCGATCTCGGTACGACGGCTTCGATTCGGAATTTCGTGGGTCTCTCTGTTTTTTTTTTTTTCCTTTTTGTGCGCGCGCGCGCTCGTAGGCTTTGATCGGCATTGCGATGTCGAGTGCTGAGATTTGAGCGACTCGAGCCTGTCGGTTCGGAGGAACGCGAGTTCCGATTCCGCGAGCGAATTGGTGGGTAGGACGGAGATAGGAGATTTGAAATGTCAAGGGTTGAACTGGTCGAGTCGATTGTAACTTGTGGGTGTCCTTTCGTCTGGAAGAGATGGTGTTGCTTACATGACTCTTGTATCGAGTATTTGTGGTTTTGCGTGCCTTCCTGAGCTCGATGGAATTCCGATGGCATTGGGATTAGAACGTCCGTTTGAGAGAGCGCGCTATTTGCTTTACATTGCTATAATGTAATGGAATTGGACTTATGTAGAGTTCTAGGTAGGGAAATTACATCACGCGTTCGCTTGAGACTCGGGGATTACTTGAATCAATCCAAGAAACGAGCGAAATGGTAAATTTTGAGGTCTTTTTGATAAATCTACAGGTTTCTTCTTTTGCTTTCCATATGTGAAGTGGGCATCTCCTGCTTTGTTGCTTTCTCCACAGAAAGTGAAAAGACAAAGGGGGGGAAATAACTTTAGGAGTTTTCTTCAGAGTTACCCAGGATTCTTAGGATGCTAATGAATCTCATTCTTTGTTTATGCACAGCAATCATTACTACTTCCTTGAAGCTGCCATTGCTATGAGAGTTATCCATCACTATTTTCACGAGCGAAGTAGTAGCTGATTAGTGTTAGGTATCGACGCACAATCACACGAAAAAGAGTAAAAAGTTGAGAGAGAGAAATCGAGATGCAAGATTTTATCCTGGTTCACCCTTAAACTAGGGCTACGTCCAGCAGAGGATTCCACTATAATTTAGCACCTCGCCCCTCTCGTTACATGGCTCAATTACAAGAGAAAGAGAGTATATATAAGCAGTAGCTATTCATGGGCTCAAGCCCAAACTACTAATAGAAAATATGGGCTTAAATCATAAAAGCCTTCTGGCTTTCAGGGGGCGCTGCCCCCTTCAACCCCCGCTGGGGCGGCTCCCCCGGACCCCCGCCCGCTCACATGGGAGCGGGACCCCAGTGCTTTCCTGTCGATGGGCAGTATGAACCACACCCCAACAATTAGAAGCGGATTGCTTTTATTGCTGATAACATGTAATCTAAATCTTGCTTGCATCGCCATGAAACTTTAAGAATCTCTTAGAATGTGGAAAAAAATGATTATCTAACTTAAGACTTTCTGTGTCAAAATTGGTCGTGACTTGTGATCAATAATGATTGAATACTGAGAGAGGCAATGTAAATTTTCTTTGTGATTGAAGTTGAATAAAAATAATTTATGTCATTTACTACGCAGCTGGTGATTTGAACCAGAAAGAAGAACAGATGTTAAATTTAACAAGATTGATAATTTGGAAGGCATGTAACTCTAAGGATCTCCAAGCCTGTACATATCTGCTTCGACTCATGGCTTTCTGTCCTGCACTAGTCCATAGAGTCTCTTCTAAGTGTAGTAATCCAAGAAACTTTTTTATCTCAAGCCAAGATTATGATTTGACATTTTCTTTATGCAGTGAAACATATCGCTACTTCGATCTTCCATATTGCACACCAGGTCTGTATGCTTATATTTCCGGAGTTGGGTTTCTCTCTGCATCATTGTATCTCAGAAGCCTTGATTTGTTAATTTGTTTCCTATCACAGATCATATGAAAGAGAAAAAAGAAGCTCTGGGTGAAGTGTTAAATGGAGATCGTTTAGTTAGTGCTCCCTTCAAGCTGGACTTTTTAACGAATAAGGAATATGAGGTTGTTTGCAAGAAAACACTTTCAAATGTAGAAGTGGCACGATTCCGGTCTGCAATCGTCCAGGACTATTACTTTCAGATGTATTATGATGACTTGCCTATTTGGGGTTTCATTGGGAAGGTTGACAAGGAGGGCAGGGATCCAAGTGACTACAAGTATCTTCTTTATAAGCACATTATCTTTGAGATCTTTTACAACGAGGACCGGGTGATCGAAATTAATGTTCGGACAGACCCAAACAGCATCGCAGATCTTACAGAAGACAAAGAAGTTGATCTTCAGTTTATGTACTCGGCAAAGTGGAAAGAAACAAGTATTCCTTTTGAGAAAAGGATGGATAAATACTCTCAGTCATCTTCACTGCCTCATCATCTCGAGATTCACTGGTTTTCAATCGTAAATTCATGTGTTACAGTTCTTTTGTTGACTGGATTTCTTGCCACAATCCTCATGAGAGTTCTAAAGAATGATTTCGTCAAGTTAGGATCCCCTCTCTCATTACTAGTTTTCTTGCCCAATTTTCTCTAAACATGATAAGTTGTGTGCCTTCTTTCTTTCCATGAAAATGTTTTTGTATATGACAAATAGGTATGCCCATGACGAAGAATCGGCTGAAGACGAGGAGGAGACTGGATGGAAATATATCCATGGGGATGTGTTTAGGTTCCCAGAGTATAAATCACTTTTTGCTGCTGCAGTCGGTTCTGGTACTCAGCTGTTTACTCTGTAAGTATCAAGATTATCTGGTGTCTGTTGAAGCATATTTGCACCTCCTTCTATTGGACCCATATTCCTCCGTTTATCTTGATTGGGCAATTTGTGATTTGTGTTCTGCAGTACTGTATTCATCTTTATATTGGCATTGGTTGGTGTCTTTTATCCGTACAACCGAGGCGCACTATTTACGGCACTGGTTGTTATATATGCACTCACGTCAGGAATTGCGGGCTATACTGCTACCTCCTTTTACTGTCAGCTGGAGGGAACAAACTGGGTATGTGATACTGAATTCTTCCCATGGACATTATTTACAGCACATCTTTTGGTTGATTGAATTTCTTTTCTTTGACATGACAGGTCAAGAATTTACTATTGACTGGATGCCTCTTCTGTGGGCCTCTGTTTCTCACATTCTGCTTCTTAAATACTGTCGCTATTGTCTACACTGCCACTGCAGCTCTTCCATTTGGCACAATTTTGGTCATAGTTCTTATATGGACACTTGTAACATCACCTTTGCTCATATTAGGCGGGATTGCTGGGAAGAATAGCAAGGCTGAATTCCAAGCTCCATGCCGTACCACTAAGTACCCTAGAGAGATTCCACCGTTGCCATGGTATAGGGACACAATCCCTCAGATGGCAATGGCTGGTTTTCTCCCGTTCAGTGCTATATACATCGAACTATACTACATTTTTGCCAGTGTCTGGGGTCACAGGATCTATACCATATATAGCATCTTGTTTGTTGTTTTCATTATTCTCTTGATAGTCACTGCTTTTATCACGGTGGCATTGACCTACTTCCAACTTGCTGCTGAGGACCACAAATGGTGGTGGAGGTATGCCATACAATGATTCAGTATTTGTTTATCTTTGCCTAATGTGCTGTAGATTCCTGCTTGCTGGTTTTCCTTTGAGTTGCCCTTCACAGTTAAAAATGAATACTAAACACGATGCATGGCATCCCCATTCACATTTAGCTCACTTGTGTCAAATTGTTTACCTACGATCGTATGAGTTGTTAAAGTGACGTGAAGATATTGGAAGATGATAGCGATGATTGCTAAGCAATGTCACATCTCTGTTTAGCTTTTATTTACACATGGAAGCACTTCAATCACAATTTAGCGATGCTCAGTTGTCCTACTTTATATGTTGTTTATTAATCAAGGACAGGCTTTGAAATTTAGAATTTTGACTGGCAGAATTGTGGAAGGGGTAAAACTACCTTCTCAGAGGAGTTACTCTAACTAGGTCTTAAGAAGGTGTGGATGCCACATTTCTTGTTGGACAATGGGCTAGAAGCAGAACAAAACTGACAATTCTAATCAGGTGTTGGAAATGGCTTATTCTCTGCAAAGTATCTGTTCCAATGACAGGAAATAAATTTGGCTGATGATGCGTATTCTTCTGATTTAACTTGAAAAGCTTAATGTTAGCTAGTATTAGTCAATGAACTCAGAAGATTTGGTGATGCCATGGGACTGATCATCCTCAATGCTCTATTGTTAGAGAGCAATTAGCAGAAAATTGCCAATAGAGGCTTCAGATAGGTGTTTGATACTTCTTTTTGTCAATAGTTTCTTTACAACTCGAAGGTTCACAAGCTTTAGCTGCTACTAGTTATTGAGTGAACACATGTAAAGATCCCATCAAATGTATGTTTTAAAAGCTGGGGTGTTTGTGAAATATGAATTATTTGTTGTTAACATCTGCGAAGAGCTTCCACATAATCTTGGAGAAATCCTGCACATAGCCATGATAATTGCAATTGTTAGTTTATCTTTAAGTCATTCGTGATTGACATAAGGTCGAACCAACTTGTACTTTTTAAGGTGCTAGGATTTTCTCTTCATTTGAATATATACATGGCATACATACGTGAGTTTTGACTGTGCTGACAGCAGCCTGATGCCTGTATCATTTGGCAGGTCTTTTCTCTGTGGTGGATCAACTGGATTATTTATCTACGGGTATTGCTTATACTACTACTACGCACGGTCAGATATGTCCGGGTTCATGCAAACTTCATTCTTCTTTGGCTACATGGCCTGCGTCTGCTATGGATTTTTCCTCATGCTTGGTACCATAGGTTTTCGCGCAGCCTTGCTATTCATCCGTCACATATACCGATCCATCAAGTGCGAGTAGGTGGGAGGTCCTCGTCAATATTCTTTTCCTCTGCCCTTTCTTCTTAGCTGCCCTGTACAATATCCTTTTCAGAAAATGCTTTCGTTCTTTGTATTAAAAGCAGAAGCATATAGTTCTCTTCACACATCTTGCTACTTGAGAAAAATGTGCTTAACATTACTTATCCTGAATGTTTGTGCTGATTTGTTTCCCGTCTATTTAGGAACGTGATTTCTTTTTTGGTCGGTAATTTTTGACTCGCCTTTCATACTTCGTGTCCAATTCTCCATCACTTCTTACAATTCTCCGGCAAGCTCGATTCAATTTCTACAACACATTTGGAATCTAACCGTTGATCGAGTATCGAGACTATGAAGAAACTGGGAGTAAGCTTTGACATGGCAGTATTACCAATTCACTGGTGATTCTGCATCCTGGTCTTTTCTCCTGATCTTCCAAAGTAATGAATCTTGCTAATGAAATTTTTCCCTACTAACAGACACCGAGGGTCAAAAGGCGTAATGCGGATGTTGACTAGATGCTAATGTCATTTCGAACCTTGTGATTTTTAGAGTTTTACTGTGGTGGGGAATAGATGGGGAAAATTCTCAAAAAAGTCTTAAACTTATTGCATTTTTGCTGATTCAATTCTAAATCTTTCAATTTTGTCAATTTAGAATGGGTTTGGTTCAATTTTGCAAATACTGGAAGCTCAATACTAGTTCCTTTAGTATTAGGCTTTTAGCATTCTCAAGGTCAGAATTTGGCCGAAAGCTGCTTGCCAAACACCCCAGCATCTCCTTAAGAAGCTTTGGAGACCGAAAGCTTTTTAAGAATGCTGAACCAAGTCTAGCCTCGATCCTAAATCTTGTTATGATTTGCCAATTTTTGGCAAAAGTGCAATAATTTTAGGGCTTTCTTGACTATTTTTCTGGAATAGATGTGCTATGGGGCACCAAATGAATATCCCACTCTGGATTTTTTGTTTTTCCAAGTTCCATTGAAAACCTTTCATAATTCGGAAATTTCTGAGATTCTCAGTATAATTTATATTCTATTAGTCCCATAGAAGTTGCTTTGCATTAGGTAAAACTTTACTATTCAGTGGTGGGTCGAATCTTGAATGAGGTTACATTTTCTTACAAAAAGTTGCCGATTGTTATTACTGGACGTGTAGTTATTCTTCCATCGAGAAAGTCATTATTTACGTGAAAATTGTTTCTAATCAATGATGATGGGTAAAAAGTTCTTTCTTCTTTGTTAACCAGTTTCGATCTTACCCAAGGCGAGGAAATTGTCCAATTAATCATAAATTTATTTTACGGATTTCAATTTAGTCATAAATTATTGGATTTTGTCAATTTAGTCCTAAACCTTCATGCATAATTCTAATATAGTCATTTTGCCTAATTTTTGCCATAATGATTGACGTGGCGTCAGTCATCTCATGTGGCACATCACAATTTTAATCATTTTTAGAACCGAATTGGTATCCACACAATAAGTTTATAATCAACTAGGTAATTTTCCCGATAAAGGGCAGCGTACAAAAATTTGTTGTGTCCTCTTTTTAACATGACTAGGAGAAATCTCTTAACTCTTCTAGTCTTCACAGCAGCAACAATATAGAAATCTTTGGAAGTTGAGTCCCCTAGTTTGACATACTTGTCTTGCATCTACAAATTCATCCATTACATTCACCATCATCGAGCTTTTACTCTTGCAGTCTAATAGTGACATTAAAAAAAAATCCCCACCTATTTCTAGAAAGAATGTAGTTTCTACATGTGAAAACTGCATGGAACTCCATCAAACTGTTTGTATGGGGACTATACGTATTTATAGTCTGATATTGATTTATAGGGTTGGTTTGTTTTACAGAAAATGAACGATTTAAAAAATATTTTTTAAAAAATGATTGATTATATCATTTGGAATAATTAGTCAACAAAAAACGTTTTCGTTATCGACAACAATTTATATCTGAACATATTTCAATATTATGAAAGTATTTTTCGTTCATGTGACACAACGATCATTTTTTGAAAGATATTTTCCAAAATGTAGATTTTCTGCGAGACAAACAGTCTCTTGTATTTTGTCGTTTGTTAATGTAATAGTCACTTTAGTCGTAGTAGTAATTTCATACCAGTGCATGCGGATTGTCAAGGTTCCAAACTTAGACCAAATAGCTCACCCCTACCAAAATCTGTTTGGATCGACTTGCATTCTTAAATTTTGATGCTTTGCAAATCTTGTAATGCACGTTCACTAATTTTTTTTTTTATAAACGAAACACTCGAAAAACCTTTTAAATTATCGTATTATTTTATCGTAATGCTTAACAATTGAAATACATATTTTAAATTTTGACGAAGGGAAAATGACACAAATGGTCCTTGAATTTTTGCCGAATGTGCAATGTGATTCTTAAATTTTCAATTTGACACAAATGGTCCATGAACTTTAGCTTAATGTTCGATGTAGTCCCTAAATTTTCAATTTAATATAAATGGTCATTGAACTTTTAGTTAATGTTCAAACTAGTTCCTAGACTATATGAAAATGTTCAATGTAGTCCTTCCATTAATTTAAGTTTATAGACAATATTGAATATTTTCACATAGTCCAGGGACTAGTTTGAACATGTATAAAAAGTTCAATGACCATTTATGTCAAATTGAAAATTTAGGGACCACATTGAATATTAAGCTAAAGTTTAAGAATCATTTGTGTCAAATTGAAAATTCAAAAATCACATTACACGTTCGGCAAAAGTTCATGAACTATTTATGTTATTATCCTTTTATTTTACTCATAAAAAGTTAGCACCAACTTCAAGAAATGGATTCCATTCAACTTTTGCAGCATCAACATGTGTGTGTGTGTGTTTTTTTTTTTTTTTCACTTTTACTGCTGGAGACGGAGGATGCAATGGTGTGGTTGCACGTTGGGAGTTCCTCTGAAAGGAGGAAAAAGGAGAGAGCTTTTTTTATCTTTTCGATTTGATGCTTTGACTTTTTGGACTTTCTCAGGCAAAAATAGCTTTTCCTTTGCTCCCCCTTTAATAAGTCGGGCCTTATTCTCCCCCACTCACATGCTTCGTTTCTCATTGAACCGTCTTCCACCTTTTTCACATCAAAGAGTTTCCCAACTTCTGTGGCCAGAACGAGAGAGAGACCCGGTAAGGAAATTGCTCAAAAGCGAAGGGACCCAACACAACACAAGCTTTGATGATTAGGGTTCGTGGGTTATTATCATTGCTCCATCTTCACCAAGACTGAATGAACATCCAGTACTCCACACATGGTCTCCCAAGAAAGAAAGAGAAAAGAAAATAATAAAAAAAAAGGAAAGAAGGGAGGGAAGAAAGGAAAATCACCCCATGGCACATACATACATACATACACATATATATATTTATATATAAAAGCTTTTTTCCTTCCAAAGTGTTTTGATAGGTGAGGGGGACCATGTTGGAACTTCTTTTCCTCGTGCGCTTTTTGTTTGTATCTCTGCCGGTTGGAGCTTCGAGTGCATGAGGAAATGATGGAGTTTTTGAATCTCTCCGGTTTCGGAAAGTGACGGTGCAACTAGAGATTAGATGGAAACTGGGGCCTGGATAAAGCAGAATCATCATTATGTGACTTGCCAGGCTAGATTTGCTTTATCTCTAAGTTATATGTCGCCTCACCATATTGAACCCTAAAGATCAGTCTCATCTTCACCAAAACGTGAGGCTCTTGACCTTTTGATCTCTACCCAAAACTCTCAGTGGCTTGCATATGCCAAGCCCGAAGAATTGATAATCTATTGGGCACGGTATAGTTGCAGATAGGTTAACTTAAAGGTATTTTTTTAAAAAAAAATTTAAGGAAGAATTAGTAAAAGAAAAAAGGGGTGAAATTCAAATAAGATGAGGAAGACATGTTCATGTTTGCGAGGCTCGAGTAGGTTTTAAGCCAATTCGTCACATTTTGCCACTTTTAGCTGTGAAATCAAGAGTCGAATATTTATCATCTCGTCTCTTGTTTAAATTATCCTTGAAGGGGGGGGTCCTGCAAAGCTAGCTTTTCCTTCCACTTTCTTGTGTGTGTTCATGCAATCGACTCATCACATATCATGATCAAAAGGGATCAAATTCACAGAAAGGACGTGCCTTTCTGTGCAAATTGAAGCAAAAGCAAAACACCTTAAACTGAAGTGCATTGCGAATTCTTCAAGAACGATATTGAAGCAAACAACATGTATGCTTAACGATAGCGTGCAAAGTTTGGACAATCATCGTTAGGATGCACGTTAAAAGGCGAAGCTCGACACTTGAAATTTCCACTTATAGACCGAAGTGCTCCATCATATATACGGCAAGTATAGCCTTACAACCCTGCGTTGCCTTACCTACGGTTTTTTAAAAAAGCGAAATTATTGGAAGCAGCTCACAGAGGAGAAAGGTGATTATTCTAGTAATACTAAAGTTCCATCTGTGCAAAAGCTGAGTCTTTTCTATGGTCGCGCAACCGAAATAAAGTCTTTGGGGTCTAAGTAAGTTCTCGTGTAATTTTAATTTTTTTTTTCCATTTTCAAGGTAGCAATTCGACGGCGTGAAGAAATCAGTTTTCGCGATTAGTCATATTGGCATGAAGTTTATGGCTGCGTCTCTCGTGCAATTTATAATGAACATTCAGCTGACGTGCCCAATATACAAGCTCATGAATAAGATGCGATTGCCATTCAGTTCACTTCAATACCTAATGCTCGATCGAGTGTTGAGCATGCTAGACTGTGGACATTGTGACAGTCCTATGGAAAGTGAAGGAAGAGCTAGGTTCTCAGTGTACGCTATGAAAGCATTGAAAGAGAAAGGAAGAAAGAAGGGAAATGAAGATCTGGTATACATGCCTTTAGCTTCTCAGTTCAACTCGGTATTATTTTGTTTTGTTTTTTGCCTTCTTTTGTTCTGGGTTTTTGGTATTTCTCAGAGGAGTTAGAGAACACATGTCTTTTGGGCCAGATTAGTGAATAGTGAATACGTCGTTGAAAGAACAAAACAAAAGTATTGAATGGTGTCTGCATAAACAAGAAAGATGCTGAGCTTTTTCGTCTGCTGCTGTTGCTGCTGCAACTGCTAGCCCCACACTGGTTTATCAGGCTCACTGATTCTCACAGAAAAAACACAGGAGAGAGAGAGAGAGAGAGAGAGAGAGAGAGAGAGAGGGGTGGTGGTGGTGATGGTGTTGGTAGGGATGAATGGAGCTTTGTCTGTGTCTGTGTTGTTCGAGAGTGACCACTGATCTCTCTCTGTTGATCCTTCTCTCTCAAACTATGGCACTGAAAAACACGGCCTCTCTCGTTTGCATTTATAACCCATCCTACAATCTCTCTCTCTCTCTCTACATGTAAAGGAAAATTCCAATGAACTTATGGATGACCAAAATAGGGATGTTGTACCTTTTTTTTATAAGTTATGTGATGCTGTAATAACAGACGCATATACGATATGGATCTTGTTTAATTTTATGATTTAAAAATCTCATCTTTTACCGGCTTACTCTCCACATATCTTTAGAAAATTTTGTTGGTTATATATATATATATATCTTGCTCACGAAACTTCTAAGTTTAAATTAAGTACCGTGCACAAAATATTTCTCTAGACATTAACACTTTGGAGAATGAAAGCCTCTTTGCACATATGTTGAACAGTCATCGGCCTTCAGTGAATTGAATTGAAACCTCTTACACAACTATGTGTTAGATAACCCATTATAATACTATTACGAAACCATCTCTCTCTCTCTCTCTCTCTCTCTCTCTCTGAGAGTTGAGAACACATCCTGCCACTTTTAATGCTTTAAGAGAAGGAGACTTCAATTCGACAGACACCCCCCTGAGCCTTGCCCTAAAAAGATCCCCACATAGTCCAAACAGAAAGTCCAGCTCTATCAACGGTTGAGGCAAGAAGAAAAAATGAGTGCCTCTGAAGCTCGCCATTCAATGTCAATATTGGTTTCAGGGTAAAAAGCAATAATACCTCATGATGTGGTTGTCCTCATCACAATATATTTTGAATATTATAATTTGACTAATTCAGGAGGCAACCAGATTCCCTCCCCTACTAGCAGCTCAGCTCTTATTCAAGCAACAAAAACTCGTGATGATGCCCTCTCTTCCCAGAAGACTTTATTAATGCAAATAACATCAAAGCAACTGCAAAAAAGATTTCACAGGATCTACTTCGTAGGTTTTAAAAATACGTAAGTCTTTTCTCTGATATTTCTGGCATCGCTTACCACAATCGTGAACATATTCTAACCCCCCACACGAAAATGAGGAACTAAGGTTCCCCAAGATCAATTTCTAGTTTAGAAAATTTATCTAGTCTCAACTTGAACCATATGCGTAGCGCGCGGGCATTTCTCCTGTAACCGCAATTATTGCACGGTTGTCCTAGAATATCGCCTGCGATCAAACCAAAGAAGAGTCGTGTAGGAATTCGCGATGCATGATTTACATAGAGCTTTTCCAAACTTGATCAAGTTGGTGTTACATTATTACCACATGCATGTGAGGACCAATAAGCATAAGCATATCAAAGAAGCAACTGAACTGATGATTCTATCTAGTAGTAATTCTTGCCGATCGATCATCTCTCTCCAACCTCTCCTTCCGTAACGACCGACGACATGTAACTCAACACCAGAACAGTAGACTTCTCGTCCTCATTAGCCATGTCCCTCACAGCCCTTGCTTGAAACTGCTTCTTGCAAGCATGACAAGTGATCTGGAGGATAGAGGAATTTATTTGCTTAGATGCATGCTCTCTAAGTGCCATGGCCTTGTCCAGCTCACTTTGTGCTTGTTGCCTTATTCTCCGTGCGTTGGCAAACTCCTCCTCCGCCATTTGAATCTGCTTCCTGGCCAGCTCTCTCGCCTCCTCAGCGTAAGCCTTCTCCGCCATCGCCAATCTCAACTGCTCGTGCGCCTCTTCTCTCATCTGCAAAGCGGCAACAGCCCTATCGGGTCTGTCGCCCATGTTGCTCATCAAGTGGCTCGCGTTGTTCGACTCGTTCTTTTCCCCTGCATCGCACGACGACCCGATCGAGAGCTGCAATGGGGTCGAGTCCTTCTCGTCGCCCTTGGAGGAAATGGAAGCCGCTTCAGCGGGGATCGACGAACTCGAGAGCTGAAGCTCCAAATTATGATGGTGATTGCCCTGACCATTTTTGGAAGAGCAGTCTTTAGTAGGGCTCAATAAGAGGATGGGGTTTTCCATTGGCTTTGGCAATATGAAAGGTGGTAAATTAGGAGTTGCACTGAAATTGGTGTCGCTAGAAGGGCTAGGGCTAGAGGCGGTTCTCGAGAGACACGCCGGCTGCAGAGGTTGCAGCTCGGACCGAACCCGGCCCATGTTGCAAGAATCTTGGTGATCAATGAAGCTTTCGACCCTGGAGAAAGGTACATAGAACCATATAAATAAAGGGTTTCATATGCCAAAAAGGAAAAAATATGCCGTCGCTCCGGCTGTGGCAGGAAGTGCAGCAAGCCAAGAAGAGGGTTCTTTTTCTTTTCCTATCTTTTTCTGTTTAGTTGGCCTGTCTTGTCAATGAAGATATGCAAAGAAACAAGGCAATAGAAGGAGATGAAGTCGTCAGCCCCATACAAATATATATCATTAACAAAATCACTCATACGTACAAGTCATTAGATTCATTTATAAATTGCACTTTCTAAGGCGAGAGTGCAAATTATGAAAGGGAAAATGGCAAACGTACGCCCATGTCAAAAGACAACTTTTAAGCACACGTTCTGATCACTTAGTAAAAAGAGTCTCCCTCTCTCTCGATCGAATTGGCGAACTCTTCAAAACGAGGAAGACAGTCGCATGAAATTATGTATGAACTTAAGAGTTGGTTCTTGGGTTCCTCGAGAAGAGATCTTTAGCAAAATAACACCACCAACAAAATCTGATTATAGGGAACCGTGTCGCAACTTTCCACAAGAAAGCAGTGGTTTCTTGAAACAACTTCAGAATTAAGGCTTTCCATGGTCGGTCAATACCTAGAGGGAGGTATATACCCTTTCCCACTTTTGACTTTAGCCTTTTAGAATCAATCAGGAAAAAGGAAATGAAAAGGGTTGAGCAAAGGAAGATGTCTCCACACATCGAAAGCATCTAAATTATAAAAAAAAAAAAAAAAAGGCGCTCAATTTGAGACAGTATAATAGCTTTTTAATCCATGGTTTGAGTCAAATTCAAGATCCAACCTGGAAAAAACTCTTCCACAGTCACAAGAGTGGCCTCTGGTGCCACAAGTCTTGAGATGGGCCTTGTAGTCAGACTGCACGGCATAGCCCTTGGAGCACCTCTCGCACACCCACTGCTTCTGGTTGCTGTGCTTCCTCCGGTAGTGCTTCTTGATCCCGACGAGGTCGCCGAGCGCGTGGCGGGGGTCGTGGTGGAGGCAGGCCGGCTCGGGGCACACGAACACCCGCTTCCTCGCCACCGCCCCCGGCCCCCCGGGATTCTCCCTCTTGAGCAGCTTCCATGGCACCTTGTGCCGCCGACGGTGCATCTGGAGGTTCTGGTCCCGCTGGAACCCCTGGTTGCAGATCTCGCACACGTAGCGGTCCGACTCCAATAGGGTTTTCGGCGATAGCGAAACTACCTCCGCGTCCGGATCTGAAAATTGGTCAGTTAAAGAAGTCACGCCTTCTTCTAACGGTTCCAGCTCTCTCGAATACCAATCGAATGGAAATGAACGATTGATCGAGACAAAAGAAAGAAAGACAAAATGGAAGTACCTGGAGTGCCTGCTGGTCTTCTTTTCCTCTTATTGCTGCTGCTGTTGTTATTTCCACTTTCTGGTTCTGAAGAAGCAGGAACAGCTGGGGCAGAACTAGAAGTGTCGGTGTTGCCTAACATGGGTGTTGATTCAAGTTGGAACTTCGTAATATACAGTGGAAGGGACGAGAGGTGGAGGGACAAAAGAAAAGCCAGTTCTCAATGGTTTCTGAAACAGTTGATCTTGGGTTTCTGTCTTTTTGAAGGATTCTTCTTCATTTGATGATGACTCAGATCACTAAAGAGAGAGAGAGAGAGAGAGAGAGAGGCGCAACAAGAAGCCTAGAGGCATAACCATAGGGGAAAAAAAGAAAGCCTTTAACTTTCGGTCATCAGCTTTCTTTTCAGCTTTAAACATCCATCTTTTCTATGTGTCAGCCTTGCTCTCTCTCTCTCTAAACCCTCTTGATCTTGATCTGATGTTTCTGCCAACTCTCCTACATGGAAAGGCTCCGAACAATGGATGGAGAGAGAGAGAGAGAGAGGCACTGTGGTGCTGAAAGGGGTGTAGAGCCAAGCCAATCAATTGCTAGATAAGCTTTGATCACGCAACAAGAAATGAATGGGCCAGAAGGATGAGAGAAGGAACAAAAGCTTTTGTAGTTTTTATCTGTCTCAATACATTTTTTGCACAGTATAAAGAAATTATTATGCATGCATAAGCACAGTCCAGCCACAGAAACACCCCCGCAAGCCTTCCGGCTCTCCCCCCATTATCTTCTCCTTCTACTACTGATTATGGCAACGTGCATTGACAAAAGTAACCCCACTTGCCAAATGCCAGGGCTGCTCAAACGTGTTATTTAATCACGATGCGAAGCAGCTTTTTGTAAAAGTCGAATTGAATATATGTCCCACTTATTGTTAATAAGTCAGCCAGAAGGCACGACATTAGCTGTCTGCCCAAGGATTGTCTCCAATTTCCTGGATGATTTTTCCTTCCATCTCTTTTCCAAAAGATTGCATTTTCTCATTCCCCTTTTTTGCGTGCTTTTTTCTTGTCCTGGTTACGGAAACTTATCGGGAAATATATCACTATCCTTAAGAATAATTACACTAAAATGACGTCCTCAACGCTTTGAATATAATAGAATCAAAGTTCTAAACGTTTCATAAACGTAGAATTTCTTCATGAACTTTATGAAATTAATGTGATTAAGTCCTAAACGTTCTGTTCGGATCGAGTGTTGATATTTACACTTTTGACTCGAGTATTACCCGATTTGCAACAAGCGACTATATTTGAGGTTTCCCGTCGAAAAATAAAAAAAAGGACTACACCAGTGTCATCATGTGTGATTCTCTCCTTGCATCATTGTGGAAAACAAGGTTGATTTGTTGCTTTAGTCTGCGAGATTTAGTTGCGGATTATAGACATGCCACAAGACACTGTAGTATGTATACCTACCCGTTGACTATGGTGAAGAAAAAAGTCAAGAATTAATGCCACATCTTCAATACGTGGAAGAATCTATGGAATTCAAGCGTCACGTGACATGTTACGCTCACCCGCGAGCCTTACCCAAGAAGAATTTGCTTTTGATAGTTACTTTAGCAAACCTCCGGTCTCGGCAAATTTCTAGTTTGCTTTTTATGTTTATATAGATTTCATTTGCTTTATTTGATAAATAAATAGCATTAGAGGATCAACAACAAATTCATCATTAAAGAATTATAACCCACCTCTTACATATATACGAATCATTTTACAAAATCTCTAATCCTACCAAATCTCTAATTATGCATCTCTAGTTCGGTATATCGTATATGTATACACGGATTCTATTTCCTCTAGCTATCTGTTAAATAAATGACGTTTGGATGATCAACAGAAGAATTCTTCGCTGAAAAAAATCATCTCTATTTCCTTAATATTTATTTATGTTAATTTATTTATCAATTTATATTGATTTATATATTTATTCATCCCCGGCATTATCGTTTGGTAAAAGTAAAGGGAAAAATTACCAAAAAAATCTTAAATTTATTACAATTGTACCAATTTAGTCATAATTTTTTTTTTTTGCTAATTTAATTCTAAACCTTTTGCATTTGAGCCAGTTTAGACCATTTGGCTGACCCGCGTTCGTGTGGCATCGTTGGCGCTAATATTGATAATTTTTAAATTTTTTTTGAATATTTGTTGAATATTTTTTTTTTCTTTTCTTCCCCTCGTGGCTAGCGAGGGTTGCTAGAGCTCGTTAGCCATTGGGCTAGAGTTGCAAAGCCCTTGCCGGCAGCCGACCTTGCCTAGATTTGAGCAAGAGTAGCTATGCCAGCCGCAAGCGAAGGCGGCTTTGCCTGTGGCTGGCTTCGCCCGCGGCTAACGAGGCCATGGTCGTCTTTACCCGTGACCTCCTCACCTAGATATGGGGTGAGGCTGGTTGAGGGTCGCGAAGCCCTCATCAATCGCTAGCGAGGGCTTCGCGGCCCTAGCCTCGTGGCCGGTGAGCTCTAGTGACCCTCGCCGGCCGCAACTCACCGGCCACAGGGGGAAGTAAAGAAAAAAGAAGAAAGAAAAAGAAAAGAAAAGAAAAGAATAAATAATAAAATTTGAAAAAAAATATCATTAATAATTGTGTACGTCGGTGCCAATCGGCCAAATGGACCGAACTGGTACAAATGTAAAAGGCTTAGGACTGAACTAGCAAAAAAAGTTTGGGATTGAATTGACACAATTACAATAGCTTTATTACTTTTTTGGTAATTTTTCCGAAAGCAAAGTCATTCTTTTTTCTTCATCTTGTCTTATGCCATTTATTTTGAAATGTCATATTTTGCCACGGATTCTCTATTTTAATTCTCATCCATTTTTTTTTTCTTTTTGAGAATGAATTATAAAACCAAGTCACTCAAGTTTGAAAGGCACGGTACGAATTAGGCGGAGCTGGAGCATGCTTAAAACATCATGACATGATGCCGTCAAAATAAAATAACAAAAACTAAAATATAGAAATAAAATCATGACACCACATGCACTTCAGCCTGCACCAACCGATCCAATAATTTTCAAATCAATCCTAAATTTATTCTACGTATGTTAATTCAAATCTAAATATAATGTAATTGTAAACATCTGCTTGAAATTTCAATGAAGGGTCCATTTGCTTGAAGGAAAACCGTTTCCAGGAAATTGTTTTCCGACTTTTTGGTGTTTGGATGACAAAAAACTAATCTATTTACAGAAAACGTTTTCCATGGACTGAAAGACAAGATTAGATTGAAGGAAAATGACTTCCTCTTTTAGTAAAAAGAAATCATTTTCCCTAAACCACCAAAGAAATGAAAATAAATTGTTTTCCTTTTTTTTGAAAAATATTTTCCTTTATAATGAAGTTTTCAGTGAATAAACGCACCATAGTCTTACGTGGACCGCCACGTTAGCTCTTTCTAGCGAAAATTGTCCGGAAGGGTTATATTGAAATTTCACGCAAAGTTTTAAGACTGCACTGATAAATTGAAAAGTTTAGAACTAAATTGTCATACGTATGATATGTTTATGATTGATTTGATAATTTTTTCCCATATTATAAGCAAATCTCGATTGAATTCGGTGCATGTGGATTTAGTCCATCTCAACTATTATATTATTCGAATCTTATACGAGACTTACGTAATTCGATGACTGAAATGAAATGGGCTCGCATGCATGAAACACATGGAAAAATTATTCCTAAACCAGGCGGACCCATAAAAGTTAAAACGACCCAAGAGCTTGGCTCAGTTACAATTATCCAGTATTTGTTAGGAGGACCGGGGTTACGGAAAGCACGCAAAGCTAGCCGTCAGATTCTTCTGAGGTCAAACTAGTCGGATAAAAAAAGTTGACCCGAATGTATGGAATGAGAAGCAGGAGATCACTTCTTCCGATAGAAAGTTGCCATTTTTTTTATGAGATTTCTAAGAGTTTTATTATGATCACAAAAATTGTAATGTTTTTCACAATCGATATTCATTTTTAATTGAGTTTATACATGGTAGATATCCGTATTTGTAACCGTATGACCCTGATTGAGAAAAGTTTATCCGATCAGAAAGAGAAAAATACGGTTATGTGAAAAAGTATTCCGTGATTGCATAGTACCACGTCATTGGCTGACGTGGCATGTATTTTTTATTAGAAGCCCAGTCATAACTTGACACGTGTCAATGACTCAGACAAATATAAAAAAAATGATAATCTAGCTGGAATTATTCTCTCTCTTCCCCATCTTCTCCATGCAGAGTCATCGGCGAAGTTGACGGCAATGCGTCCAAGCCGAATACTGCTGTGCATCCATGGCTGAGACACCCGCTTTGTTGCAGCTCGTCCATTCGGTCGATGGTGGACCTGTTAATTTGAAGGCTCGCTTATGTGGATCTGGGGAGCCGCCAAATCCATTATTTTTTAGTTCGGGAAGCCCCAGATCTGGAGGCTTGCGTCTATAAATTCCCCAGATTTGGAGGTGGATGAAGAAGAAGATGATCTAGGGGTGGATGAACAAAAAGCGAGGACCGTCGATATGCCCCAAATCTGAGCTCTTGTCTTTGGATACCCTAGATCTGGAGGTGGAAGAAGATTAATACGATCTTGTGGTGGCTTGGCCATGGACCATGGCTCTAGATCTAGTGATAGACGAATATGATCGCGAGCGACGATGACGAAGAAGTGGCTTGACCATGGACCTCCTGATATGCCAACGGACCAGTCTTAACGTGAGCAACGACGAAGGGGTGGACAAGGAACGACTGTATTAGGAGGAGGAGGAAGAGAGAGAAAAAGGGAGGCAGTTTTTTTTTAAATTTTTTACTTACCTGCCATGTCATGAACATGTGTCGCTGTATGATTGAATTTTGATACATAAATACTTGTCACGTCAGCCTATGACGTGGTACTTTGCAACAATTGATTACTTTTCAACTCTTGTTACATGCATCTCTAGGGTTAATGCATATGATCCGTCGGATCATTTGGATCCCGTGTAGGGTTTGTATGTTCCCACGGACCATATTCATTGGGCGTATGTGCTTCGGTACATGTAAATAATCAATTTTTTTTAGCACCCAACCTTCTTTTCCAAGGATTGTTCCTAACAGTCCTGTGCTCTTGATAAAAGTGTATTATCATATCAAGATGTTATGTAAGTGTTTTTTCAACGGGAGATTGTAATTTTGTAGGGTTACCCCTCTTTGTCTAATCAAATCAATAATTGCATGCAAACTTGTTATCTTTGGAAAGCTTTAAACATTTTGTTTCACTTTTGACCCTCACCATGATTTTTTTTTTTGGTCAAACCCTCACCATGATTTCACAATCCTTATATTTCCTCGGTTTTACTTGTTTCTATTTTGGAAAATACATAATCGGGTGCTATTAAAATTACCATTTCTGTCTTAAATTTGTTATACGGATGTCAATTTAGTTCAAAACTTTTCAATTTCGCTAATGTAATCCTAAGTCTTTACACGAAATTCTAATATAGTCATTCCAGCCAATTGTCGTTGGAAATCCCTGACGTGGCGGTTCATGTGATTTTTCATGTAAAATTACCAGCAGCAATTTCATGCCAAAATTGGCCTAAATGACTGACTCGGAATTTTTCAACAAAGTTTATGACTACGCTAACAAAGTTGAAAAATTTAGGATTGAACTGTCGTCCGTACAATAAATGTAGGACCGATTTGGTAATTATCCCTAGAATTCCAACCTAATAGCCAGGGTCGAGCGTGGGAGTGGTGTGCACTTGCTAGAACTTCGTCTCGTTCTCAAATCAAGAACAATTGGAAAAGGTGGCAAAAGCAAGAGAGAGAGAGAGAGTCGACTCCACTAGCGCTCCACCACAAATGGAGCGGAACAAGCTCCGAAAGCAATCATACGCGACAACTTTAGGTAACACAGTCATGTGCGAGAGCTTTTAAGTAATCAAGAACTAGACCATTCTCTCGGAGCTTCACAACACACCTTGATCCGTCCCAATAATTCTGAAATTTTGTAAACTATTTTGCACTCGATAGCTTAAGCCTCAAGGTTTTCTTGGAAGAACGATCGGGTTTGACATAGCATTAGAGCTCATATCGTAGTTTAAATTCTCAGCACACTCTCTACGAGTGGTTGTTCAACTTCATGTTTCATTGCCAACTAGCTCCGACTATCTCATGGTGCATCTTCTGAAATTGTACTTCGCGGGGACAATTACCAAAAAGAAGTACTAAATTTACTGTACAGCGGCCAATTCAAATCTAAACTTTTCAACTCTGCCAATTTAATAGTAAGGTTTTTGACGATTTGCCAATATAATCATTCCAACCAATTTTTGCCGGAAATACTGACGTGGACGATTTTTTTAAGTTTTGTTCATTTTGCTTCTTTTTTTTTTTTTCTTTCATTGGATTTGTTGTTGGTGAGATTGCCAGGACACTGGCAATGGCCCGTGAGAAGGTTGCCTCGCCCTCGCCGATGGCCGGTAGAGGTCGCCAAGGCTCAGCGATCGGCAAAGAGAAGTAAGGGAAAGAAAAAAAAAAGC
>BCNH02000011.1:19014346-19043986 GCA_001662345.2 Metrosideros polymorpha var. glaberrima | reverse complement strand
CATCCATGTCTTCGAGAATCCGGCTCCCACCACCCCCCATTCACTTCAAAAAAAAAAAAAATCAAACAAAATCGAGGTTCAAATCAACAACTTTTACTTTTGTCCTCGCTATTAAATTATATGTCATCATGGGCTAAGACCGCCGACCCGTATCAACCTCCCTCAGTTCTCATTCCATGTCCAAATAAAAAAAAAAATATTGGAGGGAAAAGAGCATATTGCAAAAATTAATTAAACCTTTTGGTCGGTCAATGGGTTGAATGTGAAGCTAAAGCTCCGCATGATGAAGCCTTCTTTTGAACTCAAGCTAATGAACTTAGCATGGAGTTATAAACTAAGAAGATCGCATGTCATAATAGAATTTTTATGGGGATTTGCGGCATACACAATACGCTAAATTCTTGGTACGAATGTTAATGATCTAAAGTTTAGTCACGAAGAAGTTATTTGGTTTCGACATCATCGGATCGGGTGAGTCCCAATATATGTCGGGTGACAAAACATGGAGCCTCCCGGCTTTCTTGTGTGTGATCTGTGCCATGCTTAGATAGAGAATTTAGAATATGACTTCGAGCGATGCTGGCGATATTCGGATCAAAATGCTAAGACGAGTTATAAATTGATGCGACGGATGGTGAGAATCGAGTTGGTGGACCCATTTCAACGGCCAATAAAAATACGCTTGCTTCCTACTAAACACATTGGTTGTCAGTTGACACGGCATTGGACTACTTCTATCTTGGAATTTGCATTACGCAGACTTGTTAGATCGTATAATGATTGGTCCAATGTATCGCGCCAGAAATAGACGGGGTCTTACCCAAGAATTTCGTGGTCGGTAGGAGAGATGATCCAGCACGCAGAGGGGCCACTGTCTCATGATACGTTCATGGAACCTCAATTTCATTGGCTTTTTTCTACGTGTGATTTTTCAGAAGTTTCGTTTGTCAATGTCGGGTCCCAATTCGGGATCCCAAATGGACGAACGTGGGAACTGGAATCGCCAATTCAACGACCACGTTCTTCGACTTTTTGCTCAATCCAAGCCCCATCGTACCGTGTACAAATGAATCTGGGTGTGCAATTTGGAGCACTTGGGAAATTTCACTCTTTCATGCATTTTCCATATGGCGATCCCGTGCGTTCATACTTCAATTTACGGATTTTTGTGCAGTACATCGAGGTTTTGTTCACCCGGATCAGATTGGGTCGGATCATATTCCTGTCGTCAAATCCATTTTAGTTTTGATTAGTTGATGATTTTGCATCCAAAAATAGCTTCCAAATTCGTCGAGGACGGGTTGTGTGATCGATCTGTTTTAGACGGTTTATGATGGAAAAAACCTTTATTTGTAGGCTAATTTATTTTTGGTAGTAAGCATATAAGAGTTGGTAGGTACCAATTTATATTAATTAAGTTCCCAAAACTAATGCAATCTCAGTATATACATGTGTGTGGGAAAAATGGGAAAAATGGCAAATAATGGGCGTCCGTACCATCATCTTCTTCATGATGACGTATCAATTATTTGCATAGAAAAAGATCATATTCTAATCAGCAAGATATTCCGCGTGTAATAATTCCGATATCATGTAATCTATGAAATGGACCCTGTAAATAAAAAAAAAAAAATCATATTCTAATAAGAAAATAAGGGAGATATTCCGCGTGTAATAATTCCGATATCGTCCTAGTGGCCATTCTTCTCACTTGGGAATACAGAGGTGGGAGGTTCAAATCCCCACCTTCGAGTGGTTGGGATGGAAACACGCGAGGAGGGAGCAGGGTTTCACTACCTACACACACGGTGGCTTATATAATAGAATTAGGATAGGATAGAACCAGACAAAAAATAATAATAATAATTCCGATATGGCGTGATCTATGATTTGGACCCTCTAAATTCTTGATGTTCTTCTTTGTAACTTGTAACGTTGCAGCATCCTCTTGGAATTATTCCATGATTGAGGCCACATGTTTTCTCTATATTCATACTTATCAGCATCCTGATTTATGATATCGCTCGTCTTCTCAATTCCTGCTTTTGGTTCTATCCTAATGCTCAGTGTAATAACTCCAAGACAAACACAAAGGAGTGATGCACCAAATGATATTCCGGTTTGTATAATTGTAGCATAAAAGGAACTCAAAAGATCAGGAAGCCGATATCCTGTCCTTGACGGCTAATGCAGCTGCTCTGTACCATGAAGCCACTGCCATTGCACCTGGATCCGGAACCGATTGGAGGTTCGCCTCAGAGATATAAGATGCACGCCCAGCCTATACGAATAGTGTAATTATGAATCCACAAGATTTTACACAAAAATGTTGAGAAAATTGCATTGTCAACTGTTATTAGCGTTAATTCCTTTGAGAGGTAGTCATGCTGTTATGTCAAAACTAAGCATCGATACTAAATCCCGGAGTATGTTCTTCTGCACCTAAAATTTAGCAAAGCTACATTGCACATAGCAAACTCCAAAATCTGAGACCTGATTCTAGTTGAGGTGGTTCTTCGCGATATGCGAACTTGTGACTGATCCTCTGTTGCTTAAGTTTTGATGTAAGGTCCTATTCCAATGATGACCATCATGGTTTAAAAAGGACGGGATGCAATGAACAAATGCAAAGGTCAAGTGAGCACTTATCATTTTCTAATCCAACGTTCAGTGAATCTCAAGCGAACTCTGCAGGATATGGCCTAAAAGTTTTTTGGCATCTTCAGAGTTTTAAGTCCTTCACAGTTATTGAGTAAGATGTCAGATATCCAGTTCAGTCGAGGTAATCTAATCTACTAACATTATCTCTTTAGTCAAGCTGTTTGGGACAACAATTGTACAACGTAACAGTCAGCTCCATGCAGTTCTAAAGATATGCCGAGTAAAGATCTTTCTTGCAGATTTAGTGCCATTAAGAAGGCAAAGAAGACTGTGCTAATTAATCATATCACCTGTGCTTGCATCTCTTTTGTTGACTCTGCTCCAGCCAGTGCTGCTTCAGATGAGAGAACAAATGCAGTTACGGGATCCATGCTAGCGTCCAACTTCTGTTGATGAAAGAAATTTTTAGAAACCAAGGGATTGTACAGTGAACACGTCAACAACAGAGGGCAAAAACAGCATCGTAAATATTATCAATGACCTCATGAAGAACTCTAGATGCTGGAATCAAGGCATCCAACATTGTGCGATAACCAGCACTTGCTCCTCCATACTTACTGATAGCATTGATGCCAGCTTCAAATGCTTTGGCCCCTGAATCAAGAAAAGGAGTGAGGCCAGGGCCATCAAACATATCAAATTATCAGAAGGAGAGCATAATCTCACATTGCTTAGGTGAAATACCACTCCCTTTCAATTTCGCATATACAGCCTTAGCAAATATGTTATATCTGTTCCAAAAGGGGGGAAAAGGGTTGCACCCTTTTAGTTCTTTTGTTGGAATACATATGTAAATATAAAACCCGGCCCTCATCTAAGAAAGAGCAAACGATAGTACATTACATGATCCCACTAGTTCCACCCATCACTCTTATGGATGTCCCAATCTCGTTTACTGTCTCTGCAGCATCATTGAGAGGATAGCTGGGAAGTAGAAGGAAACAAATAAAATGATCAGTGTTAATATTCAAAGATTGGTGTTACCATCCAAAAGCTACTTATTTATTAGATAGGGTAATATTTCATTGCAACAGAAAAGTCAACATTTCATAGTCACGGCCTTTACTTGAACTTCATCAATGGCTGAGACGGTACAAGCAAAGTCGAATTTCATGAGTTGGACTTAGTTTTAAGGGAACTCACTGGTTTTTCAAGTCCTCCAAAATAGCCGTTGCACCTTTAAACAACTGCAGAACAGGTAAATATTGAGTGGGAAGCCAAAAGGGTGGGAAGGAAAAAATGTGCCTATGGCAAACAAGAAGTAACTTTTGAAGGACTTACAGTTGACCCACAGTCAGCATCTCCTGCTTTGCCATCCCACTCATTCAACTGGTCTTTAATATCAATAACTGCTTTTGCTGCAGCTTCAATAGCTGCCTCGAGAAGCAGGCCCTGTTGGCTCAGCTCCTGTGGCTGACTTAATGACTAATCAGAAGTAAATCATAATCAATGAGCTTTGATCAAGTCAGCGATTTACTTCAAGAAGCGTACGACAGTTATAAAAAATCTCAAACTTCCTCTTGTACACAAATTCCATACCACATTCATAGCTTTTAAGGAAGAAGGTGGCATTGGAACGGGAAACTTTGGTGTTGGACGATTCCCTGCATGACAAACCATGCTGAGCTCCATGATCGTATTATAAAACTAATGTTGCACTAGTAGTAGAAAATTAACACGTTATTGAAAGCATGTGCGTCCTCACTCTGAAGGATGGTACCGACATCAGCAAAGTAGCTTTTATTTCTTTTTTTTATGACCATGGAATAAGAGTACCAAGAAGAAAAGGGGGGGGCTTAAATTCACACGCACCATCAACTCCAACAGGCCATGCCGGAGCCTTAGTTGCAGCATCTAACCGCTGCAAAATCGATTCATCTGCCTTCATAATAGTGATTGAAAACCCTGATAGAAACACGACGATCAGAACTAGTCCATCATAGTAATAGCACATAAAAAGTGACTGACCTGCCATATCAAGAGAAGTCATAAATGACCCAACATATACTCTATCAACAGCTAGTCCATGTTCTAGCTGCAGTTTAGTAACTGTTTTTCCCGACGCAATCATGAGCTCCATAATCGGGGTGGCACCAAGCCTATAATTCAGAAAGGAAGAGCGTAAGAGATGTTTAAAGCTGCAATCACATTGTTTAAACAGCATCTAAGAGCTTTATGGTTATCCAGTACACCAGAAGAAAAAGGTTAGAGTAGACTCACCCATTTATCATAATAACCACCTTATTACCTCTCGAAATGGGGACATAGTTTGACTCCTGAGGAGATCAATCAATAATCAGAGATTGCTAATTTATTTTAAACTCATACTTCTACCGCAACCATGATGTGAAGAAATTTGCTAAGAGAGTACATAGAGTCATGTACAGAATATTCGAGGAAGAAAAGGACTTGTTAAATTATGGATATAATAGTAAAAGTTGCAAACCGTAAGTCAAGCTGCATTAATGGGATCGTTTTCCGTAAGGTGTCTAAAAGGTTAATCAAGGTAGGTAGGATAAGTTATGGATCAAGAGAAGTAGGAATGTCAAGAAACAATCAGGGAAAACTGTCACATCTGTTCTTGAAGAATTGTTCTCTCTTATCGAAAAATTGCCTGTTCAAGTAAAACAAGCCAATCCATGTTGCTTATAGAAGAGAACTAAAGCAGAAACTAGTTTTGTTTAAGGTAATTGTATAAGCAGACAACAATGTATACGAGTAAGTTCCATGTGGATATGTTAAGACATGAGGTCAAGACATTTAAAACTTCAGGAAAAAAGAATAAAAAAATTAATAGTACAGATACAAAGAGAGCCCAAGGAAACCGATTTTGAATCGAGTTAGAGAAAAAGGGGTATTGACTTGACTGGATTTGCAACAAGATCTCTAGTACCCTAGTCAAAGGTCATACCGGTGACAATATTTTTGTCAAAACATGAGAAATAACCATGTCCACTGGCTGAATGTCAGTCACAGCCACACCTGGTTCTCCATGCTGCCAGAGAAAACATTGCACTATTTAGTCAAAGAATTATATGGAATTGAATAATAGTCAAAAGATTTTAGACAAGCGCACACACAAGAATGCTTGCAATAGACGGGGACATTATAAAGGAGATGCTTCTCATGAATGATGGGGAAGCAACATTGCTTGAGCTATGTGAGTAGTGGAGCCATTACCTGGTATGTCATTATCACTCACTTGTAAGCTTGTATTTTCCGGATGGTCATAAATATAATGCAGAGAATTCAAGATAACTCACGATTCCAAGGCCAAGTTCCATCTTTCCTGGTCCTAGACGATTGGAAGTAGCCTGACCAGGTAGAGTGCAAACAGATAATGCAACACCCATCGTCCCAACCATTTCTGATGCACGCTTCGCCTCTGCTGCAACATCCTTAAGTGAGAGCCCAGCTGCAGCTGCAGCTCCACCAACCTTATATTTACAAATGAAAGCAAAAAATCATATCAGTATTCTTCACTTTCACTAACCCATAAACGTAGAACAAGAAGTGTGGAGTCTCTCAACAACAATGAACCATAGAGATTGCCAGATGCACGAAAACTTCAGAACAATTATCTGAAAGGGATGTCCTTCTAACTTTTTTAATTCCACAATTTAATAACTTTCTACAAATTGATTCACCAGAACAGGAGCTTCCTAAGTTAAATATCAATTACAACAAGAAATAATAAGAGCATGTAAGGTTGAAGTAGTCAGTCGAATAGATGAAAGTGAAAGTGGCAAAAATTAAGCATACAAGCAAGGACCATGAGAAGTAGGAAAGAAAATATTCCCGTTTAGTGCCAAAAGGGACATTTAAAGCACAACCTTTCAGAGAGATAAAGACCACAAACCTTGTGAACTAGAAGAGTCCCTGCCAATCCTCTCCTCCCGGCTATGCCTCGAGAGGGAGGTAAAGCACAATCATCTCCGACAATCACCATCTGCAATGAGGCATAACCTATTGACACAAGTCTCCAGCATATATTAAAATCACAATTCACATCTGCAAGTAATCACAGGGGAAGTACCTCAACCATGTAACCTTCAGATTTAGCCATCTCAGTAGCCAATCCGAAGTTCAAGCGATCACCAGTATAATTCTGCAAAAGGGAGATTGCAATTCTTCTTCCGTTAGATCTTCTGTTTTGGACAGATGTTATACTGCAAGGAAATAAGTACTTGTGGTCTATGTGGCTGCTAGAACTACTTAAACTCCCCAAATTTATGTGGCAATAAAAATGCCGTTCACAAAATCTTCAGTTTTTCCCCTGTATACACATGAGTTTACATATGTCAAATTACTCTATAAGGTGTTAGGACAAAGTAAGTACCTTGACAATGAGTAGACACCCCATTGGACCAGTTACAGCTCGGATGCCCTGGAATATATACGATAGAGCAAAACCAATCTCATAAGACAAGGAGACAAAAACATAAAGCAAGAGATCCATGACATTGTCCTTGTTTAGTCGTATATTCGTGAGAAAACATACAGCTAGAACAGCATCAACTGGTGGAGAAGCAAAAACATCACCACATATTGCAGCTGTCAGCATCCCTTCACCCACGAATCCAGCATGAGTTGGCTCATGGCTGCTACCACCGCCTGACAAAAGAAATAGCATAAATCATTGAACTGGAGATTCATATGCATAAATTGCGGCCCGCTTTTGAAGTCCAGCAGTTTCCTTTTCCTATATGATAGAACTGTAAATGATATAATTAGGCAGATAGAAGCTGTGGGGAATGAGGAGTTGTGAACAGATCGACGGTTCCTTAATGAGAGGAAAAAAGTGTGTCTGAATGTAGAAACATTGGCAGGGAAAGATAACAACTATATCACCTCCATGTCATGGACGTCACCGACAAAATAAGATTTCAACAAATTCAATGCGCATAATTAGATTCTAAACATTAACATAGAATGCAGGGGAGACAACATTAACCTGATATAACGGCGACCTTGTCATATGTAGCAGGCGAAACATCAGCCCGCAACACGACCTTCACCTGCATTTCCACCAATAGGATCAGAACGGTGGCGTGAATCATTGCATAAACTGCAAGACTCGCGAAAAAAGCATCCAAAAAATATTTTTATCACGAAAGTCGGAATCACCTCAGGAAAACCATCCAAGTACTGCAAATTAGGATAAGTTTCCACAAGACCCTCGATGAACTCGGTCACCACATCTGCAATTACATCAAACAGATGTAACAGATGCATTTCCTTTCTGTTTCCCCTTTCTTTTATCCATCATTGACACAGATAAATTCATGTCATCGAACCACGTAAATGCCAAGAAAGACGTGAAATTACACGTCAAAAAAAAAAATGAAAAGATTTTAGTCCCAAGATTTTAACGACAACATGATGCAAGATCGCATCTTTCTCATTTACATCAAACCATGAACGGACCAAAGGCACCAGGAACCACAATGAAGCGAAATGTCAAGACGCAGAAGAAGAAATCGTGTGCAAACCATCTGGGTCGTTGATGAGTTTCTTTCCCTGCGGAGCCATGTCTTTGCTGAGAAAGCTCAAATCTTCGGAGAGCGATGGTACAGGTTGACTCAACACCTATACATCAAACAGTTACGAAGTCCCAGAAAAGAGCTCTGATCGGCGACTACGGCTGATTCGGATGTTAGTGTCAAAGAAGCCACCACCCTCGATTTTGGAATAGCAGATTCGCTTCTTGAGTCGAGAGAAGGTGTGGATTGCGTTACATCTGAGCACCCTTTGAAGTGTTTCTTGGTTGATTTATCTGGGTAAAGCTTATGTAAGAATTTCTTAGCATGGGGAGCGAGTGTTCAATTGAAGGGTAAACGTAGAAAGGAAAGCTGAAGGAAAAGTCCGAGGATTCCCCCATTGGTACTCGCGGATTCGGGGATAAATCCAAATAAGAATATGAAATATCCTCAAGATGGCTTAGAGTGAATCTTGTTTAGAAAAAAAAAGCATGAAGTGACCATGATAGTTTCAAATAATGATCTAACCTCATCAACTAATCAAATATTCCGACTAATTAAGGGCATTTTCGTCTAAAGACAAATTTAATTTTCAACTGTTCTTTTCTCTTTCTTTCCCATTTATTTATTTTTTTTCCTTTGATGCTGTCGACGAGGGCTCGGTGACTCTCGTAGGCCATTGGGCGAGGGCTTGCGCCTTCAAGGGCAACCTTGCCCAGGACCTCGCCTACTCCTTCGGGCATCGGCGAAAATGAAAGATAAAATAGAAAGAGGAAGAGAGAAAGAAATAAAAAAAGGAGAAAAACTTTCAATAAGTATAGGACGAAAATGCTTTTGACCGGTCGAAAGCCGGAGGTCGAGCCTTTCTTCGAAACTAATATGGTTACTTCAAGTCTATATTTGAAATAAGATTCACTTTGAATCATTTTTTTGAAAAAATAAGTGCACTTTATACTCTTATTTGGATTATTTTCCCAGATTTATCTTCTTTTCTTGAAAACTGGGACATTCAGTCGTATTTCTATTTAATTTCTTTTATCGCTATTTCCATTTAATTTTTTATGCACAAAATAAAGACCTTTTGTCCTAAATGAATCTCTATAGAGGATTAATTCTCAAAACAAATCTTTCCTAAAACTACTTTCTAAACCGGACTTCTGACTGACAAATCATTCCTAAAATTGTCTGATCACCCTCTTCATACCGTTCACTTTCTCTTCTCTCTTAAAAAATTATTAAAATAGTTTCTGATGTTTCTCACAATCTTTAATATTTTTTGGAATTAATCTTTCACAAATAATTAAAATCTAAACATAAGTTGCATGCAATCGACGGCTAACTTTTCTTTTATTGATTTATTACTCCACGAATCTAACCTCTCATGGAGTTTATATCAAAAGTATTGATAGAAAGTACTTAAACTGTATTATAAAACAAAACATAGCTTATGGGGAACATAATTAGTTAATTACTGAAGTATTGTAAAACAAAACTATTTATTTCACAACAAATTAAATAAAAAGTTGAATGTTAAGAAATTAAACTATCTGATTAATAAATAGAAAACTTTATTCGACAATTCACTTTCTGAACAACTATATTCCAATTCTTTTCCTTTTTGAATGATAAATACACTCCATAGGACAATGGGATGGAGGCATTCAGATAGACCAACTGTGTAAAAGAAAAGCAAGGGAAAAGAAAAGAACAGAACAAGTTAAAGAGGTATGGAACACATGCAATCTTCTACAAATTTCAGCTTCTCAAATTTTTGTTCTGTCTCCTACATCAGATGACTATCTTGGAATCACCATTCCTGCTATTAAACAACAAGTTGCCTTCGGCATTTGCTTGTTGCTTTGAATAGGAGTAAATCCTTACAGTAATATTAGATCATGATAGAACTTAAACTTTGCCACCAAAGCAGTCTTCAGAACTTACGATGTCTAAACGACAAAGATCGAATACGGGTTGGATCACTCCCCTAATTTCTCAGACGCTGCTTCTCCGCTTCTGAAGTTTGCACTGACTAAGAAAGTCTTGGTAGGGGTCGAAGCTTTCTTGCCGCTTCAAGTACTGTCCTTTCAATATGCTATAGATAGCTAGTTCCTTAGACCCAAAATCCTGTTGACTGGAATTGAATGTCATCTTGATTGGGCATACATTGTCGAAAATTTCTAAACCAGTAGCATCGGTGCTCTTGCTAGAAACGGCCTTAGAGTCAACCACTTTGGAGACCATGTGCGAACATACAGGATGCACATAAGGCTTAAAAGAACCTATGTGGTACAAGAAGAACGGTTTTTCTTGTTGCGATGCGGTCCAGTTCTCTTCTCTGTCATCTGCAAGCGAAATGGCATGCTCATCATGAGCCTCAGGACCCAAGTCCGACATGGCCATTTTGGTAGCCACCTGCATAACTTCCTTGAATTGCTGGCTAAGTTCTGTCTCTGAAGAAAGTCCAACTGATGCTTCTGAAGAGCCATCTCTGACCCGATGAAGAGTCGATAGCAAGGGGACAGGAAGCACAGGACCAACAAGAGCATCGCTTCGATGCACTTTATTTGACCACTTATTGCTGCGGAATGAAGGCTCTCTCAAAACAAAAGGCTGCAATTGCACCGTCTCTGGAACAACCGAGAATTCCAGAGACACTTTCTTCTGGTCCAAAAGTACTTCAAGGAATTCAGAGTAGCCGGAAAATGCTAAAAGTAAAAGCTCCATGGACAAGCCTGCACACTTTTTCCTCGATATGATCTCACCAACTGTAGTCGGCAAACGAATGTCGTCAAAAGCCAATGTTGAAGGTGATCGGATTTGGAAACCAGAAGCCTTGAGCATTTTACACAATGCTACGTGACAAGCAGGGTCAAAAGATTCCTTTTCTTTGGGGCAACTAGAAGTCCTTTTAATTTTTGCTTCTAGCACTGAAGCAAGATTGCCCTTTAAAAAACTGTAGAGGTAGTCAAGTTTCAGATACTTGAATCTTCTGGGAAACTTGTAATCGTCTTCCACCACTGAACACAGAACATTATCCACGAATGAGAGTTTAACATCATTTTTGCAACTTCTTGCGAAGTCCCAAGACGCAGAGTATCTCTGATATTCGAGCTTCCCGGAGGACATCAACCTGATAAGTGTGAAGCTACCATATTCATCACCATCAGAAGCTGGTGAAGGGAGATCGCTGCCTAAAATTCCAAATCCCAAAACCAATTCTCTTTTCCGTTGCCAATCTACCCATTGAGGTGGAGATTTCTTTAAGAATTCTTCTTTCAAAAGGCAGCTTCCAGAGCCACATTCACGACCTGAAAGTGAGAGTTCTGAGGGGAGGCCCCATGCATAAAAAGAGTCACAAATCCCTGAATCTTTTGAAGGAAACGATCCTCTGGTGTCAGGTAAGGGAGGCCCATAGCAGAACAGGCTCCACTCACAGTTCCAGAGAGATCCTAGTAAAATACAGAAACCCAATTTGGAAGCATGCTCATATGTGTCTTGTTTAGAGTTTGATCTCAATTTGGACAGTTCAAACACATCGATGTAGCATGGTCTATCAAGACCATGGGACCATTGCAACACTGGGTTCAGCGGCTTACGTGTATCGCACAGAAGTAAAAGCTTGTTTGAAGCCAAGGCAAAGTGAAAACCATTGGACCCGGCCCGAGAAAATGCAAGAAACCGATCCTTCTCCGTAGATGCATAACTACCCGACATCCCAATATTTGCTATGCATCGTACAATGCATTGCTCAGATCTGAAATCCACTAGAAAGACTGCATCTGATCGTGCGACGATCAAGATTTTCGGATGCCAGCTGAATTCACATCCTAACCATTTAGCACTCTTTGAACCGGCGTTATGATTCCACAAAACTCTCAACCGAGTACCTTTCAAGCTATGTTCCATACCAACTTTATGCAAGACACCCTCGAGATCAAACAAAAATAGGTTACCACTCTCCAACAAAACCACACTCAATTCAGGCAACTCAGGACACCAACAAGCATGCACAATAGAGCAAGTCTTGAAAACCTTACTACCCAAAAAGACCAAGACTGGCACCCCGGAATTTCCGCCACTCCTCACAACAAACCAGTGCACTGAGTACATCGTATATGCCAACAGATACCCAACACTGCCCGACAGGCAATTCCCCGAATCCGCAATTGAGTTAACAACAATTCTGACAATGGAGTGATAAAATCTCTTCTTTGACCTAAAAACATCACCATCCTCACCAATCTTGACCTTAATCTTCCCATCCTCCACGGACAAAACCAAGAAGCCAATTTGGTCAGAATTAGCACCTGTTGGGAAGAACACAATCACCTCCCGAGGGTCCGGGCAGCAAAGGAACTGGAGGCGGTTGTGCGCGAAGCCGGAAGCCGCGTCGGTCTGCTCCGGGCCGAACAAAGCTTCGATTTTGGAGGACGCCGAGGGGGGCACCGAAGAGGTCGTGCTGAGGAATCTGGTGAGGGAGAGCTGAGGGAGAGGAGGCAAAACCGGAGGCGGAACAAGAGAAGGAGAAGACAGGAGCTCGGTTTGGGAATCGGGTTTGGGGTTAAAGATCAGAGGACCCAGTTGAGATTTTGAGGAGGAGGGGTCCGACACGAGAAGTGGAGGCTTGAAGACGGCGTTAACTGGGAACTTAGACTTCCATTCTTGGCTGAAGTCCATGGTCGTCCGAGAACTGGAAGTCCGAACATCAGCGAGAAACTGGGTTCTTTAGAAGTGGTTGGGCGGAATCAGAGAGAAGCTGGGTTTCAGTAGTGGTTGGGTGGAGGGGAGAGAGACCAAGCAGTCGTTGATTCAGTCCATGGCAAAGTTTCTTCTGGGCGTGATCAAGGTTGGAGCTTGTCGTCCACAGGTCCCGGCACCGATAAACGGAAGGGCGCAATCAGTGAAGAGGATTATTCCGAAAGAGCTCAACTGCACGATGCCAGTAGTCTCCCGCTGTTCGTAGCATCAAGGGCAACAATATGGTGGGAGGGATTCCGAAAGAGATTGCAAACTGCAGAGAAAATCTTGATAAGGGAAAGAACAGAGCTTGGAGGCGGGCGCCTATCAGAGATTCCGAAAAAGGAAGGAGATGTTTTTTGGGATAGCAGGAGTGCTCTAACTTTTCTAGGAGGATTACTTGAGCGTCACAATCATTTTTTTTTTTTGTCATTTAAGTTCTACAAATTTAAAAAATCCATCACTTAAGTCCCATAGTCATTTATCATGTTGAAAATTCGACCTAAACGCTGAAAAAGATATTATTATTTTGTTTTTAATTTTTAATTTTTGCATTTTCTTTCCATTCCGACGAGGATCTGCGATAGCAAAGGCCTCGCCCACGACCTGTGAAGCCGCGAAGGCCTTGGGCGAGGCCATTGTGGCCTTGCAAGCTGCGGGCGAAGCAACCTCGCCTAGATTTAAAGAGGGCCTTCGCGGCCCCGCCTACCCTCTCCCGCAGCTAGTGGGGCCACGAAAGCCCTAGGTGAGGCCATTACGGTCGATAAGGCCACGTGTGAGGCGCCCTTGCCTAGATCTGGTGAGGGCCTTCGCCAACGGCCACAGTTAGTAAGAGTTTCTAGTGACTCTCACTGGCACAAAAAAAAAGAAAATAAAAAAGGTAAAAAAATTCTAAAAATAATAAAAACAACCACGTAGGACAATTTGTTGGAATTGACACATAAGTAATCGATTTTACTTTGATGTGACCTTTAGTGAGCGAAAAAAAAAAGTTATGGCACTCAAGTAAATGCTGTATAAAAATTATGGGATTTTTGTTGTCCCAATCCCGATTTTTTCATAGGAAAAAAGCCATAAAAAAAACTCTAAATTATCATGGTGACATATTTTTCTTGAGATATAAAAAAACCTAAACTTCATACCTATGTAACAATTTTAAGGCGTGTATGACAACTATTTTATTTCTCTATTTCCGTTCCAAAAATATTTCTAGAATTGGTTTGGAACAAAAATCCATTTTATAATGCAATTTCATTTTTATATTTTTAAAATAAATTTTTAGTCAAAAATAGTTTTGGAACAGAAATAGAAATGAGAACTCTTATATATCTCCTTTTTCTCTTCACAACTCGCTCTCCTCTCTTTTTTGACTCTCTACCACCTTTGCCCACTGCCGCCACTCACCACCGTCCACCGTCCATTGCCATCCGTCGGCTACCGCCAATTGCTTGTCGCTATCGTTCGCCGCTCACCTTCCATCCGCCGCCTATCACCCGTTCATTGCCCCCACCCGCCGTTGCCCGTTCATCAGTTGTTGGTGCCACTGTTAGGAAAATAGAAATTTTATGATGTTCTTGAACATCATAAAATTTTGTGTTGTTATTAAACATGTTTTTTTACTCAGAAACTCATTTAGAAATCAGAAATTAATTTCTGGAACAAAATGATTATCATTTGTGCCCTTACTCTCCATCAAGGTTTTGCTAAATGATTTTTCAGTCAAAACAACAATCGTTTTTATTTCATTTAAGTCACGTGAAAGCCATGTCAACACTATTTACTCTTTGACCACGTATGCAGACTTTTAACGATTCTCATTAATAGAATTTTGACGGAAAGTAGATGTATAAACATAAATAAAAGTAAGAGAATTTTTGTATCACAGAAAAAAAAATTATGGTAAATGTGTCACAGTGAGATTAGTTTAGGATTTTTGGTAACTTTTGCCTTTTTCGTTAAATTACAAATAGCACATAATTCTGATTATTTTGAATTCTATCAATCATATAAAAATATTAGTTAAATCAGATAAATATTGTTTATTATTCAATATCATTAATATATAACTATTGGTTGAAATACATATTATATTTTAGTTAGTAAGAAATTACTATTCTGAAGATTAGAATCTCTAATTTGTAGAACGTAGAATAATATTCTGATCCGATTATTCTATGTTCTATTTAGTATTTCAATTTAGTTTGGTCCCACTTGTTCTATTTCGTTACATCATATTTCAAACTATATATATATATATACACAAAAACAATACGATACAATAGTAAATTAAATTGTGCAATAGAATATTAGTGATAATACAAAAAAGTAATAGAATTGAATTGCCTCATTTCGATTCGAATTAATAAAAATGGTCTGAAGGTCTCCAAAAAAATCAGGAATACAACTCTATATTATATGTGATCTAGAGTCAGGAATACAACTCTATAGTCAGATTGCTCGATTGTGATTGTAGAACCTTAATAGTAATTGAAATTGCTGGTCTTTCTTCTATTTCATCAAAAACTTCAGCTGATCTTTCAGATAAAGATTTAAGTACTGGAAAGTTGGAATTTTTTTTTTTTGGATTAGTCAATTCCCTTCAAATGCATTTGACAAGAAGGAACTGACATTACTTCTCGTTCCTACCTCTCTACTCTACAATTCAGCCACTCAATTATTTCCTTCGTAATGGCTTCGCGCTCTGGCTCTGGCTCGAAGAGCAGATCGTGCAAGTGCCCTTCCAACAATCTGATTGTCTTGTCCGTCGCGGATGCTTCCTCGTACAACTTCACGGAAGCATCTGGGTCGGTCACTCTATCTGCGGTGCCATGGAGGACCAAGAAGGGAACTCTCAGTTTCCTGAGGTTCTGCTGCAAGTAGGATGCTATCCGGAGGATCTCGTACCCAGTTCTCACACGGATGGATCCAGTATAGACAAGGGGATCGGTGTACTTGGCTACGAGCGCTTCTGGGTCCCTTGACACCACCAAGCCCTTCTTATTCGCAGCCCCGACCTGGTATCTCGGCAATAAGAGGGAGACAATCGGAGCGAGTATCTACAGAGGTTATTACAAAGTCAGGAATGCATTTACTCATTTTCTAGGGTCCTTGTATAGTTTGCGGGTCTGAAGAAAAGAAAGTATCACCAGGGTCCTCTATCGCTAGGGTCCTTACAGTGTAAATTGGGTGTGATGGCTGAACTCCCACAGCGGGTGAAGTTAGCACAACGCCTGATACACATGCTTCGACTTTTGGGTCAAGAGCAGCCTGTATGTGCATTTCAAAAGATGAGCGATTCACTTATGAGAAGCACATCAGTAACTAATGGGGAGAGAGCATGATACGCTAAATATGACGCACCAAGTATTTCAAATTGTTCACTTCGAAATCTTACCTTAAGAATGATCGCTGCGCCTGTTGAGTGCCCAAAACAAAAACAAGGGAGCCCTCGATTCTCAGCCAAGACTCTTCCAATGAATGATTTCTGCAAGAACAAATGAAGAAAAAAAGGAGAATGCATAATACTTCCAATTTTTTTTTTGAGAAAAAAAGGCATTATGAAAGTGTATGAAATGGACATCATACTTACCAGATCGCATACAGCGTCATCAAGAGAATGAACATAAGCATGCAACCCATCGCTTCCACCGTGGCCTGAGAGATGACAAAAAAGTAGAAGAAAAGCACATTAGAGCAACACCAATCAAATCTTTAAGGAAGGTATCTGTCAAATTTCAAAGAGTCGTGACAAGTAACGTATGTTGTCAACTACACAGACGCTTGTAACCTTGCAATTGTACAATTGCCTAGCAATCTTGTCATCCTCATGAGACCATTCAGCTATTCACAGCCCTGACGATTCAAAACCTGTTTTTCATCCACTCGAAATACAAACTACGCAGATGCATCTCGCTATTGCAGACACCTAGCACCACAATCTCCAACTAGACAGTTAACTCACTGTGAAGAGAGGGAGAAGGGAGGGAGATAGGAGTGGAAGATGGCATTTTCAGTTTGCACAATATAGAACATAAATGCAGTGTAATTTTTGTCTGATAAGTTGTCTAGGTTTAACTTAAACATTTAGACGGTTTCTCCTCGGCTTAACTTTTCAAATATTTGCGCATTCCATCTACATAATCATAGAAGTTCAAGGCCAGGCAACATTCTAATATTATGCTTACACATAAGCAGAGGCTTCCCACCCAAAAGCATCTGAAATGAAATACATCATTTCCTGCATCCAAATATAGATGCATTGTTGATAATAAATGATTCTTCTCAAAGGAATAACCACGAAACATTTGAATTTTTTATAAAGGAACATCAATAAATAAAGCACATTAGAATTATGTAAAACAGTTCAATGTTTTTGAAAGCAGCCATCTCTTGATGGGGGTTTTGGATATGTCTGCTTGGAAACATAATTATACATAGTGAACAAAGAAACAGAGGGAAACAAATTTGCTTGCGTCAAATGGATGGCATCTCACATTTTAAGAGCACAGGAGCGCAAATTCTGTCGAATTGCGTAATTTTTGTTACACCAGAGCAAGCTATCGCCTTACCACACACAGAATAAGCAGCGGACACAAGTAAAGAAACGGTGAGTCTCAAGCCAATGGACGAAATTAAAATTTTGTTCATGCAGATAACACTCGACACCCTATACGTGAACATGTTCATCATTATGCAAAGGACCAGTGATGGTGCAAAACAATCAGGAATTCACGTGACTAAAGTTTCAAAAAGCGACTATAACCTGAAGTTAAGATGGAGTTTCGAGCAAAGCCGATCTATCATATACTTCCTCCAGAGTTGATTCTACCGTTGAAGCTGGTATACTGCTTTAAGGTGAACTTCATATGTAATTTCTGGATTTTCAGCCTATGATAAGCTGCTAACTTACTTTATTTCCTACTGTTCAGTGCCAAGAAGAGTGGTTTGTTTTTGTAAATTAGGACATCTTCTGTTCCATAATCAGCTTCCAGTTAAAACTGGGCCACTAAAACAAATCAGAAGAACAAGGAGATTGCAGAGAGTAGCTCACGTTCTAGGGAAACAGGGACGAGTATCACCAACTCCAGGTTTCTTTAACAATAGAAAGAGGACAATTGGAATGCGAACATTGGTTCCCAGGAGCGAACTCTAACTTGGATTATGCAAACTGAGACAGATTTAGACTTACCAATCCAATCCATTCCGTAAACGTTGAAACCATTGGCATTCAGCTTCTTTGCAAAATTACTGTACCTCCCACTGGCACAAGAGACAAAAAGAAATCTCAATCATCAGGTTCAGAGATAATCAGCAGCACATTAACACCTGAGCTCAGATGGAAAACAAACCTGTGTTCATTCAGACCATGCAAAAGAATGACCAATCCCCTACAAAAACATAAGCATGCTTTGTTAAAGTTTGTCATGTATGTTCCAGTGTTAAATACACAATGTAAGAAATCAAGATATCATACAGAAGAACGTGCAGAATATGAACTTACCTAGGTAAATCATCAACGTGGAAATGTGATTAAACAATCATAAAATGTTATTGATGCAAATTTCACACAATGTTGTCTTTTTTCCTGGTCTGACAAAATGTACATTCCACAGTGCAGAATAAATAAATTCTCGATCGCCTATATTTTAAGCAAATGCAACAAACATCCTCTCCCAAATTAACGTTCTGCAAAATCAGAACTCAGCAGGCAAATTTCGAATTAAAAATCTTAACAAAACAGACAGCAAACCAAGAATAATTTGTGCTGCTAGTTCACCTTATCTCTACATTAACAGGTCTCCAAGATTGCGTGAACAATGCATCACCCCTCGCAGTCGTGAAAATTGAAAACTCCCTAATGACAGTTTCATCGCCATCCTGCACCACCCGCTTCTTTGCCATCGCTCTCCGCGCCGCCACCTCCTGCTCTACGGACGACGACGACGACGCCGCCCTCCTCCACGGCAGCGCCGTCGCTGGGACCCTCACCACAGGCCCAACTTTCCGGTTACTCCCACCGTTGCTCTCGCCCCTCTCATCCTTGGACTTCTCTGCCGCGGTCGCCGAGACGAGAACGACCCGCTTCCGGCCCCGGAACGGCACGAGAAGCATCAGGGCGACGGCGCGGATCAGCATGAACAGGCTCTTCATCGCGCGCAGCGAGAACAGCGCATTTATGCGGCCGCTCGTGCCCGATGTGAGCATCCAGGCCGACGGAGACGATGCGCCCTGTTTTGGTTCCATCACCACTAAAATCCTCGCGATTGCCAGTGAGTTCTGGTCGGGCGAGCGAGTTTCTGAAGATGGGTTTGTCTTTTTGGGCCTGAAGTTGCTGACTTTACCATGAAACTGAGGTCCTGTCTTGTGGGTGCGGATCGAAATCGTTGCCAACGTTGTCGCTCGCAAGGAGACCATAAGAGAGAGCAAGAGATCGAAATCGACGACACCCAAGAATAACCGATCGAACTGAAATCAAGGGCGGGGCTCGATTTGGAGTTTCCTGGTTAATCGGAAGCAGAGAGAATCCAGAATTAGGAGCGGAAACTGTGCTTTCTCGCTTGACTCTGATAAGCGGTTGCCGCATAAACCTGAAGGCCGAGAGTGGTTTTGATTTTGAGATGGGAAGTCAAGTTGAAAAAGAATCGTTCCGTTGGGCGAGACGTCACCGAAGCCGTAATCTGGACGCTCGCAACTGGATGGTTCTCGAAACGACAGCTGTTGCTGGCAAAACGGTGGAACCGCAGAATCAGAGCGGTGACACGTGTCGATAGCGCCACGTTCCACGTGGCCGAGTGTGGGACTTGTCGTCCTCAGAAAGTTGCGGAAAAGGTCAAAAGGCTCGATTTGCAGTAACCGCTTGACACGTGTTGCCGCCCAAGTGGGAAGATGAGCGCCTAGATTTTATGCGCTTTCGACACGTGTCAGCATATGGGGAAGTCCGTTGTTGGGGAAAGTGACGTTTCTTGTGCTTACTTCTCCAAGAATATGCCGGCTGGTATGGACCTCATCGACGGCGTCACATGATTCAATGACTATTATATATGTCTGATTTATCAGTGGCCAATAAGCCGTTGCCGCTCTCGAGATCACTGGACAAATTTCTTATAGCAAGTCGACGAAATTATCTAATGTGGGCGATTGAGTTTTCGGCATGAGATAGATTACATTCAAATCAAACACTTGATAACTCGATCAAAGAAACGTTCTTTTAAAATTTTTGATTGCTCATAAATCTCTCTATTACTATAGAGACCAGTTACTTTACCGAAAATAAGAAAAAGATAACTCACAATAATTTAGCGCGATAGCCTATTTGATAGGTGAGGATTCTTTTGTCCAATGCTCCTTCGGCAAAAACTTTGCCTTAAGTTGTGGAGAGATGAAGAAAAAAGGCCTATGAATATCACTGAAGTTGTAGACGTTGATTTAGCCCTTAAGTAGTATAAAGTTCCTTATGTACCTGTCACGATTGATCTAGTATTCCTTTACCCTCATAGAGAGAGAAACTTGAGAAAAGCTCTGAATTTTGCATTACTTATGGCATGGATTCAAATGAGGGGGAGGAGATCTTTATATATACAAAGACTGCTTCAATTACAATCGTGGATCTCTCTTTGATCTAATGGTGAAGATGACACCTCCCTATCTACCAATCAGATTGCATCTCCCTGATTTACGAGAACTCTCTAGAATATGGTACAATTACAATATTATTCGCCCCTAGAAATATTCTAGAGAATTCAAGAGAGAAGTTAGTTCTTCATTGATGGTCCATGGTCCTTCGAACTTGGAAACCTCTAGACCATGACATTTCCCCTACCTAATTCGGTGACGTCCTTCTCGCATCTTCGGCATGGAATGATCAATTCTTCTTGAACTGCCAAAGAGCTTCCGCGAGTTCCCAACTAACTTTACTCTTCGAAAGACCCTTCCATCAGATTAAATATTTTTGCTTTGGTGCACAATACCACTTCCGTATGACACAATCAGCCATGATGGAGTCCACATCTCAATCATACAAAGTTTTTGACCCAAGTGGTGCTCGTTGTGACTCCCCTCGATCGACCGGTGATAGCGATAGGCAAGCCTTGAGCTCGCTAGCCTCGGGTGAGCTTGAGGCTCGGTGGGCCGCATCTAGGGCCAATCGTCAGGCTACCGACCATTGCCGAGGCCTGGCAACCAATGGAGGAAGAAAAAGAAAGAAGAGAAAAAGAAAGAAAGAAAATTATTAAGTGAAAAAAAAATTATTTAAAAAAAAAAATTCAAAGCATGTACATAGAGAGAGATTGGTCTCCAAGGAAAATGATTTCCTATTTTCAAAAAGAAGAAATCATTTTCCCCATTTTTGAAGGTGTTATTTCCATTGACAAAAAAATGTTTTCGTTAACTCATTTATTTTTTGTGAACCAAAAGTCGAAAAATCTGGAAAAAAAATTTTAGAAGTTGTTTTTTGTGAAACAAACGAAGCCTTGATCAGTTAATGACATGTCCATGCTTTGATGCCTAGAACATGAAAACTGGATCCATTGAGTTTAGAAAAACTAATGATGTGAGTACATAAAAATTGCTATAAAACTCCCTAATAGCCCATGGGCTATTTCGCCTCGCCTCGCCCCTCCCTAGCAAAAAAAAAAACCTCTAATAAAGAAAATGGTGGCCCTTGCCAACACTTCATACTAACTCTCCAAGCTCTGTTAACTTTTCATTTATACTTCCTCCACAAAACCGCACACTCATTCCAACACTAAGATAGCACATAAAGAGGATTTAAAGATCTCCAAAAAAAATTGAGTATTGCGAAACAATACATCTCCAATTGGTGGCAAAAGTGAGGAAAAACATGCAAAATACAAGAGAGAGAGAGAGGGTCCACAAACCTTTCTTTCCTCTGAACAAGTTGCTCGAGGGCTTGGACCAAACCTTGCTTGACAGTGTAATAAACGTAGCCTCTGAAACTTGTACTCAATTTGCAACAAGGATAGCAACTGACTCCACCAATCCTTTGTCGTTTTCCAGTAGCTGTGATCGGCGGAGGATCGCCGCGGCGACAGTCGTCATTCTCTTCTTGCGAGACAAAGAGTAGAGAGAGAGAGAGGCAGGTGGGTGGGTGGGAAAGTTTTGAAAAAAAAGGAAGAGAGAGAGAGAGAGAGAGAGAGAGAGAGAGAGAAGACACAAAGCATAAAAGAGAAGAGAGAGGAGTGAAGAGAGAGTGCGCATAGTAAATGAAGAGAGAGCGCACAATGAAGGCTTCTAAGGTGGGACCCATGGACGACATGTGGTGCCACGTGTCGTCCATTGATTGGACCGACCCACAATGATGTGGAGAGGTCAGCCTACCTAATATTTTTTTGTACTATCCCGGAGGCGACTTTTGAAAGAGACAAATCCAATGCGGTTGATCAAACCCTTCTTCACAAGTAATTACCAACCGATAAGTCGAGTCATATCTATATCAATGTCATTTTACCTTTGTTGACAGAGAAGATGAGGATAGTGCCCAATGATTTGGTCCGGCTGGGGCTAATTGCCAGGGTTGTGCGCATCCTTAAATAAATATAATATATTTTTCGAGTAGCGGGCTCTGCGTGAATCTCACATGATTCAAAGTATTGATCTAGTTGATATTCATTTGAAATGAACCTAATTGTTCACGAAGAAATGTGAATAGGAGTTGCGTTTTTCCAAATTTATGAGGTTTGTGTGACATTTTTCACTCGTTCCCAATTTAATTGTTGGTGTGTGTGATTCTTACTCTCCATCGGCAAAAAGGCATAGGGTCGCCTTGGTGGGAGTCACAAGGGGTAGGGTCTCCGAGAGCCAAAGAACTTTTATAGTTTGGGTCCAAATTTTATTAGTAATTTGAGTTTGAGTTCATTAATATTTACTGATTGACCTAAGGTTTACTTGTGTCACTTATATATAATATTTTTCACTTGTAATTGAGAGTTGTAATAGAGATATGAGATATATTAATTATAGTGGCATTCTTTGCTAGATATAACTTTAGTTTAACGGTGAATAAAAAACTTTGTATATCAATTTCTTTTTTTAAAAAATTTATTTAATTATGTTTGTGCGTCTAATCCTTACATTGATAACCTATTGCTAACATTGAAAAGATAAATGAGGAGTAGGAATAATTGGGATCTGTCATTGTTGAAATGGTAAAACAAATCTGATTCCTAATAGGTTCCTTTTGCCAGTAGCTCATAATGGCTATGATTTGTTAGGAACAGTCTAAGAAGTAGAGCACAGCTACCGGTTTACAAGCTCCAATGGAAATTGGGAATCAATTAGTTAAATTGCATAACCTTTTTTTTTTTTATCTATTTATGTTTAAATTTCTTTTATCATTTACGCCTTAATTTATTTATCTACATGCCCTCTATAGTTTATTGAAACACCCCCGCTACAATTGGGGATTCTCTATCCCAGCATGATATTTTTTTAAGCGACGCTTAATCATTGACTAATGAAAAACGATGTCGCTACCAACGGCTACTCGGCGAGCAGCGACGGCCATTTTCCGATCTCAGATGTGCATTTAGAGTATAGAACACATGTCGCAGAAAAGTAAGCAGATAAGTGTCACTTATGTTAAAGTCGTTATTAGGGCCTAATTTGATGATACGATCTACCAAGAAATTGAATTTGGACAGTCCACTATATTGTAGTTAGTTCAGTTGCCAATGGAAAGCCTTCGCCTCCATTAAACGTGGACCCCATTTCCCTCCTCCTTTCACCTTCCTCCTCCCTTCTCCTCCGTCGTCGTCTTCTTCTTCCAATCCTTCTCCGCCGTCACTCCCTCTCTCACTACTCACTTATATACCCCCACTTTTTCTCCACCAGAGAGAGTCCGAACGCTCTCTCTACTCTAGTCATTCTTCTTTCTCTCTCTCTCTCTCCCACGATCGTATGGCCCTCGTTCGCCACCGCCGGCAGCTCAACCTCCGCCTCCCCTTGCCGGAGCGCTCCAACCTCCTCCCTCCCTTCCCCGCCCCCTCCGACTCCTCCGCCGCCGCACCCCCCGCCATCTCCGCCTCTGACCTCGAGAGCCTCCACGTCCTCGGCCACGGCAACGGCGGCACCGTCTACAAGGTCCGGCACAGGCGCACCTCCGCCGTCTACGCCCTCAAGGTCGTCCGCTCCGGCTCCGACGCCTCTGTCCACCGCGGCGCCCGACGCGAGGTCGAGGTCCTACGGCGCGCCGCCGGCTCCCCCAACGTCGTCCGCTGCCACGGCTCCTTCGAGGAGCCGTGCGGGGACGTCGCCATCCTCCTCGAGTACATGGACCTGGGGACCCTGGAGTCGGTTCTCCGGAACTACGGCCCCTTTGGCGAGTCGGACCTCGCCGACGTTGCTCGCCAGGTCCTGAACGGTCTCGATCAGCTCCACTCGCGCAAGATCATACACCGAGACATCAAGCCGTCGAACCTGCTCGTGAATTCGAAGATGGAGGTCAAGATCGCCGACTTCGGAGTGAGCAAAATCATGTGCAGGTCCGGCTGCTAATTAGCTTTCACGTGTCAAAATCGAACCATAAATTCGTATAAATGCTCTGTTTTCATCGACGTGCCAAACTTTTCGACCAAAAAAAAAACGTCAACGTGTCAAACCCGTCTATAAACATATTGACAGTCGCATACACCGCAGGACCCTCGAAGCATGCGACTCGTACGTCGGCACGTGCGCTTACATGAGTCCGGAGCGGTTCGACCCGGACTCCAACGGAGGCAGTTATAACGGTTACGCGGGAGACGTGTGGGGGTTGGGGCTGACCCTGCTGGAGCTGTATTTGGGCTATTTCCCGTTCCTCGACCCGGGGCAGAGGCCCGATTGGGCCAGCCTCGTGTGCGCGATTTGCTTCGGTGAGATGCCGAGCCTGCCGGAGCGGGCAAGCGGGGAGTTCCGGAGCTTCGTCGAGTGCTGCTTGCAGAAGGAGTCCGGCAAGAGGTGGATGGTGTCGCAGCTTCTGACCCACCCATTTGTGTGCAAGGGTCCGATATTCGGGGCGTGAAGTGCAAATCGACCCGAATCAAGATTCCAACATCATTCGGACCTCCTTATCTTTTTCCCCCCTTTAGAGATTTTTTGATTTTGTACATAATGGGCGAATTGTAGGAGTTACATTCTTCTGTTCTAAATTTGATTGATCAATGTTCATGACAATGGATGATCCTTCGGACCTCCTTATCTTTCTCCCCCCCTTTAATGTTATTCGTGTTTTGATTTGGGCAGAAGTTTCGTACGAAACCTAATTCTTAATTTGAAAAGATTCAACTGCGAAACTGAAAGAGAAATGTGAAAATGACACTTTGGTTTATTTTCCACATTTTATATCCGAAAGCACAGGCGTGGAGACCTAGCTATGTGGGAGGCCACGAAACACCCAATAAGCCTCATTAACCAATTGAATCTAAACTTTTGGTCTATGCTGGTGGCTCTAACCCAAAGCAGGTTGAACGCATGTGGTGAAATTGAAAAGAGTAACCTCTGATTTTCGAATCGGAAATCTCTCGATTCCCAATCAACCGCACTAACTTTTGGGGGTTAATTTTAAAATATTTTTTGCTTTCTTGGAATTGTAGGTAGGTCCTAGTTTCTTTCTTGAGTTATTTTCAATAACGCCTCGAACTTTTTTTTAAATTTTTTTCATGAGTGACAAGAACCTGCGCCATTCTTAATCGCATCAACCGTGAACGCCTCCGACTTCAATAGATATTTCTCTTCTGAATTCTATCCTACAGTCCATGGACAATGTAAAAATCCTACTAACCCGTCAAATTATATTTTAGTATTGCATAAATCTCTTTTGGCAATGACAAATTTTTTCAAATATACGAAGCATGAAAGCATGGATCACCTTAATCCGTGAGTACACGTAAGTAGAGAAGTAATTCACCTTCCAAGACCGAAAGCTATTAGAGAATCGGTCAATTCAAGTTCAATTTGTCCGGTTTAGGGACTGCTATCTATCTAAAGCCGTCCGGAAACGTCCGACTTTGCAAGTGACTGGCCCATATATTTCCCTTTAAGTCGGCCAACAGTTTACGATAATGCTGAAAAATATCAGATTTAATTCATAAAATAATGTAGTAAACTTTTGGTCGGGCACTCAAACATGACCCATCAATCAAATTTTCCCGCTGATAAGTTGACAAACCAAAAACGAGACAAAACGGATAATTTGGCAAAAAGCCGAACGAAAGACCGAAAGTTCTTCGAAAATAATGTTCTAATCCGTCCTTTTCCATCATAATCTTGGGCCTTAAATGGAAAATTATACAATATCTTTGTCCTTTTCCTTCTATATATATACTAATAAGACAGTGAAAACAACTAAGATTGTAACGAAATTTAATTTCGTGGGTGTCGATGTCGGTATCACACCATGATCGATGCTTTAATCCGTGCCATTTACGTGAACATGTTTCCTTGTGTTTAGTTTGAAGAGGCGGATGCTTCGGGGCGGCTGCATGATCACGATCCCCTCCATCAACGGAAGCGGATGGGGGCTAAGAGGTGGATTAGGATCGTGAGTCAGCCTCGCTCGTCTCGTCTCGATCAAATCGAAGTGATTTGGTTTTGGTGCATGAACGTGAGCCGAACGTCACTCAACTTGTTAGATTAACACGTGAAAGTGAAACTAAACGAGTCATCTTTGAAAGTAATCGACTTACTTTTGTACACGGTGGCTATGTGATAGGATTGCCAAAGCTCTCTCTGTTGTCGCCACCAACTGTCGACTAGAATGGGAACGACGGTGGCATCAATTTGGGGAAAAGTATCGAGAAAGTTCTAAATCTATTATATCAGTATCAATTTAGTCTTAAATCTTTTAATTGGATCAACTTTATCATAAACCTTTTTGACGATTTATCGATGTAGTTCATATGATCAATTTTGATTGGAAATTACTAAAATGAATGCCTATCGTCTTATGTGGCATGGCCGGTATCGATGTGGACAATTTCTTTTAAAACTTTTATTAAATTTTTTTGTTCTTTTTTCCTTCTTCTTTTTTCCCAACTGTGGGCCGACGACCTCACTAGCCACAAGCAATGGCTAGCGACCCTCATCTAGTCTAGGCAAGGGCCCTCGATGCCCTCACAGGCTAGGCATTTATCATATATAGGTGGGTGTCACTAATATGGACATAAGGGGTATAAACTGGGGAGTTTATCATACATAAAGTCTTATGTGATTTTTCCTTTACCAATTTCCTATGTACATTAAAGGGCCCAATTTCATAAATAACCCCAATTTAGGTTTAGTCTCAAATTTACACCGAACTTTTTTTGTCTCAGAAGAAACCCCAAACATTAGATTAAGTCCCAAATATACCCCACATTTTTATTTTTTTTAAAATAAAAATCACCAATTTTTATCCTAGTCCAAAATCTACCAACATTAACCGTTTGTCTAAAAATCGCCATTAGTTGTTCTTAATCTTAATATCCTAGAATGATTTTATTTTGGAGATATGTTTTCGTGTCACCTTATTGATGTGAATTTGTTATCAATGTGAAAATGCCATATCAAGTTGGAATTGGATCGAGGAGGTAGATTTGAAAATAGATTGAAAGTTGATTTTTTTTTAAACAAAAAAAAGTTCGGGACAGATTTGGGAATGAACCTAAAGTTTGGGGTTTTTTTAAGATAAAAAAAAGTTCATGGCAGAATTGAGACTTAACTTAAAGTTTCGAGTTTTTTTTAGAGAATTTGACCTAAATTAAAGAGGGATTGTTGATTGATATATAATCGCATTCCATCCTTAAGGTTACAAGATAAAAGTCATAATAAGATATGTTATATCATATTATGTGTTTGGTAAGAGACAAAGGGGGACATAGAGGAATATAGATGGGATAAAATAATCTTAGGAGAGTGGGATATGATTTCACTTCCCTTCTTTTGACCAGAATTCTCTCCCTAATCTCTACGTCGTCGTCCGCCGTTGGATGTCGGCTGCCATCGCCACCACCTGCCGCCAGTTGTCGCATTTGACCAGGCGCCTTTAATCAGAATCCTCCCCCCAACCTCCTCATCGCCCGTCGCTAGCTACCTATCTCTAACCAAAATTCTCCTCCCAACCTCCACGTCGCCACCCTCCATCACCACCGACTACTTGTCATCATCGATGGCCACCCACCTCTAACTGAAATTCTCCCCCAACCTCCTAGCTGTTCGCCTCCAGCGGCGGCCACCCGCCTTTGACCAAAATTCTCTCCCCAACCTCCTTGCCATCGCTACCCTCCCTTGCTGCCTGCCACCATTGTTGACCGCTGCTGCCGTTGAGCCTCCGCCATCGAAGCCTCACCGTCAGCTATTCAAAGCAAAGGAAAACTAAAAAATTAACCTTAACTTGTTCATCTCCAAGATGACCAATTGTATATTCAATTTTAAATTTGTCGTTCACCAAATAATAAATAGGATATGATAAAATCTCATGATTTATTATTCTATTCTATCCATATCAGAAATTCGAAAGACCAAACGCAACCTAAATGATTACCATAGGTTTTGACCCATGTAAAACAGGTCAAGTCAAATAGAAGTCGAGTAATTGCTTCTTAGAGCCTTGGCTGTTTAGACCCAGTTTAATCTACCTAGAAATATCAATATGTGTCAATCATGACCCAAATGAGGAAAGGTTTTCAAACTTGCAGGGCCGTACTAGGCCGGACCCGCCCATCTACCATGTAGAAATTCTCTTGTTGCATTCATTTTCATAATGTAACATTCAATAACTAAACGTCAATATGGGTAACCATATTTATAATATTTCCAATCTCTTCAAAATCTCTTTAACATATAATAATATGTGAACTCTCAAATTAAATCCCTTGTCAAAATGGGTTTTATACCCCCATTTATTAACTCAAATTTGTATAAATGGTTCACTTTAATTTGAGGGCTTAACCATTATAGGTCCTAAGACAAAAAGTGATGAGTAAATGGGTTGAAGTGGGTTATGTTATGGCCCCATTCCAACCCACTTAATGTCTCGAATTTGAATGCGATTGGTCAAAAGTCAGAACCGTTTCATGATTTATGAATGGCCCTAAACCCTAGTATTACTAAAAAACTAAACATGTTTCTTGATTTATGGATGGCGCGGGTGTACTTTCATCATCACCTTCATGCCCCTGTCCATAACTTGACCCTCAAACTCCTTTGTAAACTCGACAAACCAGTCTATGAATATAACAATTTAAAGAGAAAAATTGCTTTAAATGGATTATGGGTTGGGTCGAGTATGGATTCCTAAAATTATATTGCATGTAAATGGGCCAATTTGAAATGGACCATTTTCGACTCGACCGCTTATATTGACGTGCCTATTCATATGCCACATGGGAAATATGTTTTTTCTACAAGGCTACTCAATGGGTTTTATATTATTAGGGCCTTTTTCAAGGTGCCGTAGCCCCTTGCACGAAATTATTAATGTGACGAGTTCCATTGTTAAATAAAAAAAATGTGACGTCAATTGTTGGATCGTAAACCACTCTTCACTAATGGATTTGGATTAGAATTTTCTATCACACCCTAAGTCTATTTGTTCGAAGGAAAACTATTTTCGAAAAAATTATTTTCTAAGTTTTTGGTATTTGAATGACGGAAAACTAATCAATCTGCTGAAATTATTTTTCATAGACTGAAAATTACACGTTTAGATTGAANNNAATGTGACGAGTTCCATTGTTAAAAAAAAAAATGTGACGTCAATTGTTGGATCGTAAACCACTCTTCACTAATG
>BCNH02000011.1:18971965-19013633 GCA_001662345.2 Metrosideros polymorpha var. glaberrima | reverse complement strand
TTTTTTTTTTTTTTTTTAAATTATCCATTCAATCTTAAATTTATTGTACGATTGCCAATTCACAATTAAATTTTTCAATTTAATCAATTTAGTTATAAACCTTTATGCAAAATATAGTCATTCTAGTAAATTTTCGTAAAAAATAGCCGACGTAATACTATACCAAGTAGGACGATCGATGCTGACTAAATTGACAAAATTACAAAATTTAGGATTTAATTGACATACGTATAATAGTTTAGAGTTAATTGGACAATTTCCCCATTAATGTACCTTTTTATGTAATCATCTCTCCTATATGTATGTGTTTATGTTATTTGGCAATTTCTCACACAACAACTACACAATTAGGTACATTAATAACTATAAATTTGGCATATGATTATGGTATGAAACTTGCGACATGATCGTGATTAGGAATGGCTCTGATACTCTGTTGAAAAGTAAAAAAATTAAATTATTAAGTGAAGGGAGATCACGTGTATATGAAGAGCATATAAGACCCGTCATCAAGCGACGTAAGACAATATTTCAATAGTGATCACGTTTACATTAATTTGTTTCTTTCAAGTCATTTGTGCACAAATCATGCGAAGAAGCGTTGGCTTTACCATAAAAAGTATTTTGTCAGCTGCATTTTACACGTGAACCATCAATTGTCGACTATTTGCACATGCTCTTTTTATCTCAAGCAAATGGTGTTTCAAATTTTTAACTGAAATAGAAATTCGTGCATTCAAATGCTATATTTTCGAATTAAGACAGATCTAGAAATCTTACTTGTACTAGGAAATTTTCTTCAAGATCGAAGAAGAACACAATATAATCATTTCGTGCCCGCAGACTTAGCTTATTGAATATTGGCCACCAATCCAAAAAGAGAAAAAAAACTTATTGGGTACTGGCCGAAAAATAAAACTTCATAAGACAAACACAATTTATCTATTTTTTTTCTTTCGATTCTTAGTTAAGAGGTCGTTCCATTATAATATAACTTTTAAGCTTAGAAAACGTGATCGAAATAATTATATGTGTCATCATTGTCATTGTGCTTAGAGTGAGCAATCGGGCTAGCTCAATTTGACAACTGAACCGGCCTTATCTAATCGAGTTCACACGGAAATCGATTCAATGCCCGAGTAAAAAATATGGGAACCGACTTTGACCGGTTTGACTCTCAATACAAGACTGGTTTTGCAGAGTAAACCGATTTTGAACTAGTCCCAAAACCAACCATAAATCTCTCCTGATTAAATCCTTTTTGCTTTGCAATCGCAAGTACAAAATTACTATGCTTAACTAAAAAATGAAGCCGAAAAGGTAAAAGGGAAAAGGCATGCTAGTTCCCTGGCTAGGCCGATTTTAGGGGGGGCCGATTCGGTCCCTGAACCAAAAAGGCGGGACCTATAACCGATTGCTCCTAATTGGGCCTACCATCCTTGGCATCTTTATTCTAGCAATGGAAATACTCCACGGGGCACATCAAAACCATTTTATATCTCCGTTTCTATTCTAAAAACATTTTTTGAACAGGTTTGAAACATAAACTCGTTTGATAATGTAATTTTTTATTCTGGAACAAATTTTTAGTCCAGAAATAAATTTGGAATAGAAATGAGAAATAAAAACTAAATATTTTTTTTGGAACAAATTTTTTTACTTCTTCTAAAACAAAAATAAAAATAAAAAATTTTCTTTTTTTCTCTTCACAACTTGCTCTTTTCTCTCTTTCGGCTCCCCGCCGTCTCCACCAGCTGCCACCGCCGTCCACCACCATCCATCCACTCCTGCTTGTCGCTACCGTCAGGAAAATAAGAATTTTATGACGTTATCAAAGGAATTTCTGTTTCGGAAACATAAATTTTACATCGTTATCAAATGTGTTTTGTTTTTTCAAAATCTCATCTATAATTCAGAAATTTAAAAAAAAAAAAAAAAATTCTGGCTAGAAAGGCCTATATAATTCGTTTCCGTAGCTCGACCTCCATCTACGTAACGGGGACTAGAGAACATGGTCAATTATTACACAACCGGTACGATAATGGTGGAAGGTCAAAACGCAGGATTATCAAAAAGGATACGATACTTATCTCCACGTGCAGTCCTCCATCAGCACTCCACTAAAATATTCAAAATACTCCAGCTCGAAACAGCAGCTAACAGACGCAAACGATTCTCCGTGATCCCGTGTTCGCTCCGTCCTCCACCGAAGAATATATAGCTTTGATTCACCGCGCGACTTCTCCACCTCCTCTCCCTCGTCCACCGCCGATGGCTTCGCTGAGTCTGAAGCAGCTCGGAGGCGGCAACCGCTCGGTCGCCGAGCTCGCCGGGTCCCGGAGCCGGCCGGGTTTGACCCCGCCGAGCAGGGTCGGGTTCCGGGTGCTCGCGTCCGGGGATCGGGCGGAGCCTGACCTCAGCGTGACTGTTAATGGACTGAACATGCCTAATCCGTTCGTCATCGGGTCTGGGCCGCCTGGGACTAACTACACCGTGATGAAGAGGGCCTTCGACGAGGGTTGGGGGGCTGTGATCGCCAAAACTGTAAGTTTCTCGCTCGTCGATGATGCCGACAGTTGCATTTAGTTCGTTGGTGAGGTTAGAACTTGATGATTGCCAAGATCCCGAGTTCCTTTTAGTTCTAAAAAATCAGCCCCGCCGTGTTGGAGTATCTGTCTGAGGGTTAGGATTTCGTAGCGTTTCTGATGGGTAATTTTGTGTTTCTGTGCATCGCATCTGAACATTTGCATTTTCAGTTCAGGTTATTCCGTAATCTGAATTGTAGTCGGTTCGTCTGCTCTGCTGCTCTGTCGATCCTCTTTTCCGTAATCTGAATTGCAGTCGGTTCATCTGCTCTGCCGCTCTGTCGTTCCTGTTTTTCCATCAAGTAAAATTGAGTGGCACGTTAATATTTAATTTTGGCTTTTGTGGGTCAGTATATAATGTTGTTATTTATTCTCGATAATGTATAAGCAAGTCTTTGCTTTCCTAAGCGATGTTTGCGGGGTGCGAACTACTTTAGTCATGCGTCAAATGCATTTGGAGTGTCATTTAGGAAACCCTGCATATGGACGTACAAGGCATAAGTGGTGCTATGCTGAGGTTGCTTGGTGGATCTTTAGATATTCACTGAATTAGTATTGATAATGGAAAAGGGAGATAGAGACTTAAGGCAGTTAACTTGAAGATCATGACAGGAAAAACAGAGCATTGAGGTTTTGTGGACGTTTCTGTCATCAGCAAGTGAACTCATTGAAAGAAAAAGAAAGGACCTGAACTAGGATTGAGTGTGTTGATCGTCTTGAAAGTAGCAGAATGTAGCTGCCATTGTGGATTATCACATTCGTATCCTTTTCTCTCTACCATTTGCACTTTTGTGGAAGGGACATTTTCTTGTAGCTTTTCTTCCCCCCTTTTGGCTTGGTGTTGGAATATCTATTACCGTGAACAAATCGTGCAGATGATATTGTGTTCTTTACTAATGTTTTGTCCACCCCTTGTAAATCATTCTGCTAGGTTTCCCTGGAGGCCGAAAAAGTTATAAATGTCACCCCACGATATGCTCGGCTACGTGCCGGAGTAAATGGATCGGCTAAGGGACAAATCATAGGGTGGGAGAATATAGAACTCATCAGTGACCGACCTCTTGAGACAATGCTGAAAGAATTTAAACAGTTGAAAGAAGAGTATCCAGATAGGATTCTTATTGCTTCTATTATGGAAGAATACAACCAAGCTGCATGGGAAGAACTCATTGATCGAGTTGAACAAAGTGGAGTTGTAAGTAAAGCTGGTAAACTTATTCTGTTTTCCCGCAAATGGCTAAATCAAGTCGATGACCTCTCCATCTAACAATATGTACTGTTTCTTCAGGATGCCATCGAAATCAACTTCTCCTGTCCACATGGTATGCCAGAGCGTAAAATGGGTGCTGCAGTCGGCCAAGATTGCGCTCTTTTGGAGGAGGTCTGTGGATGGATAAATGCGAAAGCTACTGTTCCTGTCTGGGCAAAGATGACTCCTAATATTACAGACATAACGCAGGTTAGCTCTCAGTGTTGCAGATTCTGCCTTCAGTGAAGAATGAGCATTAGTGTCAAGCAATAATGTAATATAACTGATCTGTCATTTTTAATATAGGAGAAGAAGGTGCAGGTGTTAGATCTATTAGGAGCCTGTTTATATTGACATATAAGAATGTGCTCTCATCAGCCACTAACTTGACTATGTGTTTCTCCCATTTCCTTGGGGCTTATACTCTGAATTAGTATCCTGGCCATTTGGTACTCGTGTGCAACTGTGGGATGGTCAACCAAGATAATGACAAAATTGTGTGAATGGTAGACTGCTCACCATGAACATTCGAGAATGATTTCATCAATTAAAATTGGCATTTATCTGTTCTTTTCCCTCTTGCCCTTACGTTAGATGGAAGACATTTAGACTTTAAGGTTTTTATTCTGCTAGGGATTACATTTTATTACATGAAATATTATCCAACTAAACAAATTATGGATCAACTAAGCACGTGCCTTCGTAATTCTACTGCTTTAGTATGACCGGGGTTAGGGATTTAGCAGTGATATCACACGAGAAGCCCCTATCATTGGGTATGAAATACAATGAAGTCTTAAACCTTTCAACTGATGCAATCAAGTCCTAAACCTTTACTCAGAAGTGCAATTGAATCTAAAATCTTTAAATTGATGTAATCATGTTCTAAACCATATTGAGAAGTGCATTTAAGTCCTGAATATAATATTAAAAACTGTATTTTAAGGCCATCACATGGGCAATTCTTGATTGTAAGTAGGATCCTCGATAGTGCTGATTGAAAGATTTTGACTGCATTTTCTGAAAAAGGTTGAGGACCTGATTGTATTCCTTGAGAGGTTAGGACTTCTAGTGCACTTTTTGTGACATTTAGATTACGCCACCTCCGTTAATAACCAAAATTAGATGCATGGAAGGAGGGCATTTTTGGCCTGTAGATTGCAATATCAAGTTTGTGTGTTAGCTTGGCCATAAAAAATGGGTCGTGTATCACCTGCTTCTGTAAAAGTTGATCACGCCTTAACTTCTTCTTGATCTTGAAGCTTGAAACCAGTGATGACTTACATGTGTATTGATCGATCTTGATAATGCATCTGTTTGTTCTACAGCCAGCAAGGGTGGCTCTAAAGTCAGGGTGTGAGGGGGTATCTGCTATCAATACAATCATGAGCGTGATGAATATCAATCTTGACACCTTACGGCCCGAGCCTTGTGTTGAAGGGTTGAGAACTACTTTAACTCTTTTGCATCGACTATATTTTTATTCTATCTTGGGTATCGTAAAATGTAATTCTAAGTTTGACGTTTTAGGTATTCAACTCCTGGGGGCTATTCTTCCAAGGCAGTCCATCCTATTGCACTTGCAAAGGTCATGAGTATTGCAAAGATGATGAAGTCGGAATTTGATGATAAGGACCACACACTCTCAGCCATTGGAGGTGTTGAAACAGGAGGTGATGCTGCTGAGTTCATTCTCCTTGGAGCAGATACTGTTCAGGTACAACTGAGCGACTGTTACACAAAACTGTATTGATCTTTTTGATCCTTAGAGTGTTCATTATGCAAATTTCACCCCCTTTTCACAGTGTCTAACCGAATTTATCAGTTAGTTCCTTTGATAAGATTCAAAGCACTTCAGACATAATGGTCTTTTCCTCTAGTGTCCTAAGATTAAATGAGTTGGTTAAATTCTTATTTGAATTCCTTTTCCTTGTTCTTTCCTGCCTCCTTCAGAGGCTGCGGTAAACTAACAGCATTGTTATCCTGCAATGTCCTTTTCCATTAAAGCCTGGGTGGAATTGTTCTGCAATGTACTTTTGCTTAAAGTTCCTTAAACCCCCCCGGGGGGGGGGGGGGGGGGGGGGGGGGGGGGGGGGTTGGGGGAGGGATAATTGCCACTAAAGTCCTGTGATTGGGTTTTTAGTTGAGATCGCTGTGAAGATCCTCAAGGCCTCATTTTTCATGCACTGGCTTAGATTATGTGGAAATGAGGTAATAACTTTAAGTTTGAGGGCAGAGACCAATGCTACCACATAATCTCCTTTCGATTGATGTGACATCTGTTGCTGTCCACACAAATTGGCGTTTCAACCTTTTTCTGTTGAATGTCTTATTCTTTTATTATGCAAAAGAAGAGAGCTTCCCATGTGGAAGCTACTTGGCAATGTATGTCTTCTGCGTACTGGGCATAGAATCATTCATTCGTGGTTTGCAGGTATGCACAGGTGTGATGATGCATGGCTATGGCCTTGCCAAGAAACTATGTGCTGAGCTGAAAGATTTTATGAAGATGCATAATTTCTCAAGAATAGAAGATTTCAGAGGGTATAGATTGTTTGGGAGAATCAAATTCCTATATCCTCGTGCTAATTTGCCAGATGTGATCGAGCAGGCAGGATTCTCATATTATTATTTTTCTTTTTACTTCATTGGTCTTTCAGGGCTTCTCTTCAGTATTTCACCACTCATACTGACTTGGTACAAAGGCAGCAAGAAGCAATTCGGCAGAGAAAGGCAGTTCGGAAAGGCTTGCAGTCGGACAAAGATTGGACTGGAGATGGTTTTGTGAAGGAAAGCGAGAGCATGGTTTCCAACTAAAAATGTAAGATGGAGCTAAGCCCTTCCTTGTACACTCAAAATAAATTGAAGCCTGGATTTTGAAAATGCATGTGTAGATGATGGCGTTCATTTTCTCAATGGCTGCAATCAAAACTGATACTGTAAAGGGACGCGAAGAATTGACTGATTACTTGATCTCATGATGTTCATTTCATCGTACATTTAGTTAGCTCCAAGCCTTCATTAGTACACGCAAATGCCAGTACATAAAATCTGCACGTTCAGATTGATTTTTAGACTTACCACAGAGCATCTAGCATGCACAGAAAGAACACAAACACAGTGCTCGGGCGGACAGGCTTCGGAATAGCACATCTGCAGATCATAAGTCATGGCCCCATACATAAAAATTCTTGAAACACACACGTAGTCATTGACGAGGAAGAAGAGTGAAGTAGCCACAGCGGCCGATTGTTGTGATCTTCCGGTTTTTGAAACCGCCTTTTCCTTATCGTCTTGATCACAGGCCTCCTGGTCTTGTGTCAGGCATTTGTTTCTCCTACATGAAATGAGTGCATTTTCATGTATCATTGAAGTTAATCATCTTAGCTGAATGACTGGGCTCAAGCTGCATTCAAAATGTAGAGTTTTCCTAGGCATATATGTTTTCCTTGGGGCATTCCGACAGAGTAGAAACTAGGGGCTATTCATATGTGAAGCTTGAAAAAGTTGTCCACATCATCGATGATATTGTCTTGTCACAGACATTCCTAATTTTTAATATCTTCAAACTTACCATTCTCTGTTAAAGTTATTATCCACTTAAAGAAGCTACCAGTTACTAATATGTCCACAGTCGCGTTTTCTCGTGAATAAGTCACTAATCATTTAAGAAAAAAATTCAATAAAAAAAAAAATACTCTCGAAGTATTTGTTTACCAATGTGATAATTATCAAAGAATTTCTAAATCTATTGTATGGATATCAATTCAATCTAAAATTTTCAAGTTTGCCAATTTAGCCTCAAGTATTGTGACAACTTGCCAATGTAGTCCTTTCGGCTAACTTTGGCTATAAATCATTAGACATGGATAATTTTTGCAATTTTTAAAATAAAATTATAAATTTTTTCTTCTCTTTTCCTTTTTTTTTTTTTTTTTTCCTATTTCCTTCGGCCACTTGCATGTGCCTTAGCGATGGATGGCGAAGGTTGCTAGCTACTGGTGATGGCCGATGAGGGTGGCCATAAGTGAGGCCGACCCTCGTTGGCCGTTGTCCATCGTCGACAACCTCCATCGTCCATTGAGGTCGACCCTCACTGGTTATTGCCTATCGCCAAAACCTCTATGGTCAATTGCTGAGGCCTGGCAACCAGCCAATAAAAAATTGTTCGTGTCAACGATTTTCGGCCAAAATATGATCGGAAGGACTATATTGACAAGAAGTCAAAAAGTTTTGGACTAAATTGATCAAATCGAAAAGTTTATAACTAAATTGACATTCGTACAATAGATTTAAGACTATTTTGATATACACACTATAATTTGCAATGCACTTACTCTTCTCATGATATACACGATCAATATTATGAAGAATGAACATTTCTTCATTGAACATGTTTAACAAGTGCCCTGGACAACGTGCCGTATATTTCCTGCTTAGCTTACAGAAACCGTACCGTCTCCGATGCCAATGGAAGACGTGTCCATTTTAAGGCACACCTCCCCCTCCTCCTATGTTCATCCAAAGCCGCCGCGCCTCCCCAAAGCTCATCCAACAGCGTGGTGGGATGGCAATGTGGAACAGCTTGAGCTCTTGCTCGGTGTGGGTGGTTTGGTTCGAGGTGATCCAGGGGCTAAGGGCGGAGATAGGAGAGACAAAGGTTGGACAAGCTAGGGTTCTTTTCATTGAGTGCTGTCTGGGACACGCATCACGAATCTAACGATTAATGAATGTCGTCGTGATCGAGGGATGGGACAGGGTGATCGAGGCATGGGGACGATACCTTTCAGCTCGTTCTTAAGGGTACTCGTTAATAAGATTCCTCAAAAAAGAATTACCAGTTATGAAAAATTATTGTAAATAAAAATTTACCATCAGTTGCAACGCTTGTGTAACAGTTAAAAAGTAATAGTTACTTTCTCTGTGTCATTGGCAGCTCCTCATTAGGAGGAGAAGAGGAATAACTTGTAATCCAGGATGAGGTGAGCCGCTCAAAGTGGTAAGGGAAGTAAAGTCACATCAGTGGGCAAATTTTCTTGATGCAAACGACAGATGAGAACAGAGAAAAACGAGAGACTCACCAGATACAGAAGAGGTGGAAGGAGGAGGAGGTGGAGCTGTGATCATGTCCTTGAGCTGAGAATGCATGTCGTCGACGAAAGCCATCGTCTCTAGTTGAGGCTCTTCCATTGCTTCTCTCAACTTGCTCAGAACCGAGCAGTATGCTTCCTGCGCGCATCATTTGATCAGTCATCTTGATGATTTGCATGAACAGTGCTTCTTCATTTTTCTCTTTTGGAGTGGTTACTTCTGATATGAATATACTCATCCTGATCCAAGATGAAGCTACGTACGATCTGTCCAGGGCACACGGTTCTTAGCATGCACGATGAGTTAGCGTGCCTCAAAGGGTTTGTCCCTCTTCTCCTTTACTAAGTGGCCATATCAAGACTCTCGAAGCAACATTCAAAACGTACGGTTTCAAATTAGGGTTAGTCTTTGCCGGTAGTTCGATCTTCAAATTAATGATTGTTTTCCTCCCATCATCTCTTTGGGTACGCCTATTTTATATGGACATATCTACAAGCCACTCGAGAGAGCTTTTTTAAGTGCTTCTGGAGCACTTAATATCATGATCTTGACTGGCGAGGCACGTTTCAGAATCTAAACATTTCAATATATCTCCATTAAAGATAACGTTGAGAGGGAGAGAGAGAGAGAGAGAGAGAGAGAGAGAGATTGGTAAGTGAATTGTTTCTTTTTTTTTTTAACAACACATCAATCATTGCATGTGAAAACTCCGAACTCAAATTCCTGAATGGAGAACCAAACTACCACGCAATTGCAAATATCCAGAGCTCATGTCCCTTCTTTATGTGGGCAAACCCCAAGTATTGTCACTTTCAAGTGGATAACAGATGCCGCTTTCAACAACCCCCCTCAGAGCTCAGTCACTCCAGATAAAAAAGAAAAGCAAAGTGGTCAAATCCCATCACTGTGGATTTGACTTGACTCATATTTCAGTGCCCCCTCTCTCTCTCTCTCTCTCTCTCTGCACAATGTGCCCTGTTGAAGTTCCGTACTTGACAGTGACACTATTCAAGATGAATGAAGTGAAAAGAGAGGCCCACTTCATCGCTATGACTGTATATTGGGCATGCAAAGGTTGATAGTGTAAAGTAATGTTTAGATTTTCCTACTTACTGCTAGACAGTGATGATCTTACCTACTAAATACCCATTTAAGTTTATCACCACCTATTTTTTTATGTCCCTAATAATATTCCTCATGAAAAGAGTGGAGTTCATATCATAGGGTTTCATGCAATTTCTCTTGAGATTGCAACTAAGGACTTGTTTAGAAATTGTGACTCTGGAATTCTATTGCTCTACAGTTTTATTTTTTAAAATTTACAAACATTATTGACGCATACATAACTCTGTTCCTACGAACCATACGTTAATATATAAATTTGGTATCCATATGTAAATTTCCACTCGATAGGCACAAGTACAAACTTGAAGTTAGAAGTTGGGAGACAGTAGGTTCTTTTACATTATCTGCTTAAAGCTTTTAAAAGTTTTCATTTTGTCCTTTGAATGCTTTGCTAGTGTGATGAACATTTATACAACCTAATCCGAGACGGGATCGCTTGTTTGCTCTACAAGAATAAGATACATACTACAACACCATTGCATTTAGAAGATGCTACCATATAGTAGGACTTATAATTAACGAGCAGCTTACCATAAATCGGTCTAAATCAGATTGACTCGGCGTACTGATCTTGGCTTCACCATTTTGATGTTGGCAGCGGTGTACTTGTGGATTCATCATCGTTTGGGGGGTCATGTCATTTTTGCGAGCTCCACAAACCTTCAAAAGAAGAAACAGGGTAAATCATCTACTTCTACATCTAGATCAGGAAAAGAAAATGACGTAATTACGTGCAAATGGTAGATCTATCGGGATGGATAGGCTTATACTCTATGAAGATCTCTTGAGAGGAGCGCGCGCGCGCGCGTGTGTGTGAGAGAGAGAGAGAGAGAGAGAGAGAGAGAACTCGCAAGCAGCTGAGGTGATGTTCAGCAAGCTTCCCATACAGAGGGTGGTTTGATATGCTTCTCTTCAGAGCTTCATTATTTTCACATTGATCTTCTTCTGCTCCTCCTCCAACTCTTTCATCCTCTTCTTTAACACCACCACCATCATCATCTCCTCCTCCTCCTCCTCCTCCTTTCAGATCCCTTTCTGTGACCTCACAACAGTCATCTCTCTGACCCTCCTCCATATCTGGAAACCCTCTAAACATGATGACCCGTATGTAGCATGACCAGCGCCTGTATCTTATACCAGTCGTCATAGCATGGGAACAAAACATAAATATGAGATGTTGTCATATGGGATTGACCCATGCAGGCAATTTCGCATCTCTTTAAACGCACCAAATCAGAAAACCCTACTGACGACGAAATGATGGGATTTGGCCTCCCACTCACAACCCTGATCTTTTTGTGTCTTTTTACATCTGTTCTTGAAAGGAACGCTTCAATCGGGGGGGTGGGGGGCTGTTTGTGTGTTCTCGAGCAACTCAATCCTTTGACAGTACAAGACTCTATAATTAGCTCAGTACTCTCAAATTTAACTTTCTCGAGTCTTTGTATCTTTCCTATCCCACTGCCCTCCCCTCTCTCTCTCTCTCTCTCTCACATACAAACACACACACACTTACACACCATCGAAAGAAAGCTTCCAAAATGTCCACTGTTCAATAATGGGGGGGATACTTGCAGTTCGTTTGCACGCAGGGGAAAACGAAAACGAACGTACTTGAGTCCACACCACTGTTCAAATCTGGTCATGGCCTCACTATAAATGGTTGAAAGAGAAGCGATTGTGGAGTTTTTTGGTGGGACTTGCGTCATTATGTGGCCTTGAACACTGTCCGAGAAAGTCACAGTTCCGCTCCAGCAATGATGTCTGTGACTCTCCTTATCTTTTCTCTTTTCTTCTGGGGGAACTGTTTTTTCCCTCTCGACTTCAACTTTTATTTTGCTCTCCCTTGTACAAGATCCCGAGATCTCAGAGATTTTAGATATGTCCCGAGTGCGATATTCTCATACACTGTCATCAATCATTGAGTGAGGGAAAATATAAAAAAAATCTTAAACATATTGTATCAATACTAATTCAGTTTTAAACATTTTCAATTGAACCAATTGAAATTTAAATATTTTCGCATTGATATCAATTCACACCATTTGGTCAATTTAATTTGCAAATCGTTTATGTAAATGTCGGTGATCTTACGTGGCACAACTGACGTTAACTTGGATAAATTTTATTATTTTTTAAATATCTTTTTGGAATTATATTTTTGCTTTTTGTTTTTATTTTTCATTGTGGCCAGCGAAGGCTTGGCGGCCCTCTTCCGTGGCCGACAATGGCCTTGGCTAGAGCCATGACCCTTGCCAGCCACAATGAAAATGAAAATAAAATTATAAAAAATTTATAAAATTTGTCCACGTTGCGATCATGCCACGTAAAACGGTTGGTGTTCATTTTAGCGATTTTCAGCCAAAATTGGCCAGATGAACTCAATTAGCACAACTGTAAAAATTTTTGGAGTAAATTAGTCTAACGTAAAAGTTAATAATTGAATTGGTACAAATGCAAAATGTTTAAATTTTTTTTTGATACTTTTCACTCATTGAGTGGGACAGAAGGTCATTTTATTGTAGAAAAAAGAGTAACTAAGTCGGTGACACTCAATACTTAATGGTTGAATAAGGTGGACAGAGATGTCGTGCTTCGAAAACGATGATTTATTAAGGGACATCTAGCGCTAATTGATCGTTATCACTAAGACTTTTAGGGCCTATTTGGTAAAATAAAAATTAAATGCTGAAAATTTAAATACTGAATTTTTAAGGGTTGAAAATATGATATTTTTTTTGTGATAATTAAAAATGGATTGCTGAATATTATTAATTCCTTATCAAACATCGGGAACAAACAATTATATGGAGGTTTGATAAAATGCATTTAATAAGATTCTAATACCAGTACCACCGATGATTTTTTTTATCCAACGAATTAAGCAACTCTTCCCTTAATTACCGGATTAAGTGGATTTTTTACTTAACTGAATAATTTAAGTCAATTTTATCTAAGGATATCAAACAAGCCTAATCTCATCAAGTGCAAACTGTTTAATTTTTCAGCACTTAATTGGATTATCAAACGGGTCGTAGTTCGCATAGGTAGTAGTTACTCATGTCCTAGTGCCATGAATGCTTTGTTCTCCGGCCGTATGCAAAGATGCGAGATGTTATTACTAAATTTTTGTGGGCGAGGGCGAAAGAACGAAGAGAATGACACGTGAGTTACTCGATTTTTTTTTTTTTATGGTCAATGTGATTCTTAAATTATTATTATTATTTTTTTTATTTTTATCAATATAGCTCCTGAAGTTTTAAAAATCGGGTCAAACGTGTTGTTTTTGGCTGACGTGTAGTGCCACCTCAACGTTGACCGAACAAGATAAGTGACACGGATTGCTATCTCATACCCTTTTTCCCATCTCGTATTTTTCCCTTTTCTTCCTTCCATCCTTCCTCCGCCGACGCTTGATAGTCACCGTCGGCAAAGACCCACCAGTTGCGAGTCCTACCACACTGTTCATTTTCTGCAATCGCCACCGAAAGTCGAGCCATGGCGCTTGATTCACTCTCTTATCATCGCCGCCACGGTGTACGCGTGTGTTCGACCTTAGCGGAGTTCACGCGGCTACAATTCAACATTGCTCAGATCGATGCGCGAAAATGGAGAGAGATGGTGGCGCTGGCGGAGGCTGAGGGGTCGATGTCAATGATGGGTAGGCCCATCAAATAGCAACTAACCTGTGCCGATTTTGGCGGACCGTGCTCCACCCCCGGTGAACTCATGCAGTCCCGCCTCCTACGTTCTTACTGCCTCCTTCCGAGAGAAGTTCCTCCCAGCTCCCGTAGAGGTCTCCTTCATGGATGGCGGCCCGGCCGCTGGTTAAGTTTGGTGGTGGTGTTTATTGTTTAAGTCCATCGGCGCTCATAAGGATTATGTCTAGCCGTTAGCCGACCGTTCGAATTTCAAATGTACATCGAACTCAATTTATAGGCTATTCACAAGTCACAAGACTCACAACCATGTTGCTAGTTTTTCCGCTTAACACGGCACCTATGAATGTACAAAATATTACAACATGATCTCGGGATCACGATGAAATTCCCATCGTGCGGGAAGCTGGACCTGGCAAGTTGCTCAACTCTGACCATAACGCCGTCCACGAGTTCGCATACATAACAAACACGAATTACTCCGGTAAAGAATCGTAGAGCATGATCAGCTTGTAAGTTCACTTCACAGATGGAGGTGGATTTGATCAAACGAAACAAAGGACGAGCTATATGAGCAAAAGGGAGGAAAAATCGACTAATTACGGTCGTTCAAGGAGCAAGTACGAAACGATGACTAAACTATACCAGAAACAGGTCACAGAAAAACTCGCATGAATGGAGATAGAAAGAAATCGCGGTCAATGGAGGAAGACGATAGTCGTTAACAATCACCAGCCTTGCCACCTCTGGATGATTTACTCCAGGCCGGCGACAAGGATGGCCATGGAACGAGCATTTCCAATGGCCGGAAGATTCGAACGTGGTGTTGCGACAATTCTCAGCATTCAAAAACAACGAAATGGTTATACACCAGGACAATGAAACTGATGAATCAAAAGCATTTGGATTTTGGATTTTATGACCCATTGCTCTAATTTGCGCAATGACTTTTGCTTGAGGAAACAACAAAGAACTCTGCATCCACATTTTCGATCTTCAGAAGAAGTAAGCAACAATGATACAAAAGCATATGATCATCCAAGTGTCAACGGCTGATGGAAAGAATTACCAAACAGAAAAAATACTGCAGCCTTTGCTCCAACATACAGCAGAACTTAGGGGCCAAAAAGAGTACTCGGTAGCCATCTCCCTCGCTTAAGGGTTAGCGTCGCACCACATCAAGCAAAAGCAGTCTCCCAATCATCAACTACATCGACCATGTCGTCGGTTTCATGAGAAGCTACATCACGCTGTCCTTCCAAATCTGAAACGCCTGTCAATTCCATCTCGGAACCAGCATTTGAGATGTTCCGGGCCGTTGCAGAAGCAGAAATCGGAGCTTCTTTTCCTTTGACAGTAGCAGAAGCGATGGACCACCCTTCATTTTCGACCCATGAATCATTTGCTGCGCCGGGCTCCTGAACTAGAACCTTCTTCCACGAGCCACTGCTCATGTCAGCAAATGCAGGCCCTCGCCATGCATTTGTGCCGAATGATTGTGAAGATGAAGCCCCATTCTGAAGAAATGCGACCGCCCCATAATATACCGATCCGTGATCCAAAGTCCTCATAGCAGTCGCTGCTCGAGTCATGTTGCTGAATACAGCCAATGCATTCTTGTCATTCAACCAGAGCAGCTCACATTCTCCACCGAACCTTAGGACCAATGTGCTTATATCCGATTCCCTAGGCAAGTCAAATAAAGAGACAACATATCTCGGATCCATATCCACCAAAGGGTCAAAGGTTGGTGGGTTCCGCACACTCGCGTTCATGGTGCCCTTGACACTGAGCACACGAGCCGGCGCTTTTGATTTGGGCGTGACACGAATAACTGTAAAACATTTCTGCTCCCAACCGACCTCATGGATTGCGAGCTTCCACCTCTCTGCTATGAGCCTCACTGCCTCTCTCTTTTCCTTATGCATTGGACGGAACACATGGACCTTGACACTGGTCGCGCTCCCTATGCTCTTGCCATACAACAAGAATTTGCATCTATCCTCGACGGACAACAGCCACTTGGGATCACGCCTGAAGAGGTCCGCCACCAACTCGGAGTTCTCTTTCAAGCGAAGAGCATCCAAGTTCGGAGAAACAATGTTAAAAGCATTCACAAGGACCCGCTTCCGTTCCAACTTAGCACACTCACCATCACACATTAGCTTCCTCTGTCCAAGACGGATCCTTCCAGAAGAGGCCTCCAAATGCTGAAGTAGAGGCAATTTCTGGATAAGAGAAGCTTCACCTGCATAACTATTGTCACTCCCTCCAGCATCACATGGGACGGTCGCCTTAATCCGCCCACAAGAACACACTATTGTGACACTGAACTCACATCTCTCATCAGGACAAGGATATGAAGGGTGACAAGGTGCTTTACACGTATGCCTACAGGCCCTCCTTGGAGCACCGCATACTTGCCCACAAGAAGCCGTTGGGCGGGATTCATCCGGGGCATCAGCATCACAAGGTGCCGGGTGACAAGTGCGACCACACGCATGCAAACCGCAGCGCCTTGTCTTGCCGCATAGTTTGTTACACGTGACGTTATTAGTGCTCCCACAAGGTATGTTCCTGAGAACAACATGCCCACCAAGGCACTCCTTCACCACAGGCACCGAGCAAGGAGGACAATCCCCAAAGTGGCAGCTGTGAGAAGGCGTGTGACCACAAGCATGGATGACGGAACAGGGGAGCAGACACGAAGGCGGAGGAGTGCCACAAGGCAATGGAGGTGGGATAGAAGTTCTCCCACATGCACAGCTTAAGTCGGTAAAGATGCTTCGGAGGCAAGGAGGGCAATGCCCACTGTGACACAGCACTTCACATGAATGTTGTCCACATCTGAGCTTTTTATCACATACCAGGGTGCAAAAATGTTGAGTCGTGGCGGAACTGGATTGAGGGCAGCAACGGTCGCTGCATCTATGCCTGCTGCAGTTCTTCTTACGACCACACGGTTTCTCACACGTAAATATTTCATCCTTCATCTTGTGGCATGGCACAGTACGTGAAGTCGAGCCACAACAGCATTTCTGGATCACAGGAACTAAGCATGGGGCGCAATTCCCGGCGTGGCACGTATCTTTACACCGGTGAATTCCGCATGTTAGGGGCTTGTCACAGGTCTCCGAACATGCTGGAATTGGATCCAAACAACTCAGCCTTTCTTCTGGCAGATCAGTTTTGCCACAATAGCAAGTTTTGATCCTGCTAGGAAGTGATTCACACTCCCCGCAAGGACCGGGATGGCAGATCTCGTGGCATTTGTGATTGCCACAACCAAGCTCCTCTCCGCAAGTAGAACCACAAGAGAACACACCTTGTTCAGCTTCTAGTTCTCCTTTCAAATCCATGTCGCCACAAGGAACAACCTGTACCTTCCTCTTGCAGAAACAAGAAGCGTCATACAGAGCATAGCAAGGGTCACAAGGGCCCATGTGGCAAATCTCTTCACACCGATGGCGTCCACAGTCAAGTAGCTTGTCACACTTCTGACCACAAGTAAGAAGAGACTTCCGATCAGAGCATCGTGTCGTAATTATTTCTTTCCCACAAGGGCATGGCTGTGGTGGAGCAAACGCCTTACAAGGAGGGCATGGACCAGGATGACATTGCAAGACACAGACATGAGGACACAAATCATCCTCAGCCTCATGAACACTTGAGGCCCGACCCTGCAATGGCTTCCCGCAAGATTCGCCACACGAATGTGGTGTCAAATAGAAATCAGAGGGCGGATCCGTCCTCTTCCCACAGAAGCATAGATATTTGATCTCGTTTGAAGACGTGAGCTGCACCTTTTGACATCCGGGGCACCGCCAGTTAACACCCCTGTTCTTCTCCACAGACAGATCAGAAGAGGTGGGCGCACGAGCCCACTTCCTGATACAGTTCAAGTGGAATATGGAGCAACAGCTTGAGCATGACCAAATGGGAGCAGTTCTGCGAACCATATCGCAACATATCATGCATTCAACTGTGCCCTTCATAAGCTTCTCCTGAATTTCCTGGGCAAGCTGAGGCAAGTTCTCATCCTTCAAGCCCTTTCTTTCATCCATAACCGTCCTTTCATATCCCCTCTCCTTCTTTTGTCCATTGAGGCGACTCCGATGAACTTTTGAGCCATGACTAGTTCTGTGTCCTGAAGTACTAGTTGTTTGTCCATTACTTCCATTTAAGTTCGAAGGGTTGCCTCTAAGCCAACTAGGACGATCGGAACTCACACTATCTGTGGTGGGGTTTGAAACCAAACTCGATGATGAGTTCAATGTTGCAGCACTTGGAGATATTCCACTTCGGACCCACTCTTGAGGAGCAACTCGGGAAGGAAATCTTCTAGACCCTCTTCGATTTTGCTGGACTTGAAAGCTCATAATCTGGATACGCAGGATTGCAGAAGACTCCTATCCCCCAACAAGACAGACTAGGACACTGCTAAATTCAAGTAAAAGATTGTCACAATCTTCCTTTGTCTAGATGTATCCAGTACAGAAAGAACAAAATCACAAATTTTCAATGGTGGCAGATCCTGCAAGTCATAATCCATCAAATCACAAATCATACAAGAGACAATGCCATTCCGTCTTGTTTGGAAAGTAGCAAGAAACATGAAATTGCGAATCTTTAACCAATTGATATGGCCGCAAGAGTATGTCGATGGCCAAATCGTGAATACTAGTGATCGGTGTGATCAAAGCAGTCCAGGCTCAGAAATCTCTGTTGTCAAGATATGATGTGTGGCAGCATTTTAAACGCATCTAGTTCAGTTTATTCACTTTTTAATAGTCAACACTCTACGAGCTCTCTAGGCTCTACTATCAGGAGAATGCTCTCTCTCTCTCTCTCTCTCTCTCTAGTTCCTGTCAGACCTCATTCTTCTACTACTACTCACCTGTTCTTCTTTTTCTCCTCTAATTCCTCTCTTCATCTACAATTCTTCGTCCGTCTCAACATCCCCTATTGTTCCATTTCTATGAATCTCTTGTTTAGTCAGTCCCATGAAAAGATCATAACACCGGTCAATCAGATGCTATGTTTCTGTGCAAGTCTCTAAATTCTGTCGGATGTCAGGATTCTTCAGTGCATCAGAAACCCCACAACCAAGCAGACACGAAATCTTCCAATCGAACTTATGAACAAGAACAGCAGCAGCAGCAACAACAATAACAACAGCGACAGGAAGAAAAACGTGGATTTGAGACTCCCAAATCTTATGTAACGTAGCAGAACAACGAATAACAAAACCCCTCACAGAGATGACGTAGTCCTAGGGGAATATCATCCACGACCAACTTCAAGAAAAGTGGAGCCACATTATATTACCTGTCAAGAAACGGATTCAAGAATTCTGCAAAACGACCCGCCTCCTTCCCTCTCTCTCTCTCTCTCTCTCTCTCTCTCTGATTCAACGGTTTCCTTGAAACGAAAGGAACGATGTTCAAAAGAACTCTTCTTGATTTCCCTCCTCTTGTTTTCCTTTCCCGAGTTCTTGGATTTCTCTGACTGAGAAACACGACAAGATGGACTTTCTGACAAGCGAGATGAGACAGAACCGGAGGATCGATTTGGTGTATATATAGGTTCGTGTTGGGGGCGGTGTCGTGCGGCTCAGCCTTGGAGCCGAAGGAACTCGGACCCACAATCCGCCGTCGCCGCCATTATCGACGTATGGCCGATTTTCCAATGCAATTTTCAGTGCTTGGGGAGCACGCAATGGGCTTGTTCTTGGGCTTAGCCCACACGATGAAGCTAACGGCTAAGCAGCCCAAAACTCAGGGCCGTTTTCTTTCTCGTGCTACGTAACTTCTTCTCGATGCCCATCGACCCTAGGTTCGATCCATATGGCACCGGGTTCGCCATGGGTCGAACCTCCGATCTCACCCGTCATGGCTATTTTCGAGCTACTTGTTAGGGGTGAGCAAACTGGATCAGGACTGCCCAGACCGGACCAAGACCGGACCGGACCGGCCGGGTTGGTCCGGTCCTTGAGGGTACCGGTCCGGTCCTCAGTCCCAATAAACGGGACCGGTGGTTGGGCGGTCCGGTCCTCAGTTCCAGGGGGCACAGGATCGGACTAGACCGCCCAGACCGGACCGATAAAAAATATATATATATATATGCACATTCTCCTCAAACTTTCTTAGGAGATGAATGATTAATTTAGAATCAAAATTTATGTGTTAACACAAATATTTCTTGAAAATGAATATGGTAATTTAATTATGTGAGTTATTTATCAAAATTCATGAACTCATTTCAAACAATTGAAGAGTCGGATTATATAAAACTACATTCATTGCCTTTTTCTCTTTTTTTGATAGTCCGACAATGTTCTGCCTTGAACTCATTTAAATTGTGAGAGACTCTCACATTGGCAATGATCGATATTATTGTTGAGGTAAAAACATATAGGTTATAGGATGGATACAATTTGTAAAATTTTTTTTTAAGTTTTCAACCAAAGGAAATCAACTAGTATTGAAATTCAAAAAGCGGCAGATGAATTCATCTTTTAATGAGTCTTACTATTCTCGTCCGAGATAGTCAAACTGAGAGAACAAAAACTATGATTAAACAACACTGTGTATTTAGTGTTGAAACTTTTTAGAAGAATACAATGACTTTTCTTTTAGCAAACACTTGTTTACAATGTCGTTGGCACCTGCCGCACCTCCTTTCCATTACCTACAAAAACGTCGTCGAAACCCACCGCACCTCCGCAAGATTGAGGTCGAGCTCTCCAAGATCCGCGACAAGTGAAATCGCGAGCTACAACGACTTTTTCGATTTGTTTGCCGGTCCTATTGGGACTCGACCAGACCAGACCAGACTAGGACCATTGGTCCTGGTCCTGGTTCGGTCCTTGGTCCCGAAAATTTGGGGACCGAGACTACTGGTCCAGTCCCCGGTTCCATACAGGGCCCGGACCGGCCCGGACCATGCACACCCCTACTGCTTGTCGTTTGGCCAAAAGCAGAAGAAGGAATGCCTCATGATTCACACGAAGGGGTGGGGTCGATTGGGTCGGCCCGTGGATTTTTCCTTCCTTTCGCTGCATTTCGCTCGAAGGGTAGCTTTCTTCTTCTTCCACCTCTTAATTTATCGAGCGGGGACGAGATGGGAAGTAAGGAATCGAAACTAAGAAAGGGTCTTTTTGGGATTTTGATTTTGACGAGGTGAAATTCGCCCGATCGATTTCATCTATGCTGCGAATCGTATCGACGGAAAAAATGCTGTTCACTCGACACGAATAGAGAAAGAAAAGGTGGAATTTTTGCGTCAATGGGCATATGCTTATTTAAGCATTAGCATAGCTTGAGAAAAACCTTGGACATTCGACTTTCCACGTTGGCATAAGCTAATTTGGTCTCATCATATCACGAAGTGATGGTTGTAGTTGTAATCTATTGGAAATCGATTAAAGTCAAAGAGTTCTAGGTAGTATTCATCGAGGCGATATTTACGAGAAGTTAGTTATATCGAGTAGTCGGTAATAACAACCATCGAATCAAACTTTGATGCTCGCCGATAATCACACTTACGTAATGAACGCGTTTGAGTCCATCCAAGCTGAACTAGGTAGGCGTATTCTTGTCCATTCCTTTGTACTATTTCGTTAATTGCTGGTGGATCGAAACAAAATTATGGGTGTTTTCGTAATTGACGACGACAAGATTCCAAATAAATCATTATTTTCTTTTTCCCTTTTTTTTAAAAATTCTTTTTGTTCTATTCTCCATAGAGAAGAAATTTCCCCGGTAATTGAAGGACCTTGTTGAGGTACGGTCGCACAATGGAAGTCCTTGTAAGCAATGCACCAATTTACTATTGAACAACATTTTCGAGGAACTTTCTTATTATTTTACACGAGTTGCTATCACTGTCAGAGAGATGGTCGCGTGGGACCCCAATACATGCTTAGTCGAGGCGTAAACTATAACGATTATAATTAATAAATAAATAAATAAAAAGAGGTCCATTTTATGAACCGGACGTGTACCAAAGTCGATAAAAGGTTTTTCTTAACTAATTTAAAATGAAAACCATATTATATACCTATTCGAACATAATGGCGATAGATGAAGTTAATGACATTAACTTAATGGCGATACAAGCAACAACCTAATCCTCGTACGCACGAGCGTGTTACGTGCTTAAGATGTGTCTTTTGACGTCGTTTTTATGTTTTTCTTTTATGCATGGCTTGATTCAACTTTTACTAAATGTCAACTCCTAAAACTTCGAGATTGTGTTACTTCATTTATGTAACTGAAAATCCCCTTCTTGAAAATTTGTTGTGCGTGTAAAGATTCGTGTAGGGTTCATGGATTGAATGGTAGAATCGTTCGATATTTTCTCACACCTTTTTATATTTTGAAATGCGTTTTCGTTTTTGAAATTCTAAGAGGGAGTAATACGTAACTCTTTCTAAAACTAAACATGATATGAGTTTGAAATAACGGAAGTGGTAACGAGGAAACTAGGAAAGGCTAATCGTTGTTAGTTTCGCATCCACCATTTGACATTTATGCATATATTTGGCCACTGCTTATAATTAGATATTTTCCAAATTACTTTTTAAAAGATATATATTTTATATTTTACTCAAGGACCACTTACATACCTCTATTTTTTAAAATATTGAACGCATGCCCGAGTACTACTTTGAACCTCACATAAGTTATTCTTGTCTCTCTATTTACAAAAATCTCATTTTCTTTCAAAAATACTCACCCCAAAATCGTAAATTCTCACATCGGCCCCAATCACTGAAAATTAATTGAAAACCAAATCACCTAAACCCCCAAGCAAGATGTTAAAACGAACTTGCAATAAGGGACAATTTGGTCTTTTCGATATGGGGCTTTGCTTGGAGATGCGTAAATGGTATTTGCAAAATTAAAAATAGGGAAAATTTTAATTAAGGACTTGAAGTGCACTCGTTTTTTCAAATAAAGGTCTGAAATAAACATTATTCAAATAAAAGCCTAAAGTTGCCAAACTATCTCAAATAAGAGCATGAAATGACTAAATCGTCTCAAATAAAGGCATTGCCAGCCGGCAACTATTCTAGTCGCTGAAGAAGGGGTATTTTAGTAAAAAAATTATAAGTTTATTTTTTTAATTCTTTTCTTTTCTTTTTCTCTCTTCCTCCCTCGACCATCCTTGTTGAGGGTCAGCGACCTTCGACCTTCGGCGAGGGTGACCATCGCTCACGCCTGGCCTTGTAAACCTAGGCGAGGGCAACCTTCACTAGCAATGGGCGAGGGTAGCCCTCGCTTGGTTCCAACGCCAGCGCTCTTCCTCCCCCTCACCAGCAAAGTGAAGAAAAAGAAAAAGAAAATAGAAAGAGGAACGGAAGGACATTTTTTTTAAAAAAATGTAAATGACGAAAATGTCTTTCAGCCAGTAAGGTTAGACCTTTTTTTTAGATTAAAATGGCCACTTTAGGCCCTTATTTTAAACAATTTGGCTACTTCAGGCTCTTATTTGAAATAATGTCAATTTCATGTCCTTATTTGAGAAAAAGATGACACTTTAAGTCTTTATTTGAAATTTTCCCTAAAAAATATGTAAGTGTCAGTAAGTAAAAAATGAGATATGTTTTTTGATAGCTTTTCTTAGGGGTGTTAAAAACTGAACCTAAAATCGAACCAAATCACGAATTGAACCGAATCGAAAAATTGGTGTATTTCGGTTCGGTTCGATTTGGTTTTCAATTCGGTTTCTAAAAAGATAACCATTATATTTTTTTGGTTCGGTTTATTTCAATTCGGTTCCATAAACTGAACAAATAAACCAAAATAACCTTTGTACGATTCTCTCTCTCTCGGTGCTGAATCAACCTCCGCTTACCTACTACTCCTCCTTCACTTACCAAAATATCCCTGGAAAATAAGGAGAGCAACACAGATTTTCTTCCTCCTCTCCTCTTCTTCAGCAGTTGGTCAGTCAGTCACAGTCACTAGAGATTGATCATGGCTCGTCGTAGCAATGAACGACGTCGGCATCCCCGGAGAGAAGGCGAAGGTGCCAAGTAGGAGGCAACTCCTATTAACCCACTAGGCAGTCCTCATTTCTTCAAGATTGTACTTTCTTGCACGCTCAAATCGGGAAAGCTTGTAAGTTCGTCACCCACTTCAGAGTTCCCTCCATACCCATCAATTATCTTCATGACATTTTTTATTTTGCCTCCGCCATCATGGGTCTCTCTCTCTCTCTCTCTCACATCCATGGCATTCGTGGACGGTTCGAGCTCGCGGTAGTCGCTGATCCCTAGCTTCCTCTACGCCTCCTCCTCCTCCTCCAAGTCGCTATACCTGGAGAAGATGCTTGTGTCACGGGGCGATAGATTCGGATTGAACCCGTGCGGCGACTCAGGCTTCCTTGGATCGTTGGAGCGCCTAAGCCAAGCCTTCTTCGCGGATCACCGCTCTTGCTACCCGGATCGTAGAGAGAGAAAGGTTTAGAGAGAGAAGCTCTGGGAGAGAATGCTTTGCTTTAGAATGTTTTGGATTGATGAAATGAAGGAGAGAGCACCCCTACTTATACTAGAGGGCCTCTCGTTACAACCGTTGATCGATCTTTTATCTAAGGGACGAGATCGCATCTCCCCGTCTACCAACCACCGACATTATTACACTTTCCCATCTACCATCTACCGACAATAAATACAGGAAAGCTCTAGAATAGGGCGCAATTACAGTATCGCCTGCCCTTGAGAATATTCTGGAGGTCTTTAGGGCTTCTTGCTCGTTCATCTTGAGCTTTGCACGGTCCTTCCGCCGGTGGAACCTCAAGACCGTGATACTTGGCTCCACCCCCCTGCTCCTCCCCCTTGTCACCTCCCTCCCCGCCGTCCGATTGGAGCGGCGGCTTCCTAATCTCGACGCCCAAGGAGCCGTCAAAGAAGATCGAGATGTACTCGCCTGAGTTCTACGCTGCCTGCACCTTCGGAGGCATCCTCAGCTGCGGCCTCACTCACATGGCCGTCACGCCTGTCACGCCCCTCGACCTCGTCAAGTGTAATATGCAAGTCCGGAACGTTGACTTTGGGGGAGATTGAGATGACGATGAGGCAAGACCCTCAGAAATGGAGAAATGGAGGAGAACAAGGAAAACCAAACTCCAAGGACTAAACTAAACCGAGCTGAACCTAACCAAAATGGATTTTTGGTTCAGTTCATAATTGGTTCGGTTCGCCATTTGGTTTGGTTCAGCCGCATACCTTAACAGTTCGGTTCGATTTTTTTGAAAATTTGAACTGAATCGAACCATTGACACCCCTAGTTTTTCTAAAACATAAATATGAAATGTTTATCGGTCCAAACATAAGTTTAAAACTCTTGACATCATCAAATCGCAAAAAGAGATTTATGAAACCGTGGATTTGGACTACTGAACTCTTTAAGATCCACTAACCTCTTATCCCAAGTCCTGGATGGAGCAAAAAGAACACATAAAAACAGAAAAAAGGAAAGAAATATTTTTGTTCCAAAGATGTCATTTCTCGTAACGTTCGCACATTTCCTACTTATGTATTTAATGCATTGCGCATACGTCAAGCTCCATTAACTTGACTTTAAGGCTCGGTACGTGAGGAGAGTTAATTTGATCTTTTCGGCACGGGAGATTTTGCTCAGAGATTTGTAAAAGGTATTTACAAAAGTCGACATAAGTTAATGATTTTCGATAAAATCAAATATGTTTTTGGGATTTTTCAAAAACATAGACGCGCGTATTTTCTTAGGTCCCAATCGTGAATTCACGTGCTTGACGTCATTAAATCGCAAAAAAGAGATATCGACATCACGGATTTGGACTATTAAACGCTTTAAGATCCACTAACCTCTTATCACCAAGTCCTAAATGGAGGCAAAAGAGAAAGTAACTCCCAAAAAAGATAAGGGAAGGAAATAATTTTGTTTTTTTAAATTTCCCAAAGATGCCTTTTCTAATAACTTTTCACACGTTCCCCGCTCGACCCATTAATTGCATTGACTTGACTCAAAAGGCTTCATTTTCAGTGACCAGCTCCCTCAGAAAAACATGCTGAAAAAGGGTTTTTTTTTTTTAATATTCTGCAAAATACTATTAAAAGGAGGGGAACAAAATCAAAATTAAGATGTGTAAAAATAGGCAGGGAAAAGAAAAAGGAGGAGTGGGCAAAGTGGAGTTCCGGTCAGGCGAGGCCACAATGGTAGTGGTACCGGTACGGTGAGCAGTCAAGCGATGGTGGCGCCCACCACGTCGATCAACACCTACCCTTCATCATGTGAAATTCCATGATCGAGATTCGAGACCTTGACTTTAACCTACTAATTTTCTTTTTTAATAGAATTTCCAACAACCCCCATTTGTTTTTATTTTATTTTATCATCTCCTGGATTCGAGTTCGGCCCACGATCAATGATAATCCCGCAATTATCAAAAAAAAATTTAATCCTTCTAAAAATTTCCGGATCCACTGGTGGATTATGAAAATGTGGAGAATACAGCTCACCCGTCTCTCCGGTAATCACGCGCCTACTTCCTCGTCCCTCGCTCCCTTTCCACACACTCTCTCTCTCTCTCTCAATTATATATGTTGACGATTGCAAGGAGAGAGCTCTGATCCGAGGCTCCACCTTCTCTGTCCCTCTCTCTCTCTCGCTGAAGCTCTCTGGGTTCGTTCTCGAAGAAGAAGAAGAAGATGTCTCTGCTCTCAGATCTTCTCAACCTGAACCTGTCGGACGTCACCGACAAGATCATCGCCGAATACATATGGTACGTTCCCGTCGGATCCAAGCCGGGGCCCTTCCTCTTCCCGTGATTCTCTACGTGCCCTGCTGGCGCTCGCTGCTAAATCTTCCATTTCTTGACGTTCTTTCTTTGTCCGAAGTAGAATCTGAATCTTGGTTCCCCATGGATCTTTTTCTCTTTTCTTCTTTTGGATCAGGATCGGTGGATCCGGCATGGACTTGAGAAGCAAAGCGAGGGTAAAACAGTTTCTTTACTCGGCCTCTTAAAAAAGAAAAAGAAATCGATTATTAGTTCCCATGACGACGTTTTCCTATCTTGCTGGATCTTGACTTTAGTTTCTGGGAACATTTTCTTGATCGCGTAGACTCTTAACGGACCGGTGAGCGATCCGGCAGAGCTTCCGAGGTGGAACTACGACGGCTCAAGCACTGGCCAAGCTCCCGGCGAGGACAGTGAAGTCATATTATAGTATGCTCTCTCTCTCTCTCTCTGTTTATGTTTTCTTTTCTTTTATTTATACTATTTTGTAATTTGTGTTTTTTTGGGGTATTGATAAGTGAACTGGCCTATTTTGGTGTCTTGTTGGCAGCCCTCAAGCAATTTTCAAGGACCCATTTAGGAGGGGGAACAATATTTTGGTGAGTGAATCTTGGTAATCTCTTATCTTTCACTTTTATTCGATTCCGAACCATATATTATGAGGATTCTATAAGATTATAAGTTGGTTTTCCATTTAAAGAAAGCATAGAACCCTCTTTCTTTATTTCTCCCCCCTTACTAAAAAAAAATAATAATAATCACGGGAGCTGTATATGTTTTCATATCTGAAGGTCATGTGCGATACTTATACTCCTGCTGGAGAGCCCATCCCCACGAACAAGAGATTCGATGCTGCCAAGATCTTCAGCCAGCCAGATGTTGCTGCTGAAGTGCCTTGGTACAATACCCAAATTTTCTCATCCTAATCAGTTTTCAATCCACTAATTTCGACGTAAATCCAGATACTAATGAGAAGTGGGGATGGAAAAACAGGTATGGGATTGAGCAAGAGTACACCTTGTTGCAGAAGCATGTGAAGTGGCCCCTCGGCTGGCCGGTGGGAGGCTACCCCGGACCTCAGGTGATTAACTTAGAACCATGCCGCCCTCTTCGATTGGAATCGCCTTGTTATGCTTGTTACCTCTGTCGTCCTCGTGCGCGATTAGGGCTTAATTAAACATGTTTAGTCGTATCTTCATTTGCTTGGATCTGTCTTGGCTGCAATTTGATCCCTTGCTCTAGCAAACTTTGGCTCTAGTTAAACGCATTTCCTTTTGGCCTCGTGGATTTGATAGGGGCCGTACTACTGCGGTATTGGAGCCGACAAGGCAATGGGGAGGGACATCGTCGACTCTCACTACAAAGCTTGTCTTTACGCTGGGATCAACATCAGCGGCATCAATGGCGAAGTCATGCCCGGACAGGTACTCTTAACCTCGAACCCTTCCAAAAAAACAAAAAAAAAAGATTAAAAGAAGAATTTGTCCCGTTTCTTGAAATTTCCAAAATTTTGTTGCTTCTGAACGAATTTATCGTAATTGCAAATCTGATCCCACATTCATAAAATTTTTTATAGTGGGAATTCCAAGTCGGCCCAGCTGTTGGCATCTCTGCAGGAGATGAATTGTGGGTGGCTCGCTACATCTTGGAGGTACTTGAAAAAGAGCTGTTCGTTTAATTATTTTTGCAATTTTACCCCTGTTTTCTTCTTTCATTGTTCTTGATGAAAGTTAGAAGTAACTCGTGATTTTGGATTCTTCTTTCCTTATCGACAGAGGATCACAGAGATTGCTGATGTTGTCCTCTCCTTTGACCCCAAACCCATCCAGGTCAACCCAGATTTCCCAAGATGTTGTTCATATGATGCTTCATTGCAACATTTGTCTGTAGATATTGACTTCGTAAATTACATTCTTTTCGGTTAGGGTGACTGGAATGGTGCTGGTGCCCACACGAACTACAGGTAAATCTGTACAAGAGCGTTGAGTAGTATGAATTCCTTTATTGACTTTGTGCAAGACTGTTGCTTCTTTAGAAGAGCTTATCAAAGGATATGGTATGCGTAGACTGTGGAGTGTATAGTGCTTAAAAGGCTTCTAATTCGAATTTGACCGTCGTGGCGTTTTACAGTACCAAGTCGATGAGGAATGAGGGAGGATACGAGATTATCAAGAAGGCGATTGATAAGCTCGGACTAAGGCACAAGGAGCACATTGCTGCTTATGGAGAAGGCAATGAGCGCCGCCTCACCGGACGACATGAAACAGCCGACATTAACACCTTCTTATGGGTAATTGAACTTTCATTTAGCGTTCAAAATACTATGCTTTACCAATACACCTGAGAATGTATGTATTAATCTTTTCTACTATGTTCACAAATCAATGCACATGCTAGAATAAGTCGTATAAGCAGCGAACTCTTCCGACCATTCGACATCCGTCAAGCAGCCAAAATTTGACGTACCATCCGACAATTACCATTTTCATCTAATGCTAAAGAAATGGTCGCCGATGCGACATTATGAATTCCAAAGAGTTTGGCTGAGTGATCAAGGTAGAGAGTTCGATGCGATTCGTACCCCGAGCTAATCTGGAAAATGGTTGTCTTATTACCAGGGAGTGGCGAACCGTGGGGCATCGATCAGGGTTGGGAGAGACACGGAGAGAGAAGGCAAGGGCTACTTTGAGGACAGAAGGCCAGCCTCCAACATGGATCCTTATGTGGTGACCTCCATGATTGCGGAGACCACCATTCTCTGGCAGCCATGAAAGACCAGAGACGATCGAGAAGGAGAAGAAGCCAACCACCACCACCACCACCACCGACTTGATTTTCTCCGAAATCATCGCCATCAAAACAAAGAACATCCGTTGGGCTTCTCTCTCCGTTGTTTATGTCCTTCTGGGGGAGTGTTGATAGCCAGAAAAAAATAATTTGTACCTCGTTCTGTTGCCTTCTTCAAGATTTGGTTTGTCTTATGCTAGGGTTAAGTCTTTAGTAAATTCAAGATCATGTATATCGCCGTGGTGTTCTTCGGACGTCCAGGCATTGCCACGTACGGTTTGCAATTTGTCTTTTACGATGAATAAAGTCGACGACTGCATCGACAACTTAACTTAGTAGCGTGTTCTCTTTTGCTTATTTTATGGTTTTTTGTATTGGGAAGATGAGTCGCCTCCTTCGGAATATATTAAGCTTCGAAAAGGGTATGCAAAATTGGTAGATGCATTCATGGTTGGTAGGTGGAGTCCCCCATGTTTGAGTGGCCAAATTCCATAAAAAAATTTTGAACTTTAAGTTCACTCTCAAATTTACTCCGAATATTTTTTTGTCTTAAGAAAACCCTAAACTTTGGATCTAGTTTCAAATCTACCCAACTTTTTTTTTGTCTTAGAAAAAACTTCAATCTTTAAATTCAATCTCAAATCTATCTCGAATTTTGTTTTGTAAAAAAAAATTACTAAATTTCAATCAATTCTCAAATTTATCCTCTTGATTCAATCCCAACTTAGCATGACAGGGGCAATAGATATGACTGACATGGCATTTCTACTTCGATAATAAATTCACATCGATAACAAATCCACTCCAATAAAAATTGTTGAAATTCTCCAAACTAAAACCATTTTAGGATATGAAAGTTAAAAACGATGACAAATAAAACATTTTTTGGTAAAAAAAAGAACCCCAAACTTTAAATTCAGTCCAAAATTTTCTCAAACTTTTCTTTGTAAAAAAACACCCGTTACTTTGTTGATATTATCGTCGTGGAAGTGCCGTGTCAAGTTGGGATTAGATTATAGGGGTAAATTTGAGAATTGATTAAAATTTTGTGATTTTTTTTTATAAAACAAAATTCGAGGCAGATTTGAGACTGGACTTAAATTTTGGGGTTTTTTCGGAGACAAAAGAAAAGTTTGGGAAAAATTTGGGATTTGACCTAAAGTTTGTGGTTTTTTTCGAGACAAAAAAAAAATTGAGACAAATTTGAAGCTTGACCTAAAGTTTGGAGGTTTTTTTAGAGAATTTGGCCGGGTTTGAGTTGGGGAACATAAGTAATTATCATTATTTGATATATGCCTTTTCCGTTTCCTGACTAACACTACCGCCAGACTCGCCGTTGTCGGACGAACCAAATTAAATTTTTAAATTTCGTCGCGATGGCAGCTACCTACCGCTATATTACACACAACAGCCAAGATTCTTCGGGGTCTTCCTTTTCCACAAAAGAAGCCAAGATTCAGATGGCGTTTGTTCCCCCAAGAAATTATCAGATTTCTAGATAAGCCCCCCCCCCAAAAAAAGATAAAATCGAAAATTATCATCGATTCTAAGGTGAGAATTAGGTCAAGCATCTAGATCTTTGAATCGGTCATTGGAGAATAGGGTGCCGTTGTCTTTGGAGCTACTCTTCCACAAATCTTTCTAACTTTGTAGCCACACATTCACCAACCCACCAAACCCACATGCACAGATAAGTCAATTACGCCACGCATTTCCATAATTGAATCTTTGAGCCCACCCACCCGTTCAGATCGCTGGGAGAGAATCCCATCTTCTAGGGTTTCTTCAGTTCGATTCTTTAGTCAACCGAAAATTTTCAAAAAAAAAAATCATAGATTCATATATTTATTGGTAGATGTCTGAAGTATAGTATACGAACTTCAATAAGAAAAAATTACGAGAAATAGAAGAAATCTCTCCATCTCCAACCACAACCACAACTCATGCATCTAGGGTTGTCAGATGTTGACGTCAATATGTGAACTGAACCCTTTGTTCCAAATTTTTAAACTTAATTTGGTTTACTTTGAAAATTGGATTATTTAAGGAACGAGAATCGGATTAGTCAGCAACCATACTCCAGATTTGGTATCATCTATCTTGTATCATTGGTCAATAGATCCTTTTCAAGGAAAATGCCTAGATAATAACTAACTAAAGATAGTAGTAAATCCAATTATGCATGAGCGTGGCCTTCGAGAGTTACATTCTCATCTTCCTTACATGATTCGCGCGCTTCGCAAGCTATACTCGCGATTTACTTACCATTCTGTATCAACTCGAGGCTGTTCGAGAGAGTTGCGAGCAAGAACGTGACATCAACACGACACGATCCGTGTGATTGACTGCTTGATACATTTCGAAATGAGTAAATGCACCCAAAGAAAAACTAATCAACTAAAATCATGTATTTCATCGATTACTAATTACAACCATTTTCTCATACAAGCTAGTCATATCAAAAGCACTGTTGTTGTTATAATAAAAGAAGTCAATTATCCGGTCAGTCCTAAATTTATTGCGCAAATGTCAATCTAATCTTAAACTTTTCAATTTTGACAATTTAGTCCTAAACCTTTGTGGAAAATTCCAATGCAGTCATTCCGGTCAGTTATTTTACAGAAATCGCTAATGTGGCGATCCAGTCATTATTGGCCATCTGGGCACATCGCCAAGCCAACAATTTCTGGCAAAAATTGACAAGAAGGATTATATTGGGATTTCATGCAAAGATTTAGGAGTAAATTGATAAAATTGAAAATGTTATGAATAAATTGATATCCATACAATAAGATTATGATTAATTGGGTAATTTCCCCTACAAACTACAAAGTAAGCAACCGATGAAAATTCTCAAGTAATTCATACTCATACAAGCCCTAGAATTAGAGGAGCTGGTTGGGGTGTCGAGAGCTTTTTTGTTTAGGAACTAAAGGTCATCCGTTTGAATCTCACAAATTACGTGCAAACTATTCTGAGTCAAGATTACCTACACAAACCAAAGGATCGAATTGAACGGATATTCCTCGGGCCTCTACACCCATAACCCCGAATTATCAAAAGAATTATATCCATATGGCATATCATGAGTCATGACTAAGCTCTGTTCTTTTCTTTAATTTGGCCAAATATCACGATTAAGTTGACAATGCATAGTTTACGCTACATTACATTCATGTCGGACCTATGTCATGGCAAGTAATAGATATTGTCGCTATACCGCTACGTTTGCAGTTCATGAACCATGTTCAATGTCTCTTTTCTTTTCCTCCTCTCATTATATATAGAATGCCTCAACCTACCTACGTTATAATGTCAAATTATTACGTACGACCTCCAACGATAGAGATCGTGGCAAATTGGTGAAATGGATGATAGGCCTCGACGTACCGATGCAGCAACAAGGTGTCAATTATTGGTTAAATTAGGTCTATTTCATGTTTATTTTTGGGTGAATTCTTACACTGACTTGTATTTAGTGTTATCTACCCTTTTGCTTTTGGTTGTGGTCAGTCCACGTCAAAGAATGCTTATGTCGGAGGCTACTCACCTAAAAGCTAAAATAAAAGTATAGAAAAAGCAATGAGGACTACCCAATTGAGAACGCAAAGCAGTTTGTTATGTCACGCAGAGGAATCATTCAGTCATGGCTGCAATAGTGAAAAGAGTACATAGATAAGTAATTTTGTCCTTTTTATATATGTGTGAAATGAATATACTATTTCTAGTTATAATTTTCTGAATTTATTAATAAAATGTTCTTCTCAAGGATTTGTTGTGGAGTTACTTGACGCGAGCATTGGTCTTTGCAGAAATGACTTAGGGCCGGTGGCAGGATTTTGGATTATTCTTATCTGACTATGACGTTCTAGAGAGTTTTGACTCGATGGGCTTAGAGTGGAGCTCGTTAGAACTATTTGATTTATTCCCTCACCATTTCTAAGTGTCGGTTTGTGTCCTCCTAACACACGGCAACTCTTTTATTTGCTTGTGTCTCCCTTCATCCGAGGTGGAGGCGGTGGCCGCGAGGGTTCCGCCTGAGCCCGGTGAGGGACCCTCACCAATGAATGGACAGAGACAGCTGCCCCCACTGCCTCAGCTGCACTAACCCAATCCCCTTATTCTCTGTTCAATTTTACTTTTTTTTCTTATCAATTTTTATGTTTTAATTTTTTAAAAACGCTGTTATATTTCTAATTGCCTCGAAAAATCTATGTACGGTGAGACATCCACATTTAACGGTGGTCATGTAACCATATTCTATTATCTTTTTTGAAGGAAAGACCTACTAGTTTTAGCGACCCGATTGGACAAAAAAAAAAGTTGAGGGTCTTAATCGAATATTTAGAACAATTTAAGAACCTCCAGTAGATTTATTCCAAAGAAATTGTTCAACATTAAGCCCGTGTCATTATGTAAAAAAAAAGTTATACTACGATGAAATCCACTACTTCTTGGGCTTGAAGTCCACAAACGGGCCCATCTTTTCTGGTCTCTACCTTTTGCACGAGATGTGAGCCCACGTTATTATGAAATCCCCTGTTTTTATGTGAGAGAGGGGGTGCCTGGCCGGGTCGAACGTGTTTGTAATTTGAAGCTAAAGCAATGGCAGATATACTAAATACTAAGATTTATTAAGGTGTAGACGGACTGGGTCGGCCGATTATAGGGTCAGAATCGAGCTGGGTATTGAAGAAAAGCAAAGATAAAGGAAGAAATTTAGCAGGAATTAGAGAGGAGGGCAAAGAACTCGAGAGGTAAGATAGGAAATGATGAATTAATAGAATCCATCCTCCATCGCCTAGCCCTTGCTAGTTAATCACATGTGACGGTTGGGAATGGGATCGATCGATTCCAAAATGGGCCGGTTCTCGGTTCTAGTTGATAATCGGCAAACTTTGTGAAATTTTAATCTTAGAAAAGTCGACATATGGATATCGAATCTAAAATCGAATCATAAGGTGGAGAAATTTGCTATATAAATTAATGATTTTTCTTAGAAGATTGGATCGGGGTTGATTAAGACGAAAATTCTAGAATCAGTTTCAAGGTTGGTCGTACGAGAGAACTAGCTATTTCAAAGCTGGGACAAGGAAATCAAACAGGTCCTGACTTATTCCAAGTTCAAAAAATTGGGAACCAAACCGATTCTTCCCAAACCCAACGCGAAACAAAACAAAACCAAATCAGTTCCTAGCTCGATCCCAGACCGTTGCTCGCCCCTAATGATCAGTCAACAAGAAGCGTGTCACATTTAATGCCCAGCAAGAGTTCATCACATCACGTCACAAATTGATTTTATTAACCACTTTTAATACACCCGGCACTATTCTTCGAAAATGAATATGCTATTATTGGAGGATTGGAGGGATCTTAGGATTCCCTTTCTTGTTTCTTCGACGAGGAAAAGGAAACCCGCTTTTAAGAATTCTTAACCAATGGCCAACGACCCCCCATCGAATATGCCACCTTTTGCTGTCAAAGGCATATACATCATGTCTGATCTGATGCGTGCTTATCGCTGCGGATGCTATTGGAAATTCAAATTTCTAATTTGGGTCAGTTCACCTCTTGCTAAGTAACGTGCTTACAAGACCATTAGTCTATAATTTCTGTTTTGGCAAGTCTGAAGATTGACCCCAGACGTTTTTTGAACAATAATGTCTAAAGCAAGCATACGAATGATTGGTACAATTTGAATATTATAATCACGCCAGTATAAACAATAATTAGCATAGGGCGTTGCAAAAATCTATCATTCATTAGTGAATTAGCCGTGAAGTTACTGCATCGACAAGAAAATATGATTCTAGCGATGATTCTCCTGCCTCCCGTTGGGGACCTCTTTTGACGATTGTGATTGGAAGTCGATTTGCGAGTTTAGTTCTAGCTTATCGTGCGAGTTAAATTCACGAGGGCGGTCCGAAACCAGTTCTTGTCTTCCGCACAAATCTCTCTGGCCATGAAAATTACCCTGAGTTTGCACTCGCAATTATTCAGGAACAGAGATCAGGCTCGACCCTGTGTTTGTACTCGAATTCCATTTTCAATACTAAGAGCCAAAATCAGTTTCCGTATCTGTAATTCGACTTCGTTGCCGACGGACAGAAGCAAGAAAGTAACCCTGTTTTTTATGATTTCGCTATTGCAATTGAAAGTTAGTATGATTCTATGAAACGATAAATCAAATATTGCACAAATCCTGATTCATCCAGCCAGAAATTAAAAGAGCAAGAGAGGATAAGAAAAGCACGCTGGCTTCTATATTCCGTTATAGTATGTACACAGAGGTCAAAAAACAGGGGAGCTAGAAAACAGAGGAACTCTGTATTTTTCCAAGGCAACAACAACAAAAAAATTGCCACCAACAAAGAAAAGCTCCGTCGTCGTCGTCCTCGTCGTCGTCATCTACAAGTAATAATATCATAACTACGATCACCCCGAGACCCGGACCCGAATCAAGGGTCTCCAACGGAGATGGGTCGTCCGGCCGCCAGACCCAGCGGGGACCGCGAGCGCTGCCGCTTGATGATCTCCCTGGCTCTGAGAACAGGCCTCATCTCCGGCTGGAGCGTCGAGCAGTCCACGACCGTCGCCTCCGATTCCTGCTTGATCTTCCTCACTTGGCTGTGAACTGGGAAGCCCACGTCGTAAACCACCTTGCTCTTCTCCTCCATCTTGCTGTCCCCGTCTCCGTTGCAGCTGCGGTTGTTGTTATTCCTCTGTTCCATCTTCGCGGTCTCTAAAGCAAAGGCTTCAACAAGAAGAGACCCTCTCTCTCTCTCTCTCTCTCTCTCTCTCTCTCTCTCTCCCTCTCTAGAAGTTTGAAGCTTGTGATGAAAGGAGGTTGAGTACAAATCTGGAGTCGGGAAAGAGAGAGAGGACCGGGTGGGGATTATATACGAAGAGACGTGGGGGAGAGAGAGAGATTGGGTGAGGAATACCGCAACTCTTCGGATGAGCTTGAGCTTGAGACGACTCTTTTGGACCATCTTCCTCTGTGTCCTCACCCCACCCAAGCTAACCTGGTCCTTCCTCTCTCTCTCTCTCTCTCTCTCTCTCTCTAGCAGAGGAAAAGTCATGGGGAAGTAGCCCACGTGGTATGATGTTAGAACAGCGTGTACGATATAAAATGTCTCCGGAGAACATTCAACAAAAGGATAAGGTGTGAACAGATAGGTACACGTTTTGGGGTCAAAATTAGGGGAATTCAATATTCAATAAAGGAGAATAAGTTATGCCAAAGAATACCGACCCACCAAACAGTGCACGGTCGGGTTTGACCCGGCCCGGTCTTTTTACTATTTCGATATTATCGACACGCCCATTCGAATTATAGATGGGGCAGTGTTCTCATTGTCGTGGTTTTCTTAATCTTGGCATCTAAGGACTAGAAAAGACCACGGCCAGGTCTGACCCATAATTGCTAAATTTTCAAGGGGCAAGAGAACTTCCTGAAAAAATTAATGCTGGAAGAAATGTTGGGTCATAGGATCTTATTGTCAAAGGCCCTCCATCAATTTTCAGACTTCGAATCCTTTTTTTTTTTTGTTTCACACTCGATTAATTAATTTGATCATTTTCTTTTCTGTTTTCAAATTCACTGTGACACTCCCCCGCTGGACCCTTTCACTCCACCCATGCCACCTATACTCAGCGGCAGCCACCCACCACATCAACTTTACTAAACACAAACCAAATCAAAACAAACATGGATTTGAATATCATCGGATGAATATTATAAACTTTATTCAAAGTAGAATTGGTTTATTTAACAAAAAGAGGGAAAATTCTCAAAATTTTCAATCATAAGGGATTTTTTTCCTTCGTTTTGAATTCAGTCTTCTCGACCATATTTAACAGCTGCTTCCAAAATCTAGCCAAAATATAAAAGAGCATCATTGGATATCGATACATTAATGTCGGAGGTAGAGAGTCAGTATTTAAGTAAGGTGATGGGCTTTAAATGGCATTTAAAAAAGTGAGGTATGTCCAATAAAGACTACGGCTTTATACTAAATATTCTCAAACATAGATCTCAAGTTTCCTGTTGCTTCATTTCCATGGCGAAGGGGCAATCCTGAAATTTCGGCTCACTTTGGGGGGCGCATGGGGGAAAGTCGAGAAGATGGACGCCATCACGCTGACGTGGCATCCTGGATGTCGTGGCGAGCGAGGGCGGTTAAGTTAGTTAGTGGGGGTGGGCAAGTGGTCTACTTTGTTTTGCGTGAAGCTACGATAAGTATGGCCACGTGGCCGCGTGACCCATCATGGTCCCGATCTCGAGCCTCGCACCTGGCGAGGCGTCTCTGTCCCAGCCACAGATTCTTCTCCAGCCACGTGGAGCGCTATTACCGCGCCACGCAGCGGAGTAGGTATGGCTTTGTTCGTCAAACATCAATGGGGAGTCGCCGATGGGGACGGGAAGAAATCATGGAAGCAATTGGTCGTCCTTGCTTCTTCTTTTTTTTCTTTTCTGTAATTCGTAGGGAGTGACGAATTGGGTGGTTCGTGGATGTAAATTGGCTTCGCCGTTTTGGGATTACGTCATGATTGTTGCCCGAGCGGGCCTTCACAATTTACTTTGTTTTTGGAGTTTAATATGGTCAAGGAAAATAACCAAATCAATTTGTAAATTAACGACCGGAACAAATTCTCATCGAGTGTTTTTTTTTTTCTTTCATTTGCTAGAACTCTATTGGGTTCTCACCCTCCATCCCTCCTCACTAACAGAGATCACAATCGTTGCACGTAGCTAGAGTTGTTTCCATTTGGATATGTGTACGGCAATCTGTTTGGTAAAACAGAAGTGTGCTAATTGCCCATCGACATTCGATCAATGGCGAAGGCAAGCATCTCTAGGATGCAGTGCTCCTCCGATTTGTAAGATGGTCGGAGAGTGTGTGAACGTGTCTACGAGAGAGAGAGAGAGCCCGCGCTTTTCTTGGATAATTGGAAACTATAAAACTACCATAATGTCCCAAGTTTTAACTTTTTGTATCTTTTTTACGACGGAGAATATGGATTCAGTCTCTTCTAAATGGTTAAATCTAAGCACAAAAACTGCATAACCTATTTATTACACAACCCATAATCATCTATAACTCCTTGTATCAATCGCGATGAAAGTGATTCGTGTAACAAATGTGTTACACAGGCTTTAAATTGTATAAACCCATAAAGAAAATCTTTTTAAACATGAGTCCGGATCTTGGGTAAGAAGCTTAAACAAATAGGGAAAAATTGTCCAAAATATCTTAAATCTATAGCCTTTTTGCCAATTTAGTCTTAAATATTTTTACTTGTTGCCAATTGAGTCTATTTGACCAAATTTTGGTCGGATTTTGCTGGCGTAGACGGCGCTAAATTGGTAAAAATGCAATAAGTTTAGAACTGAATTGGCAAAAATGCAATAAATTTAGAATTTTTTTGACAATTTTCCCAATATATGACGTGATACATATAATTATAGACTTTTAGTCGCTCACTTGAACTCAAAGAAGACATAGGATGCTTTTGTTTGTGAATTAAAAACACATAGTACTATGAGTAGAATCATACGAGTGCACAAGTACCTAACTAGAGTAAAACGCCGCGCAAATACACACAAGAAGAGTGCAATAATAGAAGAAGTACAAGCCGACCTGTCTTTTTACTCGGTCAGTCCTTCGCTTATGGATCAAACCCGTGAATTTTGCCGAAACGCCTTCTCGAGAAATCTTGAATTCGAACACTCTATCCAGCACGGGGAACACGACCGGAAGAGGGCGCGTTGACTTCAAGAACGGCGCACTCCCGGTCTCCTGTCTGAGAACGAAACGTGGGAAAACAAAATTTGAGAACGTCTGCGAAAGGCCACAGATTCTTCCGAGGAAGGCTTGGGAACGACAGGAAGGAACATAGGAAAACGGAAGTCAAAGCTTGCGAAACAATCAAAGTACGCAACTCTTAAAAAACAAACATTGAAAAGCTAAGCGAATTGGTCAGCCCAAGACACGTCACGGATGAAGCTGAACTACGAGTTTAGGGTGCGCATGCGCATGATAACTATTCTATTTCTCTATTTCTGTTCTAAAAGCATTTTTAGAACAAGTTTGGAACAAAAACGAAAAGTAAAATTTTTTACTTTTCTATTTTTAAAATAAAAATAAAAACAAAAACTCTTCTCTCTCTCCTCTCTCTCCTCACCACCTCCGCCTGTCGCCATCGCTACTCGTCCGCCTCCGCCTGTTGCCATCAAATGAATTTTTATTCTGAGAACGGAAATTTTATGTCGTTATTAAACGTGTTTTTTGGCTTAAAAACTCGTCCAGAAATCATAAATTAATTTCTGGAATAGAATGGTTATTATTCGCACCCTTAGTTTCCGGAAGGGTCTTTGTGGTATTTTTGTGTACTTTGCTTATCAACAAGAGAGGGATCGTAGGCAAGGCCCATGAATGTACGAGGCCCACGATCAATTATAGACATGTTTAGACCTTATCTTGTGGCAGCGCTTGCTCAAACTTGGGCCTTTAACGACGCGAAAGACATGAAGAGTTTGGGCCTCTGTTGGGCTTTGGATGCCGTGAAGTAATATCTCCCTTATCAAGCCGGTTTGATTCGACCCACTTTTCAGCTCGTAACCGGTTTCGTTACCCCCAAAAATGGAGTTCGAAACTTGGATTTTGATGCACCAAAACTTGATCGTGTTCCCGAGCGATCGTGCAGAAATGCTAAAAGGCATCGCGTCGTGATTATCGATGCATTCGATTCCGGCGATTGAGTCGAATTTTATATATGCATTCGAGGCTGAACTCGAAACATCACAGTGAAATTCTCACGCTATAGATAGAACGCCAAAGCTGGGATCAATGGGGAACAAAACCCAACACTCGTTAACGAGTTCGATGAACTTAACGTACGGATTTTCAATTTGACAGGTTCCTACGGCAAAATACCAAATCATTTTTTGGATGATGAGTCTTGAGGGAACCCCGATGGAGACCATATTTGGGTCAAAGGAGGGAAGTTTAAGATTTTACTTAAGATGTTTATGATGATAGGCTGGAACAAAAGTTTATCACTTTATATAGAATTAAGTGTAATTTAGGCTCCGTTCGTTTCACAAAAGATGAATGATTTGTAAAACATACTAAAAATGATCACTTGTATCGCTGGAAATAATTAGTCAATGAGAAATATTTTCATCATCGACGATAATTTATACTCAAACATTTTTGTGAATGAAAAAAATATTTTTTGTTCATCCATTTTTATAAACGACATAAGCGGTCATTATTTGGAAAATATTTTCCAATCTGGACGATGAAAATAATTTTTCGTTTATTCATTTTTGCATGAGATATAAACGATCTTTTTAAGGAAAATATTTTTCTAATCTTCGTGAAACAAACGAATCCTTAAGATCACCGCATAAATAAGTACTGCATAAATAAATCTACACATGTATGGTTATGAGGATGTCCGCCTAACTTCTATGAAAGATTTTCATAAACGATCGAGCTTGGGCATGTCCGCAGCTAATTTATCAGACGATTTCAGTAGATAATCTAAACGATGGACAGAATATGTGTTTTCTTTCTATAGTCACCCATAAAGAAAACCCTAGTTGGATTCCTATAATCAATGGGGCATCCGATGCTTAGATGCTTACGGTATCACTAGATTCTTTTGGTACTCCCCCCCACCCACCAAAAAATCAGATTTTTGTTTTGACAGCCACAAAAAAATCGAATTTGAAATGTAAATCGAGCTGGGAATATTTGTAATTATTGTGTCCATATAGGAGGAGTCAAAAGAGCTCCAATTGCATCATGCAATGGCGTCATGAGGACAAAGAACGAAAGGACAAAGAAAAGGGTTAGTGCCCGTCCATCAACTTTTTCTAGGGTCATTAAAATTTTATTTTTTTTTGGTTCTTTCCCTCGTCGCCTTGTCTCTTCAATGACACAAAAAAGATTTCCAGAATAAAAAAAAATGTTTTTCTATGCCCTGCTTTTTTGGACATGATAATGTACGACCGCATGAGTGAGGACATATGCCGATCGTTTTGTTTCCGGGGCGACTTTTTAGGGCTTGCATATTTATCATTTTTGCCAGAATTTTTGATTCTAGCAAGAATTTATTTTTTCGAGAATCAATTCTAGTAGAGAATCAAAATTTATATTTACCAAACGCACCCTCATTCTCATTCTAATTTTGGCAAGTTTACCAAATGGCGCTCGGGGATCGGCGGCTGACGTTCGGCGTCCGCGCGTCCGGCGGCCAACATCCGGCGAGTGTAAAAAAGAAAATGAGAAGTGAAAATAAAAAGGGAAAAATCATTAAAAAAAAAAAACCTCAAACCTTATGATTGTGTGACACATTTACCTCACTTGAAATAA
>BCNH02000011.1:18948665-18971735 GCA_001662345.2 Metrosideros polymorpha var. glaberrima | reverse complement strand
CAAGGGCCTATCGCCCTTGCCCCTGACACCTCCCTTTTGTTTTCTTGTTTTTTTGTTTTTTTTTGTTTTTTTCAATTTTTAAAAGTAAAAGAATCACTTCTGGCAAGAATTGATTCTGGCATAGAGAATCAATTCTTTACCAAACACAAATCTCATTCAGAAGTAGAAAACTGTTCCAGAAGTCATTCTTTATCAAACGCATTTCTCTTTCAGAATCACTTCTGACAAAGAATTAAAAATTCTGGCAGGTTATCAAACGCACCCTTAGCGGTTGCTAGTCGTGTCTATACTGTCACTTATGACTATTGTCTCGAAACCACAAAAAAAGAAAAAGAAAAAAAAGATGGTATGGTTGATATTTATCAACAAGCATATAGGATATCGGAATAAAGTGAACCAAATAAGCATATTTGCCAAAGAAATGTCCTTTCATTTTTCCTGTCAACATAAAAGTTAAATTCGACAATCGATTCATTTTTAGTTGTCGTGGTATTAGAAACTTTCCACCATCACATCATGCTGTCCATCGGACCGTTTAGACTTTTATAACAATTTGGCAAGAGAAAATTATAAAAAAAATCTTAAATCTATTACACTTTTGTCAATTCAGTTTTAAACTTTTTAAGTTTGTACTCATTCAGTTCTAAACATTTTAAATTTTCTAATTTAGTCGTAAACTTTTTAAATTTGTCCCAATTTAGTCTTAAATATGTTAAGTCATACTTTAGATTTTTAAGACTGAATTAGGATAAACTTAAAAAGTTTAGGACTGAATTGGTAAAAATACAATAAGTTTAGAACTTTTTTGACAATTTTTCTCAATTGATTGTGATAGCATAAAACTTTACGGTTTGCTCCATGGCGCTATTGTTAAAAAAAGCATGACAGTACATAATTAGCTCGCTGCCATGCGGAGCACTTGATTATATACCGATTTTGTCTCGATGGAACTCGATCATATGCCCTAGACCCGTCGGAATTGACCCTATAAGAAGTGGCTACATGTTCTAGCAACACATGTGGTCACTGATGACTTAAATATGTACTATCAAGAATCGTGCACGCCAACCCTAAGATTGCTAATTCAAGAGGTTTAAGGGAATCAATTTACCGACCAAAAAAGAAAAAAAGGGAATCAATTTGCTCCCACACTTCTTTTGTCTTTTGCTTTTACCAGTAAAGCGTTAGATGAAAGAAACAATAGAGGTCAAAGCCTATAAAGAGTTCGGTGCGCTATGTACGAATCACATTCACTAAAATATGAGGCCAAGAGTCTCTTGCCGGAAAGAAGAAGAGAATATATAAAGTGGAAGCAAAAATTGGGTATTTGGCAGCGTTATTAGTAGTCATTGAAAAAAAAACAATTGTGTCTATCTCTGATAGACGATATGTGGAATTTTTGTATATTCCAATATTTGTCATAATGAAGAGTACATGAGCTTATTTATAGACTTTAATATATAACTATTGCAGGTTATAAGATAAACACTAGAGCAATTATAATCAATCAGGGATATACAGTATCAAATGAGATATACGCATGATCTTGAGAGACATGGAGAGTCAAGAGAAATATTGTAATTTGCAAATAGTATTCGTTGTTATCCCATCATCTGTTAGTGGAGAATCTCTTTTTCTTCGTTACACGAGTGCATTCCATCTCGATACATTTCGAGCCTCACAGCCTACTCTTTTGGTGTTATAGGACTAGAGACTAAGGTTACCAAGTTCATTGTTGGCTTTTTCTTCCTCTTGAGCAAACCCTAATTGAAAAACTTTTTAGGCTCGATATATAAGAGCAAACCCAGAAAACATCTTGTAAAACAATAGATGGAGTCGTCGCAACATGTGCGGCTATGATGACTAACACAACACAAGTCCTGTCAATTTCCATCCTAATCAAATTCAGTTACTGAAACCCTAGCCAACGAGGCGAGAACTTACGGTACTTAGTTCGGGGGACAAGACAAGCGAATTCAATATGAAGTTTCATAGATCACAATATCCCATTAAGCACCATGCGAGCAAGGGGCGACCCCTTCCGTCACCTCTTCCGTCATTGTATCGGATTCCCAGCCCCACTCAATGGAAAGGGGAAGACCTTTTCTGCTCAGTGCTCTAAATTGAATGGGACCTCTCTGGTTATTAACCAAGTCTTTTGCGTGGGGGAAGTGATGGAGATTGGGGAAGAGGGGAACCCAAGAAAGCCGTGGCCATGTGAGGCCAGTTGCTCAGCAGGACACGCGCTTTGTCCTATTAATGTGGAGATGGCAGAAAGAAAGATGAAAAAAGGAGTGACGTGACCCGCCAACGGCTTCAACATCATGTAACCAATCATAGTCAACAGTCATGATTATCGTTGACTCGATGCCCAAATTGTGTCCATGATTATGATCTCGTGTGATGAGGATTCTCCCTTCCGCAATTCACTATCGTGTCCGTGTTTCCACCGTGTGTGCCTGTGTTTAGGTGATTAGCGAGTTTGGACATAATCACATCCTGTGTAACTTTGGTAAGAGAAGTACTCGTGCATATAATATGTTGGGTCGTAACACTCCTGGCTTATTTCCCAACTTTAATATTGACCCAATCTCACCATGACGGGAGTTGATAACGAGGGTCAGATGCGACTCTTACCAAGTTCCTGAGATGGTGAATGGGAAGGGATAAATAAAGTCGCAATTGAAATGCGGAATACGAGTTGACAAGCCTCGGATGATACTAGATCAGTCAAAATGGTTTCAAAACCCATTAATTTCACATGGCCAGCATAATGGATTTACAAAAGGGATAAGTGCACTAGAAGTCCTAAAACTTTCAAAAAGTACAATTAAGTCCTAAAATTTTTTGCGAAAGTTCAATCGTATCTTAAAACTTTCAAAAGGTGCAACCAAATCCTAAAAATTGTCATGAAAATGCAATCGAGTCCTAAAATTTCAAAAATGTGCAATCAACGGAGGACTTGATTTCACAAATTTGATAAGTTTTAGGACCTATTGCACTTTTTAAAAGTTTTAGGACTCAAATGCACATTCTGACAAGTTTTAAGATTCGATTGCACCTTTTTTAAATTGAAAAACATTGCATCAAATAATGTATTATTAAACTGGCGTTAACCAATATATTGAGATCTCATTTATATTTAACCCAAAACCAAAGCTCGAGCCCTTTTCATGATTTGTAAATGGCTCGGGCTGGACTTTCGCCACCACCTTCATGCCCCCATCAATAACTTGACACCCAAGCTCCCTCACTAACTCAACGAGCTGATCCATGGAGCCATTCATTTTTCAAAGAGATAAAAATGCTAATAATGAATCTCGAAATGGGTCTGCTATAGGTTGAGTTGAGTATTTATGGAGAAATTTGCATCAATTTGGATTAGACCATATATGACCCAATCCAAACCCGACCCGATCTGCCCATTTGACCGGCCTAGATGATACAACCGCTTTATGAACATTAATTAGTCGAATGTTATGCTTGTTTAGGTGAGAGCACTGCTTGAATGGGTAACATTAAGGCGAAATGTACTTTCCCGCCCATCCTTTTATCAAATGACAAAACCTCGTGCGGCTCGACTTTTGAGCGAGTCCATGTAGTCGACACCTTAGTAATGGATACACACAAATCTGAAATATCAACTCAAACATTGAATCAACACCCTTCGAATTAGACGCGATCACGTGTGAGCACGCGGTATTTGTCCAATACCATTAAAAGCGCGATGACTATATGCAGAACTCTCTATCACAATCCATTGCATGAATCGATGCCCTTGCCATGCTGGTGGCTCGGAGAAAACGACCGCGCTCACGACAGCACTCACGACGGCGAGGTGAGCCGGGTGCCCCCACCCAAAAAAAGAAAAAAGAGAGAGAGAAAAGATTCACACCAATCTTATGGGGAGTAGTGGCATGGGCATCTAGTGTGAAAAGGAAGTGTGGGAGCTCAATCACAGAATTTCCCTTTTTCGCATAAAGGTAGTGAAGAGAGAGAGAGACGGGTCAGCCGAGAGAGTCGTCGTCGTCGTTCAGAGGTAAAACGCTGAAAGCGCGTTGATAATCCGCGGAGACACCGAATTGGAGTTGGGGTTAGGGACGCCCCAGTGGCTTCTCTCTCTCGCTCGCTCGCTCTGTTTCCCTCCTGTCTTCGACAGCGACCTCCCCGACGCGTCCCACGCCCCCCCTCTTCCGTAGGATAAGCACTACTCTCGGTCCTCGCCTTTTCCCACTCTCCCCCGTCACGCGCGTGTCCCTCAAACTCGCATAAACTCTCTCTTTGCTCCGATATTTTTTTTTTGGTTCAAAAAGATGACATGAATAATCTCCGAATTTTGACATAATACATGATGGGGTACCTCAAATTTTAACTTATTTAATGTTGTCTATGAATTCTTAGTACATATTTTATTGAGTCCATGAACTTCTGGTTAAATGTTGTCATTCAATTAATTTAAGTTTAAAGATAATATTGAATATTTTTTTATTCTAACGAAACCGAGTGCTCAGTTTTTTTTTTGTTGAATAAAGATCCCTCCCTAACTTTGACTCAATATGCAATGTAATCCATGAACTTTTGCTCAATGTACAATATGGTCTTTGAATTTTTAAATTGTTCAACGTGGTCTTGAACTTTTGGTATATGTTCAATTCATTTCTTAAATTATATGGAATGTTAAATGTTGTCAATTGAACATGTACCAAACAGGAAGCACATTGAATAATTCAAAAGTTCGGAATACATTAAACATTGGGTTAATGTTCATGAGTCATAGTGAACAAATTAAAAGTTCAAATATTATATTTTATATCGAACCAAATTTCATGAACCATTTATGTCATTTTGCTTTGGTCATTTGTCTCTTGTTTTTTTCGTGATGATAAGTTGAGTTAGCCCGGTTTTAGACCCGACAAAATCCAAGCCTCGTTCAATGCGATCGACATGAGTGCTTTTGGTGTTAATTTGGCTCAATTTAGGACGTTAATTTCAGCACAATTTTATGACCACTGAGTTGGCCTGTTTTGTTTTTGTTTTTATTTTATCTCGGTTGTGTAAGGAAATGGATTGTCACCATATGGAAATCGGTGTTATGAACTGGAACTTGAAATCACATTCCCTCGGAGATAAAAGTAGAAATATGAAAATTCCCTTGATTTGTGTAGTCAAACCTAAGCGCAACGTACATATTGTTAAGCAATGCATGATTTTTTTTGTACCAATTATTCTTCGGGATATATTTACATCATTTTTTAAGAGGGGATTGTTTTCAAGCAATGCATTAAGCAATCGACTCGCCGTGAAATAATTTCTACTTGCGCAAGTCTCGAGTTTTCCCTATTCGCGACAAGTACTTCTTTTTCGGAGAAACTAGAGTAAAATCGTCTTCTTAACTAAGTAAGCAAGATCTAATAATCATGGTCCAATCCGACGAGGGCTAGGGAATCGCCACACTCAATAAAAGCTAGTCAAGTATTCAAAGAGTTCATGCACTCCATAGTTATAGGGACATTAAAAAATTATAACGTTGGGAGCTCATTGTCTTGGATAAATACTTTCAATTCTCTTGCGATTGGTTTTGGTGGACAAATTTCAAGATTAGTGGGGTACAAAGCTGCCAGAAGAACAAATCCATTCATGTCATATTTACTTAGTTGAAAGTCCCCTTCTCTTGGCCAAAAATGGGAACAATTGTCAAAAAATTCTAAACCTATTACAATTATGCCAATTCAATCCTAAACCTTTTAGCATTTGTGCCGATTCGGTCCATTTAGCCAGCTGGCGCTGATATACACTTTTATAAATAACATTTAATTAATTTTTTGAATTTATATTTTGTATACTTTTTTTCTTTTCTTTAAATTTGTTTTTGTTCTACACCTAGGGCTAGGACGCCCTCGCTTGTGGCCGGCGACCTATGTGCAGAACCAAAAAAAAATCTAAAGAATAAAGAAAGAAAGAAAAAGTGTAGGTCAATGCCAGTCGGTCAAATAGACTGAATCAGTACAAGTGTAAAAGGCTTAGGACTGAATTGGCAAAAAAAAAGATTTATGATTGAATTGACACAATTGTAATAGGTTTATAACTTTTTTTGACAATTTTTCCGTGAAAAATGTTCAAATTTGGAAATTCCCTTGAGTTGTGTAATCAAACCTAAGAGCAACGTGCATGCTGTTGAGCAATGCGTGAATTTTTATTTTTTTTGGGTACTAACTATTCCTCAGAGATGGATATTTTATATACACACACACATCAATCATCAAATGTTAAGATAGGGATCCTTTCAAGTAATGCATTAAGTAATCGACTCCACGTCAAATAATCCAAGCACAAATCTACTAATTACCCAATCTGTTGGGGGGGGAGGGGATTTAGGGGGATCGCTACACTCAATACAAAATATAGTAAGCTATTCAAAGAGCTCATACGCTCCAACGATACAAGGACATATTCGAAATATGATAACACGAGCTCATATCCATTTGGCTCGGATACATACTTTCGATTCGCTTGCTTTTGTTTACAAATTTTCTAGATTAGAGGAGTCCATAGTTGCCTCAGAGCACACATGCAAATAACAAGTTCAACCAATGTCACATTATTTTTCTTGAAATGTCACATTTACTTAATCGACTGTAAAGGTAGTTTTTTTTTTTTTTTTTCAGATCGCTTTGCCTCAGGGAAAATGAGTTGTGAAATAAAACATTTAATACTATCTTTTACAATAATACAAATTCTTTCCAAGAATGGAAATAGTGACGATAATTTCGCATCTCTTCTTGATTACTAAAAACATATATTTATCCGAAGTTCAGAAAAAGAAAAAGAGAGAAGTATTTGGTACCTTAGGGACAATTAAGAAGGGGGAAATGACACAAATGGTTTCGAAATTTTGGTCTAATGTGAAATATGGTCCATAAATTTTTAATTTATTCAATGTAGTTTTTGAACTTTAGTCCAATATGCAATGTCGTCTTTAAAGTTTTAAATTGTTTAATGTGGTCCTTTAACTTTTGGTACATGTTCAATTTAATCCTTGAATTATATGAAAATATTCAATGTTGCCATTGAATTTGAATTAATGGAAAGACAACGTTTAAGAAACGATACAAGTGCAACTTTAAGTGGAAAGTGGGTAGTCAATTTTTTCTTTCTTCTACTTTTTTTATCCCGTTTCTTTGGCTAACTTTACTTTTTATCTCCGTGGAGCGAAATTACTTTATAATACTAAAGTAATATGTAGACGGGGGCCAAACGGGAAAGTTATAAGCGAGACAAAATTCAAATTGCAACTTAAATATACGACTTAAATATATATAATTTATAGCTATTTTATTAATTTATAGATATGTAAAATCATCCTTTCATTTTATTAATTTATAGCTACTTTGCTTCAATCTTTCCTATCGAAAAGGAAAAATGGAAGATTTAGTTACGATTAGAAATACGCTTTTCTATCTTTATCCATGGATACTTTACTAATACTCATTAAATTGAAAGTATCGATCCAATTAAAAAAAAATTATGTTTCGCAATTAAATAATCCAAATTTTCAATTGTTAATTGATCCTTGGATACAAATCACAAGAATGTATATTCTTCCTCGAATCCTTCATTGAGAGGTAAAGGATTAAATCCTTTTAAGAAATGAAGTTTTTGTTCGGAATAGGAATCAAAACAAATCGAGGGATCCCTTAACTATAAAAGGGGTTAATAAAACGAATTACGCTTTTACCACTAAACTATACCAGCTACGATGTGATTATTGTAAATAAATAAAACTTTTGTCGAACAAAAAAAGGCAATCGGACGTAATCAAGATAGGATCCAAAACAAAATAATGATGAAAATTATAGCATTGGTGCGTTTGTTTTGGTTTTGTCATGTCAGTAGACCTAATCAAATTAGTAAAAGAACACTCCTAATTCAAAATTAAAATAAAGAAAGAACTATATATATATGTGTATATAGATTTATGACAAATCTATTTGCTTATTGGGTTTTTGGCTTTTGCTGAAGCTATCTGCTTGTGAGATCTAAAATGGCAAATGGCAATTTCTTGGTAATTTTTTTGGTAATTGAACAACTTTGATATTTAGAGCAAAAAAAATGCCAAACGAGCAACCGTTTCGGTGGGAGGTTTCAACTTTTTCGTCCTAAGACGTCAATTGTCAACCGTCGCATTCAATCGCCACGATACGCGCGTGGGCTCTATACTCTTCTCTCTCTCTCTGTTGTTGTTTTGTTTTTTAGTTGTGGCCCCCCTCTCTGACCGAAATCGAAAATTCTATAAAAGGAGACTCGAGCGACACACACCTCTAACTTCCATTGTTATCCTCGCCCTCTCTCGGGATATTTGTTAACAAAGCTTCGCTGTAGTTTCCCCGTTTGTGTCCCAACATAGCACAGGCCGGCGTCTCTCCCCTTCCTCTCTCGGTCGGAATCCGCCAGCGAATTCGGCCACCGGGTTCGTCGATCGTTCTGGGGAAAGAAAGGTTAAAGATCGGGGGTGGAATCCTCACTGCTCCGGTCGCTATGGGTCTTTTCCTTTCCAGGAACGTCGTGAACGTCCTCCTCTCTTTCTCGGCCAAGAAAATCCCCGCTAAAATCTTCTCCGTCCAGATCGAGGACGTGGTTTCTCTGGTCTCCCGCACCGGCAGGCATTTGCAGCGCTACGACAAAGGTTGTCGGCAAGTCGTCGGGTGCGTTCTTTTTCCCCTCCCTCTGTAACCCCAACTCTCATCTGCAGTTCCCGGAGTTTTGTAGTCGCGTGTAAAGTTTTGATTTTTAATGGCGATTTCATCAGCCGAGGGAACATGGAAAACTGGGTATTTGCCTAATTTGTTTTTGTAATGGGGATTTTTTTTTTCTTTTGCGTGCCTCCGTAACTTGTCGCTGATATTTTTGGGATGACACTCAATTTCCTGACACGTTTCTTCTACTTTTGACTCCTGCAGATGCATACCCTACAGATACAAGAAGACCGATCAATCATCTGGCGGTGGGGGTGAAGAATTAGAGTTTCTTCTTGTTAGTTCACCGAAGGGCAAGAGAATGATGTTTCCCAAGGTACTATAGGAATTCTCGAATACTTTACCACTGTTAAAGTGACGGCTTTACCCATTTCTTAGTAGTTGTGCGACTGAATCTCTGCATGGGAAGTGAATGTTTTCGCGTTGCAATGTGACTACAGGGAGGATGGGAAATTGACGAGACTATAGAGCAGGCCGCTTTGCGCGAAACAACAGAAGAAGCCGGAGTAACGGGCGCCCTTGAGGTTCGCATTCGTAATTATTTGTACAGATAGTGATGGGATTCTGTGCGATTTTGCTTTCTGGGTGCTGATTTGCGGTTTTAAATTTGCAGTGTAAATTGGGTAAATGGCAATATAAGAGCAAAAGCAATGGCAGCTTTCATGATGGCCACATGTTCCCTTTACTCGTTGAGGAGCAACTCGATTCTTGGCCGGAGAAGCATATCAGGCAAAGAAGATGGGTATGTATGCGCGCACTCAATTTGATTTTAATGGTTTGAATGTGAATTAATTGGCAATTGCGACTATCTGAGGGAGATGGGAACGAGCCCTAATTATGGATTTTTCTGGCACATTGCAGGTGACAGCCGACGAAGCGAAAGAATTGTGTCAACAGCAGTGGATGAAGGAAGCTCTAGAATTATTAGTTCAAAGATTGAGGCAACAACAAAATGGCTATGCAGTTGAAAGACAAAGTGCATAGAATGTGTCTCGTCGCCTTCAAAGCGCTTTGAAGATTAGCAGCAGCAAAGTTGTAGCTGAGAAGGTTTTGCCCAAGAGCCATGAAGGCAAAAGGTCCTATGATCATAGGATATGAGGAATGCGATTTAGGATGGATGGTGTCCCCCCCTTTTTTTTTTCCTTTTAATTGTTCCTTGATTCTTTTTCACCATCCTCAACTTCTAGTCGTAGGTTCAGACTCAGAGCAGTGAAACCAAAGAAAATTGGCGGAAGATCCCATGAAATGTGGATCTGTTTAGGGAGAGAATCTCTGTACATGTACAAAACTTGCCCCCATTCTTTAATTCATTATCATCAAACCTCCTGATTCTTTATTCCATTTGCACGTTCTGTTGTCTTTCTTGGAGATTCTGTGATTCCATCCACGTTGCTTGCTTGCTTGCTGGCTGACTCGAAACGAAAGATACATATGCATAATCGAACGCGAGGAAAAGCCAAGAATTCAACCAAGAGTGCAACAAGCTTCTGTATGTACATGCCAGTGATCCTTCTAGAATGTCAACAGTTCGAGATTAGTTATTAACTGCGTTGGACTCTTGATAGGAGGATCTGAAGCTGAAAGAAACGTGACAATGATGAACTCCACTGACTTTCTCTGTAACTGTAGATTTGACGAAGGAGTCAAGTATGAGATGATTGACATCCTTACGCGGATTTATTCGTGGTTAGCAATTAGCGTTTGATATCTCAAGGATTGATTTTTATGAGCACTTGTGCTTCTTGTGGAGTTGACATTTCGGCTACTCCGTTGACAACTCGAGAGCTGTCTATTAAGTCAAATTCGGAAGATGGGTTACAAATATGGAAGAAGCAGCAGAGTATTTGACTTTTTATTTACATAATTCCAACTCGAAAGGCGAAGTTCAACTGCGACTTTGATGAAATGTGATTCATGCGCATGCGTCCACTTATGGAAGAGGAAGTTTTTCCAAGGCGGTGCGTCTCATATTTCCCCGCAGAGCCGCAAAGTCTTGGAGGAATCATCTTATTAGGTAACCGTCCAAGGTTTTAGCATGAGAACCAGCGTCGCAGTTCTTGTTGGCGAAGCTGCCGTTGTGGCCAATGGAGGTGGTTTCTACGGTTTTGTCGAGTGAAAATACTAGACCCACCAGAAGACAATTCATTACCGAATGACTGGTGGAAGATTTTCCCCCAAGAATCAGTGTGGACTGTTTAAAGCAAATTGCTGAGTGACTGGTTCTTGACAGCTCTATTTCTCTGTTACTTTGGTGAATCATATCCTGAATGGATTTAGATAAATCAGCGGTTGTGTGCAGATCGTTGATGGATCTTGAACACAGTGATTAGCGAGGAAAAGATGCACAGTTAATTGACAGACGCACCTAAGTTTGTGCCGGGATGTAATGAATGACATTTAGGGACTGAAGAGGAAAAAGGATAGCACGCCGGGCGATCCAAATGGCTGTTCTTACGGATTTTGTGATCAATCGGTGTCAAAACTATTGGGAGTAATATCTGTTCAAGGCCTACTTCCGCATAAAACTGCATGTAGGATTCTGTGAAAATGAATTCTTAGAGTAACTCAGAGAGCTTCAGAGCGATGGTATTCTATTTTCTGCTTTTGCTCTCCAACGATCGAACTTCGGTATCAATCAAGGGTAAAAAGGGGGCACTTGAATAGTTGAATCTTTCTTTCAATTCATATACACGTGCTTCTTTCAACCCCAAGCTTCTTAATCTCTTCAGCCTTTAGTATCTGTGCGTCCAATTCATGTTGAAAATTGGTTAATTTTTGCACGTAGCAGCTAAACGCAGATTCTGAATATTGCGTTTGAGGACGCGTACTGCTTCCTTAGTGAAGAGGCCCTTGAGCAAATGATCCTTCGGCTAGATCCGTAAAAGGGTCAGCCGGAAAGACTCGAGGTCACTGAAAATGCCGAAGATACTATGCGTAGAAGTAGCTAAATGTTTAGTCTCACCGCAGATTCAATAATGAGAGCGGTGGGTACTTCCTTTCTGTGACATTGTCACACATGAGAAGTCAGTCTCTGCTCGTGGAAATGATGGGGGATTACAATCTAGGGTGCTTCAGTATAACAGGCAGTATAACAATGCAAAGCATGAGTAACGAAGCCCAAAAAGACGATGGAGATCGCCTGGTGATGGGGCTTTTGCATCGGATTGCCGAATGTTCTATTGTCAATTTAGTGACTCTGTATGAACTTTACATATCTGGAGAGACATGAATGGCTCCATTTCATTACCTAACGCGCAGCATTAGGAATAGCAGATCGCCGTGTGCTTTGTTCCAATACTGTGAACCTGTGGTCGGTTAAGCTCTAATCGTAGAACGGACGTGGCCCTTCAAGGTTACCCTGGATAGAGGACACCACAGTTCGTAACACGAGGTCTTCTGCGTCGGAACCAAACTCTTAGACAGCTCAGCTAAACCTTTTGGAGTAGATCCAAACTGCTGCATTTAGAAGAAAAAAGACCTTCTAACATAAGGTTGAAGTTTCGTGGGGCCTGTCATGTTTGGACACCCGAACCAGTCCATCGGAACAATCACAGCTGATGTTAAAACCACACCAACCACGTTGTCTCATCACCCTCAATTAAACCCAAGCGTTTGGAAGAACATAAATCCTCAGCTCACGCTTGCAATTGCAGGTTTGGGTTTCTTTCTTGCGATGCATCACGTCCACTCGAAAAAAGATTCTTATTCTTTTCTTGAAACGAGATGTAATTCAGATGAGAGGTGACTAACACTACAGGAGGTTGTAGATATGAGGAGGAAAAGTGTCATTCAAGCTCAACTGTCCCAACAAACTTCAGTGGATTCTGCACGTAGGTTCAATTATATTTATCACCCATCAACGTGATGGCCCATAAACTTTTGACTTTGCTTTTCTGAAGCACTTTGTCTTGAATGATTGAAACGGACTGGACTGATGAATTGCCTCTTTCTTGGTGCCGTCCACTGATGGCCAATTACTGCTGAAACTGCTCTATGATGAATTCAAACGTATCAAACGGGCAAATAAGAAAAAGACAACATAAAAGATTGGTGTTTTCTTTCGTTTTTCTTTCTCGCTTAGCAGGATTGAGCAAAAGAATCGGATCGAACTGGCCGGTTTTGGGCTATTCCCACGGAACAAGTCCAATTCCCGATTCTTTAAATTTGGAACTGGTGAATGTTAGTCTTGTTCCCGGTTCCAGATGTGGACCCAGACATCTGGATCGGACCGATTTTTTTCTTCTGATTCTTATTATTCCAAATTTCCAAAACCCCAATTCTCATTCTTTTCTCGTTTAGACTCAGTCACGCAGGCTTGTTGCTCACGCCTCTCACTCTCACTTCTCTCAGTCTCACTCATGCAATGCTCATGCCTCCCTTGTAGCTCAATGCCTCTCAGATTGGTTCTTGATGATCATTATACCTTTGTTTGTGGAGATGATCATCATGTTAAGCTTATCGCAAGCTTGTTCTATTAACATCACTTGTGTAGTAGTTTAGATTATGCAATAATACCAACAGTCTTGCAGGGAATAGGAAAAAAAGAAGGAGATATGGCTGGATCTTGGACCCACCCGAGAACCGGCACCTGTCACTCTCACTTCTCTCAATCTCAATCATGAAGCACTCATGCCTCCCTCGAGGCTCGACGCCTCTTGGATTGGTTCTTGATGATCATTATAGCTTTGTTTGCGGAGATGATTATCATGTTTAACTTATCATGAGCTTTTTTTTTTTTTATTAATATCAAAGATGAGCGGTTCTAAGTTCTGAACAGGTTCCACCTAGAACCCAGTACTTATCTGTCGAAACATGTTCCTCATTTTTTAGAACTTGAAACCTATCATGTAACAGGTTTTAGGATTGGAATCTAGAACTTACCATGTTACAAGTTTTCGTGTCTACCTAAATTTCACATGTATTCTTAATTAAACAATTGCAGTGAATCATCATCTTTAATGACCACCACTTGCTGCTACAATCCATTGACCACCGTTTATATTTAGATATACGAAGAATATGAAATATTAATAAAGTAAAAATTTGAGTCATACATATCGCTGAAAATGGAAGCTTAGATTAGTAGTTTTAAATTATACACTCATCATCGGATGTTATGGAAAATCGTAGGATCGCACGAAGACATAGACCAAGAAAAACACAAAACCTTATTCTAGATTCTAGGTTCTAGTTTTCAACTACTTAAAACCTGAAACCTACTCGTCGAAACAGGTACATCAAATTTTGAAACCTAGAACTTGTTCTATATACCTTGGAACTTGGAACCGGATAGGTTCCCACTGGTATAGTTCTCAGGTTCCAGACCCTGAAACCATGCTCACCCCTAATTAACATCACTTGCATAGTAGTTTAGACTACACAACAGCACTTGCAGTCTTACAGGGAATTGAAAAAAAGGGAGATGCGACCAATTCCTAGACCCACTCGAGAATCGGATCGAACTGACCGGTTCGGTTCCCGATTGGATCTAGGGTTCAAGTGAGCTGGTTCCTAGTTATAGGGTGGGAGTTGGCCCACCTTGGAACCAATTGACCCTATCACTTAGCATTTTATCTGAATCAAGAAAGTAATTAATCCAGCTTGTAAAATGCTGAAAAAATGGTTGTTGTCCATTAGCATGAAAATTTAGCCCTTTATCTAAATCAAGAAAGTAAATGATCTGGTTTATAAAATGCTAAAAAAAGATCGTTACTTCTTATTGACATGCTAATGAAATGAAAATTTGGCCATAAGATATTATTCTTGCGGATGAAGTGGGCTAAAATACCCTCATTTATTTCTGGTTGGTGAAAATTCAAATCTTCCTTTTCGGTTTTCATTTCTAAAGCGGGTGCAACAGCTTAGTTCTCTTCTGCCTTATATGTATTGAATCGAATCGAATCTGGATCAGTGAAAACAGCGAATTCCAGTAGATTTGACGGTCCAAATTGAATTTAGTATGCATAGGCTGGAATCCTGAAATACCTACTGTCGTTATTGAGAGAACACTTTAGGAGAACCGTGTAGCTAAGTTGAAATAAGTTCTAAAATAAAGAGATGCGAGTAATACGACGAGTATCTCTAACCTGTCTTCCTTTATGTCGCAACCACCTAAGTCACGATTAAGAGCCCTCAATTTACACAGACAATTCTTATTTAATTCAATATAAATATAATCAATTAATTAAATAATTATGAATAACGGTTATGAGGTTTTTTGCTAATTTCACGCTATGATTGGTTAATCTCATGCTTAGTTTCATAATATAGACATTCTCTTACGACATCAGGCTTCACGTTAGGTTTTGAGTGTCGGATCAACAGTCATAATCGATACGGCGGACTCCAATTTATGCATATGTATACCAATCTGTATGTCTAATGATAGCTTCGAAACGACTGTTGTGAGTACCACGATTCGAATTCGAGCCGGCTTTGCATGAGTTAGACTAAGGAGGGCATACAGTTTTGGATGGATACCTTGTTTACACCGAACAGCAATTGATCAGAAAGACATCCTTTTGAAGAACCCTGCCAACCAGAGACCACACAACGAACACCTAATTTTTCGGCGGAACCCAAAGATAAACACCTTGATGCAATTAAGGCGCATGAACACGATGAAGTTACAGGAGATGGAAAAGGAAGCTCAATGTAGTTGAGTTTGACTATCAGTGGGAGGTGGAGTACGATGTCCAGCTAGGGTTTCTTTTTTAACTTCCCTTTTAATGTCGTTAGCTGTCTTCTTCAAACCTGCCCGGGATTCTCACTCTCACTCTCATCCACAAAGCTCGCACGGAGAGAGAGAGAGAGAGTGCAGGAGAATGCAGCTCATTAATCTTCACGAACTCTCTCTTGCCACTCGCTGAAAAGCCTCAAGAACTTGGTCTCTTTCCGTTTCCTGAAAGAATTTCTTCTTCTTCTTCTTCTCATTTTCTTGAAACATGCAAGTGCGCAAAACCCTCCTGGTTGCGCTCACCGTTATCGCCTCATTCTTGTTCCCCGTTACAGGGCAAGACCTTGCTTCAGACAGAAATGCGCTTCTTGCCCTGAGATCTTCGCTCGGTGGCCGTACGCTCCTCTGGAACGCGAACCAGCAAAGCCCCTGTTCTTGGGCAGGCGTCCAATGCGAGTCCGGCCGAGTTACGTCTCTTCGCTTTCCCGGAGCTTCGCTCTCTGGTCAAATCCCGGTCGGCATTCTCGGCAATTTGACTCAGCTCAGGACTCTCTCGCTCCGGCTCAACTCGCTCGCTGGCCAAATCCCTCCAGATCTCGCTTCTTGCACCGGCTTGCGCAACCTGTACTTGCAAGGTAATCGGTTCTCAGGCCCGATCCCTGAGTCTCTGTTGGGTCTACGCAAGCTCGTGAGGCTCAATCTTGCCTCCAACAATCTCTCTGGGGAAATTTCTCAGAGTTTCAGCAACTTGACTAGGCTCAGGACTCTGTTCCTCGAGAACAATTTGCTCTCTGGGTCGATTCCTGCTGAGCTGAGCCTGCCGAAGCTCGAGCAGTTCAATGCTTCCAATAATTTGCTTAACGGGTCAATTCCTGATGGTTTGCACAAGTTTAGTTCGGCTTCGTTTCTGGGTAATTCATTATGTGGAAAACCACTTGTTTCATGCTCGAAGGATGTCACATTGCCTAATATTGGACCTAGCAGGGGTGAGGATGGTGAAGAAGGCAAAAGGAAGAAGCTTTCTGGCTCTGCTGTTGCCGGCATTGCAATCGGTTGTGTGTTCGGTTTCATATTCATTGTCATATTGGTGATATTCTTGTGCCGCAGGAGAGGTAGCAAGAGGACGAGGTCGATCGACATGGCAGTGCTTAAGCAACAAGAGAGGGTGCTTCAGGGCGAAAAGGCATCTGGGGATGATGATATTGGCGAATTCAATCGCGAATTTTCGGTGGCAGCTGCTGCCACATTGACTTTAGCGACCGGAAGGAAAGAAGCAAACGGCACCGGGGCAAAGAAACTTGTCTTCTTTGGGAAAACTACGAAGGTCTTTGATTTGGAGGACTTGCTGAGGGCATCGGCAGAAGTCTTGGGGAAAGGGACGTTCGGGACGGCTTACAAGGCGGTCCTGGAGATGGGAAACATGGTCGCTGTGAAGAGGCTCAAGGATGTGAACATTTCGGTGGGGGAATTCAAGGATAAGATTGAAGCCGTGGGAGCGATGGATCATGAGAATTTAGTTCCCGTTCGGGCTTACTACTACAGCAACGACGAGAAGCTTCTGGTCCACGATTACATGCCCATGGGAAGCCTATCCGCTCTATTACACGGCAAGCAATTCTGTTTCTGAATGTCCCCTTTAGTTTAGAGTAGTTTCTACACGTATTATCATGATGAGTCTTATGATATAGTTGAGGTTCATTCCCTGTTTTCAAGTGTTTTTATTTGGATCATAAGCATACTGACGGTATATGGATAGGTAGAGCTTGCGCTAGGTTTTTGTCAGTTTGCCCAACTGTTTGCTTGAATTGTTCCACAGATTGAATGAGTTCCTTCTGGATGCACGAATTAACCTAATGCCCTTATTTTTTTCCAAATTTAAGTGGCTTTCATTTCCTGTAATTGGTTGGAAGCAGTGTCATGTGATCAAACTCTTTGATGACCCTGCACATTCCATTCCCAAGATTTACTTCTAGTCTAATCATTCTCCAAAGTTCATTTTTTTCCCCATAGCCTTAGTAGGAGATTGGTAAAGTCTAGTAGTACAAGGAAGAATAACAGGTTTTTGCTTCCATTACTCAACCTTTTGCATTGTTATTTTCTACTTAAATTTTGGAAATCAACTGCTGCAGGAAACAGAGGGGCGGGAAGAACTCCATTGAATTGGGAATTACGCTCCAGCATTGCCCTAGGAGTTGCCCGTGGCATCGAATACCTTCATTCTCGAGGACCTTATGTGTCTCACGGAAATATTAAATCATCCAACATTCTCCTCACCAAATCCTACAATGCTTGCCTCTCTGATTTTGGCCTGGCTCACATTGTCGGCCCCTCGGTGGCTCCCACCCGTGTCGCTGGCTATCGTGCGCCAGAAGTCACAGACCCTCGCAGAGTATCCCAGAAGGCTGATGTCTATAGCTTCGGCGTGTTGCTCTTGGAGCTTTTAACTGGGAAAGCCCCGGCCAATTCTGTCTTAAACGAAGAAGGCATCGACCTTCCGAGATGGGTTCAGTCGGTGGTTCGCGAGGAATGGAGCTCGGAGGTTTTTGATCTCGAGCTCCTAAGGTACCAGAACGTGGAGGAGGAGATGGTCGAGTTCCTGCAGCTGGGCATGGATTGTGCAGCTCAGTTTCCTGACCAGCGCCCTTCCATGCCGGACGTGAGGAGGCGAATCGATGAGTTGTCTCGGCGTAGCTTGCCTGATCAGGTCGATGATGTGGAGTTCTTGTCTTCTCAGTGAATTGCTCAGGTCTCACCACTGCCAGAAACCATGATGTTATGGTCTTAACGCCCCCCTGATTAGCGTGTCATTGTATTCCGATCTTTACGCCTGCACTTTCTTGAGAAGAAAATTTACGTCTCCCCTAATTCACCTCAGGTCTAGTCTATTGTTTTTTCGGCGCTTCGCTTGTGGGATGATGTATCATGGATCTTGTAACTACAACTTCTGCATTTGCTTCTGATGCAAATCCTTTCCAAGCCTTTTTCTTATACTAGCATAGTCACTTTAGCAAGTGGTCTTGATGTTTCCTCAGGTGAATTGGTCTCCCAAACAACCTATTTCTTCCCAGGATAAAGTAAAGACCGAGATGGGCTCGAACGGTACTGAACTGTCTCATGCTTACCAAACTTTAAAGGTGAGTACAGGGTTTTGACTGAACACATGAAAGAAATCTTTGGCAAGCCATGATTGTGGAGTGGCTGCAGGCATGTCTCTGCTTCCGGCTAAAGTCGGGTTTCGGCTTGCGTAATCGCCTCTGAAATGGTTAGATAAGAGCTCGGTTTCGTCCTTTTTATTTATTTATCGATTGCATTTCTTTGTGGTGAGCTTCAGAAACATGCGACGACTTCATTGAAATATGATCGATCCGTTTCGCCGCATCACTAGATAAGATCCCTTCGTGACATTCTCTCGAATCTCGATGGGGCTAGCTTGCTGGACTTCTTCACGACATTCTTTCTGAGTCAGGCTGGCATGACTTGATTGCTTTGGATGGTAACAGCTGGTTAGGGTTTACAAAAGCAGATGAGCTTATCATGAAAGTGAGGATTATTGCTGTAAAGTCAGCAGACATCTTTTGGTTCTCAAATGATTTCCTCGACTCTGTTCCCTCCCTAATCCTCACGAAAATTTCTTCAAATATGCTTCTCTGTGCATGTTTTAGTCACTATTCAGTTAGTGCGACGTACAATGAATTTGGATTGTTACATCTGATAGGTCTCACTTGTAAATGCGATAGAGTCTAAATGCTCTTATATATTCAATAATTTTTCATAATTTTTCATTGATCTTCAAATAGTTGCACCAGCACATTCACAATTTCCACATTTTTCACGTTGAATAAAAGCTTGGGGACACCAAAATATGTATACTAGGTCAAAAGCAAATTACGACAACTTAAAATTTATTTATTTTTAGCTCCCGACTATGCTTGATCTGATGTTTCCAATGATGGGTCACCGCGGCCGTTAGCTTTTTCTTGCTGGATCTAGCCGAAACTGTTATAGGAGTTGGCTCCGTTTGATTTGGCTTTTGAGGAATGTTTTGGAGAATTGCATTACCATTTGAAGTACTCGCCCCCTCATTTACATCATCAAGGTGAACAGAATTTTCATAATCGAGATCCAAATCTACTCTTTCAAAATCCGTACCAATCGCGGTATTTCTTCATATATAATTGTGCAAAGCCATTGATGTTACAACAATTTTTACTTGTTTATCATATGGATAACTTGGCATAATATATAAAATCTTCCACTTCTTTTTTAATTCGCCAAAAGGCTTGCTCAATTTTTGATCGTAACGAGGAATGAGCACAATCGAACGCTTCTCAATTACCTGCTATGTATAGGACCTCGTCGACACTCTAGCAAATGATATTTAACTTCTTTATATGGCACCAAATAACCCATAAAATTTAGATATCCAACATCTACCAAATAATATTTATCTACGTAAATGTAATGCAAATTTAATCAACACTGTCGATACATCTGGTAAAGTATATCATTTGGTGTCAGATAAACATATGCCACTTAAATATAATGTAAATTTAAAACAAACTGAAGGCAAAACCTAGCTTTAGCACCTCATGGGGCATCCCAGCACTGAAAACACTACCATTTTCCATCTGAAACTCAGATTACAGTTTCCTATAATTCAGTCCATTGGCTGAGATATAGCAAGACATGTACATGGATGCCATTCTACTAACGAAGCAAAAACTCACTGCAGTAGCAAAACTTGAGAAAAACTGGAAATAAAAACTCCATCCAACTTAACTTATGAACAACTCCTGCAGAATCCTTCGACACGAACAAAAGTCCCAGCACATTGACCCTACTCTAACAGCAAAATAGATACTAATGATAATAATTGAAAAAAGATAAAAAAAAAAAGAGGGCGATAGAGAAGACAAATCAACGAGACTAACTGATCAATCAAGTAGAAGCAATTATAGTGGAATTTTCTGCTAAATGTTACCCTAGTTTAAGGGTGAACCAAGATAAACCTTGTGTCTCGATATTTCTTTCTCACCTTTATTCTCTATTTCGTTGTGTTTGTGTGCCTAATCCTAATACAAAATCCATCATGTATAGTGTTCACATGAACATATATCTAACCCAGTACACAAGGACAGGCAACCGCCGAAGGCAGGAGGAAGAGAGGCGAGCGCGATCGCTGGGCGTGAGGTGTGAAGAAGAGAGGCGAGTGCGAGCTCCGGGCGTGAGGAAGATAGGAGAGTTGGAAGCAATGAAGAAGAAGAGAAATAAGAGATTCTAGGCCTCTTTTTTTTTTTTTTCAAAAAAGGGGTAAATTGGAAATTTTGACGAGTGAGTGAGGGTGAGATGGCGAATTGCAATTTTTCATTAAACCCAAGCCTAGCATTCCAAAAATGCCAACATTTCCAAGCAGGTCTTAGGCTGTCTTGAGCTAAAATGAAAGCCCTCAGGGGTACTCCAAATGGGTTTCAAAAAGCATTTGTCAAACGCATTTGCATTTGCCCCAAGGGCCTTTAGACCAAAGGACTCTGCAAATGTATTACCAAACATATCAAATGGCCGGTTCATCTACATTTGTCATTGTTCCGCGTGAAATGGATCTTGCAACGAAATATCTTTCACTGAGAGTCGTTCAAGAAATATCACAGGTAGACAAGAAACAACAACTTCACTTCAAACAGAACTATATGTACACATATAATCTTAGCAAAATGTGTTCACCGACGATGGAAGCTCAGATTACTCTTATTCTAAGTGGTAGGCACAGAAGAAGTAATCAAACTAATCTAATTTTTTTTTTTTAAAAGGTGTTCATCGGCAGTTGAAAGGAACTTCATGTGTGGTGGGGGGGTGATGGATGATGGATCATATGGATCAAGAAGCTCGATGGATGTTGCTCACAGGCGCGAGCCTGGCCCCATCTCTGCTTCGAAAGCCTAAAAGTCAGTGCAATAGATCAAAGGGTCCAAAAGCCAATATACAAAAGTGATAGAATAATAAAAACAAGTTAAAGACAAAGTGAATTTGTCATTACCTTAACTCGAAAATGGCAAAGTGAAGAACATTTTGTCCCCCTTGAACCCTGAAACTAATTATATCACATTTTTTTTCTATTATTAAAATAAATCCCGCGCATCAATTAGAGAAAATGTTATAATGGATCATTCCTCTCTCTTTATATAAATACATATAATCTCTTTTTAACTGATAATATTAACTTTCGAATTAGAATTTTTTTATGTATATTTAATATAATAATCAAACCCAATCAACGTTAAGAATGGTTTGTCATTTTCATAATCATTTCTCAAGGGTATCCAGTCTTATTAGAGTCGTGGCGAGCTGTTTTGCCGACGATTATCCATGTAGTCGATTTGGTTAATCATCGCATTTCGCATTTGCCAACGATCCATGCATTTTCATGTTTTACACAATCTTGCTCTTCTTTTGTCTCCTGTCTTTTTTATTTTATTTTTTGTTCTCTTAAAGAAATTAAATATTAAACCACGCTTCATCTAACAGCTTAAGTTTTTTGAACAGTCGGCAGTAGTCCCACCAAAACCTCACATGGTATCAAAGCTGAAGGTCTTGAGTTCAAATCTTACTAGGCCCCATTTACCTCTTCAAATTATATATGTTCACGCTTAGTACTAGATAAAAAGACCAAATTAAACATGATGAGGGAGTGTTAGAATAATTAAATATTAAACCACATCTTCATCTAACAGCTTAAGCTTTTAGAATAGTTGGTCAGTTGGTAGTAATCCCACAAAATCCCATAAGATCTTCTTTCAAACTCCATGTTGCAGTTTTATAAGAAGTAATTGGGCATTGATATTTGCTCAGAAGAAGGTTTTCCCTATGCAAGAAGTGGGTCTGGGGACCTTTTCATTTTTCCTTTTCTCGACCTCATTTATTTGCCTCCTGTCATTTTCTTTTTCTTTGGTTTTTCTCTTGTGCCGCCCACATGCCCATTAAAATAATTAGAAAAACAAAAGTTCGAGCAAAAGGCACTTTGAATCTTGTCCCGTTGTCAACTTTGGACCACGAATAGAGGACTTCGAAGGGAGAGGGAGAACGTGAGGAAGGAACCCAAATGTTGTTCGTATCAAAGGAAAAAAAAATTTGGCCCATAAGTTTTGTACTTTTTTTTTTTGCAAATAAAACAATTTAATTTCCGTACCTTTTTTAATTAATTAATTTTTTTGTGCTTTGTTTTTTTCTTTTCTCGATTTGTTTGGAGGACAAAAGCTGAAGCTGTCACTTTGCATGGACGGCAATTTCTCTATTTTGTTTGGCAACCCCAGGATGCCACAAAGAATGGTCACAAAAATTGATTTTATTTATATAATTGGGAAATCTTGTGGGTTTAGGTTGTGAATATCTTTAATGGCCTCAAAAGTAATTAGCCCACGAGAAAAAAAAATCATCAAAAAGCGGTGCCATTTTCATTTTTTTTTGTATATATAAATTGCTTTTGATTTTGCATGTGCAATTGCCACATAAAGTGTGGAAGTGAAAGCACATTCACATGTGACTGAGAAAAAAAAGAAAAGGACATTCACATGGGCATGTGATGTGAGAGTGATTATTATAGTAATGGATTATAGGAGTCTTCTTCTCAAGTAATAGAGGCGACAT
>BCNH02000011.1:18919878-18948399 GCA_001662345.2 Metrosideros polymorpha var. glaberrima | reverse complement strand
CTTGTTTGCATTTGTCATTGTTGCGTTGAGTTAGCTGAAAATAATAGAGGCGGACCGTTTCAAAATTTGTATAAAAAGTGATCTAGTTATGTTAAAAAAAAAGAAGGAACTAACTTATAAATAATCAAAAGATTCACATACCTTTCATCTAGCGCTAAATACAACCTAAAGCATTTCAATATATTTGCTCGACAGACTAGTTAAGAAAAATGGGCGATTTTATAGTTTGCAAGTTGTTCTTTGAGAATCAGTAGCCGTTGAATTACAACAAATCGATCTCAAATTTTCATTGAAACCTTTCAATATATTTGGTATTAAATATTAGGGATAAGTGCACTGAAGGCTTTTAAACTTATTGCAAAAGTACAATTGAGTCCTAAAATTTTTAAAAAGCGCAACAAGTCTTAAAACTTGTCACGAAAGTGTAATCGAGTTCTAAAACTTTCAAAATGTGTAATCAATTCCTAAAACTTGTCAAGAGTGTGCGATCGAGTCCGAAAACATAAAAAAAAGTGCAATTAACAGAAGGATTTAAATAGATCAATTTGACAAGTTTTAGGACTTGATTGCACTTTTCGAAAATTTTAGGATTAAAATATACTTTCATCACAAGTTTTACGATTTCTAATGCATTTATCCCTAAATATTACAACAAAATGCCCATCATTATGACTTCTTTTAATTAGATACTATATCGCAAAGGCATCTCAATAAATGCTCCCTAGAAATTAAAATTGGACGAAATCGTTATTTTCCAAATAACTCATTATTGGGGAAACAAACAGCACCGTAATGTCCGATGAGGTGGGTTCCGCATCGGATCCACGTAATCTAACGATAGATCTGAACCGTGCTCGCGTGATTTAGGTACACCCTGTATTCGCTCCGAAGGGAGACCAACGGGTCTTGGGTTTCTTGGTGCGTTTCGCACGTGGTTTGCAACTGGGAGCAGCCGGTTGAGTCGAACGGAACAGCCGGTTAACCAACTCCCGCACCAATCAAATTGGTACAAATCCGACGGTCCACATCTCACGCCAACTCGGAAAAGCAATTTTTCCTTCTTCTCCGCCTCCTCCTCCTCCTCCTCCTCCTTCTTCCTCACTCTGTTCTTCGTTGCATTCCTCTGCTTCACTCCAACAGCTGAGGCGGCAAGAATCACCATTTTCTTTTCTCCATTAAAAATTCATCTCCGCATTTCCCGAGATTTCTGTGATCCAAGAAGAGAATTTGCTCGAGTTCGGCGAGCTTTATCCTTGCATGGTGGAGATGGAGAGGGATTTCCTGAGTTCGGTTTCGAGAGGTTATCGCGTTTCTGCGAGAGACGAGAAGGGTGATGATTTTGCAGACCCAAGTACGCCTCGCCTTCTCTTTCTCGCTTTTATCTCTTTTATCTCTTGCTCTATTTAGCTCTGCAAAGAATCTTCCGACTGGTGCTGCTCATTGGCGTCGCCTTTGATTGTTGTCTGAATGCGGTCGACAAGCGTAACGTTGAGACGCGTGAAGTGCTCCGACTTCCAAGGATTTTTGGCGGGATCTTTCTTTTTCTTAAAGGAAAAAAAGGCGTTTGCTTTCTCGGAGTTTTGACTCCTGCGAAGATGCCGCCGAGCGAAACCAAGATGAGTGGGACTTGTTTGCTCACCATGTGTTTGCGAGTATTTCTTGGAGGAGAATTTAAATCTGTGAAGGGATGTTTTTAAATTAGTTAATTAGTTTTTAGCGCATTTAGATGGAAGTTGAATTGGTCAAAAGCTGAAGTTTGTAAAGTAAGCCGAGGTGTTCCGAACTTCCAATAGATTTTGTTGAGTTTCTTTTCAATTTCATACTTTTAAGCACGAAATTTACTTGAAATAATCTTTAATTACTTTTTGACTTATGTGCAGCACCTAGCGGCATTTCTTGCAATGCGTCGAGATACACACAATGCTTTCTGATAATTGACGCAAGAAATGGAAATATCACTTGCCCAATGTCGTTTGTTATTACAGCTATAACACAACATAAATCGAAACAATAATAGACGGAGCAACGCCAAGCAGAAGCGTCTTTCATTACCTTCTGCCTCAAGATACCGGGCACGAAATTTTTAGTGGTAGATGTTCTACCTTTTATCTCAGTCATGAATTGTGGTCGTGGAGACATTTCTCGTGGAAAAATTGCCTAAAAAGAGTAAGTATAGGATGTTTGTTCAGGGGCAGTGTGCAAGTGTTGTTCATTGCACACGGTAGGTACAAGCATTTATTCACGGAGTAGGTACACCTTGGAACATGTTTAAAATAATTGTCACTTGTATTTGCTGCACTTGATGCCTATATCAAAAGCATTGGATTTGAAGATTAAGCAAAGTTTGGACTTTTTGAGGTGCTCTGCTCATTTATTGATGATGAGGAATATGACGTTATTGGCCACAATTATCATGCTTTTTCTGTGAGAAAATATAGGATAAAGGCCAAAACACGTGCTGTCTAGGTTCATCCGTGGGTCAGTCAACCAAGTCAAGTAGATGAATGTCGGTTTGTTCTCCATTTTGAGAGTTGGTTGTGGACACTCTCAAAATTTTAGTTGTCCTCCCATCTCTGTCTTGACACCTGGCATTTACAGCTTACAGAAGCCCTTCATTTTTATCCCTTTATTTTATCTGGGTACTGTGGTCCAAGCTATAGAATATTGTCCATGTGAAACTTCTTTGCTGCTATATTTGGCTTTGTGAAGGTGGGGTTAAAATATGGTGCTCTTAACATGTGCATGACTTGGTGATGTGTTCCATTTATGTCTCATGTGGTGTTTTTAAAGTAGGTAGTTGCAAATTAGTATTTGTACTTGAACAGGTGTTCGGCATCTCTAATAAAATAATATGTGTGACTGAAGAAGCAACCATTTTTAATGATATATATGCTGCAGTCCAGTTGTCCAATGCATTTTAAAATTTCGTTTTCTATCATGAGTTTTTAAAATGAGATCCCGATTAGTTGTGCCTGGCTAGCCACCACCTAACCCTATTCATTAGATAAATCTTTCCAGTTCTAAATTAACAAGAAAACTTATAGAGATCAAGGCTTCATGCAGTGAACTTGCTCATCAACATGATTTAAATAACCCACAAGCTTCAAGCATGAATATTTGGAGAAATGGTTTTTTTCGAGTGGAAGGTCCATCCACGCAAGAGGTCATTCTCAATATTCTTTTTGCTTTCGCGCTCAGTGCAAGATAACCGGAATTGTTTATCTTCAGATTTGGCAATCAGCTCCATGTTCATGACCACATTTTATTGCACATACTTTTATCACTTTCCTTCCGGGTCATCTATTTTTTACGATTATATTCTGCATGCTCATCTTGCTTTATCATTTGTAAAATAGAATCACTTTGGCAGTGCCCATCTTAAACCTTTTCCTTCATGAACAAGAGCATATTTCCTTTCAAATGTCTTCAGGCACCTCTGATTTCTTTTGTTTTTAAGCCTACATTATTCTGCTATTCCTTACTTGGATTCTTAACCTGGAGATATTAAGGAATCTTGCAACAGCAAGAAAAAGTTGAAGCATGCATGTTTGACCGGTTATATTGACAGTTTTGTTGTGAACGATTGGCCAGTGTTCTTCCGTCTTTGCTGATATTTGGTGATCATTTAAAGGTTCGCAGATGCAGTGGGGTTTCTCAAAAGAGGTTTCTGGCTCTTCTCAGCTCCTATCTTTCAAGGCCTTTGAAGAGGAGAGGCCAAAGAAAGTTATCCATGGTTTGCAAGCATCTTCTGGATCTATGACCACACAAATCCCAGATGCTTCAAACTCTAAGTGGAAACTGCAATCCAGAGAGCCCCAGGTACGATTGTCTGTCCCTCTCTCTCTCTCTTTAAATTCTAAAATTTCACAAAGCTATTTTCAAGCCATGAGTCACTGGCTTGCTTTGAAAATCACCTACCTTTCTGCTTGCAATACACAATTACTAATCGTACTAGTTAGTATTGGAATAGCATAGACATGCAGTAGCAGTAAGGTACTCAGATCCTGAAGGTGATCTTAACAGTACCTTGAGACTGTACGGGAACATATATTATGTTTTTTTTCTTTCCATTGGGTATTTGTGCTGATTTGCTTCTTTCATTGCAGACGAGCGTAATTGTTGACCAGAAACCACAGGAAAAATGTGCTCTGACAATCTACCCACAGCAACACCTAAATGGGATTTCGGTCCATTATCCCCAAGAAGTAAAGATATACTCGGGATCTAATAAACCAAATAAGACTGCCTCTCTTCCTTTTAAAACTCCAGTTCTTCAGTCCAATTTTTCCTCGGTTAGGGAGAATATGGTTTGTCCTACGTTGAACTCACAACTTCAAGGCGGAGTTCTGGTTCTACCTCCTGTTTCTTTGCTTCCATCCACGAGTTTGACTGTTGGTTATACTGACTATAGGTAATACTTTTATTAACTCGGGGAAATCTTATATTCATAAGTTGCCGAAAATTAATCTAGACATTGAATTGCTATTGTAATGGCAAGCTTTGTCCATGAAAATAGGCTGAGTCTCTTGTTGTCTTTCTCAGGAGTGCGTCAAAACCCCCTGAGATGCCTGCTCAGATGACAATCTTTTACGCTGGGTCTGTGAATGTTTATGATGATGTATCTCCGGAGAAGGTACTTATTCCTTTTCCACCGTTGCTTTAGTCACTTCTTTGATTTCAAATGTGTCCTTAACTGATCTTCGCTTTTGTTCATCGTGTTGTCTATCCAGGCTCAGGCTATTATGTTGTTGGCCGGTAACAGCCCTCCTGTGACTCAAAGTAAGACTCTTGCCACAACTCAGGGTCAGGGTCAGGGTCAGGGTCAGGGTCAGGGAGCGATATTAAGAATTACTACAGATGACTCTTCAAGGGGAAATCAGCCTCAGAATATATCAGCATTTTTGGGACTTCCGAACCTCGTGTCTGTGACCTCCCAATCTGGATCTCCATCAGGAGGAAAATATACATGTGACAACGATACAGTGACAATGAAATCACTAGGATCTTTGGCATGTCCTGTTAACAAATCAGAGACCTCCAAAGTTATTACGCCCATTGGACATGGAGCAGCATTTTTATTTCCAACTGGTAAAAGCAGTGGTCTATGTGCTTCTTCATTTCCTATGTAATCTACTTTTATTATGTGATGGAACATTGTTTTGCAGTCGCTTTGCCTCTGGCTCGTAAGGCGTCTTTGGCTCGATTTCTAGAGAAGCGCAAGGAACGGTGAGTAAAGAGTCCTGAATTCTTTACATTTTTTCGTACTTATTTCTCTGTTAGATGAGATAATATACAAATGGTCGAATTACTTCGTTTCTCTGCGATTTACCATCGTAGTTGGAGATGTATGAATAGGATGAACCAATTGATGGTTCACGCATATCAATTGCCCGAAATCCCTCTTCTAGCTTTTACGAAGTCCTGTAATACCTTAAAAGAAACAATGAAAATCACTGATGTAGTCCTCTGATCAGGTACTGGAGGCAATTAGACCTAGTTTAATTGGTTCAACAAATAAGAATTTGTCTTAATGCACTGTTTGCCTGGAAAATGACATCAACAGAATCTGTAATTCTTGAATTGCTTTTGCAACATCAAAGACAGGTCAGCTCAGAATGTGCTTTAGGAAACTAATACCTAAATTCTGCACATTGACGCCAATGACTTCATCATGTTCGCTAATGTAAATGCTTCCCTTGTGCTTTGTCTAGGGTGATAAGCTCATCCCCTTATGCCGTGGACAAGAAATCGCCAGATTGTAGCACCAGCACGTCGAACGAAATTAGCTTTTCCATCCTCAACTCATCTGTTCCTTGTCCACAGCCAGTGGCCAAATAGAACTTTTGATGGAAAATTTTTCTTACTATAATTGGGAGAAAGCTGAAGCAATCACCTTCGATCCAAGCTCACTGTTCTTGCCAACGTGGGGTCAATCAGGAGCCATTCAGCTTCTCATTGTTGCAGCTTACCATTTTGTATCCCCCTGTAGCGGAACAATCCATTCTATTCACTTATTGCGAAAAAACTCGCTGTACATCTCTAGGATTCATAATTGGGAGAGGAATCCATATATTTTTCTGATTCTTCCAGGCATTGACTACCAGCACTCAAGATTCAAATACGTTGGAGAAATTTCTGTGCACATGCGGCGGAAGTTTTGTCTAGAGGCTGGGGATTTTGGTGAGATCGAGTCATGGTTATATCATCGTTCATCACTATCAAATTATCCATCAATGAGGGTCAATTATCTGGTTGACAAAGAAAAATTAAGGAGTATATACAAAATAAGAATAAAAAACCATTTTGATATTCGACATTTACAACCTTTCCCATTCACATGCTATATTCAAAAGTCAACCTTGATATTGTTACAACTAAGGTCGCCCCCATATATTCTACTTGAAATAATAAAAAATAAATGGAAAAATGCTATAAATTTCCAAAGGCAAAAGAGGCCATGCCCATGCAGAATGGAAACCGTCTCCGGACAGAGAAATATTAGGAACAACACCAACACGAGGAACAAAAATTCCTATTCATAGGAAGAGGCATCTAACCAATATAACCATTTTCCAATTAAAGATAAATCCCTAGAGAGTTCACGAAAACATGTTGTGTTCTTCTCTTTCATCTTCTTCAACAGTAATCGATCATGGCTTCCAAGTTTCTCTTCGCATTGCTCCTCCTGCTCTCTTCCCAGGCCACTCAAATTTCTTCGCAAGGCCTCGCAAATTTGATCAGCGGAGCGGATTCGATGTCATCGTGCGTGCAGAAGCTGATCCCGTGCCAAGCATATCTCACAGGGTCATCGACGCCACCGGATTCATGCTGCGGTCCATTGAAGGGGTTGGTGACCGGCGATTCACAGTGCCTGTGTCAACTCTTCAACAACCCTGATATGCTGAAGAGCTTGGCCATCACCCAAGCTGGGGCTCTGGCTCTTGCCAAGACTTGTGGCACCGACACCGACGTTTTGGATTGCAATGAGGGTGATTAACGATCAACCTTTTGTAGTTAACGATAATCTTGGATTCTCGATACCTTGTCAAACCATTATAATTCAAAAAATTGAGAGTTGTCCTGGACAAGGATTCCTTGATCGCAGGATCTTTCATGAGAATTGGCCTTTTTGTTTCTAAAGCAGGTCATTCGTTATTTGTTTGCCATGGTAAATTTTGAGACGCGCTGTATGTTGTGGCATGAATTTTTTAGTGGCTGAAGCTTTTGCTGCAAATGATGTTTTAAGTTCATGCGTTTGTCGCTCCGAATTGACACAGAGCTCATAGATATTTTGCTTCTCTCCTTATTTTTTCTTGATTAAAACCACATAGTTACTGAAGCTTTTCTTCTCCTCTCCTCTGATTTGCAGGAGCAGCGAAGGCAACCCCTGCCGATTCACAAGCAACTCCTGCCGATAGTAAGTTCCTACTTTTTTGCCCTTTCCCTAATATATGCATCGCTTTTCTTCACCGAACTTTCTGCCGTTGACCAAGAGCTTTCATCTGCAGTCGCATTGCATGTCAGCTCTACCATTTCTCACGAAGCTCTGCATTGAATTATCTTTGCAACTCTGGAGCCAGCATTATAAATCAACTTTTGCGCAAAAAGATCCGGTTGCTTTTTAGATTTTGTTGTTTACAATCAACTTAGAGCATTAGAGGGGAAGGAAGATGTATTGCAGTACGCTACTGACAGTACTGTACCCAAACACGACGCATGGTGCAGAACCCATGGTGTTATTACCTAACGTTTGTACTTTTGCTGTATGAAACAGGCTCTACCTTAAGCAACGCTACTTTGACGGCTACGGCTCCTGAGAGCCCGGCGAAGAGCGGGGCGACTTCTCGTCTTGCTGGATCTGGAGTTGTCGCTCTGTGTTTTGCTTTGATCATATCAAAGCTCTGGTAGTTTCAAACTGAATCTGTCTATGAAGAGCTGCATCGCTCGGCTTTTATCCTTTCTTGCCGTTTCTTTTTCTTTGTAAACAAGGATGAGTTGGCGGCTACGAGTATCTACTCTTTAACACAGCAGAATGGTTAACAAACCATGCTCTTTCCTTGTGTACGAGTTCAAACCCAATTTGGAAAAAATTATGGTTGTCCCAAGCACAGCGGCTTGTCAGACTTGCATGGCGAAGGAAAGAGGATATTTGGTTTCAAAAGGCCAAAAGGGCCATGACAAATGCAACGCAAAACCCTATCCTTGACTTAAGTAAAGACGACTAACTCCGACAGACTCATAATTCGTGAAAACACGGAAGATGCGATGCCGAGAAAGACTGACATTTTCACTATCATTTCCTCTAACTGTACAAAATTTGTACATGAGACAGCTCGCTTGTAAAAGAATACAACCAAAGAATGATATAATAGGAAACAAACTATGGCTCACCACATAAAATCAAGCAAAAGCACATCAAAATAACTAGGAAGAACGAACCTAACCGAAAGAATGAAATGAATATTGGAGCAAAAACAAAGGGAAGAATCACGATTCACATCTTATGAATAGAGGAAAGCCTGTCCCAGCATGGAGTGCCTTCAACAGCGCCACAAACTGAAACAGACCCGTTTCAGAGGACCACTTGAGCTTCCATGACAGAATACCTGAAGATAAGTTCCCATGAGGAGTTGCTGCAATCTTATTGTGAGCTTTTGTTGATGGCCGAAATTCCTGTGCAGCACGCTCAAGAGCTAAGGTCACACAGTAGCTGACCCCACTTTTGATGACCTGAAAACAATGTTTCAACCTTACTTTGAATAGGGAACAAAACAAGCACATGCATGTGCCAAGTGACAACTAGCGTGAATGGAAAAATATCATATTAAAGGGATGATTCGCTTAAGGGACTGAAGCGATAGGCAACCATCATGGAACATACGGCTAATTCACTTGACAAATGCTTGCAAATGCTAAAGAGTTCTTCCAGGAAAGAAGAAATACCATCTCAGACACATCAGCAATACTGCAAGTTGACACTAATGTGAAATAGGGGGGTGAGGACGAATCTCTGGAAAGAGTGCCAAACTGCCTGATATCCTCGATGCATATAAGCAACTGACCTCGGGTAACAAATAATGATCTTGAAGCCCATGATTTGTCTGTCAGGTTTCAAGTTAACTAACTGTAAGAACAGTGGAAACTAACAAAACCATCTAAGAGTTGCTACATATACACAGAAGCTGCTAGCTTACATCACAGTTGCATAATTACCAGACAACCCCCGTTTTATTTTCAACTTCTTAGTGCAAGGTATAAAAGATTCACCTTCAGAAACATGCGAAACCCAGAGGTTGAATTAGCAAACAAAATCCACAAATCCCAAGGCACTCGCTCGTCCAACTTTCTACCAGTAGTTTTCAAGTGTTGAATCACCCAGACCATAATCAAGGAAAAGAAGACATATCCTTGGGCTAAGAAGACACTCAGACTACAAGGAATCCAAATCCAAATCCAATTCAATTGTGATAAAGAAAACGAATTTCCCTTTGTTGGATGATATGTTCATGTCTTAGTTCTAAATCATAACTTAATTCTACTAATTAATAAATGTTCAAGACTTAATTCCCTTTTTGTCTTTTTGCAAGTCACTATTTCCTATTCTACAGTCTAGTTCTATTTTTCCTAACAAGAGAGACCACAATGTATAGGAGATCACAATATCAAGAAAGGAATCAAATCAACCACAATACTAAGAACAAACCTTTGATTTTGTCGTGACAGAAAAGAATCATCGAGTACTGGAATATGTTCACTTTTGCGCCTCCACCTATTTGCTTGCTAAATAACTCAAACTGCACTGGCTCCAAACTGTCATTCAATTTAACAAGAAACCACAATCCATCACCATATTAGTATATATAAAAACATGTAAAGGCTATGCTGCGAGGCCATATAAACTATGGACATATGAACGTGGATAGTATGCATGAATCTAAGTCATGTACAACCATGCACTTAGAACAAAAAAGGCATGACTTTCAAATTAACATGCACATTGGTACAGTAAGGTACCTCTTTAAAGAACACTTTGTATCAAGCACATTGATAATTTCCAATGTTTCAAGTAGTAGTCTCGATTTATCAATGCTCCTTGTGATGAACAGATACCTCGCTCCAGTATCAATGCACACCCTGTGTGAATCAGGGAAGATGTTTAGAGAAAACAATTGGTTCGATGAAAGCAATTCTTTAAGTAACAAAACTCGCTAACCTCACAACATGGAAGCCCATTCCAATTGTAACTTCTCTAATTTCTTCAACCAAGTGACAACCCAGCACACTCAAAATAGTTCCTGCAAGTTCCATCAAGCTGAACTTCAGCATAACCTGGAAGAACTAGATGATGAATTAATTAATCAAGGTTTATCACGAGAGATATAACCACATCATTACAGTTACTTGAAATACCCCACCTGACCCATCGAATCTAAAAGCAATCAGAAGCACATAGAGGCGATGTTCACTGCTTCGCAACAGAGCCACTTCTCTGTATTAGAGGGAAAAAAGAAAGGGTAAAAAAGGGAAGCATGAAACCACAAAAACTATAACATAAGTTTCTTAATAAAACTGTCTACAACATAAAATCAAGATACAGACATACACAATGGGTGGTAAAGATAACAAACATCAGAATTGACTAAAAAGAGCTGAGGGTATTCAGGATACACTCAAATGAGCTGGAAATATTAATAACGATAAAGTTCATATAAATGTAACCACAATCAGTTTGATCATAGTATTACGTACTACTCATTATTGGATTGATTGGTATCCTATTATTCCCCAGATCCTTGCTTCAAAGAAAAATTAATAGATCTTATAAAAAAGACAGCTTGAATATACAATAAATGTACTGCCAAATGGGTTGAGAGAACAGCTTTTCAGAAGAAACCAAACCGATAGGACATGAGCAGCTATAGAACGAATGAACTGCCACAAAAGCTAAGAAAAGCAAAATCAATGCAAAAAGCTTATTAAACAAGTCAAGAAAAGAAGTTGAAATCTATGGACAATAATAAAAATTACTAACCTCTCTCTATAGATGGATTCTTGCTCCAGCACGCAATCACAACGAAGGTATTGCTCCCAAGTTTCATGGGTTCTGGATGTTGCAACATTCATGTCAAAATACTTCTCGATAAATTCATCAGTGCCTCCTGTTGAGCTTTTTTTTCTAGCAGTGGCTGTGTTAATCGTTTGGGTGCTAACAGCGTCCCATGCCTGCTTCTCAAAAACTTCCTCCAAATCACTCCCTTCAACGATTTGTTTTGTTTGTCCATCTTCCAGACTACTAGTGTCTGTAGGACCACCAGAGGTTGACGGTGCTCCTGACTTGTCAACTCCCCTGCTCTCTGACAAAGCCACAACTCTTTTCATAGGCTTCCTTTTGCTTATGTGCTTCTCAGACAATTTAACCCCTTCATTGACCGACTCAAGAACTTCACCATCATGATGATGAGAACCAGAATAATATTGCACATCAAGATCCAGAATACTAGATGGTTGTTTAGATGGTACATCAATAAAAGATTCGTGAATTTCACCTGTCCCTGGAGAAGGAATTTTTGAGTCATCACACTTCTCCTCAAAGCTATTGATCAAGAAATGTCCATCCACTTTCCAATTTCGGGGCCCTCCATTCAATCTCTTATCCACATCTGACACTGACGTCCCAAATTCAGTAAGGTCATCTTCGCTGCAACTAGTATTATCTGAAGATGCTGCGGAATAGGAGTCAGCAGTAAATTGTAGAATTTCTACCAAGCTGTCATCACGCTGCAGAATGTTCTCTTGATAATGAGGTGGAGATCCATGGTAAGAGGAGGAAGAACGTTTCTCTATCGCATCATCACCAGGAGGCACAGATATGATCGAATTTGCAGCCATTTGCTGTCCGTTAGCAGCAACTTTATTGTAATGTGAGCCTTTGGTATGCTTAGACCCATGGTAGTTAGGCTCATGAGTAAGATTTGTCCTGCCCATGTCAAGAAGAGAAACACCACCAGTGTTTACCACTCCATTGACCTGATCAAGGAATCGATGCCCACGAGAAGGAGCCAATGATCTATCCAATTCCAAAATATTCATGCTGCTACCATCTCCTGAATCTTGAAAAGAATCTGAAGTGTATCTTGAGTTTTCACCAAAATGCCATTTTTTGTTTCTAGAATCAAACTTCCCATTCTCCATCGAAGTCTCAGAAGACTGGTCTATCCACTCCTTGAAATCACGTAGCCAAAGAACGGAACGCTCTTTCTTCATAAGCTCTGCTCGATTCATCAAATCAACAATCTCAGCCTCATCATCACCTCTGACATTTTCCTCTCTGCTGGATACCTCATTATCACATGAGATGGTATCATGGTCAGAGCATATAAAGGTGCTTTCTTCCTCACTCTCAATAGATGCAAGACGAGATTGCTTTTTCTGCAGAAATAGAAGCAGCATTTCTCATATTACATATTAAACCTGTGGAAAAACCAACTAGCATACAAGCATTCCAAACCAAAACCAAGAAAATGATCTAGTGCTCTAATAGAACTAGTGAATTGACACTCCAAGGCTAGGCAAATGTCACGGGTCGACAGAATGCCTGGTTCTTGTACTCGAATGACCTTGTGAGTGGAGCTAGTGGTGTCGTCGAGTAGAGTTTGAGATGCTGAGGGGATGAACACAACTGGTCCGTCGGAGTGGTGTCAAGATGGTTTATACTAGGTGTTCTAGGTTAGAAAGAATGTACCCTTAGGAGCTCTAAGGGCGGGGTTGGCCTTCCGTGTACAAACTGGTCGAGAGCTGATGCCACTCTCCTAATAAGGCCATGGTAGGCCAAAACCAGTTGTTATACCTAAAGTAAACTAGGTGTCTCACTCAATTGACTAGATGCCCGAGCTTAGCTAGGCGTGGTACGATCGATACGAAGTTGTTGGCCACATTGCTCTTAGGATCAACCGTAGGAACAAGGCTGGCCTGGTGTGTCTCGGCTCACCAGGCGCCGCACTGGCCGTTTCGGGGCCAAGAACTATCGGCCCATGACACAAACACATCTAAAGATTTGTTTTCATTTACTGTTCTTTAGGTACTATAACAAATCCAACTACCCAGAAAATGTCATGACATTATCCTAGAGAAGGTCCGCACTACGTCTCAGTACAATCAAATGCGACGAAATGCTAACTTGTACTAAGAACTCAAATTGAGGGGTACTAGCTTCTTCCCCTTATCCTTTTGCTAAATTTAGGGGTGTTCCAAGGCTCTTCAATCATCCTATGAATCCCCACTAGTGTCCATGCCCCTGGATTTGGATCCACGAGAATGCGCAAGCACGATAAAGTGTCATTATTGGAGTTAACTTCATAGATTACCTACCTTTTTCCTGTTGAAGCTACCCTCTCCCTCCGCATCATCCTTTGCGGGCGAATAAAATCCGAAGCTTGCAGGCTTCTTCTGCCTAGCGGCAACAAGAATCTGCCTCTGCCAATACTCTCTTTTGCTAATTCCCTTGTCATCTAACTTCAACTGGAAGAACGGGTAAATTTAGGTGGACTGTGATATAGACTTTAGTATAATTACACCAATTACATTCGATAAAGATTGACTTACTTTATCTGGATATGTGAAAAGGCTGAACACTTGTGCTCGATACCATCGGGCAGAACATATTGGATTTCCTTCCAACCACAAACTTAGCAATGAAGGCAGGCCAGCAAGTACCTCTAGCTCTGAAAAATTGGAAATAACATTGTAGGAAACATCAAGCCCTTCGAGCGACTTCAAATTCTCAATCCCATGTAATGTAGTTATAGCATTGTTCCTCAAAACAAGTTTTACAATTTGGGACGTGACCTGCATAATCCAATGACATCGATGTAATCCATGTATCAGTCCAAAGTAAATGGAAATCAAAATTGCAGAAAACACAATTAGTAAAAGCCACAAAACAGAGGTAGAGACACAGTGGAGAAGAATTATTTGTTGGCGAAACACCAAACCATCTCCCAAGCATTGGATCATTTATGTAGTGGAGAGGCGGACAAGAAATTTACATATAAGCAATGAAATTTGGACGTACGAACTGTGTATGCAATATCTCTAGCTGACATGAAGATTGTGGTTCCCACCCATGCATTTATCTTTCAACCGCTGACATTAGCTACCATTAGACTGCTGGCTTCGAGAGAAGAGGCTTCCACCACTTACCTTTACATACCAAGCAAATTCTGCCGTGCAGTCCACATATTTGTTTAAAGGGTTCAACAAACTAATGACTGTATGTACTATAAAGTTGATGTACCAATCATTTTCCCTCCCAACGTTACTTCTATGGCTTTGGTAGCCATGGGATTTTTAGGAACCAATCCAATCTTTCAACACAGGCATTGGCTATGGAGAATCTGAGGTCGTTGGTACGATTGACCGCATCGGTTGTCAAACATTAATCTAAGGCTTTGGAATGCCCAAAGCCATTGAGGGAAAAGGGATAAATTTTAAAAGATACAGGTTATCTGCAGAAAAACTTGCACGTCACATATCTCTGCCAAGACCAGTGCTTACTGTAAATTAGAAGCTAAGAACATTAGGGCAGTCCTTTTGTCATGACTAAGGGTTCCCCAAAATCTTAAGGGGCACCAGCCCTAAAACATAAGTATTGTTAACAACAGAAGCTCCACATATCTTTGATCTCACTCCGCTATTCAAAAAGGCACAGATAAAGTAGGCATTGGCTTATCATCAACTTTGCTACAGAAATCTTTTGGCTGTCCCACTTAGAACATTCTGCAACTGACATTATCATGGTTTCCCCAACCCCCAAAAAGACTCCAAAAAGTAAATAAATGAATATGCCAGGTCCTGAATTTTTATGTTAGAAGCATTGAAAGACCTCGATAGAGACCAAACAGATCCATGATACCATTGATGTGCCCATGAAGAACGAGTCCTGCTTCTTAGGCCTATGGAAAAGCTTAAGAAGAGCTAACAACTTATCCCAAGATAACTAATCCCGCCATTATATAACCTCTAAATACAGAATAGTAAATTTATAAGCACAAGAAAACTATAAGAGCATCTTCAAGCTATTAGGAGAAGAAAGAAACCATGCGCAAATAAAGACAAACTACCAAATCGATATGTGTATCTTAAAGCTAAAAAATATTACGCAAACGATAATCATAAACCAGTATTTCAATTTGATCATAACCTTCCCTACCTCAGTAAATGATGAAATTGTTCTCAAATTATTGAATCCAAGATCCAGGTGCTTCAGTTTCGTGCATTTCCGGAGATTACCCAGCTTTGAGAACTTGTTTCTACTAAGATCAAGGGCTTCAACTGCAGGAAGAAGTTGCAAGGACTCATCCATCACTACCAAGCCATTGCAAGCACATGAAACAAACGATAAGCGGTTCCACTGTGGAGAGTCCTTTATCTCAGCAATTCTACTTGCAAAAACATGTCGTAGAGCATCCTATATTTCAAAAGAACAATAGATTATTGAGAAGAATTTTGGCGTAGTTGGCATTGTTGAATAGTCATGTATACAAATTTGTTATTAGGTTAATATTCCACATAAAAAGTAGTCATAAAGTGTTTACGAGAGCGAGAGAGAGAGAGAGCCAAAAGCTTGCTAATCAAATGCCACAGATGAAAAGGCATATTCAGATCAGATCGAAGGAGGTGGAGCATTTATATTCTCTCTTAGGCAGAGAGTCCAACATGAAATGAAAACACTGAAAAATCCCTTCAAACTCTTCGAACCACAGTTTGACAGCAAAAACTAAGAAGCTTATATAGTAGAAACAACCATTTCTCCAACTAACCGAACAACATCAGCATTTGCTTCCTTTGCCTTCTGAAGACCCAAGTTATTAACAGCATTAGCCAGTCCATATGCATTCATGGCAATCATAGTAAATACTACTCTTTTGGCTCGCACTATCTCCACGGACACCTCTACTCATTCAACTTGGCATAAAGACACCATTTAACCTGGTACCTCCCTTCATTCAAATTTGCACGAAGATGCCATCTCTACTGATTTTCATTTAGTATGACCTGTCGACAGCATTTAAAGCAAAAGGGAAAGGGATAAAAAGAACACCCAAATGGAAACGACCTTTTTCTTAATCTATAATTAACCATACCCAACCACATGCTCTATTTACATTTTTCTCCCAAGAAACCCGAACTTCAACATTTTACATAAATGTTCTAAACATGCAAAACGTGACTGAAGTTAAAATAAAACAATGTAATCGGGATTGATATAAGGAGAACGGCCTATATGAATAAACAGGAGAAAAGGGCGGAATGAATCTATATGGCATTAACTTAAGTTTCTCATCCACTTCTACTAAAATTCAGCCAATTTCCCCATCTAAAACAGCGCAGAATTAACTGATGAGCAGAACCAAAATCAGCTATGGACTGGAAAAGGAAAAACAGGGCACTTGATCTGAGCCAAAAGGTGGAGAGAAGCAGAAGATTGCACAAAAACTCACGGTTGAATTGTGGCAAATAAGCTTCTCCAGAGTATGCCGCAACTCTAGCAACCCTCTCGCGGCTGATGACGACAAATCACAACCTCTCAGCTCGAGGAACCTCAGCCGCCCGAAGGGGAGCAGCGAGAGCGGCGTCGGATCCCGGGACTGCGGGGGGAGCACGGAGACGACCTTCAACGAAGTGAGGAGGCGCAGAATCCTGCGCAGCTGCTCGAGGGCGCGGTGATCCCCAAGGTCGGATACGTAAGCCCGGAGGTAGTCAACAGGAGCCCCCGCGAGGAGGCGCTCGAGCTCGTGAAGGGACTCCAGGCGCGACTGCACGTAGTGGAGGCCCACGGGGTTCAGCTTGAGCACTAGGGTTCCGTCGAGGAGCGTGCCAGCCTGCGCTTCCACGAACTTCACGAGCTTCTCGAGGTAGCGATCCCCGGTGACGATCGCCATTCGATAAGGGCGAGCCCTCGCGGCCTCACCAGCCTACGCCATTTCCCGATGCTCCACGACGAAGATTGATGGCGGAGGGTTGACGGCGGAGGGAGATCAGCTCCTTCTGATGCTCTGCAACGAAGAGGGCGCGCAGAGAGAGAGAGAGAGAGAGAGAGAGAGTACAAAAGAGCAGTTGAGCAGACGACGCCGAGCGAGTCAAGCATCCAATGGACTCAGCCGAGTTTTAGAGAGAGAGAGAGAGAGAGAGAGAGAAGGGAGGTTTGGGTGGGACGGAGGAGAAGGAAACGGCCATGGCGGAGCAGAGGGAGATGGAGAGGGGTGGCGTGATGTGCGTGGGAGATGATCGTTAATTGGGGGCTAATGATTGGTTAGTCTCGGTGGCCTCTCTCTCTTCTTCTTCTTTTTCTTTTTTTCCTTTTTTTTTAATTATCTTTTATTGATTTTTCTCGGGTTTTATTTAATCTCCGTCGATTTCCTTTTTTTTTTTTGGGGGGTCGGATCTCTGTCAAATATTGAGTTTCTGGGAAGTCGCCATTTTCTGGAGAGACACCTGTCGTTCCCCTCTACGTGACGCGACGGCAATCATTTGGTCCGACGTCGTTGCGTTTAATCCTCGCGTTTTTAGTCATTATTAATTTCCATTACCAATCCCTTTCGTTCCTCCAAACTGGCCTGGTGATCCGCCGAAGCGTCGGGTCGACCTATGTGAGAGAGAATCTGAGGTTCCGGGATTGTGTTCTGCTGGTTTAGAAATTAAAAAAAATAAAATAAAGTCCTTTATTTGCTTAACCCCATTTCGAGAGAAATCGTAAATGCACGAGTTAAAATTGCATGTTTAAACTCCAACCTAAACAGGACGGGTGGGTCGGTTTATAATCAATACTCTCGTGAAATCTCAAGTTTCATCTAGAATCACAAGTCTAATTGGATCATAGGATGCAGAGAGTCCAATCGAATCCTAACATCTACTTCCGAAAAAAAAGCCTAGCCTATTTTGCAAATTTCTTACAATCGTCTCGCCTTTGTCAAAAGAAATTGACTACTTAATATATGTCCAGGTTACACGCACTCAGTCAAAAAAGATTTCGAAATAATATCACTTTTCAATCGATCGCTCTATGGTTGTAGAACAGCATCCGAGGTACGCTCGCGCAGGAAGTCGGCATTCCGATTGCTTAAATGTAACATCTCTCCCCTCTTTTTCCGCGACGGGTCTATCATTAACAAGTCTCATTATTGACTATTTCGGTGGCACTAGGGGAAGAAACTTCACAGATCCTGCTCTCCATGGATTTTACCAGCCGGAAAGGACCTCAATAATGACGGATTTGATTAAATAAGGGAACGAAACAGGTGATGATGATGGGTACTCGTCCCTGCTCCATTCTTGGATTGCTACCATCATGTCTGGTCCAAACGCGAAAATGGGAAAGGGACCTCTTTGCTTGCGCCTCTCGAAAACTTATATTGATTTTGTTGTCGTTTTGCATGCGATGAGACTTAGACATTGGGCCGTTTTGCTTCATCACCAGGCTCGACACTGCCACACAACAGAGGCGCATTCAATAGAGTCGCACTCGCAGGGTCTGCAACTGTGGCTGTCTTTTGTTTGCATTTGGCCCTACAGAAGAAAAGCACCTCGTCTTGCTTCCCTCGGGACCTGGTTTCAATCGTCGTGTTACTGGCAATTTGAAGTCGGTACTAAGTTGGAATTATCGGCCCAAAGTAGGCTTCTTCGTGAAGAAAAAGCACTAGGAAAATCAACGCGTGTAAGCAACAATCTTTAGGGAACTTTCACTACACATTACATTGGGGGGCTGACTTGATGCCACGCTTATGTACAGAATCACAGATGGTGTGTGCACTTCAATTGACTTGCTCACCGCTCGCCAAGCGTCTCTTCTCTTCCTCCACTTGCTCCAGCAAAGCTTCGAGTTCAGCTTCTGTCAAGCTCTCTATGCGCTTCTGTAGAATGAAAACAAGCCCGATTGAGCGTAAGGAAGGAAGTAGACAGACCCGAGAGACTTTTACCACATAGAGAATTAGGAGTAAAAAGAAGCAACTTCAATATGCAGGCAAAATATCCACTACTCCAGAAAGGCCATTTAGCAGTTAGATTACCACTATGCACCAACATGAGATGAACTGGTTTCGAGCAGAACTGTATAATCAACAACTGATTACTAGAAAAGAGATCCCGCCAATTTTGTGTACAATATTACTGTCAATTTTATACTCTTAAAACTGTAAAAAAAAAAAAAAAGAGAGAGAGAAACATCATTCAACACAAGAAAGTCCCAAAGCAAAATTACTCCAATTCACCCAGACTGATCTCGTCTTTCAACACAGAAGCCCTGTTTCCATGAAGCCACGAGAGAACAATTCAAAGAAAGATCTCGCCACAAGCAAGAATCATACACTCTACAAACAGCAGAACAAGTTCTCTTCCGCCTTAAGGTGAGAGTGTACGTTTACTGTTTCTCGAACAGATGAAGTCCATGAGGAAGAAAAGGTCAAACTTTTGAATTCCACAGAAAAACACCACCGATTAACTGTTAAGTGAACGTCAATATAGTGCAAGGAAGCTCTCACATATGATACAACAACCCCATGCCACTAGATAGCATCCTTGCACTTGCAAATTCAGAATCGATTGCATAAAAGTCCCCTTGGTCCAGAAGAATTTGCTTCTACAAGAAGCAAATGGTCATAGTCGAAATAGCATTAGATCCTTTACCTCCATGACCTTGTTTTCATAGTCACGTAGTTGCTGAGCATATGTCATCTCCTTGTTTGAAACCCTAAATATATAAGTGGATATCCATCCAACAGTTAATCCCAATACCAGCACTAGCTGGACAACATTCCCTGCTTGTAGAGGATCGACTCCAGCAAACTGCATAAGACACCATACACCAACCATTAGATGGCGACTGCCCATCTTAGTGCAGTTCTCTGACCAAATAACAAGCTATAGCAACTGAGGGGAAAAACAAAATGCTACACATACCAGTGCAGAATGATTAGTAAGACCATTCAGATTCATCTCACACCGGATCATACAATGACTCGAACAAGAATACTTAAATAAAAAAGGTAAGCTGTCGTTTTTAGAAAAACCTTCAATCAAATCCAAAAATCCATTGGGGAAACTGTTTGTCTAAGTGTCTATGTGCGTATGCATCAAAGCTGGACAACAAAAGAGTAGCCAAAATTTCAAGGTCAGAGAAAATTGAGAGCCACAAACTACCTCCAATCCACTTTTTAAGCCAACGCCGAGAACGGTGACTCCAATTCCAATCAATAGAACATCCTTCCTGGTGTATCCAAAAGGAGCCTGCACATGGATTAACAAAACACACAGCCATTAAAAGAAATAAGGATGAAAACAACAACAATAACAACAAACCAAGCCTTATCCCAACAATTTCCAAAAGATAGTCGTGAATAATTAAAGCACGTGTTACATAAACTTGTGAAGCTTGTAATGAGTGCTCAGTATCACCTGCATTTCTAAGTAATGTGAGATTGAGTTACATACAACCCATCACTAAGCCACACAGTGGTTCCATTCCTACCCAACTACCTGGGGGAAAGGAAAAAAAGAAACCCAACTGTCATTACCATCTGACAGTAAAGGAAATGTAGTGCAGCAAGGAAATTAATAGGGCAGCCAGTGGGTGAAAGTGAGAAAGTCTAAGAACAAATAGGCTTTTATCACAATTCATACCTTGCCCTGATCAGAGGAACCCTCACTGGTATTGCTAGAGTTTGAGGAACCACCACTTCTGGGAATTGTAAAAATTGTCCTCTTAGGCATCATCCTGTCCAATCCATCTGTGGAGGAAAAAGAATGTCTCTCCACATAAAAGCTTCTTACAGAAGACCTTCCTGTCAAAGAAGGACCATAATCAGACCCTCGGTCTCTTTTGCTCTTTTGCTCTTTTGTTTGTTTTTTATAAGTAAAGCGAAGATGCGAGAGCACAAAGGTGTTATTGGGCCTAATGGTGGAAGCCTACTCAAGCACACAAGACTGGCCAAGTGCTTAGTAATGGAGGTAGACCCAGAGTTTAAATGCACTCAGAAGGTTTCTCACAATCTACGACACAGAGGGATAAGCGACGAGAACAAAACCAGCAAATGACCGAAAACCACTAAGAGTAGAGTAAAGAATATTTTCCAACTGAAAATCTCTGCACTCTACAGGAGGCTAATGTTCATAGGGCACCGAGGCAGTACTTCTAGTCAGGATAACCATGCTGACAAGAGTGCCTCCATTATCAGTCCTAGAAGAAATCCTTACGCCCCAAGAACAATTTTCATATCATCTCAGTGTTCGAATAACCCGAATTCCACCGGAGAAACACACATTATACACTATCCAAGCAGGAACATGTGGTCCACGGAACAATATCTGTGATCATCAGCATCCAATAGCAACTACGACATACTCCACCATAGAAATCAAGTCTTCAGAGCCTCTAATTGCAAAGGAGCATAGTACTAACATCAACCAAGAGCTGATGAAGCTAAACGTCACGCAACAAAATTCACAACGGCAACGAACGGCTAACCAGAACCATACAGATGAAACTGAATCCTTCTTAGCTTCACAGAGTGTAACCCACCAACTCGAGATTACGCGGAACACTAGGCTAAACTCACCCACCTCCGAATAAATCCTTGTCTGCTCTCAAATTACGACGCGGCGACGGAAGAGCTGAGGCATCCGCCGGCGAAACCGGTCCGTCTCTGGACAGAACCCCGACGTTCGAGCCTCCACGCAGAGGAAGAAGAAAAGCCATCGCTTCAGATCTCTGTCAACGCCGCGCGCGATGAATGCAAGCTCGCGAAGCCGAATTGAAGAGAGAGAGAGTCTCAGTCTCCCGCACTCCCCCAGCTGAAGATTGCTCGACGGGTGCAATGGACGAACGATAAGAAGCACGTGCGTCGCACGTGAGAAGATCTTTTTGCATCAACTTAAGGCCCCTCCTTGTGACACGTCACCGAGATTAAGAAAAATGCACGCCCAAAATCCTGGATTTTTTGCTGAGGAAAAATTTTAGGATTTTGTCCACTCTTGACATTTTATGCCCACTAAATATCTTAAAACGATTTTCCATGCCACACAACTATAAATATCTTTAAATGATTTTCCATGGAACACAACCATCTCAAATCTTTTTCGGTCTCGCCGATGCGGACCAATATCTTACAAACACCTTCAATTAGACTTCCATGTCCATAATGACAACACCACGTCGGATTTTCAACGGTCATTAAGAATGGATTGGTGATAAAAATGTCTTTCCAAATAATTATTATAAAGGTGTTGGTCTGATGAAAAAAATGTTTGGCGTCTTGCGTTCCATGAAATAAAAAAGAAAAAGTTTTGCAAAATTTGTTCTTCTATAAATTTCACGACATTGGCATCAAAACTTGATCTTCAAAGGAGTTTAACGTGGCAAAATCTAAATTTGATTTTCAGAGAAATTCAAGGGAGTAGGATTGGGTAGTAGTTCGAGTAGCTCAAGAGAAAAAGATAGCCTTGCTCTGTTCGTACGAGCAGAACTTGTAGGACGACAAGAATCCACCCTGTTCCGATTATATAAATCCACCAAATTTGCATCGCGCAAAACACGCGCACACAAGCACATAATGCACGTGGAACTTCCATTTGTGTGTGTGGCTTCCTTCGCATGCCCTACATAATAAGGCGTTCGTTTCCTAATGCTCGTGAAATCCGTAGCCGGGATCTTATTAATGGGCAATGTCCCATTACATCAAAGCCTCACGCCATGGATGTTCACAAGACGGAAACTGTGCGAGGGCTGTGTTCGGCTCAAAGAATCGTCGACCAACAAGCTCGAGCTTGTTGACTTCGTCATAGCCCCCCGACAATGGTTTCCCTTTCTTCTTCTCTTTCGAAAGAAACTGCTGCGCTTGCCTTTCTTGTCCTTCAACAGATGAACTGCTGCTTTCTCCAACTCTTTTTTCACCCCTGATCAATTCAATTTTCCCCATTAAACCATGGTCGTTGTTGAATGCGCTCTCCCTCACCTTTGAGCAAGAATCACAGCACAATTATGGACCAATTTTCCTTAGATTCGCAAAGTTTGAACAGTAGTTAGCAGAGAAATCTACCACAGTAACTTCGAGGGCCACCTTGCTTCTCCAACGTGCATATAACAGAGCAGCCATCTGGTTTGTGACAACCGCAGTTTATTGGCAAAGGCGGTAGCTCCACTCTCTCCTGAGTCTTTCCCGCGACAATTTCTCTTCTGTACTCAGCTAAGCTTATCCTCGTGCCATCAAAGCAGATAGGTTTTCTCCGATTACCAGGAGTAGAACTCCTACATCCCAATGCACATGACCAGTCTCTTCTGGGCAAAGGAACCTTCCCTGCAAACGCAAAATGTGAACTATGTCAACTCAACACCCATATGAAAAAACAGAGAGAAAAAATTGTTCGGCAGGGGATGATCAAACTGTATTCAGCAATAATTCCTCCCTTTCAACAAACAAGATTTCTTTAACCTGAAAAGGTGACTCAACATATTCCTCTATTACTTGTAAGGGAATGTTCTAAGGGCGCAAATGATAGCAAGACATTCCAAGACTGAGCTTCTTGTGTGCTCCAGAGTAACTTTCGCAATTTTCACTGCGCCTACCAACTTCCACTATGAGACTATGGAAAAGCAATCACCAAAAATGTTTACATACTGGGCAGTTAGCCAGACTTAATTACGGTAAAGCAATCAGTTGCAGGCAAACTTGGTTATAGCCAAGCCGCAAGTTAATACAAGCATAAATGCATACCAGGTCCAGTTCAGCTTACCATCCAAAGGAGTGTGACCATAGGCAGTCCACTTTCAGCCCCAGCTAAATCGGTGTAGAAGATTATCAAGAATTTAATTTGTAGCTTGAATTACATAGATTCCTGAAAGCTTTCCATTGGATAGTAAAGGAGTAGAGGGGGCAACTAAATTGGAGTCACCCAGGCTTCTGTACGGTTCCTTCCAAAAAACACGGCCTGGTGGTTCTATTTGCTCATTGCAGCAAATTTCATAAAGATTCCTTTTGTTAACAGATGCCAGCGTTAACAGATTCCTTCAGCATTGGGAGAAATTGAGCGAGTTTATTGCTGATGCCCGAAAGAGACAGCTTCAACCCTTTCGATTCCATTTCATTATAGATCTGAAGACACTTTCTTCTGTCACCTCTCTCAAGATAGCTTGTAATCAGCGTCTTATAAAGGTTCGCGTTTTCAGGTAGCAAAGGAGCATCCACATATTTTAGATACTTCTCAGCTTCACTTAACTTTCCACATTGGCAGAGGCTACTAATCAAAGAGGTAAAAACCATTGATCCACAGGGCAATCCTCTGTGCTTCATCTCATAATAGAGCTTGAGAACTTCATCACCATGGCCTTCTCTCGCATAGCCAGAAATTAATAGGGAGTATGTGGCTTCATCCGGTGAAAACCCATTATCCAACAGAAGGGTAAGCATCTCGTTACCCTGCTTCACATTTCCCATTTCACACAGCTTCGCTACCATCTCATTGAAAGCCAAACAGGTAGGAGAAAGTGCCATATCCAGCATCTTTTTACAGTAGCTCAAGCTCTCATCAACTCTCCCGGACTTAGCCAAACCCTCAATGAGAAGATCATAAGTCTCAGCATATGGTTTCAGGCATTTGTTTCCCATTTCTTCCATCAGATTCTTTGCTTCTTCCACTCTTCCAGTCCTGCAGTATGCTCCTATAAATTTAGTATACACGAACGAGTTTTCATTGAAACCTCTCTTGAGCATTTCTTCATGAACTTTCCATGCAGAACCTATATCCCCAATCATTACCTTGGAGTAAATAATCATAGAATAGGCAATAGTATCGAAAACCATGTTCTTTTGCAACATCCTCTTCAGCAATACCACTGCATCATCAATTCTACCTTCCTCAAGAATTCGATGAAGTAAGCTGGCATTAACAATAACTGAAGGAGCGCATCTCTTCCCATGGATCCTGTCTAACATGTCCACAAACATCTGCAGTTTCCCTTCCTTACACAATGAACTGACCATAATTCTGGTCGTTGCTTCGCTTGGATAAGTTCTCCTCTTTATCATATGCTCATAGATCCTCCAAGCAAGAGGATTTTGATCAGATTTCTGGATCACATTAATCAAAGTATTGAAAGTCGCGAGGCTTAAAGAGAACCCACGTTCCTCTAAATAGCAGCAAACATCAAACCCAATCTCGAACATCCTCTGCTTAGCGTAAGCCCGCACGAGCAAATCAAACACCAAAGGGGTCCCGACAGCAATTTCATAGCTATCAAGCAGCGAATCCGCAACAGAGAGCTTTGAAGCCTCCCCGGCGCTTCTTTTGAGAACCGATTCCATCAATGCTTTCGCGTCCCTGATCAGCTGGCCCCGGACCAAAATGTTGATCGCAACACAGTACGACCGGATCCCATGCTCGAATCTCCTCTCCTTCGCCGACCAGTGGAAAAATCCCAGAGCGCATCTCACGTCGGTCGGCTCCTTCAGTTCAAGCAGTACTCGCTCAACGAGCGCATCGTCCAATGCGAGATACTCGAATTTCCGATTCAGAGCATCCCAACTCCAGCCCTGCCGAAGTGAATTCGACAGCGCGACGGCGTTTGCTTCCGCACTAGTGTGGACTCGCCGAAGCACATCCCACGGCAAGCGAACGGAAAGACAACCGGGGGGTCTGCGAGACACAGGGAAGCGCGATAGGACAAGCCTTCGCAGCACAGCCATGAACCGAATTCGAGAACTCCGGACGAGAGGACACTCGACGCCCTTCGAAATCCAAGGATTACCTTCCAAGAACATGGCATGCCATGTCGAATTGCAGCGATAAAAGTGGGTAAAGAACGAAAGATCCTTCCTTTTGCCCTAGGTAGCAGCTCGCGAGATCTCTCTCGGAGAGAGACAGAGACAGAGATTGGAGGAGTACCTGTGATTAGTGAAGAAGAACTCTACGTCCTTCAATGGAATCTTCTTGAGTAATTGTCGAGTTTCTTCTGCTGTTGCGAGCGCTCTGCAGCGCAGATTTCAGAGAAGAGCGAGCGAGGAGGGCGCGCGAACACGACCTTCGCCATTGATGGCGGCATAAAATAGGTTTTTTTTTTCTATTTAATTTTCAAGAAAAATTCCAATTAAAGGCTTGAATTGCCTTCATTTTTCAAATAAAAATCTAAAGTGAACCTTATTTCAATTAAAAACCTAAAGTACCCTTATTATTTCAAAAAAGAATATGAAGTGGCCAAATCGTCCCAAATAAGGATTTGAAGTGAATATTATTTTAAATAAGGACCTGAAGTGATCAAATTATCTTAAACAAAAGCTTGATCGAAAGGCATTTTAGCCATTTAATTTTTTTTATTTTTTTATTTTTTTCGTTCTCCCTTTCCCTCTTCACTCCGCCAGCATCGATGGTTGGTAGAGGCACTGGACTTAGGCAGTGGCCCTCGCCTGACGCCCTCCAGCCTAGGGCGGCCCTCGCCCGCGCAGGCGAGGGGGACCCTAGCCCCATACCGACAAGGGTGGCCCTTGCCCGACAACGACGAGGGCCTCCCTAGCCTAAGGCCAACGAGTTGCCGATCGCCAACTGGTTAGGGGTGGGAAGGAAAAAGGAAAAAAGAAAAGAAAATTAAAAGATTAAAACATATATTTATAATTATTTTGACTAAAATGCCCCATTCTCTGATGACCGGAATAATCGCTAGCCAGCTAGGCCTTTATTTGAGACAATTTGGCCACTTCAGATCCTTAATTGAAATAAGTTCCGCTTCAGGCCCTTATTTGAAAAAATGAAGGCACTTCAGGCATTTAATTGGAATTTTCCCTATAGTCGAAAGTAAATACTTGACTTGAGAATTTACTAACCCTATTTTTTCATTTAATAATGAAAATTAACTCTTAGATATAATGATATAACTTAAGCGGTTCGTGAATTTTAATTAGAATCACAAATGCCACCTATGTTGATAGCAAAGTTCGCCACGAGTGAAGAGGTTTATATGATCAATGGTTATGATGAAATCGATCCATATAAGCCCACGTCCATGCAAATATTTTTTCTAGATTACTAAACGTGATCACGTTTTTTTGCGCCTGATGCCTAGGTTTGAATAACTGTAGTAAGAGTGTTCAAAAAAAAAAAAAAAACTACGAGCACCCCACTTATATAAAACGGGTACTCTATGAATTTTCTTATTCAATCTCATTTCTTTCAACCTTTTTTATAAGCTCGATGTTATCTCTATACTCATGAAAATTAGTTCGATATGATCATTTCGTTAAATGGATCGTGTGTACCCGATAAAATTGACTAGGAATAGCACAATAAGATATTGGCCAGTCCTCTCCCTTGCATACAAGGTATGAGACAACTTATGGTTTCCACAATGTGCTCGTTCTATCCTCTCGATGCTTTCGGGGGATGGACAACCGGGGACCAACTGAATGTGCACGTGTAACTGTGTCCTGAAGAGGAGTCTTCTCGAGCAACAATGTGTTTTGTGTAATCGAAGTGCCTGAGATTTTCAAGACTGTGTGAATCCAATTGCCATGATTTTCGAGACTATCTCCTAGAAATTTAATTTGATTGTGTAGAAAGAATGCTTTACCATAAATCCTGTGAGGTAAAAACAATGAGAATTCATGTCACATATCAGATGACCATTCGATCTGATCGTGAAATGCATTATACTTTCGTTGTCAAATGTTATGATTTGTACATTTGATAATGCATGTTTTAAGAATACAACATCTCAACATCGGGTGACACGGCTTTCTAAATACTATAACGAGTTGTATCTGAGAGGCAACATTGTTTATTAAACATCATATGAAAAGTTACAATATCGATTTTTCGAAGTTGTCGCGAGACTACTAAATTCTTTTTCAAACTATAGTTGTTGCGAGAGAGCCATAGTAAATACACTTAACGTCAATCCGGTTATCATCAGCTAATCGGTCCCATGGTACATAGAACTATTTAGTTATCAACAGATTTATGTTTAAGATATAAATGTATTGAAAGTTTTGAACTTTGTGAAGAAAATGCTATTAATTCTTAAAACTTTTAAAAAGTAGGACCATTCGAGCAATTCACGAGCGAAGGAAGCAGATTCTCCATCCCGCACATTGATTTACGAAAATGAAGAGGTGGAGATTTATCGAGACATCGTGGAGAGCTAAGGGTCCGCATGAAAACGCTTCTTGACAGAATTTTTTTTATTCTGGCAATAATTCATTCTTTCGAGAATAAATTCTGGCAGAGAATGAGAATTTATATTTACCAAACGCACTCTCATTCTTATTCTACTTTTGGCAAGTTTATCAAACGGCGCTCGAGGATTGGTGGCCAACGTCCGACTTCCGCGCGTCTGGCGACCTACGAGCGTAATAAGGAAAATGAGAAGTGAGAATAAAAAGGGAAAAAATCATTAAAAAAAAATCTCAAACTTATAATTGTATGACACATTTACCCCACTTGAAGTAAAAAGACACATTTACTCATAATTTTTTTTTATATAAATTT
>BCNH02000011.1:18889778-18919871 GCA_001662345.2 Metrosideros polymorpha var. glaberrima | reverse complement strand
ATCGAGGCCTGGGCGGTAGGCCCTTACCGCCGTCGGCCCCGTCGCTGGGGAGGGCCGGCGACCCTCGCCCGCTACGAGCGAGGGCCCAGCAACCCTCGCCCAATCGCAAGCTAGGGCTCGGCGACCCTTTGCCCAGCGCTGGCCAAGGCCCGCCGGCCCTCTTCGGCGACAGGCTGGTGGCGGCAAGGGCCTGCCGCCCTTGCCCCCCTTTTTTTTTCTTTTTTTTCTTGTTTTATTTTTTATATTTTATTTAATAAAGATGTAAAAAAACCACTTCTGGCAAAAATTGATTTCGATCCTAGAGAATCACTTCTTTACTAAACACAAATCTCATTCAGAAGTAGAAAACAGTTTCAAAAGTCATTTTTTATCAAATATATTTCTACTCTAGAATCACTTGTAGCGGAGAATTAAAAATTCTGACAGGTTATTAACAATCGTAAATGGGGATGGATGCGGACCCTCGTGCCCAAATTGAGAAACCGCGGGTCCAATCCGAGACCCTCTCATACCGCCTAGGTTTCCTTGCCAGTCTTCAAAGACATTGTTTGTTTTACTCTCTCTCTTCCTTCTTCTTTTCTTCTTCTTCTTCTACTCAACAACCTATCCTCTCTCTCTCTCTCTCTCTCTCTCTCTCGGTCGGACATGGCTTCTCAGTCGGCCAATCTGTGGGTTCTCCTGGGGCTCGGCATCGCCGGGATTGTGCTGATGACGAGGAAGCTGAAGCGCGTCGTCCGGGAAGACTTGGGCGCCTTCGTCCACAAGCTCCAGCTCCTCCCTCCTCCGCAGCCTGCTCCTCCCAAGGCTCCTCACCCTCTCACCGGCCTCGCGTTCGCCGTCTCCGACGTGTATAATCACCCGCCCCATCTCTCCCTCTGAACTTGTCTTCTTTTTTATCTTTTTTGTTGTCGTTGTTGTCGTTTTCGAGCTCTTATGGAGGAACTCTGTTCCGTCGACGTCGATTGCCGACGATCGTTCTATTTTGTTCCCGGAGCGTTTCCGTCGGGGCGAACTTTTACAAGCCAATTCCTTTTCTTTACGGTGGCGGAACGAATCGCATAGTGATATTACGGATGCTTCTTATTTTCGGAGTCGGAATTGCGAGCTTATTATCTGAATGGTTTATTAATAACCAGTCGCGTCTTGTCCTGTGCTTCTTGTCTTCGTTCGAGTTCCGAGTAGAATTACTGACTGAACTTGTTTGCCTAGTACTTGATGGACGCTTGCGAGAGGGAAAGAGTATCGGTCGATTGCTGGGTCTAGTAAACTTTTTTTCCCTCTTCCCCATAGGGATGGGAAACATCAAAGTAATACCTACTGGCATTTCACCGTTTTGCTCTCTGCAAGTATTTGTGGGCAACATGGCGAAATTGACCTGCCTGTTTTTATGAACTTTTAATCCCCGCAGTTTTGATATTGAGGGACATGTAACGGGGTTTGGCCATCCCGACTGGGAGAAGACGCATGAAGCAGCTGCTCGAACATCGACAGTCGTATCCACGCTTGTCGAAGGGGGTGCTACTTGTGTTGGGAAAACTGTCGTCAACGAAATGGCGTTTAGGTACGAACCCTTTCAATCATTCGACTGTTGCCATTTGAATATGCCCTGTTGAATATGATCTCCCCATGGTCAAAAGGACTCTTGCATATAGTTTTCTCTGCTAGTCATCAAGCAAAAGACTCGTTTTTTCTCTTTTTTATTACTTTCCTGAATATCTTTTTGGCGAATTAATTACCTTGCCTCATGCCTGCTGCTTTCCCAGTATAAGTGGAGAAAATAAGCATTACGGAACACCCACAAATCCTGCAGCGACTGCACAGGTGCCTGGTGGATCCTCCAGTGGAGCTGCTGTGGCTGTCGCTGCTAATCTTGTTGACTTCTCTTTAGGTAAGGATATAGTGATTCTTATTGATGGCTTGCATACGCCTTTCCACTTGTTTGTCTTCTGCAGGAGCATTAGCTCTCTTTATGCCTGATGTCATGCACTCGTTTCACTTTTAATCTGGCAATTGGTTTCGGTAACAAATGCAGGAGTGATTAGCAAAAACCATTTAGGAGTTACAAGTTTGAATTGTTCAAGATAGGCATGCATTAGACAGTAAATAAAGTTTTGCTGAAAAATTAATATGGAAAATGCAAATATTTTTGCTTGTTGGATAAGTTTCATCAAATGCTTGTTGGTCATTGCAGGTATTGATACTATAGGTGGTGTGAGAGTGCCAGCAGCATATTGTGGCGTCATAGGCTTCAGATCGTCACACGGCACTATTTCGAATATGGGAGTTCTACCAGTCTCGACAAGTTTGGACACAATGGGTATGTGTGTCCTTGTGTTGATAAATGCAACTTACATGTATACCTAAATTTGATGTTCATGGTACCTGTGTATATGACTTTTTTGATGGAGAACTCATACATGACTTGCACTTGGGAACCAAGAAGTGGGAATGTCTTATTCTTTTCAATGAGTTGCCCTACCTAAGAGATAGGCCAGTGTCTGTTAGCGAGACAACGTCTGTAGATCACCTTCTATTGTGAAGACATGCGTGACCAGCAAGAAAGCTGTACTGTAACATTTACCTTTTCTATACAACTGAATTGAAGGATATTAAAGTGGTTTGCTTTCCCTGGAGCATTGTTCATGTAGAAATTATTTTCAGTTGTAAATTTAATAAGATGATGAAACTCTCTCTCTCTCTCTCTCTCTTCAAATTCATTGGCTCATTGTTGGCACTAATGTGAAATAGCTATTGCAGGATGGTTTGCGAAGGATCCTTCTATTCTGCGCCGAGTTGGCCATGTGCTGCTGCAAGTTCCATTTGCAGTTCAACGTAATCCAAGACAGATGATAATAGCTGATGATTGTTTTCAGTTGTTAAAGATATCTGTAGACAGGGTTGTTCAGGTGGTTGTTAAAGCAACAGAGAAGCTGTATGGAAGTGAGTCCACTGGAAGAATGGTTAAGTTCCTCTTGATTCATTGAGTTTTTTTTTTTCTGCAAATTTTAATGAAGTTCATACTTCTTAGGGCAAATTTTGAAGCATGAAAATCTGGAGTCATATTTCAATTCTAAAGTTCCAAGCTTGAAAGCATTTCCTGCCAAGAAAACTAATGGTGAATTGAAAAGATCTTCTATTAGAGATCTTGCAGAAGTTGCCATGTTTATTCAAAGGTAAGTTTTATTCAACGGGCTGTGGATTCGTACTGTGTTTGAGTTGAATTGCTTTTTGGCAGTTGTGTTAACCCTGTAGATTCACAATGTGAGACCAAGTAGTTCTCGCTTTGCAAATTTATAAAATGTTGTTAGTTTAAATACCTATACTTAGTAGGCCCTTTGTGTAACACAGGCATGAGTTCATTACTAATCATGAAGAATGGATCCATTTGGCAAATCCTATTCTGGATGCTGTCATCTCAAAGCAGTTGGATAACATGCCACAGACAGCAGAAGTGGACATTGAAAATTGCAGATTAATTAGGAATGAATTGCGATCAGTTATCAACTCGCTGTTGAAGGTGAGGTGCATACATGCTTGAAACATGAAGAATTGAATGCATGGAAGTCGCATGACTGTCATTGCTTTTATTTTCTAGTAGATGACTCAGCCTGCTGGTTTGAACTCTGAAGTGTCATATTTAAGAGAGTGACTATCTTCGTGCTGCATGTTGCTTCCATATACTTCATGTTCATCAGCCTATCATTTAGATACAAGCATAAATAAGTTTAGTTCTTTCGTTATCTGTTATGTAATTTTTTGGCCATTTTGTGTAATGATTTTTTTGGTGAAAATGATAGGGGATTTAAAATGTACATAAAAATTACTTTACCCAATCTCATATAATCCTTTCCCTCCTTTTTCCCTCCATCCAACATGATTGTGTAAATGTTTAGCAAAGAGGATTTGCAAGAGAAGTTTAGCCTGTTACGAATTAGGTACTGGATTGTCTGGAGATTGCCTTTATATTTGAATGCTGCCATATGTAAAAATTACATTCCGTTACTTATTTTTATTCTAGAAAACAGCTCCTTTAGACTGCATGTTTAAGTATCAAAAGTTGCTTTTGTTATTTGTCTGCATGTTAAAGGATTAATACAATTAAGGCAATTAAATGCTGAATTGTGCTCTGGTAAAGAAGGGCTTTTTACCTTTTGATCTGCCTGTTGTTAATAGGACACTTTAATTCATCTTTCTTTATAGCTATCTAAAATTCCCAAGAACTTTAAATTTTCTCTGAGTAGGTGGAAGAATCCTTTTTTCACCATAGATGTGTAAGATATTTCATTGGACCGATTCTCAAGTAATTGAAATGCACATTCAAATGGATCAGTCTCCAATATCAGGGTTCGAGTGAAGTCAAATTATAATGCATTCAGCTTTTCTAGGGCCATACAAAAAGCTGTTTTCTTGACATGCACTGTTATCTTTAAAAAAAAAAAAAGGTGTCCATAAACTTATACACATCCTTTGTCTTATGCCTTGTGATTCCTGATTTCCATCCATCTCCTGTTGGGCTATTGAAAGACTTGTTAGGCTATTGTACTTCACAGAGCATAAATGAGCTTGTCTTCTAGCAATAACATTTTTGTAGTATTTGTTTGCCTTAATTCTTTTATTTTTTTATTTCATCATTATTGTAAAGGATGATGGAATTCTGGTTATTCCTACCATTGCTGACCCTCCTCCAAAACTCGGGGGGAAAGAGCTGCAATCAGAAGACTACCACAGCCGCGCTTTTAGTTTGTTGAGTATTGCCAGCATATCTGGCTGCTGTCAGGTTATCTCTCTCTCTCTCTCTCTCTCTCTCTCTCTCTCTCAGGGCTTAGCTTATGAGCACACTATTTCACGCACAATGTCTGACCCTAAAGAATGTTACGCGGCAAGTATTTCTATGTTTAGTTCGTTTCTATTGGAAAGATTGCTTTGATATAGTCGTAGACTATTTTAGTATGCTTAAACCTTCTCTCCATTGCTTCTCTTATCAGGTCTCATTACCCATGGGATTTCATGAGAAGTGTCCTGTCTCTGTGTCTCTCATAGCAAGGAATGGGGGGGATCGGTTTTTACTGGACACAGTTAATGCCATGTATGCAACCTTGCAAGAACAGGCTGAAATAGCCAGCAAGTCAAAACTGACAAAAAAAGCTGTTACACTGGAAAACTCAGCTGAAATTGCAAAAGAGAAGGTCAGTTCTAGTTTTCTTTTTTCCCTTCATTACAAGCTTTGATTGGATTGTGAGAAATGCAAGAGTGAGATTGTCCCAAATAATGAGTGAAAGATACTCTTGAATTTATGTTTCTTCTTGCTAAGGATATAGGCAAGGAAAAAGGAAAAGGATTATTGAAGATGTCAACCTAAAGGGTTTTATATATGACTGCTGGTTATGTACTTGTGTAACAGTCAAGCAAATTTTCTTGTGCAATTTTTATCTCTTCTTGGGATTGTTGGAACAATAGAGTACTGAGAATTTTGGGTGATGATGTAATTTGATTGTGATAGAGAAAGATGACTAAAAGACTACTCTGATGTGGATCTACCTTTGTGCATCGTGTTTCTCATTTTTGAATCTGACCATCGTTTGTGTCCTCTCTAGGGAAACCAAGCTTTTAAAGAAAAACAGTGGCAGAAGGCAATAAGTTTTTATACGGAAGCTATCAAGCTAATTGGCAATAATGCTACATATTACAGTAACCGAGCAGCAGCATATCTAGAACTCGGAAGGTACCATCATGGTTTACATTAAAGCTTCAATATATATATATATCATGTCTTAGAATGCTTATGTTCTAGTGATACTTTTAATTCTCTGATTTTCAGTTTTCTTCAAGCTGAGGCAGATTCTACAAAAGCCATCAGTCTTGATAAAAAGGTAACCTTCTTCTTGAGAACAGTCGGTGTAAAGCTCAGAGATAATGTGTTAGGCCCTGCTTTTCATGTTTCTGTTAGAATGATGAGGGATGCAGCATTCCTAAGATGTAGTTCTGGAGTATGCAAGACGAAATGGATCAGTTGGAAGTTGGAACACTGATGTGCTATTGATCCAGGTGTTTTATCTAAGGGGTTAGTGAGTTTCTTCAAATGGCATCTTAGAGAAAACTTTGTCCCCTCCTTTCACCTGACATAGGATATTCCATCAAAAAGGAAACAAAATCAAGTCACTTGTGTTATTTGTCTTCCAAGGATGTTCAAATATCAGAACGCTAGTTCCTGGTAGGTGGTTTTGATGCAAGTTTGTCCTTTAAATTGGTCGTCTTGTGGAGCATGGTCCCTTTATTGTGGCGCTGGGAATCTAGGTCTTTCCAAACAGCCACAGCTGGATAAAGGATGAGCAGTTATAATGTGGACCAACTGCATATTAGTCTCTGGTGACATATATAATTGAAAGTAGAAAGTATTATTGTTATTTTGCGCAACACATCATTTTCGCGGGCAGTAAGATTTCTAGCAAACGGGAATCCCGGAGTCTTATATCCCGTATAAATTTGGATACGGACAAACTATCTTTTGTCCCTGTGACTTTTCTATATTTCTTTCCCTTCCTGTGTGTGTGAATGCATGGGTAGATCTTACTAAGATGGATAAGTACTTTTCTGGTTGCATCTTAAAAAGTCTTATAAACTGTCCCTGAGTTTTGGGTTATCTAAAAAATCTCCAGAACGTAAAGGCCTACTTACGTCGAGGCACATCGAGAGAGATGCTTGGCTATTACAAGGAAGCAATTGAAGGTAAGCAATTGGATCTCATGAGGAATTTTTTTTTTTTTTGGGTCGAAATCTCATGAGGTTCAATTTGTTTTATTGGTGATTTAATCTATATGCTAAGTAATGTTTGCTAGCCATGAGCTACAGATTAAGTGAAAACCTAGGAAACACGGGCTTCTATTTGGACTGACGTGTCATCTAAATAATTTTGGTCAATCCAAAAGGCAAAAGTTTAGTGTAAAATAAGATTTATTTCATGGGAATGTTGGTCTGTAGATCTTAGCGGAATATAACATGGGATTGAATGGGTAATTTTGTGACTTGGACAAAGTAATTTATTAATTTTGCAGCAAAAAGAAGAATAAAGAATAAGGCACTTTTTAACACAATAGCTGGTTCTTACAAGTTGTTTGGACAGTCCTCTGTTAGGACCATAGAAAGAACTGGAACATCGATCCGCTTTAGTCAAATGCTCAAATACCATTTGAGTAACATGAGTACACTACGGGGCATATTACTAGCTAGTTTTTTATGTTGCAGGGCTTCTCAATTGTTTATCTTAGGTCTTGATGACTTAAGGTTTCTTCCTCTTTGCTTTCTGCAGACTTCAACTATGCACTGGTTCTCGAACCAACAAACAAAAGAGCATCACTTTCTGCTGAGCGATTGAGGAAGTTGTTTCTGTAGTCATAAACTGGTCTGGTCGAGCTTCTGGATTTTTTAGTGTGAGGTTCTCATCTTGCATCCTGCACCAGTTCTATATTGCATCAATGAATCCAATTTGCTGATATACAGCCACCCAGATGCACGGTTCATCGGTTAATCTTGAATGCCAACATTCTATTCAGCGTGCAAGGCAGGAAAGATGAGAACCATTTTTTCACCCTGACGGTAGAGTCAAGAGGTCAAAAGGGGATATACGTTCTTGAATTCTTGTTCATCAGGTCTTGTTCTTGTCGAGCCAATTTGTATGTATGGTCCAATTTTGTTTTGGTTGATATATTACGTTTGAGTTGGTAATTCAAACTATGAGGCAAGATCTGTGTTTGCTCAACTCATTAATTCTTACTTCTCATAATTAATATTGAACAGCTTTCTCTTGTTTTGCTAATTAACTTCGTGTCTTCTGTCTTCACTGCATCTTAATTATTTTGGTGCTGGTGTATCCACGGCACTGTATAAGAAACTTATTATCCTTACATTTGTAATATGATCATTGTATTTTGACCATCAGGGTCATGCAGTCTCCACTCCGCAGGATTGAAGAGAACATCTGCTTAAGTCCTTCCCAGACGGATGCCTCCACGTTTGATGCATTGTCTAGTATATAGAATAAATGTCACTTGTTTTAAGGTGAATTTTCGTTTGAGTCCGCCGTAAGTATCTTATCTCATATCCCCAGTCACGAATTTATTTGCTCTAATGAGGCGGATGAGTTCATTCGGGAGGCGAAATGAATCAGCACAACCGAGAAAAATGGAGGGTATGTTCCTCACATTCCTACTGTTAAAAAATCTGACCGAAGCATATGAATTGTCTCGGCATTAAGTTTCTCTTCTCAAGGAATCATCAGCCTTCCAATGTTGTCGATCATCCTAAAAATAATCATCTAACTGAAAAGCTTTTGTGTGAATGAATAACTACAAGATTTCCATCTTAAGGACGCGCATTGTTTCCATCGTTAGATGTGAAAAATGAATGGGTGATGTCTGGATGGATTCAGCTGGATTAGGAAAAATGAAGTGATGCTCTCCATGAAAAGGGATACCAGGGTAAGGGAAAAAGAAAAGAAAAGAGCAAACAAAAATCTTCAACTCACCGAAGAAGCAATTCATCCTGTCCATTGCCAAGTTGTAAGCCAAGCACAAGTCATCCAAGGATCTTTTGAGTATGTATGTTGTCACTCGCAGTCCATGAGCTCCTCTAGTTGTTCATCAGTCCACTGCGGGACCGAAGTTCTTGAACTGAGCTGCTGCTGCTTCTGCTTCCTCATTCCATCTACACTAACGCCATCTTTATCATCAGAAACTTCTGCAAAGCCCGGCCTGTTGTTGTTGCACTCGGTATTTTCTGATGTAGAACAATTCATAGTCCCCCCACTCCTAGCTGCCCTAAATTGGCTTATCTCATCATGTGCCGCTGGTGACGGTTCGTTTACCATAGAAATGTCATGGTTTCTCCTTGATTGGTCGCTGCAAGAGTCAGTCCCTTGTACCCCTCCAGACTGTTCATACTGCGGACAACCGACAGTTCTCTCTTTCGTATTAGTAGCTTGCTTTAAACTACTCAAGATTCCCTCTATTCTCCCCCTTAACTGGGATGATAATTTCTCTTGCGTGCTGGATTTCTCCCAAATCTCTGCCAACCCAAATCTTAATCAGTAAAACCATAGATGTATTAAAATGCTTCAAGAACTTAAGAGAAAGTTTTGTATCTACCAATAGAGCATATAAGACTGAAGACCTACCCAAACTGGAAGAATGTTCTTTAGCTGGGGAAGAACAATTCTCTTTTGATGGAGATCCATTGTCCTTAGCGATGACCTGTGAGATTTTTTTTTGTCCAAGTTTTTGAAAAGTTGCAGAATCAATTTTCACAGGGTCTTTGGAACTTGTTAATTCAGACTGAAAATTTGTTGTCAGTAATAAGATAGCCAAGATGCAGCAAGCACTCTCCCCAAGTGGTCCACAATCTACCACATGAACTGAGAGTGGCAATAACCAGGGGATATTGGGATTCATGACATAAAAGAAAATCATGTTAACAAAATGCTCATTATGCCATATAGATTCTAGACATATGCGGAGTTAGCATACCTTTATGACGTTGTTCAGAGTTATGTTGAGATAGCATGTGCAGCGTGAAGGTGAAAACACTGCAACCTGAAACAAAGCACCTCAATTACCTCCTTAGCAGAATAATCAGAAGCATAAAAATTAAAGAAACTCAAGAAGCCAAGCTCCATCTAACTAGCATATATTATAGCATGTAATAAGCGATTGTCATGCAATCAAGAAAATCAAATAAAATAATAGTAACACCAGTTTAAATTTTTCGCTAATGTGATTGCTAGAACCTTCTGAAGAATTATAACTGCACCAACAGATATCTCCTTTGCAAAACCCTTCTCTCTCAAAACTTTGCGATGAATAGTAGCAGCAACTGTACCTGTTGGATCCTGAAATTTTCAACATCACATTCATAAGTCTATATTCCGCCCAGAAGCTGTCTCGAGTACACTGAAAGGCACATCAGTTTAAGTAGTACGAACTGGGTATACCTTAAGTGTCACCATCATATCACCAAGGCCATTTGGCGTGCAAGATTTGACAATTGCAACGACCTAATCACATCCAAACAACAATCAGACAAAGGAGGATTCCAACTCGTTAAAGAACTAGCCAAATGATACTTGACGCAGCTGTCTGTAAATCTACTCTTCACAATATATGAAAGGAATGGCGGCAGTCTGTTTGAAATTTCTTATATTCACTTTTCACCAGAAATCAAAAGACCAGTCTCCTTAGTGCTTACAAAATTTATCATAGATTTTACAAAGAAATGTACTTTCCATTTGCGAGTTCTGAGATTCGCTTTGCATTGGGACTAGGATTGGGTGGGTGTGTTTCCAGTATCCTATTATTCCCCGATTGATTTTGACATAGTCAAACTCTTTTACTCCAATTGTTAAAATAAGCCAGTAGCCAATTATCTGTAAATGATCGCATTTATCTAGTCAAAATCCTAGCATTCATCTCAGCAATTGAAGTTGGATAAAGAATCTGAGGACCTGTGACACTTTATCAGGGACTTTTCCTCTCTTAATGGAGCACAAAGGCGTCCCAATGGCCACACCATCCACCAACCCTAACAATGGAATCAACCAGCCAAAGCATTACAAACTCGCCATCCAACAACTGGAAAACATAAACCCAAACGCACAAAATCGTTCAAGTCACAATCTCAAAACGGTCCGTCAAAAGCCCCGTTAACTCAATACCTTGTCGCCGCACGAATTCCACCGCACAAACCCATGGATCGCGCGTGAAATCGCCATCGTCCTCATCCGCACTCTCCAGAACCCTCCTTATATACTCCTGCGTAGGAATCGCGGTCGCATCCTCCTCCTCGCCTCCACCGCTCGGAAAACCCTCCTCAGACCTCCGAGATCTCCGCTGCATCGCCGCCTGAACCGCTCCCGCCGGCCCCGGTATCCTCCGCACACCCTTCGCCTCTTCTCTCCTCGGCGAAGATTCGAGGGGAGGGAGAGATGCTGAGCTCGGGGATCGAGGGGCTTGGGAGATTAGGGCTTGCGGGCCGGGATGCCGCGATGGGGGTTGGGAGGAGTGATGGGAGCAGGGTCGAAGAACCGATGAGGAGATTGGGGGATCGATTAGGGTTTGGTGGCGCTTGGGAGGGCGTTGGAAAGTGGAGAGGTCTGAGTCGTCGACGTCAAGCGCTTCCCATGGCTCCTCCTCCATTGATCGCCTTCCGTGGAGCTCCGATGGGACGATGCGGTTTTCATCGCCAGAGAGGATTGTGCAGAAAGCGCGGGAAAGAGACCATTTATATCCGGACTATTTTCCCGAAAGTCCCTCACTTTGCGCACTTCTATCCATTTTGGCCCCGGATTGGAAACTTGTCCAAAAGATGCACCAACTTTATGTTTTTGCATTCAATTTCATGCACTGTTGTTAGTCTTTGCAGTAAGTGAATAATAAAAATAATTATAAAGCACTTCTAATTCATAAAAAGAAAAATGGATAATGACATAAATAGTCTCTGAACTTTAATCCATTGTGCAATGTCGTCTATGAGCTTTTAATATGTTTAATGTGGTCCCTGAATTTTTACTACATTCTCAATTTAGTTTTTGGATCATATGAAAATGTTCAATGTTATCCTTCCATTAATTCATACAGTCTTAGGACTGAATTGAATATATACAAAAAATTTCATTGATCATATCAAATAAATTAAAAGCTCAGAGACGACATTGCACAATGGGTTAAAATTCAGGAGCCATATCGAACAAATTTAAAGTTCATGAATCACACTGCACACTGAATCAAAGTTCAAAGAACATTTATTTAAACCGACAAAGTGCAAGGGAAAAAGAAGAAGAAAGAACAAATACATGTTAACAAAAACCAAATATAGCAATCGTCTGCTTTGCGCTTCATGACTCCCAAACCAATTCCAATCAAACCCCATTCCCAACCAAAACACAAACAAGAAAATGTCATCCGATCGTTCCTCTTCTTCTTTTCCAGGAATTTCGGTCCTCCTCTCTATATCTCTATCTCTCTCTCTCTGGTAATTTACCAGGAAATGTACAGCCATTTCCCCCATCGTTAAGCCCGCTCAAGAACACAGGTACACAATTCCTTACTTACCAGAGAAATAATTCATCTTTCAAAAGAATATCGCGGTAGACAAAAGCGTTCATCTGTTCTCAAGTTTCCCTTTTTGTCTTACGTATCTTGATGATTTCGGTTTCACTCCCGCATCGAAAAGATTCAATCTTTTTTTTGCGCCCTTTGGTAGGGAGGTTCTTGGGAAGCATGTAAGGAAGGGAAGAGAGAGAGAGAGAGAGATACAGAATGTCGTCGTCCCCAACAACACCACCTTCCTCAGGAACATCTCTCATGGAGAGCTTGCTGGGTCTTCTCAGAATCCGCGTACGGCGGGGCATCAATCTGGCCGTCCGCGACGTTCGCACCAGCGACCCCTACATCGTCATCAAGATGGGGAAACAGGTGCCGTCGTCGTTATTTTTTTTTCCCTTTTCTCTTCTTAATTTGACATCTTGAATTGCATTCCATTGCCATGCCAATTACGTTCGCGTGAATGAGGTAGTATCCTCGTTAGCTCGTCGTAAGTTTACATGTCAGAAGGTAATTTTGTTCAGTGTGATAGGTTAAGAAAGACGATAATTCGTAGGAGAATGTATAGCCCGAATGCGAAGCAGAAGGCTTGTGATTTGAGTAGTTTCGCTTCATATTGTGTGAATGCATTCGTTCTTTCGTTATCGACGGCCTTTATTCATTGGACTGAGAAAAAATGTTTCCTCGCAGAAACTGAAAACTCGGGTAATCAAGAAGGATATCAATCCAGAGTGGAATGAAGATCTTACTCTCTCTGTTTCAGATCCTGATATTCCTATCGGACTGGTAAGACTCCATGGCTAGTGGCTCCCAATTACATTACCCGAGACCGGTTTTCTGTGCATTTCCACTGGAAATTGTGTGGTCTGAAGTTGAAAGACTCATGCCAAAGGTTTTGATGACTTGCATATGTTGTTGCCTATTGTTGATTTATTGTTTAAAAGATATGAACTTCATGGTTGTTTAAGCTTTTAATTACAAATGAAATGTGGCTGGGAACAGATAGAGTAGTCAATTTGCGTTTTCCCTTTTCGGATATGTTGCTTTTATTCACATAAGGCTCGATGTAGTCCGGTTTTTGACACGATATAAGGTCGCTTGCGAACAGCTATGCACATCTTTTTCTTATTTGAATACTCCAGGGGCACGAGCGTAGAAGCCCGACCATCTGCATCTTTTACACAAGCTTCTCCATTTTGTTATATAATGTTGACAAGAGTAAACACATATGATGAAAGAATCGGTATTCATCTTCACTAGACGATCAGTTTGGTTTGCGCGGCGCTCTTAAGAGGTAGAATTTAGAACCGATTTGTTCCAACGAATGAAACACGCGACTTCAAAAAAACATGTTGATGCCACTAAAAGAACCTCATCCGAACAGCTTTAACTGTTGATACATCCTCGTGTCTTTCTTTTTCTATGCTTGAGAATTTGGCATTGGCTGTGCTCTTCTTATATATGTTGTAATGATGAATAGCAGCTAGACAGGTTCGCGTGAAATGCCGTAAGAACAATACCTTGAGGGTCAAATAATCATGTGATGCTACCAAAAATTTGTAACCTCCCTCACCCGTATTGAAGTTCTTAAAGATCCTTACTCTTTTCCTCGATTTGAAAGTTGACGAAAGTCGAACAACAGAAGTTCAATGCGTGAAGCTGCATAAAAGTGGTCTGCAGGACATATTGGAGTCAATATTGGTTATGGCCTAATCCATCTCTCATTTTTTGCTCGATTCTTTCAGACGGTTTACGATCACGACACGTTCAGCAAGGACGACAAAATGGGGGATGCGGAGTTTGGCATTAAAGCATTCATAGATGCCCTGAGGATGGACTTGCAAGGTCTCCCAAGCGGCACGATAATATCCAGAGTGCAGCCGTGCAGGAAGAACTGCCTCTCCGAAGAGAGCTGCATCGTGTGGAGCGAAGGGAGGATCGTCCAGGACATGTGTCTCAGACTCAAGAATGTCGAATGTGGAGAGGTGGAAATCCAGTTGCAGTGGATCGACCTTCCCGGTGCCAAGGGTCTATAGAGAAATTTTCGAAGGACATACTATTTCGAGGTAAGGTTCGAGCATTTGACCGCTCGGCGTCCTCTTGTAATCGGATCTCTGTGATGGATTGTTTTGCAGAACTCATAGAAAGGCCAAGAAAAGGGCAGCCTTGTATGCAACTTGAATTTGTTACCTGTATCTGGATTACAGCAGGAACGAGAATCACTTATCGGAAAATAGCGAAATGAGAATTTGAACACCTTTTGCTCCTCCGGCCATATACCGTCGTCCCGTCTTTCCATCATTTGCCGTATAAGAAAGAGTTGCCGTTAGGTTCTGCTTTCCTGTGTTATCCAAGGGACAAGCTTTGAACATTCGTGGCCAGGTTGACACCCCTTTGCCTTTTGCTGGCGTTAACTATTTCACAGTCCTAGCTGCGACATGAACGGGATCGATGTTTCATGCGATTCCCCGTTGGCCTAGTTTGTGTTCTTGCGGCATTCCATTTAGTCTTGTGATCACATATGAGACATTGAATCTCGGCATTCCATCTAGTCTTGTGATCACATATGAGACATTGAATCTCGGGTGCCGATCAATGATTCATCTCTCTCCCTCTCTCCTGTCACAAATTCACAGTTCTCGCTTCTATCTCTCGTCAAGAACTCTCTTTCTCTCGCTCCCTCAATTCATCGCGACCCCGATCGTTGGATTTGCCGTCCGACATCACCCTCTAAAGTCGCCGCAACTTATATGACTTTATTTTTAAAGCTAATGAGCCTAAGCTGGTTATAAGGAGAAGCCACTGAAAATCGCCGTAGCTTTTGGACAAAGGGGAAAAAAGGGTTTACTATTAAGAAACTCTACCTTTAACAGTAGCACGTGTGCATGGCCCGAATGGAAAAACGATAGCACGAGTGAAGAACAAAAAAATATTAGCCACTCCTCAGCCAACATCGTCCTCGTGCTTTGACAACGAAATGGCCCTTTTGCCCTAACGAAGTAGGGTTGGTTACATGAATTCTCGTATTGCATTAGGCTTTATTTATATTAGCTTTCGCGCATGCCTACGCACGCGATTATTTTCGTGTACTTTTGTATGGCACAGCCCTCCTTTAACTTAATTTCACATCTAGAACTACTTTTATTCTTTGGATTGTGGAAGTAGTATAGTAAACATCCATACGACCAATTGTTGTCGTATGGATGGAAAATTAAAGGAGGAGAGACATGCAATTTTGGAATTTGGGAGTGGAAGTAGTAGAGCACTGGTGATTAGTGTACCCGCTTCGTAGCGAAACTAATTTGTGGAGGGAACAGTTGTATTTATATTATCAAGCCAAAGCATCCATCGTCTCACTTTTTATTTTCCAAAATTACCCACACATAAAAAAAAAAGGTTAAGACTATCCTCTTTCTTTATCAAGCAACCGTCCAATTCACTCATCTTTAATAATGATTACGCACCCACTTAATTAGATAAATACTCGATCCCTTGATAGAAATGAACCCTCATGCACCCACATAGCGCGTGCCTCAAAAGTTCAATTTTTTTCAACAACAACAAAAAAAAATAAACCAAACCCTTATTCTATTTAATGGATATCTTTCTATTTGAGCGCGCAATTTGGCTATGAAACTCACGATAACACGTCGCATTTCTGCTTTAGTAGTATTCTTTCATTATAGTCATTTAGGGGGGCGAACAATAACATCGACCGTCCAAAAGACCTGCTCTAATTTGATGGGAATATCTCCGTTTGTACCGTTGGGCGAATTCGTATATTCCAAGCGCTCAAAATCTTATTTTGAAAACTAAAGATGGACTGGGGGAACGTGCCAACCCCCCTCTTCGTTAATAGAAGAGCCCTCAAAGCAACATGCCAAAGAGAAACCTTTATAGAAATCCCAAGCTGTGGAACTCACAAAAAAACAGAATGGGGTTTGGTTTGGTTTGGCTTGGCTTGGCAAAAGAGATAAGGTAAACAAATAACCAAGAAACCCTAAAAAGAAAAAAAGAAAAATCGAACTAAAATGGAGTTCATGGCCCTATATACTTCTTGAAGAACACAAAGAACCCCCTCTTTGCTCTTGCAATCTGTGCAGTAAACGAGAAGAGAGGAGGGGGTGGGGGAGGGGGCAGCATGGGAGGTGTCTAGGGTTTCGAATTTCAAGAGGGGTTTGTGAACCTGACACGCCAATCTTTGTCTCCTCTCGCCTTCATTCCTCGCCACCCTATACCATCATTAACTTTAATGCACGCTTTCTTGTGAAATTTTTATGACTTCTAGGAATATATATATATATATTTTGTGTGTGTGTGTGTGTGTATTTCGCATTGTATACCGTTCCCCCTCCTCATTCCAAGATTTGAGCCAATCATTCCTTGCCACGTCGGCTGCTTCCTTCTCAATATTTTAGAAAGCGTGCGTGCCCTTTTCTTGAGGCTGGCCAGGGGAGAGATGGAAGGAACTTTCGTTTCGTCATCCCCCTCCCTCGGTTTGGTCGTTTGAGAGGAAGGGAAATATTTTATATACCTGAGATAAATTGGTTGGTGAGTGATGAGATATATGGTATTTTCTAGGGATGTACATGGTTCGGGTTGGTCCAGTCCAGTTCCAATGGGACCGGTAAACAAGTCGAAGATTTTCCATTGGAATCACGAACTGCTTACCTCGTTTAGCTTCTCATTCGAACGTATTTGAAGACAAAAAAGCTGCTACAAGTAATGCATAAGCCTCACCTCCTTTACACTAACTCTATCATATTCACCACAGAAAATCCCAACTACATTTAAAACAGGATCAATCTGCTTTAACATCCTCGAAAGGTTCTTATACAAAAAGAGGGGAAAGAAATGGACATAATCTCGCTGACTAAAGTTTACAATGAACAAGTGAAGTCAATGTGAAGCACTTTGTCTAAAACGAAATCTGTCTTCGGTGGTCATGTTCTAGGCTGTGCCTATTACAACTCATTCCCTGTTTAGAAACTTGCATCGAGTTTCCACCCTTTCGAATAATTTAGAGTTTTGATTTTTTTTTTTTGGCCTTTGATGCACTTTTTAGGCAACTCTCCTTTTGACTTGTCATTGATGTTGTCCAATCTTAGGAAAACAAGAAAAATTCCTCCTTTTCTAACTCATTTTTTCTATTTCATATGTAGACCGGTTCGATCCCATCTCCCCTAAAATCGAGGACCAGGCCGCCCAGCCACCGATTCCATTTGTAGGGACCGGGGACCGAACCGGTACCCTCAAGGACTGGACCAAACCGGCCGGTCCAGTCCAGTCCATTTTACTCACCCCTAGACTATTTTCGAGTATGGAAAAGGGGAAAAAAAATCGCCCATTCCCTTTTGTTATTATCGAATAGAAATTATATGTGGAACCATATCTTGAATCTATGAACCCGTTTGTGTATATCCCATCTCATTTCATTGCCTGTAAACCCATAATCATGCACCGATCTCTCTCATCAGAATACACTCTGTCTTGGTCCTGAAATACTTACGCATCATGTTCATGCGCATAAGGGAAAAAAGAAAGAAAAAAGAAACGAAAAACAATTCGCGTGCGGGAATAGTAAATCTCATAAAGAACTTTAATGATGAACGACATTATCAGCACGAATAGCATCTCTCCAACACCTTTAGTTTTTCTCGGTCTCGCTTCTATTGATCTTTTGGCAGAAGAGACAATCCTAAGATATTTGATTATCGTCGATAATCATGACGAGACCGAGCTTAATTAAGTCGAATCATTGTTTAGTCCGATCTCAATCGACAAAAAGCACGATGCTCGTGTGTTAAGGGTCGGGCAAAGGTAATTATCTTTTGCCCACCATGGCAGGCAGGCCTAAGAGAGAAAGTAAAGTCAGCATATACTGCGGAGTGAAAGTAGGGCTTTAGCCAAAAGGCGAAGGAAAATCGTCCCAATCTTTCTTTTTTTTTTCCCGTGGGACAAATAAACATTGTCGATTGAGAATATTTGCTCTGTCTGGTGTTGATTAAGACCCCTTAATTAGGTCCCTAAACAATCTAAGGCAGGCTCAATTATTCCCAAAAAAAGAGGGGCTACATAGCTAGTGCTCCCCGCCACCCCCCACTTCACATCTGAACTCAAGATCTAGTGCAAATTGCACTATATATCACATGGGGGTTTTAAATATAGCATAATGAAACTTTATTAAGCACTACAAAGAAAGATTAAGGAATACCCAAGATTAGATTTTAGGGTTTAATCCTAAAATAATCGATTGGAGACTAATGTCTAGTTTTGTATTGCCATCGTTGTGGATGGGTGGGGTTCAAGAAACTGGAATTTGATTAAAGAATTTGAATTTGGGTTCGTGGGGTTTCCTTGAAGGCTTAGAGGTCAGCCATTGTTTGATTGACATCATTCACCTAGGGTTGAAGCAGATGAGGGACAGTAGGCCTTGTAGGCAATGTTCCCTAATTGAGGCAATTAGTCCACCATTAAGGCAGCTAAGCATATCTCTTAGCTCCTCCCTCAAGCGTTTGGTCGAAGTCCACCATGCATTATACGCCTACCTTGATGGAGATAGTAAGATCACATAAGGCAAAAATGACGTGCGGGAGACATCATTACATACACCTAATGCCAATTCATGGTTCCCTTATGTCGTTTCGACCGGCTTTGTAATCCTCTTGTTTTTTTTTTCAAGAGACGCACTCATATCGGACTATCGAAGACATGCCAAGTGCCCGAAAGCAAACGAAGTTTCGTGAGTTTAAAGAGACGTGTCAAACGGCCCGTTTCGAACATTTGCCTGAAATCTCGAGCGTAAATCTTAATTTCTATAGTCGATCTTTTCAATAGCCATGATTATCCCCATGCAACGCGTAATTTTCACCTCCATGCTCTCGCTTGTTTTTCTTCTGTTGGGGTTGTAAATGTACTCGCCGGTCGCCCAACTCTTCCGGCTTTCGCGTCTTTTTTTTATTATCATTATTTTCAGTGGAAAAAGGTTGCTTTTAGTGCCCTTTTCCAGCTCCAATTCCAAAATGTGTCCTTGCTCGTGAGTAAAATATGGAAGAGAGATGGGATATTTCCCTTTGAAGGGAAGGGTAAAACTTTATGTTTGGCCATACATACCATGTCTACATACATGTCGCATTTATATGATCGTTTGACCGATTGTCATGACAAATCTATCAAGGCTGTTAAATGCGTTGCCCGGCTATTTTCATCGCTCCAACTAATCCTTCCACAGGTAAATTGAAAAAATTAAACTTTTGAAAGATGGGCGAATTTCCTCTCGAGGAGTGACAGCTTCGACTGGCCAGAGAAAAGCAATGAACTGAGCCATTCACCGTTTAGAAAAACTGCAAAACAGAGAAAGGAAATGGTCCCTGTTGTACTTTTACGCATGGTGAGTGAATCCATCCCCAGTATTCTCTTCTCAATCAAATCTTTTTTCTCTAAACTTTTTGCTGCCAATTGGTCCATTGACAGCAAAAAAATGGAAGCTTTTTTTTAAAAAGAAAATAAAAAAAATTAACAATAGCTTAACAAAAGTTTAGGAAGAAGGGAGATTACCCTATGCTAAGATTGGATTTACAGATCGCCTACCAAAGGGGATTGCCGGCAGCGAGATTCGAACCTCGACATGATATGTGTAGTGTTCGTGCCTTTACTAGTTGAGCCAACCCACTTTGGCTAATGCTAGTTATTTTAAAACTTATCTAAGAAGTCGATATATCAAACCATGTGCCCATTATAAGTGGACATTTAGAGTGATGAGCTATATTCAATGCACACAATTAGAAGTTATCGGTTTACTTGATGCGAAGTACATTCGTAAATCAGTCTCATATCCCTAGCATTATTTTTTGAAAAATAACCCTTTTCACCTCGAATCCAAACAGAGCTCAAAACAAATAGCAAACTAAAAACAAAAAACAGATAAAATAAATAAATAAGCAAACTCTGGAGCATGCTTTGGGGACTGCAAGTTCAAGCTTGCTTTGCAACTCTCGAAGCTTTATTGTATAGTGCAACCAGGGTAAAGAAAAAGAAATAAGAAGAGAGAGAGACTCTGCACTATTCTCTGCCTTATTACTCCCAAAGCTCAAGAACCAAAACACATGCTCTCTCCCACTTTTCAAGTCACTCCTCATCATCACTCCCACCACCACCAACTTCTCCTCCTCCTCCTCCTCCTCCTTCTCCTCCTCCCTCTTCAGCTCTTCTTTTCCAAACCCATTTTGCAGACGCCTCCATTGATCTCTCATTCAATCTCAGGGTGCTAACTGAGCAGCAGAGATGATCACGCCAATCGACTTTTACCACGTGATGACCGCCATGGTTCCACTCTACGTGGCCATGATCTTGGCCTATGGCTCGGTCAAGTGGTGGAAGATCTTCACACCAGACCAGTGCTCCGGGATCAACCGGTTCGTGGCCTTGTTCGCGGTCCCTCTCCTCTCGTTCCACTTCATCTCCACTAACGACCCTTACACCATGAACTTCAAGTTCATAGCAGCTGACACGCTGCAAAAAGTCATCGTCCTGGTGGTCCTCTTCGTGTGGGCTAAGGTGAGCAAGAGAGGCTCATTGGAGTGGACTATTACGCTGTTCTCTCTGTCGAGTCTGCCCAACACGCTGGTCATGGGCATTCCTTTGCTCAAGGGCATGTATGGGGACTTCTCGGGGAGCCTCATGGTCCAGATTGTGGTGCTTCAGTGCATCATCTGGTACACACTGATGCTCTTCATGTTCGAGTACCGAGGTGCGAGGATGCTCATCTCCGAGCAGTTCCCGGACACGGCAGGGTCGATAGTGTCCATCCATGTCGACTCCGACATCATGTCGTTGGATGGAAGACAGCCCCTGGAGACAGAGGCCGAGGTCAAGGAAGACGGGAAGCTCCATGTGACAGTGAGGAGGTCCAATGCTTCAAGGTCAGACATCTTCTCAAGGAGGTCACAAGGCCTGTCCTCGACCACCCCTAGGCCATCGAACCTGACCAATGCAGAGATTTACTCACTCCAGTCCTCGAGGAACCCCACCCCAAGAGGGTCCAGCTTCAACCACACCGACTTCTATTCCATGATGGCCGGCCAACGGAGCTCCAACTTTGGCTCGGCCGACGTCTATGGGCTCTCGGCATCGCGTGGCCCCACGCCGAGGCCATCAAATTACGAGGAAGACGGTGGGAACAAGCCGAGGTTCCACTATCATGGCCAGGGTGGCGGTGCTCACTACCCGGGCCCAAACCCAGGAATGTTCTCGCCGAAAAGCGGCAGCGGCGGCGGTGCTAATAATGTGAAGAAGCCTAATGGCCAGGCTCAAAAGGGTGAAGATGGTGGGAAGGATTTGCACATGTTTGTGTGGAGCTCGAGTGCTTCCCCAGTTTCTGATGTGTTCGGAAATAACAACCATGATCAGTTTGGAGCTAATGAACCAAAGGACGTGAGGCTGGCTGTTTCTCCCGGTAAAGGTAAATGAAGGCTTCATTACCTAAGTTTAGAAACTTTTTTTGTTTCTTCGGTGCATCTTGACTAACAGTTCCTGTGTCTTTGTGAATTGCGTAGTGGAGAATCACAGAGAGAATCAAGAAGACTACTTGGAGAGGAACGAGTTCAGCTTCGACAACAGGGAGAACATGACCCGCGAGGCTGAGAAGGTAGACGATGGGAAACCCAAGGCAATGCCTCCAAGCAGTGTAATGACCAGGCTCATCTTGATCATGGTGTGGAGGAAGCTCATTAGGAACCCCAACACATACTCAAGCTTGATTGGCCTCACTTGGTCCTTGGTCTCCTACAGGTCATTTCATCTTCCTTCTTCTTCACTTCATTAACACATTTTCTTTTTTCTGTTTTATTTTTGGGGGGGTTCTAAATTCTAAGACCAGCATTAAATGGGGTTTCATTTTCTTTCAGGTGGAATGTGGTGATGCCTGCAATTATAGCAAAGTCCATCTCAATACTGTCAGATGCGGGACTTGGCATGGCCATGTTCAGTCTTGGTCAGTGCTTGTACTTCCCACATAAATTCTCTCTTAACAGCTTTCTTTTCTCTTCTTTTCTTTTTATTTCACTTTGTTAGCATTACCTCATTATATAATTATCAGAAGAAAGCAAAAAAAAACAAGCGCGCGCACTGAGATCATTGACCAAATGCTGCTGGTATCTCTACTCACTAGACACACTCAGCACAAAACACAAGGTACTTTGCTTTAGCCAAGTTTAGATCTTGCTTAGGTGGAAGACCTTTCTCAAATCAAGCGAATTTAATACACTTCTTGAACTCGAGTTGACGAGGTAGATTCACCTCCAATTTGATAGATTCGGTTCTCCGTCGTCGAGACTACAATTGGTATGACCATGTCACTTATCTATTCAAGTAAAACATATGTCCGAATGAGAAAACGCCCGACTTCTCAATCAGGGTCGAGGCTCAAATGGGCTATAAGGATGGCTTTTTCTCGATCAATCAAGAACAGACAACATTCAAACCGAGATTGACTATGGGACTAGGCTTATACATACCTTGATGTTGCACGATGTATGCACAAAAACTAAAAGTGGGTGTGATGAATAATAACTTGGTGTGATCTTCTTTTTATATATAGAAGATGGTGGAGGTGGTGATGATGAAAGGTGTGAGTGTAGTGTCATCAAGTTCTGATCTCTCTTTTGGTGATTCGATTTAAATTTGTAGGGCTGTTCATGGCATTGCAGCCGAAAATAATAGCATGTGGGAATTCTGTAGCAGCTTTTGCGATGGCCGTGAGATTCCTCACAGGCCCAGCTGTCATGGCTGCTGCCTCCATCGCTGTTGGCCTCAAAGGAGTCCTCTTGCACGTTGCCATTGTCCAAGTACTCTCTCTCTCTCTCTCTCTCTCTCTCTCTTCTGCTTCCTTCTGACACAACCAATCCTACTTCACTGGATATAAGCTCCAAAACTGCTGCCTTTTGCTGTTCTTTATTATTGTTTTTGCTTGCTTTTTGAGCTAGCTAGATGGCAAAGCTCCAAAAACTACATTGCCACCCTAAAAATTGAAGCTTTAGTTGCAGATAAGATTTTTTTTTATCAGTTTTTGCCTTTTCTTGTCTGCCATAGTTGGTGTTTTCTCATTCAAGTAGCAGAGCTCGACCCCATCATCTGCAGTTTGCATATGAGGTTTTCTTGTTGGATAGGGATTAAATTAATGGTTTTCTGCCAATATCAAAGTTCTTGCTGGTTGTAGGAAATTGACAAGCAAAACCAAACAAAAAGGCATCTTTCTTTTCTTTTCTTCCCCAAAATATTAATTGGGAGAAAATAAATAAAGGGTTTTTCGGAAATTATAAAAGCAATGAGTCGCGTCTACCTTGCCAGCAAAAAAAAAGTCACGTCTGTCATAATTATTCCTAGTCCAGTAGCAGCTTTTTCAAAATTATGACTGAAAAAGCAAAACACAATAAAAATAAAAGAAATCTTGGGCAATAATTAACATTTTTTTTACTGCTTTGAAAAAATTATTACAGGCAGCTCTTCCACAAGGGATTGTCCCCTTCGTCTTTGCCAAGGAGTACAACGTGCACCCAGACATTCTCAGCACAGCGTGAGTACTTAACAAAAAATTCATCAAAGCCTTTTAACTTAAACACTAAACTTTCTTCTTTAATAATCTATTCTAAGCTCTAATTTTGATATTTACTGTTTTGGCTTATGTCTCCAAAATTTCAGGGTCATTTTCGGGATGTTAGTTGCTTTGCCCATAACACTTGTCTACTACATATTGCTGGGCTTATGAAGTTAAGCAGAACGGACACGGCGGGATGGTGACCATCCATGGGAAGTTCAATGTTGTGGCCATGTTGGGTTCATGGAGGATATGGCAAATCCAGGAATTAGCAGGCAGGAGGGAAGGCAAAAGGGAGAAGATAGAATGCTCAACGTTGAATTGTGTTTAAAAAGGGGAAGTTGTATAATCTTGATCTTGGTAGTCAAAGTTAGGTTGAAAGAAAAGGTGGGTTGATCTCTTAGATCACTGTAATTTTTTCCTTGATTTTCCATTTTGTATGAATTTATGCAGACAAAAAAGGGAAGTAGAAAAGATTAAAAAGAAGAGAGAGAGAGAGAGAGAGAGAGAGAGAGAAAATTGAGTAAGAAAAGTGGGCAATGTGATGATGATGCTCTTGATGTTTTTACCCTTGGATAATTACTGCAGGAGTAGCGAGACTTTCCCTCTCTTTTCTCATTCACTTTGCTTAATTTGGTTAGCCATCGAGGCCAAAGGAGGATAAGCATGGACGATTCCTTTTCTAGGCCTTTTCTCTTTTATTTTCTTTTTGGATTACACCCTTTTGACCCTTTAATCTATTAGAGACCTCAGGAAGATTTTCATAATTATGATGACATGAAGTGGAATGGGCGATTATTGCAAGTTTTTGTAATCACGACTCGTTTGTGTTAAGACACTTTGGATAAAGTATATGTCAAAAGATTACTTTACTCTCTTGCTTGGAAAGTGAGACGACGGTCAATAGAGTAAAAATCAAGTGAAATTATCTCGGGCTCCACCCTCACCAAATTACCCATACAAGGTGAATTTGAACGTAAATTTGAAGTAGCATTTAGGCTAATTGGGGTTTGCCAACAAGGCCGAAGGAGGATAGGGATGAGTGATTGATCTCTAATGACCGTTTAAGCTTTAGTTTTGATCTTTTAGAAGATACCCTTAATTATGGCAAACATGGATCGGATCGATCGCCACTACGTGAATGTTCACATTCGAGCATGTTGGATAATCCTGAGACACTCGAGAGAAAGTACAACGAGATTACAGTTATTCTTTTATTTAAGATAGTGAAAAGATGTCAATAGAGTGAAAATCAAGCGAAAATATTCTCTCGGGCTCCACGCTCGCCAATCGCCCCCACACAGGAGGTGAATTCGAATACGAAAAGTAAATTATATTTTTCCTACTTGTCCATGAAGTGGCTGGCATAATTAGGCCTCGAAAGATATTAACAGTCATTTGAATTATCAAACATGAGCATTAACACGAAGTGCATCGTGGATTCTCTACATTCAATAGGAAATCACTTCTCATGTGATGAAAAATGAGCATTAGCTATTGTTTGTGGGAGATTGGAAGACATGGGTCACCCAATGTCTACATTAAGGTGCTACTTTAGAAAGCTAGGGTAAAGGCATACTTTTTAGAATGTCTGTTGATAGTGCACAAGAGAGAGAGGGGGAGGGGGAGGGGGGTCCCTCCAATTTGGAAGATGGAGGGGCTTGATTTGATGTGGACGTATTTCGAATATCTTGGAGGCATTAGTCACCAGCCTAAGCTTCTCCTCCTCTTCCTTTAGGTTGTCCTTACTCTTTTATAATGTTCCGCATGGTATTTCTTTCTCGACTCGAATTGATTCCATCTCGAATCTTTTTCTGTGTATGGGTCAAATGGCGGACTGATCCTCAAGTGAGATTGGAATCGCTTAGGATCCAGCCAATTCAATAGTTGCGGCGCTATGCTATTGGGATTCTCTCTTAATTATCATCCCTTACAGAAATAAGGTTGGTTCGATTATTCTTACAAATATTATAAGTAACTTTGTTAGAAAATACCCGACTCGTAGAAAGTCTAATCCAAAAGTTTAAATTAATAGGTGGAGGAAGACCACATGTAAATGAAGAACATAAAAACCCTAGAGTCAAAGCAATGCGAGATATTTCAATAAACCTCACCAAACCTCGATCTTCTCATCTTCTTTTTCTCAATTTTTTCGTGAAGATCGAAGAGGGTAAATGTCATGCCTTGTGAGTCTTGGTTGTGGTCATCCATCCTTAGTTCATGTCATCAATTTTTATAATATTGGGTAGGGGGATAGGTTTCAGGATGGGCCGGTTCCCACCTTGGAACCAAAAATCAGACCAGACAAGGTCGGTTTCCCGTCTGTAGATCCTCGAACTGACCCTATCCATTGTGGAACCAGCAATTGGTGGTATCATATTTTTTAAATATTTTTTATTTTCTTTTCGAATATTCCTAAATATACTTAAAGTTATTTTAGTGTAGGGTGAAATTACTCATCACACAGAAGTTACTAGTACAAAAAGAGATTGCTTCCATAAATAATGTGTAGTTTTTGCCATTGCTGAATAAAAAAATAATATACTTTTGAGCTGGTTCCGCCGGTCCGATTTCGCCCTAGGAATCGAAAATCGGACCAATCCCCATGGAAATCACTCAAAATCTGTTCATTCAGTCCGATTTAGTTCTCGGTTTGATCGAGATCGATACATACCCCTAATACTGAGTTCCTTTCTTGTTTCAGGACAAGACATCCACGTAATGTGCGCTGCTATCAATGGCTTGCGTGTACCATCGGATGATGTTTTCGGTGAGCAATCAAATTTTAAGTTCAAGTCTTATCTGTGACATGCACTAGTCAACTATCAAAGTTTATCCCTAGATCCTGATGTATATTGACGAAGACCAGAGTTCCGCCGCATTACAAAAGCATATGCTTTCGACAGGGTGCAGTCTGACGGGGCATCAATGATCATCCCATATTTGACTTTGGATGTGAGAAGGATTAATGCCTCATAAACCTAATTATAATGCTATTTATAAACAAAAGAATAGATTAAATTAAATTAAATTAAATTGATTATCGCTATTCCATTAGTTAGGAAACCGTTCTTTTGTAAAGTTATCCAGACACGAGATCATGACGGATAATTCGAGAGTATTTCTAAAACGCCTCCCTCCATCGCGTGTGAGCTACGAGTTATACGTGGAAAATGAAATGCATATTGCATAATATGAACGTAATCTCGTTTGTGGCTTGACTACCATGTCGTGCCATCTCTGTGTCTTTACCAAAAGTCACGACAAAACGCTCTTCCTTAGAAGTGTGGGGAAACGTGCCAAGTCGAGCGTCGGTTTCTGAATTAATCGTGTTGCGTCGGGTTCGAACAGTGAATTTTTGTCAAGCTCGGGTGTTGTTATTATGCCAAGCCGATAATTTTCACCCCTAATCAAGTCAAACAGATGAGGGAAAACAAGGTGAAATATCATAAGGAACACATGGATTTAAACCATTGACACGCTGAGGGAAATGATTTTCTGAAATTAATTTTCTTATCTGTATATCAAGCACTGCTCGCAACACATTCCTATTTCCATTATTATGTCTCCCAAAAGTTCATAGATCTTCACGAACTTGTGGAATGATTCGGACAATGACGCGAAGGGCAGCGCACAACCCCCGTCGATGTGATCCGTGGATCGTTAGAACTTCGGACCGCGATGTAAGAGTTTTCCTAATGTGGGCGACATTAATTGATAATTGTAATTGACGTATTACGGTGTAATTACTGTATACGGGTTTGGTCTAATAAAGGTGAGATATAAGGTTTCTTAATCAGTCTAATATGGGCCTGGCATGTGTGGGCCGAGTTGAGCCCGGCCCGTAATGAGAGGGCCCGGCTCAAAACTCTATAAATAGCGCTAAAGTCTCTCCTCTAACCCTAACACACTCATAACTCGCATAAAGGATTCAGAGACAAATTCTCTGTGCGAGGGCCGCCTCATTGAGCCAGGGATTCAGAGGGTGATAAAGGAGAAGGACTTCAGCTGCGGATCGTCGTATTCCGCATTCAAGAACGATGGATCCCAAATCAGGTACACAAACTTCTTTACCCTCTATGTATGTTGTAGATCTAGCTATGACGATCCTAGGGAGCCGCCCGAGGTAGGCGGCTGACAGCTGGCATCAGAGCCGCCGTAGACTTAGATCCGCGCATGCTGTTCTGGCTCGTTTTTTGAAATTTGGCCGGATAAAAGTGGACATAAAGCATATGGCTGGATTCGTCTCGGAAAAACGAACGTTTTAAGTGGTCGTGGAGCTCCGACGGACGTCGGACGGAGCCGCACGCGCCGACACGCGTTCAGGTGGTGTTGGGCGCGAAATCCACGCGCCTCACGTGCCTGACACACGTTGGTAATGCGCCCCTACGCGCGCGCGCGCGCTGGCACGCGCCGGCAAGCGTGAGCCGCGCGGGCGCGTGCTCCTCACGCGCCTGGGTGACGTCATGGATGACATCACCCGCGCGCCAGATGACGTCATGGATGACGTCACTAGCGTGCGGCCCACTCCGGGTCGCGCGACCCGGGACCCGACCCGTTGACGCCCGTTGACCCGCGACCCGCACCCTGACCCGACCCAGGATCCGACTCGACCCGGGACCCCATGGGTTGAACCGGTCAACCGGTCGGACCGGGACGTTGACCGGTTCGGACCGTTGACTGGTCAGACCGGTCCGTTGACCGGTCCGCGGAACACCGCGCGTGCGCTGCACGCGCCGAAGCTTATGGTGGCGCGTGAGGGAGCGTCCGGTGTCCGTTTTGGATGTTCTTGGTACCAGCGTGTCCGTGTTAAGGAGCTCTACATTGTGGTTGTTTTAAATTACATTTTTGGTGCTTTTAAGGAGGTCAAAATGCTTATGGAACCCTTTATATACATGTATGTTTGGGGTATTTGTGCATTTTTTCCTGTATTTTCTTAAGTTTTTGAAAATACATAAGGTAGCCTACATGTATATCACCACATAAGGTATATGTAGAGCTTAATTCGTTGATTGCATGTATAAGAGGTTAACATGTATCAATGATTGGAACAATGTCGTTAGCATAACATGTTGATTTTAATGATAAATGGCCCCTGTTTTGAGGACTAAAATCACATGTATAAGGTAAATGTGAGACATAAAGTTAATATCCTTGGTGTGAGTGATTTTTAAAGATTTAATTGGGTCGTGACCGCCAAAGTGGCACACTTGATTGGGTTTGAGAAATATATGTCTCACATTGAGGGGGTGTCTCCTGTTCTAATATGTGCTCATACTCCTAAAGGGGGTGATTATGTATTGGTTTATGGAGGGATACATGTACAGCATGCATTGGGGATTGACTGATCATAATGGTTCACCTGCCCAAAGGTGGTGAATTCGCGAAAGATTGGAATATATTCTCATGGCCGTTATCATGTAAAGAGTATACAACTGCATGTCATATATTCTGCCCAAAGGTGATTATGTGATGATGTATGTAACTCTTAGGAGGGTACTCACATTATGCTAATAGTAAACATTGTTTGTTTTTTAGTCACTTTTTCTGTGAACGGCAACTCCCTTAGTATTGAGGTTCTTACTGGTTCAAACTTTAAGAGATGAAAAGAGGATTTTCTGTTTGGGATGGAACTGGCAGATGTTCATATTGCTCTTGCTAAGGATAAGCCGTCGGATTTGACTGACGACAGTACGGAACCTGAAAAAGCAGAATTGGCTGCTTGGGAAAAGAGCAATAGGATTTGCTTGTTATCGATGAAGTGATCCATTCAGGAACATTTGAAAAGTAGTCTGCCAGCTGACTGCACTGCTAAAGAGATGTTGGAAGCCTTGGAGGCTAGGAACCGTGTCTCGGCTAATGCTGAAGTGGGGATACTTCAGCAAAGACTCTCCAATATAAAGTATGATGCTTCTGCTGAGGTAAGGGATTACGTCCTCAGGATGGTAGATGTGCAGACAAAACTTAGAGCACTTAACGTTCCCATTCCTAATGCTTGCATTGTGCATCAAGCACTAAACACCCTTCCACCTGATTTTGGGATTATAAAAACTAATTATAACTCCCAAGATGAGGCTTGGTCAATTAATGACCTGATAGCTAGAGTGGTGGCAGAGGAAGGGAAACTTAAGAAAGAAAGAGAGCATCTTGCCTATTATGCCTCAAGTTCAAGCAACAAAAGGGGTAAAGGGTTCAAAAGTCGTACTCATAAAGGAACTCGTCCAACCACCAGTCAACTTAACATGTTGGGTCCTAATAAGGCATCCTCTCAGAAGAATAGTGGCCTGTGTTACTTTTGTGGAAGGAAAGGCCACATGAAGAAGGACTACAATAAGTTTAAGACTTGGTTATCTAAGCGTGAGCATAAAGGTATTGATTCTTTGGCTCTGGTTTGTGAATCCAATTTATCTG
>BCNH02000011.1:18852568-18863886 GCA_001662345.2 Metrosideros polymorpha var. glaberrima | reverse complement strand
CTACTGACCATATCTTGATTTTTTTTCTTTTTTTCTGGATGTGGGTCCATTCAGCTTCCTTTTTGTGACTCATTGTTCCTCTTCTTTTCTTCCCTTTCATTTTTTATGTACTATTCAGATGAGAGATGAATGAAATTTCTTTCTGTTAATGGCATAGCAGAAGCTGTCTCCTGGATCTGATATTGCCAACAATTTAACCCAACGAAGGCTTAAGTTTTGGGTCACAGGCGAGAATGCCATCGCCCCACCTCGAATAATCGAGGAAAATAATCCGACTTTTGTCAAAACTAGACAAAGAGAGATACTAGTGTTCGAGAATATATATATATCACCATTAATTTACCAACAAAATTACCGAGATGATCATCATCTCGAAACATCATGAAATAAGCAATGGACTATTCTTTGGCAATGCATTCCAAAAGAACCAGACTAAAAATGAATATATGGCAAGTACATTACTCCTGATGTTCTTTATCGGGATGTGATATCTCAAGCAGGTGCAATCGAGACTTTATCGACCTCGACAATGTATTCTAAGGTCGAAGACGGAGGAATCTGGACCCCCGTGCCCAAATTGGCGCCCTCCTCTCCATACCCTAAACTTGGAGGAACTATTACTCTCCTCTTACCTCCTGCCTTCATCGATCTCAAAACGTACTCTATTCCTTCGCACACTCCTTTACTGTATGGCCTCGACCCCATCACTAGTGCCAGCGGCTTCTTATCACCCTCGAATGTGTCGACAAAGACTTTGCCACTTCCTTCTATTTTCCCCTTGAGATCAATCACGACCAAGTCCCCTGGCCTCGGCGATGCGCCGCCACCGACTCGAAGTTCATAGTACCTGATTTATTTGCAGGTATAAGGTATAAAGAAGAGATCAATTCATGGTCCTCAAGGCTTGCAAAACTACTAATTCAAGAGGTCAAAATTACAGAGCATGAAGCGTACCTTATCCCATTAGGCAAAACCACTTCTTCTTCCTTCTCGACGTTCCTGTAAAATGACAGCTGCGTGAGCTGCTTCAGATCATGAAGAAACGGATCGTGCAAAGTAAGGCAGGTTCTGTAAAGAACTGGGCTCTCGAAATACTGTTTAATCATTTTACAGCAAGCGGTTCAGTGTCTTGAATCGGCAATTCCTAAATCAAAACTCTACTAAAATGCCAGTAGCCTCAAAAATCACATTCTTCTGTCTTTCTCATTGCCTGGAGATAGAAGCTTAGTTAGGAGTTGGTATCGTGAAGCAAAAACTTTAGGCCCAGTGACAGTGTCGATGTCCAAGAATCAAGAACAAGATCACACCCACTTGGCCACACAATTGGCGAAACACTTTCGTCTTTCGCCGATTGTGTGTTAACTTTAAATTGTGGCTTAAGAAAGGATGGTTTCACTTCAAGTGATGGTAGATTTACGAATAGAAGTCCACCACTCATACTAATTTTGTAAACCAATCCAAGAACACCCAGCATTAGTCTTTGAATTTAAATCCTTAGCTATCACTGCTGTTGCACTCTCTATTGCAATGTATTTACTTTTGCACTAGCTATTCTCATCACCATCGAAGAAACGAGCAGCGAATCCAAACACATTTATATAGCTTCGAAGCATCAACAGGCGAAATTCAAGAACGACCACTGCCACAAACCTCGTACTGGCTTCCTGCTCCGAAACTTCGAGGCGGGTCTTGATCTGCTCGGAGACGACGCCCACGGCCAAGAACGCCGCCCAAGCAAGGCCCGCGCCGAGCCCGAACCGCCGGGTCAGGGAACTTGCGATCCAGTCCGTCGACTCGACCGTCGTCCTCTTCTTCTTCTGAGGCTTGAACGAGACCGGCTGGGGCTGCTCCGACGAGGCGGCGCTCAGCTGCTGAGGCGGAGGCGGCGACGGCGGCTGCGACGGCGTATTCGGCAGCGGCGGAGGATTCTGCGGGGATGGTGAAGAGGAAGAGAAGTTCAGAGTTCTCGTGATAGGGCGGGGGAGAAACGGAGGGGAGCTAAAGAAAGTGGCCATTCTGGATTTCTTCTCTCGTTCGCTGTGGAGTGAGGCTACAGAAATCTTGGCTCTTTGATATTTTTTATGATTGAATGTTTGTGTGACGAAGGACGAGCCGACGAGGAGGTAATTTGGAGGGGCCCATCTTATCCGCACTTCTTCTTCTTCTTCTTTCCATCATTAAAATGGACAATCGTTTTGCACGATCTTCAAAAAAATTTTACCTTTAACCTTGACTCTCCAAAAATATAGACTCAACCTTACTCTTTTATCCCCAGAAAGTAATGAAGAAGTACTCTTTCCTTGGTGCTGACTAAAGTTCATGCAAACTGCATGGGCTGTTGAATCTTGCTTCAATGCCTCGTCCAATTTTTTATGATGTTTGGCCTCTTCTTATGAGTGGCCTACAAATTGAATTCTTTCTCATCTCCATCTTCTTCGCGGAACGAATGCCGAAGGTATGTTCAGACTCCACGGATTTGTGAATGTGTGATCCTCGTGGGAAACGATTCCAACCCATGATCATGGCCGGTACCTCTAGTTATGAAGATTTCTAAGACAAGCCCACGAAATGGGTCGGAGACGCCATTGTTGAGCTTGCAAGCTCCTACCGAAAAAGCCCTTTATAGAATCACAGGATCGAGCTGATCGATTCTCCGTCTTCGACTCGTCTCCACGCCACGTCTCTGTACTCCTGATCATCCACCATATTCCGTGGTAATGAATTCCCATCTTTTCTTCCCTGTATAGAATCAAGGCATTCAAGCTTAGTTTCAGTTGGCGACATATAGATTCCTAGTGAAATTTCTGTTCTGATGTTGGTTTGGCTTAATGCAAGGCAATTTGAGCGATATGTTCATCAGATGACTAAAATGGGATGCTTGCAGATGATACACCAATCAATTGAAGCACCGAAGGTGGAAGGGGGTCCAACAGAGCAATCCTTATCTTCACATATCAGACATTCAGTCACAAGGCCTTCCTCTCTCACCGTCTCAGGAAATTAACTGATCAAGGACAGTTTCTTGCCTCTCCCCAGGGCACCCACTCTCTCTCCCAAACCAGCACATTCCTCGGCCCGGTCGAGAAGACCAACGCGAGCAGACACAAGAACTGGTCTTGCATCCGTCCTGTGATAGCCAAAACGACGGCAAGAAGAAGACACGAGGGAAGCCCATCTGGCGTCGAGTTCGGCCCTTGAAGCTGAAGCAAGAAGATCTGAAGGGATATGCAGGAATGTAGGCGACAACGGGGGGTCGACCACCGAGAGTCTTAGGAAAACCAGATCGACTGGCGCAACAGATCAAGATGAAAGGCAAAGGAATCGACGTTCATAGGAAATTCAACATCAACGCGGGCTTTTAAAACTGGGCTGTTGGTCGCAAGTTCTAGTAGCACATACTGGTAGGCACAACTTCACACGACCCATCCTATTGTCTCTCAGCTAAACTTGTTCTTGTAGCTTCTATCCTTCAGACAGTTGACATATTTTCTAGTGGAATTCTTGGGTTGTTGGTGGTGGTGATTTTGACGATAATCATCCAGAGTTATAAATGTTCATCAATGATTTGAGGGTCTCACGAGTCGACGGCCTTCATCATGGGGATAGTTTTCTCCATAAACGACATCGGATAAGGTTTGCTTCAGACTCGGTATTCAAGTGCTCTTCAAGCAGTGTCCCAATCACTGTATGATTATCTTCTCAACGAGGATCGCCTGCTGTTCATGTCACCATGTTCATATCCACCTTGATCCTTGAGCAGGGAAGCTCTCTTGCATCAGTAGCGCGAATCAAGCGCCGGGGGCGATTTCGGAACATCGTGAAAGGACAGCACACACCCTCTCCACGTCACTCTCTCTCTCTCCCTCCCTCCCTCTGTCTCTGTCTCTGAGAACACATATCTTCAATAATGTCGCGACAGCTCGGTCGAGATTGGAGCAGCAGCAGCAGGTCAAGTGCTGGTGATCCACACAATTCGTGTTTGATTCTAAATGGGGGGCAAAACTTTCGTGGACGGCGTTCGTCGCTGGTTCAATCGTCGCTCGTCCACGACTATCCCGAACAACCCCCACGACCAAAATAGCGGCAACGGTTACGGCAACTCCCGTTATGGAAAGCGTCGCGTGCCCTTGAGCGAATCTCACGCTCGATCTCCGAACGGTGGGGGCGACGACAGCGAGGGCAGCGGACAAAAGGAGAATCTCGCGATCGTTGAGGACTTTAGCATCTCCGGATTGTCTCTGATCAAAGTTCCGAAACGGACCCACTTCAATATGGCGGTCGATTCTCAGAAAAAGGTTCCAGATTGACCATTCTTTCTTCGACCCTTTGTTCATCTGATCTGCGTTCATCATTCGAACCATCATTTTCCCTTGCGCTTTGCTCGTTTTGAATGATCTTGTTTGGTCTTTGATTTTCTTTTGGTGATTGAATGGCGGATTGGGCGGGGGAGAAGAGAGCTTCGCAGATAATGCTTTCTTTGAACTTGGTAGCACATACATTGCAGAGAAACTAGAGGGAAGGATTGTGAATTTTTTGGACTTTTACTGATTCAATGTCTGTCACTATTGTTTGGTGGATTAGTTTTATCAATTTGTATAAAGAGAATGCACACCCCCATGTCTGGGCTAGATGGAGGGGCTTTTACAGGTTCCTCTCTTTATTCATCGTTCATTGGCTGGACAACACGGTACCATTGTCACATCAGCAATTCAGCATCATTTAGTCCCAGTACGTTTTTTATTGTGAGCTAATGTGGAGAATTGACAAATTCTCATGGTGGGGTTGCTGGTGGAACTGAATCTGATTAAAACGATTTGTTTATTTCCCGTGCATTCCTCTATTCATTGTAGATTAGGCAATGACTGGTGATTTGTGCAGGGAACTCCTGAAGCAGATTTTTTTACAGAGTATGGTGAAGCTAGTCAATATCAAATTCAAGAAGTTATTGGGAAAGGAAGCTATGGTGTGGTTGGTTCAGCTATCGATACCCACACTGGAGAAAGAGTTGCAATTAAGAAAATCAATGATGTTTTCGAGCACGTTTCTGATGCCACTCGCATTCTCAGAGAAATAAAGCTCCTTCGGCTGCTTCGTCATCCAGATGTTGTGGAAATCAAGCATATCATGCTTCCTCCCTCACGGCGGGAATTCAGGGACATATATGTTATATTTGAGCTGATGGAATCAGATCTTCACCAAGTTATTAAGGCGAATGATGATCTTACTCCTGAGCACTATCAGTTTTTCTTGTACCAGCTTCTTCGTGGTCTAAAATATATTCACGCCGGTTGGTAAATTTTCATTAGTTCTTTTCGCTTTTAATGCCCCCACCGGGAACTTACTGTTGTCAATTGATCCTTTGCAGCTAATGTTTTCCATAGAGATCTAAAACCGAAAAATATTCTTGCTAATGCTGATTGTAAATTAAAGATCTGCGATTTTGGGCTTGCCCGTGTATCCTTCAATGATGCTCCATCGGCTATATTCTGGACTGTTAAGTATCTTCCTGCAGATCTCCCTCCATGAACTCTGATTCTTTGACTATGCCATCCACAATGGTATATCCCAGCTAAACTTATGTTTTGTCTCAGGATTATGTTGCAACTCGATGGTATCGAGCTCCGGAGCTCTGTGGTTCTTTCTTCTCCAAGGTAAGCTGGATTATACGTTAATTATCTCTAGTTTTTGTTGGTGGCAGAAGCAACATGGTCCTCTTTCCGTTGAATATTTTCCTCATAGATAATTTTCTGGCTTTCATGTCCATCCTCCTGTTTGTTCAATATATTTTTTCTGGACATTTTCTGCATGATAGCTGTGACTTACCCACCCCACTATATCTTGAGCCATAATGCAGAGAGTAAGAATATTGATCCTTTCTCATTTAGTGGGGGATGTACATTGGTAAAAGCATTCGCAGTTAGTTACCTTGTGATGTGCAAGGCTGTTTCACTTTCAAAGATTTCATTGTTCTGGCTAACCCTGCAAAAGCAGGTAAATATTTTCCGTTGGAGGTATTTCTTTCTTTGTATGAGCCCGGTGCAGTTGCCTCCTGCTAAATTTTTGTTGGTACACTATCCCCAAATATGTAATGCAAACTACAATTTGCTGCAAAAGAGATAAAGACAAACTTTTAGGCTTTTCTGAGAAGCAAATTTTTCTACTCCTGTCTTGCAGTGGACTGAAAACATGTCCACACATTTTGTGTTTTACTCACCCCAAACCTTCGTTTCCTCTAAAGACAATCAATTTTAGGTTTTGTGTCTTCTTTATCGTCTTATGCTTATTGTCATAATTCCTCTATCTTTTATGTATCTTGCTGTGTGAAGTGATGTTTGAAGAGTCTTGATTCTGACATTGACATGGAGGGGGCATTTCTCTAGCCCAGTCCATGTATGTATAGATTATTGGATTAATAAAAGAGGCTGTAACAGACAGTGCGCCTACCTGCAAGCACAGTTATTGCATGTTGTTCTCATTCGTATTTGTGAGCTTTTACACTCTTGTGAAGTATGCCTGGGAATTTTTATGGAAGTCAGCTGAGTTGAGTGATGTTTGAAGAGTCTTAAGTCAGCATGCTCCGGCTTAACACATGCTGATAGAATCGTCTTTACCTTGTAATTTTCAGTACACCCCTGCTATTGATATTTGGAGCATAGGATGCATATTTGCAGAAATGCTCACAGGAAAACCGCTATTTCCTGGGAAAAATGTGGTGCATCAACTGGATCTGATGACTGATTTGCTTGGCACTCCTCCTCCTGAAGCCATTGCAAGGGTTAGTTGCTATTTATGATGAACATTTGTCACTTTTAGACAAAGTAATTTTATTGTGTATGACATTCATTTGTACAAGATGCTTACACGTTCTTTGTATCCAAACATGCACAAATACACATACATGAGCAACTATGCAGTATGCATACCACAATTTGGCATACATCATACTGTTCTAATGTTTGTTTACTGAGGTATTTTTGTTCTAGTGGTATTCTCCTCCCCTGAAATAACTTTTTCCGCGATTGGCAGATTCGGAATGAAAAGGCTAGAAGGTACCTTAGTAACATGCGGAAGAAACAACCTGTTCCTTTCAAACAAAAATTCCCTAATTCAGATCCACTGGCTCTTCGCCTGCTGGAGCGCCTTCTTGCATTTGACCCTAAAGATCGTCCAAATGCTGAAGAGGTTGTGGAAATATGAAGTTACATATCCATTTAATTCCCCTGAAAAGTTACAAGTCTTTGTTGTTGAGTATATATACTCACGGTATCAATAATACCTATGTTTACAGGCACTAGCTGATCCTTATTTTCATGGTTTGGCCAATTTGGATCGTGAACCATCCGCTCAACCCATCTCAAAACTCGAGTTTGAGTTCGAGAGAAGAAAACTGACGAAAGATGATGTCAGAGAATTAATTTACCGTGAGGTATTCGTTTAAAAATAATTGTTTCCTCACATCTTATAGCTTTTGTTATCATTGCTAACTATCTGTCATCTTGAGTTGTACAGATATTAGAGTATCATCCTCAGATGCTCCAGGAGTATCTTCGTGGGGGAGATCAAATAAGCTTCATGTACCCAAGGTCTGCCAGATATCTCAACTATTTGAACTTGCAAATATTCTAGGATCTTCAAGAGAGAGAGAGAGAGAAATGAAGACCACACCTTTACTCAATGACTTGATAGAAAGAGTACATAAGATGGCTCTGTTTATAGAGCATGAGAGACTCTCAAAACCCTAATTATCTTATTTATGACACCTGCTAACTAAGTCCTAATACCCCTAAATATACTTAAACAGAACCCAAATCTGTATTTAGAGAAGTGCTTACAGGTATTGTGTTGTACCAATTACTTGCCAACTTGTTTGCACTTTCTGGATATTCTGTCGTTTTCTCTGCTTGCGCTTAGCTAACTCAAACTAATTACGACTTTGATCATCATCATCATTGCTTTCATTAGAAAGAAAAAGAAGGGAGGTAGAATGGCTTTCAAACCTGTAAATCGGAGTGAAGTTTTATAGAAGAAAACATTCAATTATTCGTGGTTGAATGTATCACGTGAACTGATGAGTTTGTTCACAGGACATTGAAAAGTTCGGTGTACTTCTGTCTAGCTATCGTTAAAAATGCTTAAAACAAGTTCTCCGGGTAATGGATGAAATGTCATCAATCTCTTCACTTTGTGTCAGTGGTGTTGATCGATTCAAGCGACAGTTTGCCCATCTGGAGGAGCATTATGGTAAAGGTGAAAGAAGCATTCCAGTCCTAAGGCAAAATGCTTCATTGCCGAGGTATGTTCAAATTTTGCATAAGCAATGATGTTTCTAGATGTAAGAGACAGAATGGATATCTTTGCGATGTGCTTTAAATCCATTTATGCACGTTATTTACTGCGACATGCTTTCCTTTAGGGAGAGAGTTTACGAACCTAACAAAGATGGCGAGAAGCCAGGTGCCTCTGTTGCCATCAGCCCTCCAATGGCAGCGCAGCAGTCTAATAATATGGGGAATCCCAATTCGGATGCACAACATGAGCCCAACCAACCAAATAGTACACGTTGCTTATTGAAGAGTGCTAGCATCAGTGCTTCCAAGTGCATTGGCGTTAAGGGAAGAAAAACCGAGGTGTGTTACTTCAATTTGATTCATTTTACATGTTTTGACAAGTGCTAATATTTCTCGGCTGGACAATGATGATGGTTTGCTATGCTGTCTTTAGTAGAAATGCAAAGATGACAAAGTTACATAAATTTTGAGCACGACGTGCAGTGCGATGGAGTTTTTCTTTTTCTCTCCAGTTTTTTCAGAACCTTGTTGAACTGACATTTAAGGAGCGACATCTTTGTTTCTTAATCTGTTAAGCTAATTATTGCACAACCTTAATCGATTTCTTTGACACTTTCATGGCTCACCAGTTCGCTTTAGTAATTCAAGGACTCAAATCTTGCCCCATTTCTCATTGGACGTGTACTTTTCCGATATGCCGTGACTGTAATCCACCAACTTACCTACAGCAATGGTTTCTCTCAGTTTCTATCTTCTACTCATATAACTCGTTCATTTTCATTGACAGCATGAGGAGGCTGAAGTGAATGACGAGACTATTGATGGGTTGTCTCGAAAGGTCGAGGCTCTCCATGCTTCATGACTTCAACTCCATTCAAGAAAGGGATCACCGAGCAGCTCGTGGCCGGTGGTTATCGCCAAAGAATAATGCTCAATACTTGTCACAATTCGCGATCCCTTTTCGTGCAGGTAGACCTAAAAATATAACTTTGTACCCTTTAACCCTTTGATTCAGCAATCCAGCATGAAGCAGGAACTCTCTCCTATTCCGTGAAACGCCGGTTTTGTTATTGAACTATAGAACTGTGCCGTTTTGTTTTGCAGCGCTCTGCGTGACGGAGAAGGAAGTTTTTGATATCGAGATAGAGAATTTTGCATAGGAATACATACATGGACGTGCTTTGGCTGTCATGTATATCAATTTCCTAATGACAATTTGTTTGGAGCCCTTACTTGTACAGATGGATAATTCAGTTGATTTACAAAGTTAATCCTTTTTTTTTTCATCATATGTTGCAATTTATGGGGCACCTCTCAGTCTCAGAGAGATTGATTCGCAATAATCACTCCTCCAGCTTGTTGACAGCTAGATCCATAATTGGCGCCGCTGAGATCTAATAATCCAATCTCATCGATGATTGGGTCTGATGAGCTAATCGCCACGAGGTAGTTGGAACTCCTAGTTCTCATCCAGATGAGCAAGTTTCCTCGAAAAGATTGGATTTGCCTGGTCCAGCCGGGAATTCCATTTCTTCTTTCCCGTTTCAAGCAGGAAATCTTCTTGAGTTCCCGACATGCACCAAGCGAATTCAATCCATCGGGGAGCAATCATGTAGTTCTGGACCAGCGAGAGAAAGAACTGGCGCAAAACCCAATTTGAATTCTCACGGAAAATTGGCGCAAAACAAGCTGATCTGATTTCGAGTAGCCGAAAAAGTAGACAGAGCAATTTTGGAGATGTATATCAAAATAAACCATACAAAGCCCGTATTTATAAGTCGCCAGGCATTAAGTAGGGCAATCTCCTTCGATTTCCCCTCAAATGCTCTTTAAATGCTTCACCAATAAGCTTCCCGCTTTTAATGGTAGATATGATCCCATTGCAAATTTGGTCATTTATTATCCGATTCTAAGTCAACGATGGACCGAAGCGACGCTGCCGCCGGCAGGCTCTTGGCTACCAGGCGCTTGGTTTGATTTTAGCAAACCTTTTATCTTTTATATATCCCCTCATTCCCTAAAAAAACAGCCAACTTTGGATTGAATCTCAATTCTTCCTTGAACCTTCTTTTTTCTAAAACAAACCTCCAACTTTCACTCGAGTCTCAAATCTACCCACGCATCCGAAAATCGCCATTGATTTCTTCAAAATTATCAACATCAAGGCTGATTAGAGGTTCCTTATCAGAACCTGCATTTTCATCAAAACCCTCACATTTGTATGGAACAACAGCAGACTCCTAATATTGATAATCTTAGAGAAATCAGTGGCAATTTTTGGGCGCGAGGGTAAATTTGGAACTAGAGTGAAAGTTGGGGATTATTTTTCAACAAAAAAAGAGTTCATAACATAATTGGGATTGGTTCTAAAGTTATGAATTTTTTAGGGAATTATCCCTTGTATGTAAATAATTGTGGGTTTTTTGTTAGGTGATGGTACCTATAATATGGCTTTAGCCGTCAATAAATTAAAATCCCCATTTTTACATACACGAGAATGATATCACAATAATTTAACGATCATTTCTAAAAATAATATCACCATTATCGATATCATAATGTGATTTAGGGTGGATTTGGTTCAGCATTCACAATGAGTTTTCAACATTCAAAGCTTCTTAAGGAAATGTTGTGATGTTTGGTAAACAACTTTTGGTCAAATTCTGGCCTTTGGAATGCTGAATAGCATTTGGCTTTCAGCATTCCCAAAATTGAACCAAACCCACCCTTAATTCTTTGAGTAGGGTTATGTTTTTTGTTTAATTAAATTTGAGATCTAAGGATGTGAATGGAATTCATAATCTATAAGGCTGCGTTTGGTCGTTAGGATAAAAGGCATGATAGGATATGTTATATCATATCATGTGTTTGATAGGTATTTAGGATAGGATAAAGGGGGATATAGAGGAGATAAAATTATCCTAGGGGGGAGGTGGGATAAGGTGAGATAGGATTTCATTTCCCTTTCTCTCCCCCAACCTCTTTGCCACCACCCTTTGCCATCGCCCTTTGCCATCGCCCTTCGTCATC
>BCNH02000011.1:18834249-18852462 GCA_001662345.2 Metrosideros polymorpha var. glaberrima | reverse complement strand
GACCGACTGCTCGCCTGCCTGTTGCCGCCGCCGACCGACCGCCTCTAACCAGAATTCTCTCCTCCCAACCTTCTTGCCACTGCTCTCCATCGTCACCCATTCTCACCATCATTGTCGGCTGCCTGTCGCCACCATCGGCCACTGACCACCATCGCCATCAACTAACCACTTCTAACTATAATTCTCTCCCCCTAACCTCCTCGCCGCTGTCGCCACCAAAGCCTCACAGATAGCTATTTTGAGGAAAAAAAATTAAAAAGTAGTCTTAACTTGTTCATCTCTAAGATATCTAACTGTATATCCGACTTTAAATCCACCATTCACCAAACAGTAGATAGGATATGACAAAATCCTAGGATTTCTTATCCTATCCTATCCAGTCCTATCCAAACAAATAATCCGGACAACCAAATGCAGCCTAAGGATTAAATCCTTTGTATCCGTCCACGGCACATTAATGGTGCTCTGGACGTGGTCGACCGGTGAGAAGAGGAGCTGCGATAGAGCCATCGATGAAGAGCCTCTCATCTCCATTTGATACGAAGCATGCCCAAGGGTCTTGAACCAAATTTAAGTTACATAGAACCAAATTTAAGTTACATAGATATTCTCCCCTATGAACCTGAAGCTTTTCAAATCTCTATGACAACACATGACTCTTCATCATCTCCATGTATAAATACGTCTAGAGAATATTATTTACGGCTACTAGTCTGGATAAAAGTCAAGATGTATTACTAACCTGTGTTCGGCTTTTGTCCAAGACAGGATAAGGTCAGATATAAAAAGAATATATGTGGGATTAAGATGGATAAGGGTTATCATATTCATGATATAAAAGTTGTTTTTCTCAAATAACAAATTTCTTAAATTAAAAAATTAATTAAAAAAGAAAATTCAAATTAACAAAAAAATAAAAACAAATTTCATTTTTATTTATTCCTAACAAATATTCAATATATATATGTGATTAGTATTTATTTTTATTACATATTTTACGTGTATTAGTATAGTTTATTATCAAATAAAAAATTTTATTAAGGAACGATGAAATGGAATATAAAAGAAAAGAAATAATAAAAGATAAAAATAATTTTAAAATAAGTAAATAAAAAAGAAGTGGGCAAGAGAGTCGAAACACTATATTTTTTGGAATTGTGAAGGTGAACTATCATGTTTTCTTTCTCTTACTAGATTTGGCATTGGCTGGCTGATCCACCTTGTTGATATTACTGTCCGTTTACATCTCTTATCATAGTCAAACCTGTGGCTCTAAAATGTTGTAATGAGATCCTATACTGTTTAAGATTTACATTATACAATAATCATGGATTGATTGACGGAGGTTATTTCCGTTTATACATTTGTAATTTTTTTAGTAGTGAATTGTGAGAGATTCTTACCATCTTAGTTTGTGCATTTTTAGGTTCATTTACACTATATGCCATTCATAACCAAACAATGAAAATGATAAAATATGAATATATTTGGCTTTATTAATGCGATTCACTGTACAATGGATATGATATAACAAATTTCTTGAATTTCATATCATACCTTATTCAGTCCTATTTTGATTAGAAACACAAACAACCAAGAAAATGCTAATAAATCTTGCCTAACCTAAATACTTCGGGTGGGTTTGGTTCAGCATTTGAAATAAACTTTCAACTCGGAAGCTCTTTTACAAAATGCTAAACTGTTTGGCAAATTTTTTCAATGAAGCATTCGGCCAAATGTTAGCCTTGGAAATGCTAAAATATTCAATGCTGGATGGACTAGCATTGACCATTCAGCCTTGAGCATTCAGCCTTCCCAAGACTAACATTTGGTCAAATGCTCCCTTGGGAAAATTTGCCAAACAATTTAGCATTTTGCAAAAGAGCTTTCGAGCTGAAAGCTCCTTCCAAATGCTAAACCAAACCAACCCTTCCTCTTCTTGGCCAAACATGACAAACCCTCATTGACTTTTCTAGAATGTTCCTCTACAAGTTCCAAGGCTCGAAACTGGCTCCAAAACACCAATTTGAATTTGAATCAAATCGATTTAGAGCTGAGTCTTGGTTTTCAGAAACGTGGAGCATTGTCCGCTCCATCTATAATATGAACTCCCTCTACAGCGCAACCTATCTATACTGGACGATTTTACCAAATCCCAAACTGTTCTCCGTCCTTCCAAGCAAGTAAATGTACTCGTCTTATCAAAGTTGTCCTTCTATTTGATCCGCCCATGCACCTTGACGCCCTAGCTTGTTCATCAAAACCCAAAAATCGTGTCAACTCTAATACGTTCCACCCAATATCTTACTTTCCATTTGCAAAGTAACGAAGCTCTTCATTAGCATAGACATCTTACTGTTATGCAGAGGTTGGTCATCGTCGAGATGTTTTCCCAACATAAAGGAAGAAGAAATCGCGATGTATTTAAAACAGAAAATGAATGGGAAAAGTGTCAAAAAAGTCCTCAAACTATTACATTTGTGTCAATTTAGTCATAAACATTTTAATGATATCAATTTAGTCCTAAATCTTTTGACTTAGTACCAATTTAGTCCTCTCGACTAATTTTGGCCGAATTTTACTGACGTGGATGCCAACTGACCTACGTGGCATAGTTGGTGTTGATATGTACATTTTTTAATATTATTTTAATAAATTTCGATTTTTTATTTTTCCTTTATTTTTTTTCTTTCTTTTTTCCTCCTCTTTTGTTCCTCCTTTGCAGCTCATCCGACGGTGGCCACAGCCATGGTCGGTGAGGGCTAGCCATGGCCGACGCAAGGGTGGCCCTCACCCCGCCGACGAGGCCAACCCTAGCCTAGGCAAGGTCACCCTTGCCAGATTTGGCAAGGGTCAGCTACGCCCAGGCCAAGCGGCCTCGCCGGGCGTCACTTGGGCCAGGGCGAGGCCTAGCGAGGGCCAGCCTCGCCTGATTTGGCAAGGCTAACAGCCACCTGGCCTAGGCGTGGTCGACCCTCATCAAATTTGGCGAGGCCAACCCTAGGGCGGCCTCACCCAAGCTAGGGTCGGCCTAGCTGGCGTTGGCCCTAGCCTCGCTGAGGTCAACCGCAGCGAGGGCCACCCTCGCACCAACCATGGCCAACCCTCGCCGGCCATGACCATGGCCACCACCGAAGGAGCTGCAAAGAAGGAAGAAAAGAGGAAGAAAAAAGAAAGATAAAAATATTCAAAAACTATTAAAATATTATAAAAAAAGTCCACGTCGGCATAATTCAACCAAAATTAATCGGAAGGGGGGTTTTCAGGTGAGCTCCAAGATCCGACTCGAGAACCAACTACGCCCCCCCTAAGGGTGAGCATGGGCCGGGTGGGCCGATCCTAAACATGAAACTTGTTCCTGACCTTGTTTTTTTGGTCTGGAAACAGGGTATTTACACAATTTTTTCTTGATCCTGTAACAGCACGATGTAGCTTGAATTCAGGGAATCATCATGTCCTCAAAACATTGTAAAAGTTGCAAAAAAGATATGTTTCACACATTAAATAATATGCACTATGGCTGCAAAAGATTGCTGACTGACCAAAAGTTTGTGAACATAAACAAAACTTTGTCATTTCTGCTAAAGCAGTCCCATCAATTCAGAAAACTATCAGTTACAATAAGTCAAGCTATTACAACCAATATATTTTCCACAATCTATGCCAATAATATTACAAATGGATCAGAAAATGAAAATGTAAGGAGGAAATGAAAACTGCAATCAAGTTTTCTCGGCATGTGCCACAATAAACCAACACAGAATGAGGACAACCTTCAAAGACTGCTTAATCAACCAGAATCAAATTGCAATCAAGTACTGCTTCTTCCTCACTATAGCACCCAACAGTAGACTAAAATCCATGAAGGAAGGCAAAGGGTTTGTCTTATTTACCAAAGCAACATAGGGCATCAATGAAATTTGGACCAGTTTTTTATTTTTTACAAAACTGGTTCTATAAACCGGTCGGGGTGAGCCTTCACCCGAAATCGGTTCCCGAAATTTGAAACTGATTTCCGGACCGATTTGTACGAAACCGGTTCCCGGTCCGGTTGCACATCCGGGAAAGCGTCGAAAAGAAAATCCCGAAATCCACGTGACGCGTTTAGTTGCCACGCACTCTCTTCCTCTTTTTATTATATTTAACCTGAAAATATAAAGTCCCACGCCTTTCGAACTTCCCTCTCTCTCTCTCTCTCTCTCTAACCAGATCTCACTTTCGTTTTCCCCTTTCCTCTCTCTCGCATCTCTGCATCTCCATCTGTACATGCCCTAATCTCTCTCTCTCTAGAAGATGACGCAGCTCGCGGAGACGTACGCTTGCATGCCCTCGACGGAGCGCGGCCGCGGGATCCTCATCTCCGGCAACCCCAAGCCCGGGTCCAACTCCGTCCTCTACGCCAACGGCCGATCCGTCGTCATCCTCAACCTCGACAACCCCCTCGACGTCTCCGTCTACGCCGAGCACGCCTACCCCGCCACCGTCGCCCGCTTCTCCCCCAACGGCGAGTGGGTCGCCTCCGCGGACGTCTCCGGCGCCGTCCGCATCTGGGGCGCCTACAACGACCACGTCCTCAAGAAGGAGTTCAAGGTCCTATCCGGCCGGATCGACGATCTCCAGTGGTCCCCCGACGGTCTGAGGATCGTGGCTTCCGGCGATGGGAAGGGCAAATCGTTGGTCCGCGCGTTTATGTGAGTTTCACTTTTCACTGTTTCCTTCCCTTTTGTCCTATTGGTTGCTTTTCCTGTGGCTTTTTTTTTTTTTATATGGTTCTTAATTGTAATAGATTTTGTAGATGTTATGTAGTTCCGTGTTCTTAATAGGAAAATGAAGGAGATTGTGGGACTCTTGGATCTTTGAAACATGCGGAATGCAAATCTTAGGTTATAGCTTGAGTGAGCTGATCGTATTTGGAAAATTTATTTGCTCGAATGCATCCTTTTTGCCTTCAGTACTTCTTGAGCTCGGTTGATTTGGTGAGGCCGTCAGAATAAGTCTAAGGCACAAGTTCTTGTTCTTCCTAGTCACTTCGCTGCTGATCCGGGTTGAGTGGACTAATTGTATTTCTAAATGAAGGTGAGATGCAGAACCATTGGATGTGGTTTGTTTAAGCTCTTGGCATAAAGAGCAGAAAACTTGGTAGACCAAGTTATGTGTACTCTAGAGGGCAGACTATGTCAATATCTGATTAAATGGCAATGCATGTTGATATTGTGCATGTACATGGATGTCTGGGTAATCTTTTTGCTGCGTATAATCGTGTAATGGTGGAAATTTTCTTTTTTCGGTCTAGGTGGGACTCAGGCACTAATGTGGGAGAATTCGATGGCCATTCACGTCGAGTTCTGAGCTGTACATTTAAACCAACTCGGCCCTTTCGCATTGTGACTTGTGGAGAGGATTTTTTGGTGAACTTCTATGAAGGACCGCCTTTTAAATTCAAGCTGTCTCGCAGGTTTGTTGTTCTTAGGTCATCTGGGTGATGTCTTGCTTGATTAGATTTGAATTGATCTTCCAATAGCAGAGCCTCATTGTGGTCATTCACTTGTACTTGTGCAGTAAAGTCTAGTCCTTTGTATTGGTTGAATTTTCTGTGCCGGTTGAACTCTCAATCCGTGGATTTTTGTTTATTTTCAAATGGATTTATGGTTCAATACAGGTAAATTTTGACTGAAACTTCTTTCCACAAGATCATGTTTTAATTTATTGTTGCTTAGGCCTTTTGCTGGTATTGGATTTGACTATGAAGAGTTACATGGGCATTTTAGATCTTTTTTTTTTTTCTTTTTTTTTTTTGGGGGGGGGGGGGTGTTTCTGAGGGCATTCTAGAGTTGAATTAGTACTCATTGATTGCTTTCAATTTCTGCAGGGATCATTCCAACTTTGTCAACTGTGTGAGATTTTCTCCAGATGGCAACAGGTTCATTACCGTGAGCTCTGATAAAAAAGGAATTATCTGTGATGGTAAGACTGGTGAGAAGATAGGAGAGCTGTCGTCTGATGATGGTCACAAAGGTAGCATTTATGCTGTCAGTTGGAGTCCGGATAGTAAGCAGGTATTGTTAGATCTCCGAGCATAGTTTTTATTTGCATGCCTTGTTGCGGTAGATCTGTTTGATCTTGACTCAGGACGAACTTGCAGTAGGTAGGCATTTGATTTCAGTAGAATGGGGATTGCATATGTAGAGATACAATGGAATATTAGTTGCCAGTCTGTAATAGAAAAGGCATGTAAAGTATGATGATCCTGGATCATGGGTGTCAGGAGGATAACTTTTTGATGCTTTGGAACCTATGAAAGGCTGTTTGTGAAGCTAGTTTCTTTTTACAATAACAATATATCTGTGTCAACTCTTATACGGTTGTGTAAAGATTAAATGGTTCTTCTTCTTTTTTTGGGGGGGTGGAGGTGGAGGTGGAGGTCGAAGAAAAGCAGTATAGTAGAGGTCAATAAACGGATCTACATGATGCATGTTGAATAATGAACTCTAGTTCTTAGATGCTTATGTGTGTTTGTGATCATTAAACAATGGTTTTTCTGCAATTACATGTTGTTTTCTTGTATCTTAACGATGGTTGGATGATTTAGGTTATAACTGTGTCTGCTGACAAGTCAGCAAAGATATGGGACATTTCTGAGGATGGCAGTGGTAAGCTGAGGCAAACATTGACTTCTTCTGGTTCGGGTGGGGTTGATGATATGTTAGTTGGTTGTCTTTGGCAAAACGACCACCTAGTAACTGTCTCTCTTGGTGGCACAATCAGCATATACGCGGCAAGTGATCTTGATAAAGCACCAGTCTCTTTTTCTGGACACATGAAGAATGTCTCTTCCTTGTCTTTGCTCAAGGGTGATCCGAAAGTGATCCTCTCCAGTAGCTATGATGGTCTTATAATAAAATGGGTTCAAGGAATTGGATTTAGTGGCAGAGTACAGAGGAAAGAGACTACACAAATCAAATGTTTGGCTGCAGTAGATGAGGAGATTGTAACCTCTGGATATGATAATAAGGTGAGGAAATTGCCTGCAACAAGTTGTTTTTTAATAGGCTATGTAGTTGAGATGCATATAGTTGATCAAAGTTTTGAAAGACTGAAGAAAGTCAAGCATAAGAACTGTTTCAGAATGAACTACATATATAAAAGATCGTACTTCTGAGACTTTATCAGTTTTATTGTTTTTCCTTTCCGTCTTGATCAAGCCACAAGAGTATTGGCTGCATAATGGTTAGGCAAGATATGTAGAAGTAAGGTACCAAATTTTGGTGGATGGACATGCAGTGGTTGTGCCCATCACCTTTAATTTCACAGAATTTTCCAGGCATAGTGTGCCTGATCTAGAAATGCTGAAGCATAGAATTTGATGACTAGTTACGAGATGAAGCCTTTTCACTCTTTATCTGTTTTCTAATTGTTTTGAAATTTGCTTCAGTGGAACTGGTTCCTTTGGTAGAGTAGCTGGTTTTCAAGGTGATGAGTTTTGTCCTTTTTGCTTCCTGAGCATCTTCTTGAGACAAGTTCTATTGATTTTTCCAATATCCATTTTGTTAACCCTGCTTTCTCAGGAAAATTAATCTTTGTGAGCTTGTAAATATCTGCTTGGTGGTGGTGGTGTTTGTTTGTTAAATAGGATATGCTCACAAATGACTGAGCATGGCGAATTATTGCTTGCTGCCTGTGACTCTCTTTGATTCTCCTTTATTTTGTTTCATGTGCCCAGGTATGGAGAGTTTCTGGCCATGCTAGTCAAAGTGGAGATGCAGAATTCATTGACATTGGCTGTCAACCCAAGGACTTGAGTCTTGCCCTTCAATCTCCTGAATTTGCATTGGTTTCAACCGATACAGGAGTTGTCTTGCTCCACGGTGCAAAAGTTTTGTCAACCATCAATCTTGGGTTTGCTGTAACAGCATCAACCGTTGCACCAGATGGAACTGAAGCAATTATTGGTGCACAGGACGGAAAATTGCACATATATTCTATTTCAGGTGATACATTAACAGAGGAAGCTGTCCTGGAGAAACACAGAGGTGCTATTAGTGTCATACGCTATTCACCCGATGTATCCATGTTTGCTTCTGGGGATCTGAACAGAGAGGCTGTTGTTTGGGATCGTGCCTCAAGAGAGGTAATAAATTGCCGTGATGGCATTTTTGTTGCATTTTGAGAATTCAGTTAAGGTGACTACACAATTTGTTACAGAAGGCTGGATAAATCTGTCTAAAGTGACTTTTTTTTTCTTCTTTTAAAGTTGTGCAGCTATCACAATCTGATCTTAATTTCACATGAAACACATAAAACCCTTTGAAATATATATATTGACATATGATATCATGTATTTGTAACATTTCTCCATTTTCAAATTTATGGAGTGAACATAAAATGTAGAAAAACTAATTTGCTTTAATGTGTAGACAAACAAAAAATTAAACATGCAGCATGGGCAGAAACTGCTTCGTAATAACCTGTGGGATGTGGTTTCATTGCTTTCCCATTTCGATTGTGATGAGAAACTTTTAGATGCTTGATTCGATGAGACCAATCATGACACATCCAAGAAGGAAAGGTCTTACCTTTCCTTTTCCTACCCTAACCAATATATGTGGTTTCCTCGTATAACGAACATGCTTCTTGCAGGTGAGACTGAAGAATATGTTGTACCACACAGCCCGCATCAACTGTTTGGCTTGGTCACCTGATAGCAGCATAGTAGCAACTGGATCACTTGACACTTGCGTCATCATCTATGAAGTTGACAAGCCAGCATCTAACCGTCTAACCATAAAAGGAGCTCACTTGGGTGGAGTTTATGGATTGGCTTTCACCAACGACTTCAGTGTGGTTAGTTCTGGTGAGGATGCATGCATTCGTGTATGGAGGATAAACAGACAGTGATCTTGATGAGACTAATAGAAATTTCAGAGATCGCATCTACTTGAGGAGATTTGCTGTAAGAACAGGGTGGTATATAGCTTTCTGCGTTTTTTAGAAAGGAAGCTGCGAGCTTTTAAGTCCCAATATTGAAGCTTTGAATTCTTCTGCTACTCTGGGGTCTCAAGAATCGTGAAAGTAGTGGCGGAGCAGAACTTTATTCTCATCTTACGCTGGTGTGGCCTGGTGGGTTTCACTTAAGTTAATTGTTCTTTCTTTTGAAGGCTGTTTCTTTGGCCGCATCGACCGTCGGAATCTGAGCTGCAGGAGTCCACTGCCTCTTATCTTTTAAGAGAGGTTTTTTCATCATTGAGGCTTGTGTTTGTAAGTGTCAGCAGATAAATCTTTACTGTATTTTCTCTTCTCCTCCATTTCTCCTCGAGATTTTCATTGTGGGAATGTTTCACAAGCTTTACTGTATGCTACTGTTTATTGCTTGGAGGTTTTTATCAAGTAAAGGTGATTTTTATTGCTGGGCATCTGCGAAGCGCCTGCTGAGTTCTTGTGGCTCTATGGTTGTCGTTTTACAAACAAATCCTTACCTCTCCTACACGCTATTATAATGACGTAGTTTTGTTTTCCAGCAATTCGTTGCGTCGAAAGTACTTTGGAATATTCAGATTTAGCTCCGTTGTGGAGGATGAGCTCATTTAAAGTACAAAAGATTTCATAGATTTGCAGGCCTATGTGGTGTAGTTCATACTCATCATAGAATCAACCGGCGGTTGCTTTGCTCAAGAAGAGTCAAACTCTCATTCGATCAAGGCCCTACTCCGGCTTCACCTATGCTAAGGTAATGACCATATATATACACTCATATATGAAAATAGAAACTCGTCGAAGGGGAAGGGAAACAGCTCAAGGCGCATAGCGCAAATAGAGGGGTATGTGAGAGGTTGGTGTTGGCGGCGAATCCCATACAGCGAATGCACTTGAACATCTCATATACTTCCTCGTCATGTCCGGGAAGTGACGATCGATGACGTCCTTCAACGTCTCCGTCTTATTTACCCATTCCAAGCCTTTCTCTGTGTATGTCCGTGCGTTGAAGTCGGTCGTAAAGAACCGGTCGGCTTCTAGCCGCCTGGAAGAAGATTGTCAAGAAGGAAGATTCAAGAAATTAATAGACACAGCCAAGACGTTATGCGATTAAGGGTCAACACTTCCAGGGTAATCCTAATTGAGGTGGTATAGGAAGTTAGGAACATTATGAGAAGTACCTGGATGCAATCAGCAGAAAGATGAAGAAAGCAGTTTCGCTTATGGCAAAGCCCTTGATCTTTTTCTCTGCATGCAAACCCACCATCAGGTCAAGCTTCTCCACATTGTCTCCATAGACATCCCGCAATGCTTCAATAACTTGCTTATCATCAGTCAAATCTTCCCAGCAGCTGATTGGGATCATCAGCACGTTTCTTCTGAACTCGTTGAACCGCGCGATACCTCTCTCCCTGTCTCTGTAAACTGGTCCAAGATGTGAGCATCAGTTCTAGTACAGTCACGTTGAGGATATAGCGGTGCAAAAGAAATGAGTTGAGAAGTTATATTACTTTCTAATGCTGCCATGTCGATTAGGTCCGGTCTATCTTCGCCGTCAATGTCTTGAGGAACAAGGTTTCTCATCCAAGATGGGTAATTCCACAGTGAGAGAGCCCCACATGCCTGATGACCCAGGGACACCATCATCTGCTCCATTCCAATTTTTGCGAGTCTTCCCTGCCCTTGTCGTCCCACCACTTCCCGCATCGGTATCCTGGTAATTTTTCCTAGAACAATTAGTGACTGTAGTCCCTCTAGAAGTAAAATTGAAAGCCATTGCCGAGGAAGATAATATATCCGTTATTTCAAGTAAAATTAGTGAGATCGAGTTCTTTGTGTTTTGTCAGTCTACGACTTTTGGTTCAGCAGTAACAGCAAACATGAAGAAAGTGAAATTAGATGCAAGTGGTATGGTAAGATGATTACTCTTCTGCAATGGGCAGACATTTGTGTTCCATGATGGTTGAGTTGATGTCCCTGAGGATGAGTTTATCTGGAAGGAGTGAATGCATCCTATAGACACTCACAAACTCCTCAGAGAGTGAGTAAGGAACTCCGTGATCTCTCGGCCTTTTAATACCTACTAATCCACTCAGTATCGGTCCGCATATATGTCCGAACATATCCTTAAATTTCTTTCCCAGAAATCCGTACCTGAACCAAGCATGATAGTGGTAAATAGTAGGTACAGCATCAGCACAGAATTACGCATTAGTTTCAGAACTACTACTAGCAAATCCCCAGTCATTCATCATCAGATCCATTTTTCTCTCTGTATTACCAGTTTATCCTCATTCCAGCAAGAAGAGTGTCAGTCTTCAGGAGATCCACTGTCCAGTCAATGGTGTGGATTTTGGCAATTACAGCTGAAGTCACTAATCTAGCGTGGCGATAGAGCTTCTCGTCATCAAGATCTGGATAATGTTCCTGACACATATACAAATACATAATATTAGCTGTCCTTGCAATTCCTTCGGTATATAAGTGCCGGCCATTTTTTCAATGAAATTTTGTGTTTATGCTGCTCAACCACAAGGATAGCATGCATGAACCGGGGGTAATTATATGAGCTATGAGTCTGAAGATGATGAAAGATGTTGGGCTTGTTTGTTCTGTAATAGTTCCTCAGGTAAAAGATGTGTAGTGTGTATTCGGAGCTAACTTTTCGTCGAAGCCCAAGAACAAATGACGAGAAGTCTCAGCCCTTCTAGACTTGAAGAATTTGGAAACAACAATATCAGGAGTTCATGGACATTTCACCAGACCATTGCAATTGAAAACTGGGGATCAGCAATGTTAAATAAGGAAGGTCTTTTCATTGGATTGGTGGAAGAGAAGTGAAACCTTACTTTAAGCATATCGCAGACAGTGTTGTGTTCTTTGACGAATAAGGCCTGGAGGAGTGAAAAGCCAGCCCAGCCGTTCCTGACATCGCCTGAAATAGGAATTCCTTTCTCGTCGTGTTCAAGGAGGCCATCTCCCGAAATCTTTAGCTTCCCATCTTTGAAGGTCCTCACTCTTCTCTCGCCGTTATCATCATTTCCATATATCACGCTTCCATCCCTAAGCAGTGTACAATGTGCAACTCAATGAAGAAATTCTCTTCATGTCAATTCTTCAAGGGAACTCTCAGAGCAGTAACCAGTTAATTGGTGAAATTTTGACTAAGATCAGCTAATCATTTCTCTGATAGCCGCCGCCTTTTTTTCACTTGAGATGAAATCACTCCTTAAGTCATCAGATTAGTCGCCTTTCTGGAAGTACTAGACTTCATAGGGACATCAATTTTAGATGAAGCTCTGCGTCTAAGCAAGTTTTAGCGTATATCAATGAAATTTTGGAATATATCTGTACGTAATTTCCGTAATATTCTATACAGGCCACATTCCATTTTATCGAGGAACTCTATAGCATCTAAGAACGAAGTGAGAACAAATATTGACATCTATCTGCTGACAGCATAAAGCAAGTTCACAGTTCTCAGTTTGTTCGGGTGATGGAGGCAAAAAGTAGGGAATTCCAAGTCTTACGGCTCAGCGAGGTCGAAACAATGTCTACAACATTGCAGATTAATCTTTTTCCAAATCTTTCTTCACCGTCTTTTTCTGCATTCAACTCGTGAAGGGATCAAGAATCAGATGGCTCCAAAGACTCGTTTTCAGTGACAGGAGTTTTTTTTATAGCTGCCTAATGTTTAGTACTCCTGAGTAATTTCATTACTGTTCACAGGAACTTACCACCACGGGGTCCTTATATTCAGAGAGCCATTCTTCAAATGAGATGACCCAGTTGACACTTTCTTGGTCTTGTAAAATCTGAATGACTTCAATGGACACTTCTCTGCAACTTCATCAGGTGCTTTAATTTCTACCTGCTGAAGAAATTATTGATCATTCAGACTTCAATGCGATGACCCAACTGGTGGGTCCATTCACCTACTCCATTTTGAGTTTGTCAAAATAATTTTGAGGTTGTCTTCCTACAAATTATCAAGTTGTGCCTCGTGTGATAGAGAGGCTTTGGGGATTCTCTTTTTGGATTCAGTACCTGTTCAGTTTCCTCCATGTGATCAACCCAGTCATGAATCATGAACTGTATCCATGAGCATGCTATCATGTTGAATTGCTTCCCATTGTCAATGAACTCTTTTCTCGCCAAAAGCTTGGATGCCACCACAGATGGATGAGGATCCATTAACTGTCAAAAAGAAGACAATTAAACCAAGAATATTTGGTATTGCGGGGTATGCATGTACTTGATATTTCATCAGAAGACAATAATCTTTAAGATAATGACAGACAAGACTGGACAGCTGCTGTCCAAACGGAGATAAAATCAAGTTCATGAAATTTGTAGGCCATTTCAGACAGAAACTGAACAAATCTGTTCACTGGACATGGGCAGTGAGACAAATTTGAAGCCGGCATACCGCTCAATGAGTAGAGTAATTAACGGTAAACCAAATGAAAAGAATGAAGCCCTTGGCAAGTGGACTCTTTTCCTGACCTGCCATGGCAGTCCATATTTAGATTTTGAATATGGACCATTGACAGAAACCTAAAGGAGAGACTGCTGGAATTCGTAAATGGCTTGTGGTTGGGTAACTTTCTAAAGTTGCAGTTTCATCTTCTCCGATAACAAAGAGAAAATTAACTTTAGTATTTTGAATAAAAAAGAAGCAAAGTTTTGCCTTTTTTAACTCGAAACCTTAATAAATCTTCCTGCAATGGAGAGATAATAGTTGTCAACGATTCTGTGTCTTCCTATGGAGAGACAATCTCCCCACCTGTCCCTATTGCAGCTCTTAGGGATGGCTCCAATAGCAGTCGCTGGTGTCGTGTCGACCGGCTTCGCCGGACCGTCGCTAGTCCAATTAAGGAACAGTGTAAAGGTGACACAGGCGACGACCAGTGAGCCGTCGCATATGAACATTCAGGACAGATTTATCAGTCGCCTGTTCTTTTTTAAAGTAATGTAAACTTCTGATTCTAAGAAGAAGAAAACAAATAAACGTAAGCTCGACCTCTCTAATCTGATAGACTGAGCAAATCAGAAGTCATGATATCCATGCTTACCCCGTAAGTTGAAGTGGAGGGAGGCATGTTGCGCCCAAAAAATGTCCCTCGACTGCCCACGACATCGTCGCTTGGGTGGTTGCACCTTCCGTCCGCCGTCCGATAATTGAATGCTTGAGTGTCGTACTTCTTGCCATCCACACCAACAACGTGTATGAGATTGTATCGCTGGTGCAAGTGCCTTCTCATTCCCAAGTAGGCGAGCCCCATGTACACCGGCATTCTGTGCCATAACCATAGCTTGTCCACCACATGTATCACCTACATGAAAAACCCAGAAAAAAAGAAGATAAGGGATCCAAAGCCGTATCACTTGTTGACCGATCTTCCGTCGTTTCATGGGGAGAGGAAGTTACGTACGAGGAAGAGAAGCGCGTCGAAGAAGGTCATTTTGGAGACTATAGGGCGAAGCTGAGGATGGATGAGAGAAGAGAATACGGAGATCAAGGCCATGTTGTTGGCGTGGGTTAGGAGGGAGATGAGCCAAAGAGGAGCACAGTTTCTTCAGAATTGCAGTGTCATAATGCAGAGAAGAAGAGAGGGAAGGGAGGGAATTTAAAGGAGAGTCTGTGGGGGGTGGTTCAAGTCCAGAGTCCAAATGGTGTGGGAAGTGCTTGGGCATGTGTTTGTTGCCATGCAATGCAAAGTATTATTAAGTGCTCAAAGCTTGTGGGACTGTATGAGAATTGGTGGTGGGTTTTGTGCGGCTATGTCTAGAGTACAACACGGCATTTTGGTGATAGTTGTGAGAGATGTTGTAGAGAGAGAGAGAGAGAGAGAGAGAGAGAGAAGAATAGGGTTCTTCATTTGTATTTTCTTGGAGTGGTGGTCATGGCTACCAGATGTTAGGTTTTCTTCGGTGATGGACTCCATACGAATGTACTGAGTAGAAACTTGGGATATCACTGTTAATACTTAGCTAAAAAGTTACGGAACTAAAGTTAGTCAAGCGAATAGACGAAGCTTTCATTCGAGATTAAAGTTTGAAAGCTGGTCACAACAAAAAAGCTACGGTCTAAAAGAGATTTCGTGACAGGACATCTCCCTTCTTCCATGTCGCGGAAAACATTTTGTGAGATTGTTTCGATCCAATCTAAAAGTTCTTAAGTTGCTGCTCAAGTAGATCTAGGCAAGAACGAGGGCTTTCTGAAACTGATGTTATACATCGGGGATGGAGGGTGTTCCTGGTAATATATCAGCAATTAGCATGGTGAATGGCTGTAAAAGAGGTCTTTTGCTAGGACAGTCCATGTTACATGCGCAACTTGAGATTTTATGGTTATGCTAGATGGTACAAGTTGGATGATCTCAAAACCACCTATCTAAGGTATACCAATCACTTGTATTAAAATCCTGTTTACGAAAAATGTCTAGACTCGTCTTCGGCACTTCATCGACATAGAAAAGATTGTTACAACATTTTTATACAACTTAGTTATCTCATCAAAATGCCGCTGCATGAGAGATCTAAGTGATCATGTTATTTAAGGTTATGACGTAATGACTTTGTTCTCAGCCACACAACTTACTAAGTTGCAAAGGTATTTTGTTGGCCCTATTAACTTGTGCCTCCGCGAGCGCTCTTTAAGAAACAATTTAAAAGAAATTTCGCAATTTTTAATATACGGATCTTCTCATATTATGCGTAATCACTATTCTTAGAAGCATAGTATTTTGTCATTTAATATACTTAACTAGTGTTCGAAGGCGCTTGTTGTCATGATCTGCTAAAAAATGAAATGGAATTTATCTTGAGAGGAAGTTTCACTATCCTCATGAGGTGGAGTTAAACCAGTAACGGACAACTTGGCATGTAAATGAACAGATCAATGGATTTCTAAACCTTATTTTTTGTCAATTAAGTCATAAACCTTTTGTATTTGTGCCAATTTAGTCGATCTGCCTAATTTTGATCGACCGGCACTAGTAGGCAACAATTTTTAATAAGATTTTAATATTTTTCAAATCTTTTCTTCTTCTTTTTTTCTTCCCTCTCCTTCTTTCTCTAGCCGGTCACCAAACCTCGACGACCAGCTAGAGGCAATGGCCGGTGAGGTCTAGCAGAGGCGAGCTTCGCCAGAGGCTGAGCGAGGTCAAGCCTCACCATGGCTAGGCGAGTTTCGCTCGAGGTTGACCTCGCTAGCCCTCACCTCTAGCCGATTGCCGAGGTCTAGCCATTGGCTAGAGGAAGAAGGAGGGAAGAAAATATATATCAATAAAATGTTAAAATATTATTAAAATGTGTCTACATCGGTGCCAACCGGCCAAAATTGACCAGATTTACTAAATTGGCATAAATGCAAAAGGTTTAGGACTCAATTGAAAAAAAAAATTCAACTGAATTAACACATTTGTAATAAATTTAGGACTTTTTTGGTAATTTTCCTAGCAAATGCATGACCATTAATGTTGGAAAGGTGTCAAATAGATTGATCCATGAATATATACATATCAAAAAATTGTCGAAAAAATTAAAAATTTATTGTATGAGGGCCAATTCAATCTTAAACCTTTCAATTATGCCAATTTAATCTTAAACCTTTTAATAATTTACCAATGTACTGCTTCTAGTCAATTTTGACCAAAAATCACTTATGTGGACCTGGCTGTTCATATGGTATGGCTGGTGCTAATGTAGATAATTTTATTTAATTTTTGTTTAAAATTTTCAAAATTTTCTTTTCTTTTATATATCCCTTCATGTGTCGACAGGCCTTGGCGATGGCCAGCGAAGATCGCAAGCTTTGGGTGGCCCTAGCCTAGGCAGCCTTCACTTGTGGCCGACGGAGGTCGCCAGCCATCACCGAGACCCAATGATTGGCAGAGGGAAATAGGAAATGAGAAAAAGAAAATAAAAGGAAATGGAGAAAAAAAAGAAAAAATATTTGAAATTTAAAAAAAATTACAAAAATTGTCCACATCAATCCCAGTCATGTCATGTAAAATTGCCGGCATCCCCATCAAGAGTTCTATCGGAGATGCTTTGGGGGAAAATGAACCCCAAACATATTAACACATACTTATTCTACTCAGTCTGGTAATGAGAAAGGGAAAAGAAAAAATTCAAATCAGAGAGAACAATCTAGTCTCTCTATTGTCGTCCATATATAAAGTAGATCAAGGCACACGAACATCGATGCTGATAAAATCTTGAAGTTGGTTGTGAAATTGTACATTCCCTGCTCGATTAGGACATACGCATTGACTGAAATTTAATGTGTTGGATGCTGTGAACCCCACAAATTTAATGGATCGACTCTCCATTGATGACTGATAAGTGTTGTACATTCCCTCTTCGACAAATGTCAAATGATCAGATCTTCACAGATTTTCTTTTTAATCATGTTCTTACGATTCAAAATACCAAGTGAAGTATCCTGTTTATACTGGTGGCTTGTAAAGTCTCGCTTTCTGAATTGCCAAATTCAGCTCTGCGGTTGGCACATTAAACATGGACTTTCATCATCATCCATAGCATTATGGCATTAGCATTGAACACACATCTTATATTTTTAATATTGGAAATTTACAGGATATGATATGGATCTTCCGGAACGTATCACCATCTCTTCCAGATGTAATGCAATTGGATGGATCTTAGTTGAATTAATCCTTGACCACCGTAGAATAGGCACGAACGCGCCCACCAAGTGTTTCGGTCCCCCGTTCCAATGCTGGCCGGAACTTAAAGCCCGGGGCCCCGGGACAAGTCCGGTGACTCGAGCTCAGTGCGTAAACGAAGAAATCAACACGCTTATCCATTGAGCAATATTTACCGGGATAATCACTGGTGGTTAATAGACTTTCTTTCTTTCTTCGGTGGGCCAAAATTAGGGAAATGTCAGAATCTGAAGAATGCTAATGTGCCTTAGTTGTGAGCATGTGTTTTGTCAGATTTTCCAATATTGCAGTAGTCAAGGCCATCGAGGCGAGGCAAGTTGGGGCCATGACAGAGTTGGTGCAGAAGTTGCTGATTAACTTTGGGCACTTGCACTGCTGACACACGGCAACGAACACCTACCTTACTTACAATTGCATTTATGTTTTGCTTTGCGCTATAAAGGAGCATTGAATTTGGTGGTTGCATTGAAGATGATACCAATTTGGGATATTTCGATACCAGCATCACATCATACTAGGTAGGTTGGGGTGAGCATCTTGGATCGTT
>BCNH02000011.1:18809103-18827200 GCA_001662345.2 Metrosideros polymorpha var. glaberrima | reverse complement strand
GTGCTTCATTTAGTAACACTGAGGAATCTTATAAAGGAACTTACTTGGTTAGACTAAATTACAGATATTTTATTACTCAAAAAGAAAATAAATTAATTTCTTAAACTTATCGATTTGTTTGGGTTATATCGGCTTTGAAGTTATAAACCAAAACGAAAAACAAAACCAAACCAATAAAGGCAAGTTATCAGTATTTTGACCAAAAAAAAATTATCAGTTTGGTTCGGCTCGATTTCTCAAATTTTTTATGAATGCCCCTAAATGGGCAGCCCCTCCAACTGGCCACCTTTTTTTTTAAGAATGAAAATAATTTTAGGGCTTTCTGTTATTTTACTATATTATCTATGAGTTTTACATTTTTTTTTCCATGCTATAAATTTGGGCTTATTCTATCCTATTAGTATTTATAAATTTTCAATGTCAAAGTTAAAATTATTAATTAAGCATGACGTATTAATTTTCTTTAGTAAAATATGCAAAGTCGGGCCTGGCCGTCAATTCTTGCCTAGGGTCGCCCAGTGGGCCTAAGAAATTCAGCCAAGCCCGCCCATTTTTTAGGCGGGCCTACAATCTGCCCCGCCCGTTGATTAGATCTAATACCATCTTTTCCTTCGTTTATTTTTCTTGGTTTCTCTTCTTTGCAATTAAGTAATGTCTCGAATAAAAATTCACTCTTCATAGTAAAGTTCACTCTCGAAATGGAAAAAAAATACATTTCATCAAGTAGTAACGGTCCAAACGGAGAACCTGAGGGAGCGGCAAGACAAATTTTTTTTATTTATTTATGAATATAACATATATAAAAAAAATTACATAAATTATATGAAATCTTTGTACTTAGGGGGTGGGGACCACCACCAACCCTCAAGGTCCGCAAACGTCGAGTAGACGCTAATAAGAGCGCCGATGATAACCATTGTCTTTCTGACCCAAAAATAACTCAAATTGGATATTCATGTTGTAGCGGAAGTAGAACCTAGACTTTTATGGAAATGTTTGGAAGAGTAGCAAATGCCCTCTCCATTGTATAGGCTTTGCGAGAGAAGGTATATTTTAATACTCTAGCTATATTCAAGAAGACAACTCATCTAAGGATCCATTTATTTCGTGAAAAATGAGCAATTTGAAAAACATATTTCTAAAAATGATCATTTTTATCGCTTGAAATAATTATTTAATGAAAAATATTTTAATTATCAACAATAATTTATGTATAAATATTTTCGTGAGCAAGAAGAATATTTTTCGTTTATTTATTTTTATAAGCGATACAAATAATTATTGCGAATAAAATATTTTTAAAATTATTCATTTTTCTCAAAATAAACATGCTCTTAGTATGTGCGTATAAATATGAAACTCTCTCGATCTTAAATGCTTAAAATGAGAAGATATTTTACGTGATTTAATTTCGAGAAAATAGCTTATGGTCATTTTCGAGTGCATAAGTCAAACTGTGCATGAGAAAATAGCCAACAATTTAAGATTGACGTGGACATTGAAACATAAGTTAAGGATGAGACTACAACCAATGATGGGCAATATTATGAAACTTTGAATTTTAACTTTCACGTCTTAAACTAGATTGTTGATAAGAACCGATCACGAGTCACGACGACTTTCATAGTGACAATTTGTTTCTAATATTTGACTAATTATTTGTATCGGAAATTAATAACAATTGAAACTTTTGATTTCTCAATTAAGATAAATGGCCTTCTCGAAATACGTACTTATTATAAATCTACATTTCTTTCAATCTGTATGTCGTGTTTCTCTTTTTATGTTATCGGAAAAACTACTAATTCAACCTTTAACATGATATAAAGATGTTCATTCACTCATAAATTTTTCAATCTTGCTAATGTAATCTTAAATCTTAACGTGAAATTCAATGTGGTCATTCCAACCAATTGCTAATGTGGCGATAAACATAAGACGTCATTTTGAGTAAAGTTGTCTACATTAGCTCGCCATGTAAAACAGTCGATGCAAAATTTTTTGAACATCAATTGGTCATAAGAACTATATTGAAATTTTACGCAATGATTAAGGACTACATTAACAAAATTAAAAATTTTAGGAGTAAATTGACATCTGTGAATTAGGTTTAGGCCTAATGTGGTAATTATCCCCGTGCTTTCTTAGCCTATCATGGAATAAAAGTTTTCCACATTACATGTATTTCAATAGATTGTTTAAAATCATTTGTACAATTAGAGAATAAAAGTTTGGATGTTTATGAGATTGGACAAGTTATTGACAAGATTAACAAGTCAAGGTAATAAGTACATTGAAAATCCTAAAACTTATTACGGAAGTGCAAACGAGTCCTAAAATTTTTAGAAAGTGCAATTAAGTCCTAAAATTTGTCACGGAATATAATTGAGTCCTAAAACTTCAAAAAGTGCAAAAGTCCTAAAATTCCAAAAATGCAATTGAGTCATAAACATTGTTTGCATTTTTTGAAAATTTTAAGACAAATTGTAGGACTTGTAGTTCAGTTATCCCATGAGTCAAAATAGGTGAGGTAAATGTATTTCACCCCTTGGAACTATATTTACATTTTTTTTTTTTATCCTTTTGAGTATCTATGATCCAAACTACTTATCTAATGTGGATTGAACGTGATAAATAACATCTGAAAAAGGTAGAAGCTTCACATTATCTTCGGAGCCACTGTAAACATGTGATTATTCGAACCCTTGGCATCGGCAAACTCGTCGTATATCTGCACTTTACATAGCAAAATTGTCCCTTAAAATATACATAGAATCCGCAATTCTCAAATTTCATTACTGAGAAAATTGAGATATTTTAGACCATATGAGGCCTCCCTTGCCAACACCTAATCATCTAGCGTTCTATATTTTTTTGTTTTTGTTTTGGTGGGCCTAATTCAACTGTACTCATTGATTTGGTGATCTATCTAAACTTAAAGAGTCAAAACTGGATTTTGGGCTGCGAGATAAAACAATAAGACAACTATAATTTAGGGCATTTTACTTATATCATCACTCACATGGGTTACAAATCTTAAATTCAATGTCTTCATATCACACGTCTACATTGCCCCAAAAATACACAAACGAAAGATTTCACTCTTACAACATAATCGCACAACCTTCAACAGGACATTTCTCTGTCTTCCAAACGGCTTAAAAAACCTACACTTCTCTCAATAAATACACATCAAAATCCCGAGACTCGAGTTCCTGCATCTTCACGATCATCCATTCCTGCTTTGCAACATTTAAGACTCAATCGAACCCTGGACTAACAGAGAAGAAATGGTTAAAAAAAAATAAAATTTGGCTAGATCATACGGTATCTACAAGCCATGACATTTATAAACCCTAGGTCAAAACTGATCGTGCATCGTCGTCGTCGAATTACTGAGGAGACCAATTTGACCCAAAAAGAAGATTACTCGAGAAAGAGTAGATGAAAAAGCATCTGCTAGTACCAAGTTCCCATAACGTACCAACTGCTAAGACCTTACATTCACTTGATGTCTCGCACTTTATCCCATTTAAACAGCCACGACTTGTTCTCCGAATTTAGGTCAAGAAATGCGAGATTACAACAAACACGCTCGGTCCTAGAAACACCAAAGTGAACCCAACAATTTCCCAGCAAGAAACAAAAACAAAATGTATGAAAACAAATTCCACAAGAGAAACTATGGCTACATCAAAAGCTGGAAAAACCAACGTCGAATTCATAAGCATGTTCCCATTTTGTTTCGAAGAGAGCAGCGTGCTTCCAAGACCAAAGCTTCCGATATTTCTCGACAAAATACAGAAAGTCTTTTGAGTTCGAAACTACAGTGTAAGATTAACCAGATCTAAGGATCCTGGAACATGATCTAGAGAGGCGTTTATTCAAGAAAACCCCCATTGGTTAGGACGCAAGAACAGTCAGTTAACAGTTACACAGACATCATGCGAGAGTATCTAGGAAGGGGCAGCATGCGCAGTCATCTTCAGGACACACCTCACATGAGCAATCTTGAAACCTCCCATAAATCCTTTTTGACTGGGCTAGATCCAGAAAAGGCAAAAAATAAAAATCGAAAACTCCAATACAGAAGAGTGCAGCTAAAAAGATTTCCCAAGTAGATCTCTTCCGTAAGAACCAGATCTGATCAACGTCATGAAAATCTACTGCAAAAAAATCCACACCCAGATAAAAAAGATCAAGCCAAAAAGTCACCAAGATCATCTCATGCAAGAGAGAGAGAGAGAGAGAGAGAGGAGATCACAAAAAAGTGTAGAGCTCCCTTCAATCCAAAAAAGGATTCAGACAAAAAGCGGCAAGTGAAGCTCCTGGCATATGCAAGCCACAAGCCTATCCCAACTTTTCTTCCTTCTCTGTTCTTCTTCGTTTCTCTTTTTTTTCCTTTTTTTTTTAGGCATTCATTCGAGAATGAGTAGATTTAATGGGATAGGAGTGTGGGATCCATAGACCAGCAGCTCAACTCACCCAGCCAAGAACCTCTATTGGACTTAAAGGAGCTCCAGACTCCCTCTACACTAATCCCGTCTCTCTTCACAAGCAAACCCTAGAAATCAGTCAAAACCAGGGAAATCAAGAATCACTTCAATATAACCACACGAAACCCTCACAGATCTACAAACCCTAGCGAGAGAGAAAGAGAGAGAGAGAGAGAGAGAGAGAACGGGAAGTAGAAGAAATGAAGGGTAACTGGCAAGACCCAAGATGCAGACCAGCGTGAAGAACTAGAGAAACTCTTTAAAAATGGAAGAAAAGAGGACTCAACAAGCAATTAGTAACAGTGGAGCAAAAGAAAGAAGTGAAAAAGCAAAAGAGGGCTCAAGAGAAAACACCAACAAGAAGTCATATAAACCCTATCTAGCAGCTACGAGGGCCTCACATCTCTCTCTCTCTCTCTCTCTCTCTGTGAAAGCTGAAAATGACCAAAACCAACCGTATAAGAGATGGTAAGGAAGTTAGAAAGAGAGTAGCTATGGTGGAAAAAGGAGAGAGCGATGGGAGACCATTTATAGCGGTTTTCGTGAAAAATAATAACAACAAATGTGTAGTGGGAAAAAGTCTTTTCGAACCGGCTTTCCTAAGATTCTTTCTGTCACGCAATAATCACACTTTCACGTGCCTCTCTCTGCCCAAAAATCTACAGTAATCCAATGCATTTGTATTATTACAGGTATCGAATGGTTCCGCAGTGGGAAGTTTAGCAGGAGAGGTTGAGGTTATTGGTGGATAATTCGGTTCACAGGAACGAAATGCGTTCGAAAAGACTGTTCTTTTCGGTTCCACAAATATTATGCATCAAAAGGAATTTAATCATAACTAAATCGAAATAAATTAAACTCTTTCAGACTAAATATCAATCAACAATGGCCAACTTGAGAAGTAGAATTTTTTCATTCGATAGCATAGAGGAATCTTGGATAGGAAAAACTTATTTGGTTAGGCTAACTTACGAATGTTATTAGTCTAGGGGAAATTTTTTTATAAACTTATTAATTGGGTTAGGTTTTATTGGTTTAAGTTATAAACCAAACAAAATACAAAAACAACCCAAGCAAAAACTTAACCAATAAATTAATAAAACCAACTTGTCGGTGTGAATCGACTCGATTTTTTCTTTTAAATTTCCCTAGAGGGGTGGGCCCTCCAACCGGGCCATCTTTAATTTTATATTTTAATGTTGCCACAAAAGATTAAATAAATATGAAAATGACTGAAAATGATTTTAGGGTTTGTGTTATTTTATTTTACTTTTTTATACAAGAGTTTCATATTGTTTTTATATGCTACATTAGAAATTTGCGCTTATTTAAATTTTGAATGTCAAGGTAAAATGATTAAAAGACATGATTTTATAATTTAATTTTTCAATAAATATATGAGCGGATTGAGCTGGACCTCGAGCTTTTGCCTAAGCCCACCCAATGAGCCTAAGAAATCCCGCCAAGCCTCCCTTTTTACGGGCAAGCCCGCAGGCCACCCGCCCGTCGACAAGGTATGTTACTAATCTTTTCGACGTTTCCTCTTTCCTCGTTTTTGTTTTTTGCAATAAAGTGGCATCTCGAGTAGAAGTTCACTTTCTCAAATGGACAGAAGATATTGAATCAGGCAGTAATGGCGAACCAAGCATCAGAGGTAGGGTTGCGAGACACAACTCTTTTTTTAAAATAATATATCTTGTTTTTTAAATTCTTTTCACTTAAAATATATGTAACTTTTTGACATGGGGGTGGGGGACACCACCAATCCCCAAGATCCGCCGCTATTGGGTAAACAATAGACTCCGTAATTGTAATTCCAACATTCTGAACTGTTCGAAAAGAGAATCAAAACTCTTATGGTGGATGAATGGGTACCGTCCCCACTGTCCCAAGCAATTTCTGTTCACTCTTATTTTATTAAACATGGAACCGGCTTCCGAGTATGTATGCTCGAAACTATTTAACCTATTATGGATCGAATGTTACAAGCAATATCTTAAAAAAGTAGTACCTCGCATATGGTTAATTGAACCCATTTTAGCACTTCACATGGCAAAATTATACCTCAACAATTACATGAATCCTCACTTCTCAAATTTCATAAATGAGGCATATAAAATCTCGCTTGTATCGGACCTAACTCAAATTGACTCGTTGATTTTGTGTACTATTGTAAACCAGAAGAGTTAAAAAAAAAATGGGTCCTGGGCAGCTAGACGGTGCCGGAAACAAAACCATAAAATTATCAGAAATCCCAATTTCAATGCCTTCACGGTACATGTCCACATTGCCCAAAAGAAACACATACGAAAGATTTCACACTTAAAAAAGTAATCGCACGACCTTAAAAGAAGACATTCCTCTCAATAGATGCATCAAAATCCCGCCACTCGAGTTTCTGCATCTTCCCGATCATCCATCCATTCCTGATTGAAAGCATATAAAAACCTAAAAGTCGAACCCTGGACTAACGGAGAAGAAGTGGTCAAGGAAGAATGGTTAGAGCATGCAATATTTACAATCCACATGTTTTTCTCCCTGGTCAAAGACTGAACATGCATCGCTGTTATTGGATACTACTGAGGAGCAAGGAGATCAGTTTAATCCCAAATAGAACAAAAGATCACTCGAAATATTTGACGAAAAGCATCTGCTAGTACCAATTTCTAGAGTTAACTTTAGAAATTCATATTTAACGAGCCCCAAGAAAACCTTATATCCACTTGATTTCTCATGTTTATCCCATTTGACAGCCACAAACTTATCTACAAATTTTGGTCAAATTCGGTCCAAAGGCACCCAAAAAGTGAACTGAGCAAATTTCCCAACAAGAAACAAAAGCAAAATGTAAGAATATAAATGATTGCATCCTGGAAGCAGGTCCACGAGAGAAAGAACGGCTATAACTAGGACTGTAAAAACCGATGTCCAATTGATAAGCATGATCCCATTTTCTTCCAAAGAGAACGGCGTGCTTCAAACACCAAAACTTTCGATATTTCTTGACAAAATAGAGCAAGCCTTCTACGTTCGAAACTACAGTGTAAGGTTAACCTAACCCAGAAAGAGAGAGAGAGAGGGGGGGAAGAGATTCAGCAGATCTGATGATCCTGAAACAGGATCTAGAGAAACGTTTAAAAGAAACCCCATTGGTCAGGACCCAAGAACAGTTACAGTTACATACACATCATGCGAGAATATCTAGGAAGGAGCAGCCTGCAGAGTCATCATTCAGGACAACACCTCACATGGAGCAATCTTGAAAGCTCCCATAAGTGCTTTTGACTCAGCCAGATCCAGAAAAGGCAAGCCAAAAAAATAAAATGAAAACTACAAGTACTGAATAGGGCAACTAAAAAGATTTTAAAACTAGATCTCTTCTGCTCAAAGAAAAGACCAGTTCTCACAAACGTCATGAAATTCAGCTGCTGCAAAAACAAAACAAAAAAAAAAACACACCCAGAAAAAATAAGGACCATCCAAGCCAAGAAGTCCCCAAGATCGTCTCACGCAAGAGACTACAAAACAAAAAGTGTAGAGCTCCCTTCAATCCAAAACAGGATCAGACCAAAAGGGGCAAGTGAAGCTCCTGGCATATGCAAGCCACAAGCCTATCCCAAAAATATCTCCTTTGTGTCTTCTTCATTTATTTCCTATTTTCTGGACATTATTTCCAGAACAACTGGATTTAATGGGATAGGAGTGTGGGATCCATAGACCAGCAGCTCAACCCACCCGGCCAAGAACCTCTATTGGACTTAAAGGAGCTCCAGACTCCTCTATATTAATCTCCTCCCTCTTCACATGCAAACCCTAGAAATCACTCAAAACCAGGAAAATCAAGAATCACTTCAATATTACCACATGAAACCCTCACAGATCTTCAAACCCTAGCGAGAGAGAGAGAGAGAGAGAACAAGAAGTGGAAGAAATGAATGGTAACTGGCAACAGCCGAGATGCAGACCAGCGTGAGGAACTTAGCACGCTTAAAAAGAAAAAGAAAAGAGGACTCAACAAGGATTAGTAACAGGGGAACAAACAAAACAAGGGAAAAAACAAAAGAGGGCTCAAGAGAAAACACCAACTACAAGTCATGGGAAACCTATCTAGCAGCAAGGAGGGGCTCCCCCACCCCTCTCTCTCCCTCTCTCTCTCTGAAAGCTAAAAGTGACCATACTGGACAGTTCGAGAGATAACAAGGAAGCCAGCGAGAGAGGAGCAATGGTGGAAAAAGTAGAGAGTGATGGGAGACCACTTAAAGTGGGTTTTGGTGAGAGAAAATTACAGAAGATGAAGTGGTGGGCCGGCCAAAACACTGGCTTAGCTGGGGAAAAAGTCTTTGGGGGAACCGACTTCCCAAAGATTCTCTCTGTTATGCAATAATCACGCGTTCCCGTGCCTCTGTGCAAAAATCTACAGTAAAGTTAATGGATGTAAGTAGTAAAAAATACATCGAGTCGTATAAGGGTGCGTTTAATAATCAGTCAGAATTTTCAATTCTATTTCAAAATTAATTTTAGAGTAGAAATACGTTTGGTAAATAATAATTTCTAGAGCAATTTTTTATTTCTGAATGAGAATTGCGTTCAGTAAATAAGTGATTTTCTAAAGCTATAATCAATTCTTGCCATAAGTTTTTTTTTTTTTCACTTCTTATTTTCTTTCTCACTCTCGTAGGCCACCTATCACCGTCGTCAATCGACGAGTGGTCGCCAACCGCGGCCGGTCCTCGTCGGTCGCCAATCCCCGGACGCCGTTTGGTAAACTTACCAAAAGCAAAAGTAGAATAATGGTGCATTTAGTAAATATAATTTCTCATTTTCTGTCAGAATTGATTCTTATAAGAATGAATTCTTACCAAAATAAAAAATTATGGCAAAAATTGTTTTCAAACGCCCCCTAACTCGCTCCTGAATGATTCTATAGTGGGAAGTTTAGCAGGAGAAACTTGGGTCATTGGTGGATAATTCGATTTGCAGGAACGAGTGTGTTGGAAAAGATTGCTTTTTCTCTAAATAACAACATGAACTAACATTATCTTCTTAAATAAAAACTTGAATTGGACTTTATTTCAAATAATTACCTAAAATACCATCATTTTATTTAATAATGACATGAAGTGAACCTTGTTCTAAATAAATGCCTAAAGTTCCATCATTTTCTTAAATAATGACATAAAATGAATCTTGTTTCAAATAAAGGCTCGACATAAATGGTGTTTTTCGACTTTTTTTTAAAATTAAATAAAAAAAATTTTAAAATACAAAAAAAAAGGCAAGGGCAAGGGCCTATCGCCATTGTCGGAAAGGGCCAGCGACCCTCGCCCAATGGTGGTGGCCCTCAGCGAGGGTCGTCATAACCCCACCTACGATTGGATGGCGACCAACAGGCAAAAAAAGAAAAATACCCTTGAGTTCAAGCCATTATTTAAGAAAATAAGGACATTTCAAACCTTTATTTTAAAGAATGTCAACTTTATGCCCTTATTTGATAAAATGATGGTACTTCAGGCCTTTATTTGAGAAAATCGAAACACTTGCATGCATGTTACTGTTGGTATCACATGATCTCGGGACGTAGTGCATTGAGCTCAATCTTGGCATTTGAAATATTGTCCACCAAAATTTAGTGTTACAATATATCATAATACACGCGATTCGTCATTTTTATTTTTCTTTCCTTTTTGGGTCATGACCATATTGATAAATATCGAGCATTCGTGGGACGCACACATCGTAAATCTATATAAATAAGTTTTTTTTTTGGGGTTAGATATATTGATAGGTCAATATCATTAACGTCGTGACGTTTCTAGAGTTCCAATAACTGTCTTTCACTTGGAGAAAGAAAAATATTAGTTATCTCATATTTTGGAACTCACAAGAAGAGGAAGTTTGTACTTTGAAACCAAAAGCAAATTACACTGTTATTTAGAGGTGTGCAACCAAATCGGTTCTACCTGGGAATTGGACCAAACCACATAAAAAACAGGTTCAGGGATCGGTTACCATTGGAACCGGTTAAAACGTGTCCGATTTTCGATTCCGAGTGAATATCCACTCGGGAGCCAGACCGGTTATTGAACTGGTTTTGAAGCTGGTTTTGTGACTTAAAAAGCCAAACCCTAAATGTGTCTTCCCTTTGAGATCTAACATAAGTAGTCACGACTTAGCAGCAGGGCAACACTTATTCATCTTTCCTCTTTTTCGTTTGACGAGAAATTCCTTGCCAGTTGCCACGTGTTGATTCAATTTTTTGGTAAATCATGCTATTACTATATTTTGGATTATTGCTCATCTTATGGATTGATGCTTTTGACAAATAGTGATTTTTATTATTCATCTTTAACGTTAAATTGTTTCATTTATACTCATATTATTTTGCTAGATAAAATGAAACCAAAAAATGGAACAAAAGAAAAACAGGTTATCGGTAAACTCTGAAACCGTATCGAAAAAACGTGATAGGTTCCAAAACAAGTTTCAGAAAAAAGAGAGTAGGTTCCAGGTTTAAGAAATTAAAAACCGGTTATAATATGATAGGTTTTAGGTTTGGAATTTACCCACCCTAGAATCGACCACCCTCATTGTTATTAGTTTGAATGGTAAAGTCTTTTTTGTTTTCAATAATTCATTGATTGGTAAACTTTATATATATGAGGAACACACATACACATATGAAATAAAATTTCGTGGCTCATGCAATTTAGATTTTTTTGATGTGTAAAATTCAACCTTCTTGAAATATACGAATTAAAATATCCAGGTTCATACATTAATCTTTTAAAATGGGAAACATGTTTTTGTTTTACAATTTGGAAAAGAGAGAGAGTGTGGGATTCATTTGTATTTCAACTCAAGGATTAAGTAATTCTTATTTTTTTTTTGGGTGCGGCAATCTATAATAACTTGATTTATTTATTTTTTTCGATTCGATCAAGATAAATTTGAATTATGGGAGATATTGAATTGCTCTTACATATTACGATCCTCACGCATTTCTATTTTAGAAATGTTACCGAGGATCAAATCGGAGTTTCAAAGTGGGATCCGATTGAATCGATTGAATCCACAGACCAAGATCAGCGAAAAACAAAACAAAGTCGCGGGGATTTTAAGGATGACTCGATTTTCTAACTCGCGTCACGTGACGCTGCGACACGGAAAAAAAAAATTGAGGGAGGAGGCAGTGGGCATGATGACCTACACGTGGCGGTTGGAAATGGCGGGAAAGCGAGGGGGATAGAAGAGAAGACGAAAAAGCAACATTAATGTAACGTGACCGCTCCACTCGTTCTCTCTCTCTCTCGCTCTCTGACGCGCAGCACGACGCACACCCAATGCGCACGTTAGCGGATTGTACCCTTTTGTCCAGTACAGCTGGCGATTCGGGCGCGCTTTCTCTCGCTCCGCTCGCACACGGTTCTCTTTTGCGGCCGGTTCAGTGAAGACGCGCCGGGTCAACGTGGCCGACCAGGCCCGATAATGTTCTTATGGGCTTAGCCCAATCAAACCATTGCTCAACATTCGGGCTCTGCCTCTGATGCAACGTTGCTGTCTAGGCCTAAACGTACCGCGACCGTCGATCGCACGTGATCAACGGCCATATCAAACTCGGTCCAAAGAAAGACATTGCTTACTCGGGCCTGTCCAAAATGCGCTTCGGGCCTCATTGGTTCGAGCCGACCCAACGAGCTGCCGGACTCACAACTAGCTCTACACAGGATCCGGATCAGTATCCGGCAAACCCGATGTCGCGGGGTCAAAATCGCGTGAACCCATCTCCATGCGGAGGTGGGCTTTAGAACTCCGGCATCGGGATCGTCTCCATCAAATTCGATTCGTAAAACGAGGTTGAAATCACAAAAAGAAAATCCAAGCATCAAGTCGTGTTCGTGTCGGAATTGTCCAAGCTGCTAATCTGCTAAATTTTTTAATTATACTCCAGAAGTGATTCTAGAGCAGAAATGTGTTTGGTAAAGAATGACTTTTGAAATAGTTTTTTACTTTTGAATGAAAATTGCGTTTGGTAAAGAAGTGATTCTCTAGAGCTAGAATCAATTTTTGCTAGAAGTGATTCTTTTCTATTTTTACTTATCTTTTTTCCTTCTCATGCTCGTAGGCCGCCGGCTGCCGATTCTCGGTCATCGCCGTCGATCGTTGGTCCCCATTGGTCGCCGTTGTCGCCTGCTGCTGTCGTCCCCATCGCTGCCAGTCGCCGGTGGTCAGTCGCCGGTGGTCGGTCGTCGATCACTGGTCGCCGTCGCTAGTCGTCGTCGTCAGTTGTCGTCTCTGCTGGTCGCCGTCCCTGCCGGTCGTAGATCGTCGTTGCTGACCGCCGATCACCGTTGCCGGTTGCTGCCACCGGTGGCCGATCCCCATATGCTATTTAGTAAACTTACCAAAAATAGAAGTAAAATAAGAATGATGGTGCGTTTGGTAAACATAATTTCTCATTCTTTTTTAGAATTGATTTTGAAAATAAATGATTATTGCAAGAATAAAAAATTCTTGTAAGAATGGTTTTCAAACGGGCCTAATACACCAAAGTTTTATCAACGTCGAAACGAAGATCCACCAAACCGACAAACCCTTTTTCGGCGCGACGTGAAATGGCCGACGCATCGAGTCGTGTTCGTGTCGGAATTGTGAACTCGGATGCCACCTTTTGTAACATGGTCCAACGCCTCGTCGACACGCAAGGGGTTTGACTCGGGCACGAACCAAAGTGATGCCATCAGGACTCCCAACTTTTCAAAATGCAGCCACCGATCCGACACGAGTCGTGGTCGGGACGGTTTCTCGATTCATCGTGAGCTCTGGTCTTCCAGCAATACCAAGATAAAATATCTTCATCTTGGCCTTCGATGCTGGCGTGGCGACATGGCCGAGAGAGAGAGAGAGAGAGCAGTCGATTTTCTTTTCATGTTTTCAAGAAAATTACGTGAGAGTAGTTTTATAATTGACAGTTTATGAAACAAATGGGCCTAAGAAAAGTCTCATTTTCCTTGTAATTCAATTAATCAGAGGTACGGTTGTTGGAAAATATCTCTTTAAAGAATCTCATTTTTCTAGCACATCTTTTAAACTTTTCTTTTTCCCTTTTCGCACGCAAGTTTAACATTTCAAGAAAAAACGCCACTTAATTATGTCGAGATAGCACAACATAAAATTACTTGATCAATAAAACTCCGAATCATAATGAGCTTATTCCCTAACGATGGAGTTAAATTTTCAACTTTTGCAACATAAGCACATGCTTTTTTTATAATAAAAAAGAGCGCACTTGTCATGCACGTCAGAAATAGTGAACAAGTTTTAAATCAATAAAGCCTCAAATTTTATGTATAAAAGTTTGAATCGTTTGAGAATTACGAACGCAAAGTTTCATAAAACTAGAAAGCGAGAGATTAAAGAAACAATCGATAAATATATCGGATATAATTTTGAAATGCAAAATACGGATGGATTATTTGATATTTACATAAATTATGATTTCGTGTAAAATGATTTATGGTTTATTTTGATCGGCATTAGTAACCAAAGTAACTGCTCCTGTAAAGCGACAGAGAGAAACAGAAACCCAACGCACAACGGCACAGCGTCGTCCATTGCGTTACTTCTCGGTCCTTCGCTGGAGGAGACGAGCCACGCAGCAGAGAGGAGCGTCGCATCTTCGTCTCCTCGCTCCCGCTTCGCTAGATTCTCCAGGAAAAATCCCTTTAACACGATCGCGCGCTCGTCTTCAATCATGGGTAAAGCCCCGTTCTTGACGTTTCCCGCCAGGGTTTATACTTCCGCCAGCTTGTTTTCTCTGAAGATGCTTGCATTTGATGGTCGCGCGAGTTCTGATTCAAAAGCACGTCCCGAGCGAGTTCGAGAGTTGGGGAGGATTCTTCTGATGGGCTATGTTGAATTCGCGAGTTGGGATTTTCGGATGAAGGATCGAACTCTACTTCTTGTTTTTAATATGGTGATCGGAGCTCGATTCTCGGTCGTTCCTGTTGGACTGGATACAGTCAAATTCTACCCTTTCTGGCGAGGAACGAACCGATGAGGCTTTTCGGATTTCATTGTTTTATAAACGATACTGTTTGTATTTTTCTATAGCAATTAGACATCACTTTGACTAAGTTGCTTCTCAGTGAAATCTATGAAGAAGAGAGATACGATGAACGTATACGGTGAAACATGCAAGATTAAATTGAATACATAAAGTTGCCGGTGGCGGAAATGCGGCTTTTGAAATGTGTCTAAATTTGACATTGAGAAGTTGTTGGAGGTTTCCATGTCTGTGACTGGAAATGACTTGTTTTGACACGTTCTGCTGAATGCTAGGTATCGAGGAAGACATTCGTGGGTTGCAACTTCGCTCAGCAGGTAACAATAGGAAAAGGCTTGTAATCATGGATTCTTAAATAGTGTTTTTCCCCTTCTTTTTTCTTCCAGAATATGACTTTCGGAAAGCTTTGCGCTCTAAATGTCTTGGTTGAACTTCTTTGGTTTTTCTCTTTGGATGTGTTCAATCTTGGCAGAAGAGAGCTTTGTGCTCTAAATGTCTTGGTTGAACTTTTTGGTTTTTCTCTTTGGACGTGTTCTTTTTTTTTTTGGTCGGCATCTTTGGATGTGTTTAATCTTGGTAGAAGAGAATAATAGGGTTGTTCATCCCGATGACCAAAGCATGAAGAAATGGAGATGGTTGATGAAATTGAGGAAGGTTGGTGATGAATTAAAATTGGTCTTAATGTGATGGCAATGGCATTCAATGGTTATTGTATATGTAGATATGAATTTTGGCGAGAGAGTCGTGCTGGATTTAGCTTTCTCCTTTTTCTTCGATAATTTTCCCTTTTCTCTGGTTGCTCCTGTTGGAATCTGAGAGCTTGCGATCTATCAATTAATATTTCTTTATTAATAAGGTGATAACTTGATTGAGAAGTTAAGTTAGGAAGTGAAGTGATGGGGAGCAATTTTGAAGATAGGCTAACTGACGGACACTTTGCACTGAATTTTTCCAAGTGTAGTCCATTTACATAGCTCAGGTGTAGTTGAAGAAGTTCCACTTGTTTTCTTCCTTCTTCTTCTTGTATTGCTGTGACAACATTAAAATTTAGGTTCTCTCGTGGAGGGTTGACGGTATATAAGAAACCTTGGAATCGCATGAACTGTGGAGGATCTGATACTTTCAAGACCACCTACTAGTCACTTTCATGAGATTCCTGTTACATCTCAGTCTTGTACGTTTAAGTTGCTGCTTTTGACATTCACATTAGCTCAGGCAACTGTACTGCTTTAAAAAGTGCTCAGTTCTGCCCAGGCAGTAAATGGCATGATGCTTGTCTTGAGACTTTCATAGGGCTCATCATTTCCATAGTCCACATTGCTTTTGCTTGGGCTTTGGAGTCTGATACTTTGTTGCAAAAAACTTGCGCTGTCAATTACTATGGTCGTGCATATAACTTGATAAATTGCTAGCTCACCTGCCTTGATGAAACTGGAAGAGTTAAGCTTATTAATCTATGTCGTAGCACAGCCTGCAGTGACAATACACTCCACTAGTTGTTCTCTGATGCTTTACTTTCTTTGCTCATGAATATAATAATCTGAAGAGAACAATGAGTTGCAAGGTGCTCGTTTCATAGAGAGCTCACCTTAATTTGCTGGTTGAAGATCTCTGATACATTTGCTTATGAGCTGTTTATTGATCATTTCGACATATCTAAAATTTGGCAACTAGTGAGCTTCACTAAAAGAATTTATCCATGGGTTTTTACAGGTGCCCAAGATGAGATCCTAAAAACCTCCCTACAGATCCAGGCTGACCCAAGAGGTGCTATTTTGTTCCCTTTTTGAACCTAAAGTCAGTCATGGTTGTTACTTGCTTAACTTATCTTAAATCATATTTGAAAATTTGGATTTGTAGGGAATGACGAGGAAGCATCTGCTGTTGAACATGTTGATGCGCAAGACGAAATGGAAGAAGATATGAAGCGGCATTTGAATGTTGTTTTTATTGGTCATGTTGGTAAGTTGCACTGCTTTTCCAGTTGGTTCATCAGTATGGAATTTGAAGTCAGTTTCATGCCTCTGTCAACTGTTGGATCCCAGCACGTGAAAGCGCCATTACTTATTTTCTGATTTTCTTGTGATTTGTGAGTCCTTTAGCTTAATCTCTGATGCATGAAGAGTTAAGGTTGCTATTTTTCTGCAAGCAATTAATTGCCTATATCTTGGTTCGTATGATGTATCATCTCATTTGTCCTTTGGAAGAGAATCACAATGTGTTAACTTTTGCTTATTGTAGTTGGATCAGAAAGACTGATATTATACAAACGGCTGAAAGGGTTTGAGATTTTCACATGATTTCTGTTAGATGCTTTGTGGTGTTCAGTGTTTGCTACTTGCAAGTTGCAACCCATTTGTTTATCCCTTCTTGATCTCGTTAGATGTTGATTTTGGGTTACAGATGCTGGAAAATCAACAGCAGGTGGCCAGATTCTCTTTCTTAGTGGACAGGTTGATGATCGGACAATCCAAAAGTATGAGAAAGAAGCGAAGGACAAGAGTAGAGAAAGCTGGTGAGGCTTTTCCTTTGGTTTTTTGCCCTGATGATTTGTTGGTTACACTGCCATCATATGCAGGTTTTGTTTTAATATGTATTAACAAGCAAAGAGAACACTGTAGATTGCATTATTTATTACTCTTTTGATCATCTTTATGATAGGTACATGGCTTACATTATGGACACTAATGAAGAAGAGAGGGTTAAGGTACGAGGCAGCTCTTGTAATTCCTTTTGAAATTCTGTTTTCTGTGAAGCATGAATGCGTGGTGCCCCAGATATCGGAGCAGGTTCCTCGACAGTAAATTTTAACAAATTAAAATATTTCAATTTGATGCAGGGTAAAACAGTTGAGGTTGGGAGAGCACATTTTGAGACTGAAACAACTCGTTTCACCATATTAGACGCACCGGTGAGCTATTTATTTTTACCCTTTGGTTCCTTAAACTACTTGGGCTTTGTTAATTATGCATCCTCAGAGCACCACAGTAGGTCTATCCTGAACTGCTATGTGATTTAATCTCATAGCATCAAATTGTGTCTCTTATGCCGTTATTACCTTTGTGTGTATTCTGTGCTATTTGATTTTTCTGTTTTTCTTGTTAAGATGATCGTTTCTAATCAATTGTCTTGAGTATTAATGGCACGCTCCTCTCTCTATCTCTCTCTGTTGTTGGGGGGATTCTCCAGGGTCATAAAAGTTATGTCCCTAATATGATAAGTGGGGCATCCCAAGCAGATATAGGCGTACTGGTAAGGAATGGGTACAATGTGTTTCTTTTTCTTGTTTCTTTTAAGTTTTCACACTATAGCTCCTTGTTCCAAACCCGACCCTCCCAGGTAATATCTGCTAGAAAGGGGGAATTCGAGACCGGATATGAGAAAGTGGACAAACCTGTGAACATGTGCAGCTAGCTAAAACCTTGGGTGTATCTAAGCTGCTTGTTGTTGTAAATAAAATGGATGATCCCACTGCAAATTGGTCTAAAGAAAGGTCTCTCTCTCTCTCCGTGTCCCCCCCCCCCCCCCCCCCCCCCCC
>BCNH02000011.1:18795818-18809046 GCA_001662345.2 Metrosideros polymorpha var. glaberrima | reverse complement strand
CTCCCCCTCCCCAAATACCTGCTGGTGTCTATGTTTTTCAGGTACAATGAAATTGAATCAAAGATGATACCTTTTCTAAAGTCTTCTGGCTATAACGTGAAGAAAGGTACCATTTCTTTCTACTGCTCTGAAAAGTTTGTAGGAGAATTTGGGCAGTAATATTCCTAGGTTTGTGCTGTATCTGTCGCCAACTTGTCTTACCTTTTTTTTTGTCATTGCAGATGTTCTATTTCTACCGATATCTGGTCTGGTTGGTTCAAATATAAAAACAGGAGTTGACAAAAGCTTATGTTCGTGGTGGAATGGACCGTGCCTCTTTGAAGCTCTTGATGCTGTTGAGGTTCCTCCTCGTGATCCTAAGGGTCCTTTCAGGTATTGCCTAACATCAAACGATCTCCTTGATTACTCTCTTAGCTTCTTGATTATTGTAGCTCAGTCAATCGTAGGAGCACAATCAAGTTGAATTGAGTCCATATAGTATACCACTGAACGTCGGTCTCCAAGTGTCAAGACTTTTATGCTTGACAGTTGACACATGCTTACTTGACCTTGATTTTTGAGCTTTCATTGAGCGCAATTAAGTGAAATACATGCTTAACCTTGCCTTGAGTAGGCTTGATTATCCAAATGATGGCCTCAAACATCAGTAGGGCCAGATGTCAAAATCAAGTTCTTTTTTTGTTTTTGGCAAGCCAACGAAGCAAGTTCATCGCATTACTAAATCTTGTAAAGATCCAACTCTTACAGATAAAGTGTCATATTAGCAAATCCTTTATTACATCAGGGCAAAATTTCAAGTAAGGCTATTGAAACCTAAGTGATTAAAGAAAGTCCACTTAGACCATGAATGTGCAACTTTATTCGCACTCCTGGGGCACCAGAGGAACTTCCATCCCTCATGCGAGTAAAGAAATTTTCACAGGTCCAGTATACATGTTGATGACCTCCAGTCCACGTGGCTTTTTAGGTCCCAAATGGCTTTATAAAACTTGGCAGTTGCCCTCAAAAGATTACGTTGTTATGTCCTCAATTTCGTGCTAGACAACAGCTGAGTAAGCTGCCTCGGTCTCTGCTTCAAGTGGCGAGTAGTAGCCATTACTAGTTACCCTTGCTCCTAAAAGGTTACCTTTTTTCATCCCTTGCAACCGCCATCTCAGCTTCCAAAAGTAACACCCAATTTAAACAAGAAAAAATAAAAAATAGTTATGCTACTTATAGTCATGTTTGATAATATGATATGTATTATAGAAGCACATAAATTTAAAGGGTAATCCCACATTTATTCCTTTAACTTGCGTTATTTGTGCAATCTGGTCCTCATAGTGTCAATTTGTGCGATCGAGTTCTCTAACTTGCATGTTTTGTGCAATGAAGTCATTTCATGATAAAATCAATTAATTATCCCGATGTAGCAGCTTCCATGACAATTTTTAGCATTAGAAAAAAGCATTAGAAAAGAACTGTCTTTTAAGTTCACAAAATTCGGTTTATTTGGAAAAACACAGTCAAGCCATCACATGTCAAACTGAGTGGCAGTCAACTGGTCAAGCTTGAGTAACTCACTAGTAGCTTGACTAGTTAACACATGTGGTTTATTACTTTTGTTACTATTCTTTCATATGAAGAGCACATGAACACAATCAAGCCAACACGCGTCGAACTGAGTGGCAGTCAACTGGTCAAGCTTGAGTAACTCACTAGTAGCTTGACTAGTTAACATGTGGTTTATTACTTTTGTTACTATTCTTCCATACAATGAGCACACAATAATGCTTTTCTTGGCATAGCCATATTTTTTCATTCTATATTAGCTTACTTTAACATAGGCTGCTTGTTCTTGAGAATATCCTCTTAAATCAGGCACTGATTTCAATTACAATTTTATGTGCTTGGACTTCATTGATTATAAAGGTACCTTCTTATAGCATGCTAGCATGTTAAACCACATGCCTTTTCTCCTCATCCTTTTCAAAGAACATTCAAGTGAAAAAGCAGCCTGATGGCTGTAATTAGAGTAACTACAGGGGAAGACAATGAATTCTGATGCTGAGATGCGTTATACAAGTTCTAATATGCAGGTTTATTCTTAAAGATTTTGATTAAAAATCTCTACCTATCTCTCTAGCACATGTGTACTCACTGCATACAAAACACAGAGGCACATGGCCTCAGGCTTAATGCACTGACTGACACAATCAATTATGCATATGCACATGCCGTCATGCATATATGCACGAAAACATTTATATGCTTGCTTCTGCACAATAAGTTACTCTCTTCTAATGAATTAAAGGATGAGCTTTGCCTTTACATTATAATGGATATTGCTGTTTCATATATGGTGGAAGACTTTCAATTGCCTATCTTGCTTGGGCGAAGCATTTGGTCTCGTTTGTAGCATCGTGAAATGTGGTGCTTACCAATTATGGTTGTTATTGGGACTTAATTTGGTTGTTTGTCTTAAACTGTACTTCTTCTTCTTCTTCTTGTACTTGTTAAGTAATTCAGGCATTTGATGATGAACCTCCAACTTGTAGGATGCCTATCATTGACAAATTCAAAGAAATGGGAACTCTTGTTATGGGAAAAGTTGAATCAGGCTGCATACGTGAAGGTGATTCCTTAGTTCTCATGCCAAATAAGGTAAATGATCTGCATAAGTTTACCCTTAGTTTCCCAGTTTTTTGTTTATTGCAGGTTCATTTGAGGATTCTATCATTGCTTTGCAGGCCTATGTGAAAGTGCTTGCTGTGCACCGAGATGATGATAAAGTTAAATGTGCTGGACCTGGTGAAAATGTCCGTGTTACACTGTCTGGGATTGAAGAGAAGGACATATTGTCTGGATTTGTCTTGTCAAGTGAAGGTATGTATTTTTTTTTTTTTTTCATTGTGCCTCTATATCTTTCAAAGGAGAATTTATACTGTTGTTTGTCCATTTTCTGCTTGTAGTTCTTCTAAGATAGGGTGCTTTATAGGAGCTGTTTTCATGATCTGGTACCTCCGATGACATTCTATGTATTTTTCATTGCCCAGATAAACCAATTGCTGCAGTCACTGAGTTTGTTGCCCAGCTGCAAATTCTTGAGCTGCTTGACAATGTATGTGGAACAAATTATTAGTCTTCTTCCATATTCATATCGGCTGTACTTTGAGCATCTTTTGTTTTTTGATAAGTTAACCATGTGAATGATATCTCAAGTAGACAAATACTTCAGGCGATCTTTACAGCTGGTTATAAGGCCGTTCTACACATACATGCGGTTGTTGAGGAATGCGAGATTGTTGAGCTGCTACAGCAAATCGATCCGAAGACAAAAAAACCATTAAAAAAGAAAGTTCTATTTGTGAAGAACGGGGCTGTGGTCGTTTGTCGAATTCAGGTTAGTTTCCACAGACCTAAGTAGTTACCAATAGTGGAACCCAGAGGTTTCCAGGTTGTCAGTTGTTTGATGTCAAATGATGCCTTTTGAATTGCTGGCAGTCCACCTCCTACTAGCACTTATGGTTGGTAATAACCCCCAGAACAGTAATGCTCTGTTGGTCGCATTTGAGTTTTTGTCTATTGGATGTAGTCTTGCCAGCTCTTTTATGTTTATTGACATGACCTTCATGTGGAAATGTTTCACCAGGTGAACAACTTGATATGTATGGAGAAGTTTTCTGATTTTGCACAACTTGGGAGGTTCACTCTTCGTACTGAAGGTGAAGAATGGATGTTTATTGATATCTTTTCTGGTTTTCTAGAAGCTGTAATGACACATTGTCCTATGAAAAAGAAAAGGGTATAGACTCACCGTGTAAACCTTTTTCCTGCAGGCAAGACAGTGGCAATCGGGAAGGTCACCGATTTACCTGTAATAGCTAGAGCTTGAACATTTTTGGGAATTGGTAAGAACTGTCCCGGCCATTGCCTTCTCTTTCATGATGGACTGTTTTGCTTGGGCATCTCTTGTGTTACTTTTCCATTGATTTATTGTGCTGTTAAATTGGAAAGTTTAAATGAAGGCGCAAGCCTTTATTCTGTCCTCAAAGTTGCTTTTTAGTTGGAGGCTGCTAAGATTTCACTTTGATGCGTGAGCCTTTTTAATGCCAAGATCAGAACCTTCACCTTTGCTGGGAAAAATTGAAGACACATAAAAAGCAGTTGTCAATATGTTTTGTAGATTATCATATATTGAGATTATGAATTCTCTCATGCTTTTTGTCAGGCAACTGAGGGACCTGTGTAAACAATCTGAGTGGCTACGGTGGGAGTGAAGATCAATGCTGCATCTCCTGCAAGTGCATCTTGTTGGGCTATTGAGAAATGGAGAGGTATCTGTTGCCAGAGTGATGCACATAGATTGCGTCTCTCCCAGAGTACTGATGCATCTGGGTGTTAAAGGTTATTAAGCCATTTAGCTGATTCATACCATACCATATCTTAAACAAAATTAAATTGTTCTGTCCAAGTTCACCAAATATAGGTTTTCTTTTCATTTGGGTGGAATTTTGCGCTTCTGTCTCCTCTAGGAGTATTTTCTCATACAATTTTGCAGAAAATTGCCTATCCACCAATGTTTATATACGGCGATAATGAAATCTCTTTCTCTCTGGTGCACATTTACGTGCGCATGCACGCACAGAATCTGAAAGAAATTTCACCATGTTGCTCTACCATTGGCTAACAATGATTTATCATAACTATGGAAATTTTGCATAAAATCTATTACTTTGTGAGAGTGATAACTCTTTTTATGGTTGAAGAAGTTTATGGGGATCTTAGTCTTTATTTTTCACTTTTGGCTAAAGATTCACTAAGGAATGCGTGCAAATTAATGAAATGGCAGAAAGATGCTCCTGCTGCTTGAGACTACGTAAGGCAACAGTTTTACATTTATCACAATATTCAGTATAACTTTTGATCTTTGACTTATGCTTACCATATTTTTTGAGGGAAAACAAATGCGACACGAGTGATAGTGATCGTGAAAGGCTTTTTCAAATGTCGTCTTGGACGTCGTGTGGTTATATTGAGTAAGCACGTTACATTGCCGGAGTTCAACTCAAGCACTGTACTCGATAAACTTGAGCTTGTATTGAAGCTTTAGGTCTGAGTACTTAAAACGATATAAGGTTGAATTCTTTTGCAGGCGAACGGGAAGCGACGGGTTTGGAAGAAGGCCTGCACAGTTGCCCTGAAAAAAAGAACGTATGGTCTTTGACCTCCTTCTTTCAGTTCTTTTTGTCCTAAACATATAATCAAATGACGTTCAGAAAATCGAGGAATCTTCCGATACGCTTGTTGAGTTGACCTTGGAAGCAGCTATCAACGACAATTTGCAACATGCTGGACACAACTTGTTAATAAAAGGCTTGAGCTTGGTAAGCTGCGGACCAAATTGACGGATTGCGGACATGTGCCTGTAATCTTACGGCATCGGATGGCTATGCGGTTTAAGTTTGGTGCGACTGATCCCACGCAAACCTAACATATTAACTGCCCTGGCCAGTAAATTATTCGTCGCCTAACATTGGAACAACGGCTCGTAAGTTCGAAATTGCTGCGAGTCAGTAAACTTTCGCCTAATTGTTGACAGATCAGCGGCTGTACCGTTGACCCTCCACTGATTGCATCACCTTATAAGCTCTCTAGACCAGCGAGGGAGGGAGACACAGAGAGATGACAACAACGATGGATGGACTCTCTAAAGGATATCCAATGAATGGTGGAGAAGGGCCTCACAGGCTATGTGGATGCACAGTTCAGGGGAACTGGTTTTCATATGGTAATGCATGGTTTGCCATCATGCTAACACAGGTAGATGTTGAAGCAGCAATCTTTGATAAGAGCACTTTGGGAAGAGAGGTTGAGAGGCTGCACATGCTACGTCCGTAAGACAGGCGAGAACGCGAACCAGTTTCGTTATAGTTCGACTAGGAAGCTCAGAAGTCAACAACCATTTGCACGAGCGCAGAATCTGAAAAGAAAGTTCACCATCTTGCTATCTGTCATGATCTTTTTTTCGCATGACATTAATCTACCGGAAATTTTTGCGTAATTCTAACGATTCGTGAGAGTGATGACTCTTATCATGGCTGTAGAAGTTTATGGGGATCTTGGTCTTCATTGTTCACTTTTTAGTTAAAGATTCACACAGCAATGCATGCAATTTGATGAAATGACAGTAAGATGCTCATGATGCTTGAGATTACAGAAGGCAAGAGTTTTACATTGATCACAATTTTCCTGCATCTTTACTTTTGACCTTGTACTTTATGCCTACCATAGTTTGAGGAAAAATAAACAGGACACGAGCAGTAGCGATCGCAAAAAGCCTTTCTAAATATCGTCTAGGATGTTGCATGGGTTTGTTTTGTATGCACGTTACGTTTCATGAATCACGGTGCGATTCCAACAAAGTACTTGGTAAACTTGAGTTTGTATTGAAGCTTAGGTCTGAGTAATCGCTACGCTATAAGATCAAATTCTTCTGCAGGCAGACGGGGAGCAACAGGTTTCGGGGAAGGCCTGCATAATTGGACTATAAAAAAGGAACCTACGAAGCATATGGCTTTGACCTCATTTTTTATTTTTCAGTTTTTTTTTCAATAGTATGTCCCTGAAATTGGTGATTACTTCAAACTTACTGGTAGCCTAAATATTTGCCGAACAACGACCATGTGCGTGTCACATTAATGGACAAGAGACAATTTTGTCCGAAATTGTCTGAACCCAATCTCCAAATCTCTCAAATTTAACTCTAATTCCTAAGATCTCTAAACTAAACCCCCCGGAGAGTTGTGCTTTTTTTTTTTACTTCCTCCAGGAACTTCTCCAGAGATGATAATGTTCAGAGGGAAGAAGAAGATGATGAACAAGAATACCCAAATGCGGCTAAAATGTGCTCTCGTCAAATTGGGGAAAATTACCAAAATAGTCCTAAATCTATTGGAATTATGCTAATTTAGTTCTAAACTCTTTTTTTTTGGCCAATTCAGTCCATTTGGCTAGCCGGCCGGCGCTGATGTGGCGCGGAGTGCACATTCAGTTCTGCAAATGCAACCAGTCTTTTCACTATCAACATCTAGAAAACATTGTAAGGAACAATCCAACGGAGTGCACATTCAGTTCTTAATAATTGTTGCTTTATTCACTGGAGGTATTAGATAAGGCATAGGGGCCGTAAAACTTTTTTTTCATATGTAGTGCATGGATGAGAAAGGTAATATGTACAAGTACTGACCATGGACAAAAAGAATCTTGGAAGAGAGGCCATGTTCTTAGAAAGAAATAATCCGTAAACTCGTTCTAACAAAAACAAATTGATCCCGTCGAACGAACAGTTGAATCTACAAGCACCCATAAGAAGTTATTGTTTAAACTCACATGCCCTGCAACCTGAATAAGCTAAACTGTCATCTAAGATTCAAGGAAATAAAGGAAGGAAAAGGAACCTTGGAGGTTGGAAGCCTTAATGTCCACTTCTCTAAATATTGCAAGCACTGTCATCAAGGCAATCTTTAAAGTTATAACAGATTCATTAAAACTTTGAGCACTAACTTCAAAGCAATCCACATCAAGAAACAAGAAAACAGAATTACGCGGTCTTTTTCTTTCTTTTTTTTTCTCAATGGAAAGGACCATCCCACAATGTGTTCTCTCTGGAAAATGCTGTTCTAATAGGGAATGCTGTTATGGTTTTGCACAGCCCAGGCAGTTTTTATTTGGTAATGCATGGTCTGCCATAATGCTGAAACATTTAGAAGTTGAAGCAACAACCTTTGACAAAAACACCTTGGGAAGAGCGAGGTTGAGTTTTCAATGGACTATTTCATGGGAGGCACATGCTATGTCTGTAAGAAGTTCGTAACTCAAGGTTGCCTTGCTGTGACCACTCAAATACCACGTGAGTTCACTTTGGGTACAGTAAAGAAAGGCGAGAACACGATGCAGTTTCATTATAGTTCGACTCAGAAGCTCAATAATAATTAACACTCAGAAGTCCACAGACTGCATTAACTCTATTATAATAGACTTTTGCCTAATGGAATTCGTGCAGCACTAAAAGTACTATGCTTTTCTGAAATCTTTGGTGAGACATTACTACCAAGCAGATGCCTAGTGTGATTAACCACTCTCTCTCTCTCTCTCTCTCTCTCTCTCTCTGATCTGAAAAATCTTGTGAGTCCTGGACCTCGAACCATTACTTCACATCCACAAAACACGAGCCTCATCCAATCACGGCGAGGAAGTGAGTCAACATAGAAAAACAACGCAGAAGCTGCAAAGAAATGTCCAGTGAACCCGCCAAAGCATATGCAATGAATGTAGGAGAAGGAATTCACAGCTACTCCAAAAACTCCTTTTTCCAGGTAGCCTTTTGCAGCACTAATCTATTTACATAACATATCATCGACAAGCACGCGCTAATTTGAAGAACTGAATTAACAAGGAAGTCCTTCTGCAGAGAAAAATCATAGAGAGTGCTGGGGAATTCATCGAGCAGGCAGTAGCTAGAAATCTAGATATCAATATTTGTTCTCTTGAAAGAACTTTCCGCATCGCTGATTTCGGTTGCTCTGTCGGTCCCAACACTTTCCATGCTGTGCAAAAGATACTCGAAGCTGTGCAGCGGAAGTAACATTCCAAGGGACTCCATTTTCAATTCCCAGAATTTCAAGTCTTCTTCAATGATCAGGCTGCAAATGACTTTAACACACTCTTCACATCCCTCCCGCCTCAGCGGCAATACTATGCTGCCGGTGTGCCCGGCTCTTTTTATGACCGCTTATTTCCGAGGAACTGTCTTCACGTTGTTTATTCTTCCTTCTCTCTTCAGTGGCTCTCGGGGGTTCCGAAAGACGTGCAGGACAAAAGCTCTGCAGCCTGGAATAAGGGGAAGATTACTTATGCTACTGCCAAAAGAGAAGTCATTGAAGCGTACGAAGCTCAGTTTGCCAAGGACATGGACTGCTTTTTACATGCTCGAGCACAAGAAGTTGTTCTTGGAGGACTAATGGCACTTATCATACCAGGGTGCCCAGATGCAACTGCTCATGCTGAAAATGTTGCATCCAAGTCCATGGATTTGCTGGGAGCTTGCCTCATGGACCTTGTCAAGCAGGTAACCACTATTCAATTTCTTCATATTCAGATTGCAGTTTTAGTTTCATCCATGGAAAATCGTTAGTCATACTACAACGCAGAAATCTAGTTGAAGTCTGTGTGTCAGACCTTTCAGTCATTGTTCTGGAGAGGGTAGAAAGAGAGCCATTCTCCCAAAACTATCCAGTAAGTTGCTTGATTTATCAAAACAGCTGAAGTTAGATGAGCTCTTATAAAGGAAAATGGTCCAGTCTTGCATTAGAATCAAGAATATAGCCGCTTGGAAAATGCATTCGTCATAATCAGCCACCAAAATAATCATATCTAAGCTCAAGGAATTGATACTGGCTCTTGATGGATTGTCATTGGTTTCTCTACCAGAGCGTAAAAGAGCCAGGTGTATACAGTGGGGAAGAGAAACAGCTAAAGAAATGGTCGCTTCTCTTGCCAATACTGTGTGAGTCATACACATACTATCCACGAAGGCTACTCTTGCCACCGTATGTTAAAAACTTAGAGGCGAGGCTAGAAAAGAGATCTGTCATCAACAAAAGCCAGAGATTTATACATAAACATACCTCATGCGTTGGCTTCGGAATTGTTCTTTTTTTTTCTTTTTTCAGGATAAGTGACAATTTTTTTCCAGAATAGTTCTTTCGTCTAACCTGAGAATCATTGCTTCACTAAACCAACTTGCCTTTTCCTTTTCCTGGTTCTGTTGAAGGGAACAATAAGTGAAGAAAAAGTGGATGACTTCAACATGCCGGTGTATTTTGCATCTCCTGAAGAAGTAAAAGGATCAGTGGAGAGGAATGGTTGCTTTTGCATAGAGAAAATGGTGGAGCTGCCTGTGGACAGCACAGAAGGAAATCCTGCAAGAGCCAAAGAGTTAACTTCGCATTGGAGAGCCGTTAGTGAGGGACTCCTGAAGGAGCAATTTGGGAACACGATATTAGATGATCTTTTTGACTCGCTGACTCGAAAGCATGAAGAGTCCTCCATTTTCGACTCTGTGAAAGGCTGCATCATGTTCTTGTTGCTCAAACGGACTGCTAGTGATTGAATTTTACAAGCAGACAGATTCAAGCCAGCGAACTTTCTAACTGGATATTCACCAGAGTTCATAGTAATTGTATGATCGGTCTATCCATTATAATTTGGTGAGATATAGGTTGGATAATCATCAAGACAAGAACTCCAAAAATATAGTACAATCTACGTCCATATTAATCTTGAGGGATTAAAACGAAAGGAGGGCCAGTTGGCTTGACAAGCAGGATTAAAACAAAAGATGACAAGTGCCTGAAGTGACTTATAATTAGAGCTGCAAAATAGTTAACTAAAACGATATTCAAATCCTAATATCTAAGTATCTCATCATTGCACTTTAACATGATCAAAACTGTCGATTCAAGTGCTTTACATGCTGCAAGTTTAACAAGCATCTGGGTTTGAGCTTTGAAGCTACATATTCTATATCAGCACATCAACAATATGTAAGTCATAGTGAATTCAATTACATGGCACCATACAAGAACTGATTCAATCTTTGTTCATTCGAGTACTAATTCAACCTTCACATCGCACCTGCACTCTTGTTGGGGATACATTTGCACAAACAGAACTTAACAGTCTCACAAAAGCAAATCAAAGCCATGATGTCAACATTCGACTGGCAGAAGCAGGGGGAGGCAGTGATGATGTTGGTTTTGTTTATTTTAAAGACTCAGCACTGAGGGTTGTCAGACATTGGCACGTAGAGACTGCACATACATCGTATGCATTTAACTTTATAGGGCGTCCTCGCAGTTCTGTGAAAATGCGAGTTTCTACTCGAGTACCTTGTTTCCCAGAGCCACCAAACTAAATTCTTGCTCAAAGATTGCCCAACCAAGGTAAAGTTCCTTCCTTAATGAACTAATGATCCAGAGTTAGATGTCATTGCCTAGAGGTCTATACACCTTTTAACTAACCCATTCAACCTCTAGAAACTTACACAAGAAAGGGTTATCCCATGGATAATATCGAATTCGCTTATAATCTCCCAAGAGAAAGCTGATTAAGGTAAAAAACAGAATAAGCATATTATTGCACCGTATCAGAAGGTTACAAGTATAAGAGGAAAACAGGAGAAAAATACACGGGCAACGGGGAAAAACATCTCGCCTTCTTAACTTTTTAATTAACTCCACCAATCTAAATGAAGGGTGTATTTTATGGCTTGTTCGCTGCTAAGGAACGCAGGTAGCTCAGGCTAGCAGTTATATAGTCAAGCAGCATATCTCTAGGTGGAACACATTCCTTAATCAGCGGGATTTTGATGAAGTTTTGTGCCCATTCATGAAGGGATGGGAACCTCTCAGCATCAAGTATCTTCATGCCTCCAGCTTCTTCCAAGACACCGAGGAAATGTGGGATCCAACCGACCACAAGATCCAAATAGCCTATCTTCTCTCCCCCAAAGAACTTCTTCCCCTCGATCTGCTTCTCAAGATATGCGAAAGACTCTAATGCAGTCTCCACTGCTTTCTCCTTTTCCAGCCCATCTTCAGCACGACAAGCTCCCCAAATGCCGTAGACACACTATTCTCAGTGACATGGAGGGGAAAAAAGCAAGCTTGTCATCAAGAAGAATTATTTGACTTTATGAGAAATTAATTCTGCTGGAGCACAAACGTGCATGACATAAAGTCCTGTATCTCTCAAAGATGTGAATTATATATTTGGTGCCAGAAGAAAATATGACCAATAAAGACAATAAAATCTACAACTGTTAAGAGGATCTAATAACATTAACTCTTTTAATACATGCGTAGGAATCCCCTCGGCAAAGCCACCTCTATGGTTGATTTTCTCCATCTATTGAATTTAATGGCTCGTTCTTTTCTGTGGACTTTCTCAGTTGCAAATATGGTTTCATCAGAAAACCTTTTCATGGAGAAAAACTCATAAGATCGCATCTACCATTGTCTAAACGAGAAAATCCCGATTACGAAGAGCTTCATCCATATTATAAGCTACTGATCCTGCCATTAGTTTGCTGTTCAGGAGCTGCCATTTAGCTTGACACATGTAGTGTATCCAAACATGGAATCTGGGGATTCAAGGCAAGCAAACATACCGCTCCCAACATCACACCTTTACATCAATATGGTTCTCCTCCATATTCTTGTCTTAGAGGAACTCTCTCTCTCTCTCCCTCTCTCTCTGATGCATCCAGCAAGCATTAAGTACGCACAGAACAAGAAAGAGGACAAACTTACACGGAACTTTGACCTTTGCTCAGACAACAGAAATGCAATTCTCAACCCGAAGAATCTTTCTGCACGGTTTTGTGCTTTGGTAGTGAACATTCAATTGAAGTATCAAACAGAAAGTCGAGCCAATTCAGCATCAAGCTTGAACTCGACTCGAACCATTGACACGTCAATTCGAATTCAACTTTAATATCAACTTAGGGGGCCAAAAAGCGGACGTCATTCAACAGAAAACTGTCTGTACGACTAAAATGCATCAGATTGCAAAACATACTTTGAATTTTCCCTGAAGGCATCTGGTAAAACAATTGCTCCATCATAACTCATACTCATCATAACGTGAACAAACAACAGACAAGGACCGAAAAAAAGGGAAAAACTTGGGGAACAGGTCAAAAGAGTCACCTTTTCATCAGCAAACTGAGCCCAGAAACGAGCTTGAGCTCTCTCGTAAGGGTCTTGAGGCAACAACGGATAAAGATCACCTCCATTCCACTTCTCATCAATGTACTCCAGAATCACCATCGATTCTGCAACCGCGACCCCATCGTCCAAAAGCACCGGGACCTTCTTGTGCACCGGGTTCGACTTCAGAAGCAATTCGCTCTTCCCCTTCTTCAAGTCTTCAACGATGAGCTCGTACTCGAGGCCCTTCAGTTTCAGAGCCCACTCGACTCTCGTGCAGAACAAGCTCGTCGCAGAGACAATGATCTTTAACTTAGCCATGATCGCGTTTTCTTGTTTTGAGCAGGGTGACCGAGCTGGGATCTCTCGTATATAAACAAATATGAGATGGGTCCTTGAAAATGGCCGCTATGATTAGTCTAATGCTGCGAAGTTTGAATCTTGGAGCAGAGAAAAGTCGCGGCCGTTGACGAGGA
>BCNH02000011.1:18708840-18795620 GCA_001662345.2 Metrosideros polymorpha var. glaberrima | reverse complement strand
TTGATTAAGCTGGGGTCACACAGAAGTTTCTTGGAAGTTGCGGATGTTGACAAGCACAAGGGAAAGGGACAGCAGAGAATGTAAGAATAGTCGAAGTGAAAATGAGATGAGTTTCTCGTGTAAATTTTAGGAGACTGATGATCATAACATACCAACACATGGAATATTCTTTCCTGATTTTCATTGCTAGTCCTGCAAATTGAATAACATTAGTTGTAGTAGGTAATTCTCTTACAAGATTCCGTTTGTTTTGTGAAAAATTTGACACTTCTATAAAATATTTTCCGGAAAGTCATTTGTTAGGAAAATGACAATTTTTTTTTTATATTTAGCTAAAATCTAAAAATGAACTAAAAAATATTTTGCATCGTTCAGTACAGAATACTTGCTTTTATTTTCCTAAAGGAACATGCATTACTCGTGTGGTATAAGAGGTACATGTGCTATGTCATAAATTTAATTTTTGAGTGTCAAGGACCTTGGCTCGAGCATTGGGGACTAGGCCTTAGCCTCGGGGGAATTGGGCTCAGCCGGTGGGGTCTTAGTTGCATGAGTCGAGATTTCTCAATCCTAGCCATTAGGAACCCAAGCATGGGCACTAAGTACTTGGACCTAGGCTTTGGTGCTGCTAACTAAGGCACGAGAGCTTGATATGCAAGAACTAAAAAATACACAACATTGTTTGAAACAACAACTCTTGGAAAAAAAATGATCCATAGATTGACTTATCAAGAGAGAGACGACCAATCACAACTTTGGTTGATTAACCCAGATGTGTGAATTGAATAAATACATTCAGCCTCGTTTGATTGATTGCGCTCGACACTACAAACGCGAGGCTAAAGGCGGGGGAGAAGTAGGAACTCTAGAGGTTGAGAGAGATGAGGAGCAAGTAGGCGAAGAAGAGAAAAGCGAAGCCACGAGACGATGAGGAGAACATGCTAGGTTGGGTGAGAGAAAGAGGAAAGAAAATGATTTCCTTTTCTCGAAAAGAGAAAGTCATTTTTCCTTATTTTGAAGGTGCACTGAAAATGTTTTCCTTGACTAATCCATTTGCCATGCACCAAACACCAGAAAAATAAGAAAAAATTCTTGAAAAATATTTTTCACAAAACGAACGGAGCCGCATTGGAAGATCCTCTCGTTTTCTCTTCAATCTAATTTTCAATTATTATCTCATCAAAGTTGGCCACTGTTCGCAAGCCCAATTATCACAGCCCAGGCCTGAGAATTGGAAGCCAAATCCATCCATTGGGCCCAAAGGCCCCAAACCGGGAACGGGCGCTCGTGAAAAGACGGACATACCCCTGCCGGATCCCATCATTTGCGACATCGACACTGATTTATAGACGTTGCGTTGTATCAAAGTCAAATAAATAAAACTAAAAAAAAGAGGAGGAAAAAAGAGAAAAAAGGGGAGCGTGAAAAAGACCAAGACGACCACGCTTCACTCTCGCAGCTCACGCCCTCACCCACCCACGCGCACGCTCTCTCTCTCTCTCTCTCTCAAACATGACTAGGGAATGGCGTCTGCTGAAACCTGAATTCTTCTGTAATGGCGTCTTCACGCCGTAGATAGAGATTCGTTCACCCCCCCGGCCCGCGTGTCCTGGGAACCTTTGCGGTTCTTTTGTTTCTCCTGTGTTCCTTAGATTTCTAATCCGTTGTGCGCCCGGTTTTCTTTGAGGAATTTGGGGACCTTGGGAAGATCGATTCGCGTAAATTCAATTCGTTTTCAACGGGGAACGGTAACGAGGAGAGAGATTGAGGAGTTGGGGTCGAGCCCTTTCCCCTTCTCTTGGGTGAAGAAGAAGATGACCGAATTGGATCTGTCGAAGAAAGTCGCCGATAGGTATCTGAAGCGCGAAGTGCTGGGCGAGGGTACTTATGGCGTCGTGTACAAAGCCATCGACACCAAGGTATGAGAGCTTTTTTGCCATTTGGGGTTTAGGGTTTTGTGCTTGCCAAGCAGCGGTCGGGTTAGCTGTAATCTGTTGGCTCTGTTTCTTGTTGGCTCGAGAAGGTTTTCCGTCATGGGATTGGCGATTAAGTATGTTGCAGTTCAGGATGTTTGGAGGCTGAGAAAAGAGGAAGAACGTTGGAATGGATAAGGGGGTGACCGCTTTAGAGCTGGGGTTCTTTTTTTCGCCTTTATCCAGGACAAAAGGGTTTTTCCAGTGTCGTAAGTTGTGGGATTCTGACGATGGGCTATTCGTTTGTTAGCTCTGGGAAGAGAGCGCAGACTACGTCAATCCTTTTTTAATCTTTTGCCGAGTCCAAAATACTGGGGCTGTGATTTTCTTGGTGTACTGATAGTGGACGTTGGCAAATGAAATAGCAATTTGTTCGGGTTTTTGGGTTGGGGAAATAGAGGCTGGGTAATACAGTGGGCAGGTTTGTCGTCATCTTGACAATGTTGCAGCTAGTTGATCAGTTTCTTTAACGGCTCTTGTTTTGTGACACTTTTGATTGTCAGTAGAGTGCAATTCCCTAAGGTTGACATGATTGTGAGTCATAGCTATTTAGGCTTTAGTAAACCATGCATAACCAAGTCAATAGAGATATTAGGAAGTTCTGACACTGCATTTCATTTGTGTCCAATGGCCTCTGTCTCTAGGATGCAGGACTGAGGAGCATCTTTCGTAGCCTGACATTACATTTCACGACCCCACCAATTTCAAATAAGATCTGTCAGTGCTGGCAGTTCTCTTTGCAGAATTACAGGGTCAATCCTAATCCAGTTTGACATGATCCTCTGTTGGTGGAGACTATGAGCCAAGGAGTGTCATGTCATTAAGATACTGACATCAACACTCCTCTGCCTCCATCTATCTGGCATGTTGTCCTTGACTTTCATTAGGCAACCAATGAGGAGTTATGCAGAATAAATAGAGCCATATAAATCGAATGACTCTTTTTCACCTGTTTTTGGACGATGATTGTGGTTGGATTGGTTTCTTGTTCGCGCTGTGGCAGTCATACTTGAATTTCAGTTCATACTTCGTTATATCTATTAATTGCCATTTTGGATGACATTGTCCATGCAATAGCATAGGTTTATGTCTTCGCTGAACTTGGATATATCTGGTTTGTGCAGACTGGACAAGTTGTTGCAATCAAGAAAATTCGGATTGGGAAGCAAAAAGAAGGGGTGAACTTCACTGCCCTTAGAGAAATAAAGTTGCTTAAAGAGCTTAAAGATCCAAACATAATCGAGTTAATCGATGCCTTTCCTCACAAAGGGAATCTGCATCTTGTTTTCGAGTTCATGGAGACTGATCTTGAAGCTGTCATCCGTGATCGTAATATATTTCTTTCACCAGCTGACATAAAATCATACCTTCAGATGACCCTTAAGGGGCTTGTTATTTGCCATAAAAAATGGGTGTTGCACAGGTACATGATTTGTTCTTTTTAAAATAAAAGCTAGTTTATTGGGTCCTATTTCCCTGCAAATCAACTCAAGATGTATTTTACTGGCAATTGCAGGGATATGAAGCCTAATAATTTGCTGATAGGACCTAAAGGGCAGCTTAAACTTGCAGATTTTGGTTTAGCCCGCATATTTGGTAGTCCAGACCGGAGATTTACACATCAGGTTTGGTTCTTTGCTGATCTTCATGTTGTATTGAACAAAACAATGGTACCTGAGGATTCATTTTATAGGGGTGGTTGGTCAAATCACATTATACTTGCAGATGTAGTTTAACCGAAATAACAGATATATTCTGATGCTGTTTCTACACTAATTTGAGCGTGAAACTGCGAGTGGACAAAATGATTGTTTGATAAGGAGGAAGTATAGGTAGGTTTGTTCTTCCATGCGGTGTTATTTCGTGGAGAACTCCCGCTTGTTGCCGATACTTAGTGGACTTAGCAGTTTAGTTGGTCGAAGTGAAACAGAACTCGAGGATGCTTGGATTCATGATTTGCAATAGTTGCCTGACTGCAATGAGCTAATTGCAATTGTCCAAACTCGAGGTATAGATTGGTGATTTGCAATTGGAACAGAATGTCAATGATTAGGATTTTTATATTATGCGGTATATCCTTGTTATTATCAAGTTTGCCTGTCCATGTAATCTTAGCTGCACATCATAATGTCTTTTATACTGAATTTTGTCCGAGTTATGTTTTTGAGTTAGGATTTTGGCAGTCCTATGTGCTCATGTTTGCTAGAGAATGGGAAAGTTCAATCCTCTCTGAGTATACGAAGTGGTTTCCTATATGTTGTTTTTGGCCAAGATATTTTATTGTCTAAAGAGTTTTTTAAAATTATAGCCTACATCTGTCTGTAACATGAGCATTTAGGAGTGTCATATAGCCTATATTTACCTTATGAGCATTGAGGTTGTGCTTTCGTTGATTTTTCTTGATTTTAACGTGAGCTTCCTGCTTGCCCTTTGCTCTGATGTTCATTTTTCGTGGCGTGGTTCATCATTGATCAACTTATTGACCATTTCTGGCAATGGGTAGCTTATTGTCTTATTCATGCTTAGCAGATAGTGATGATTGGTGATTTTGACATTGAAGTATCTGTTTATAATGTTGCTCTGGTTCATTTATTTGCTCACTGCTAGCTATGCTGATTCTACTATATTATATAAAATAGGTTTTTGCTCGTTGGTATAGAGCACCTGAACTGTTATTTGGCACCAAGCAATATGGTCCAGCTGTGGATGTTTGGGCTGCAGCTTGCATATTTGCGGAGCTTCTTCTTCGTCGGCCCTTTTTACAGGTAGATATGTGAGGCTACTTCCATCTTCATGAATGAATCACTCGTGAGTGAGTCCAAGACTCAAATTCTTTTCGGCTTAGCTGTGCATGTATCACTTCCTCTGTTCCAATGGGGAGCATTGAAGAAAAATACAAATCAAAGTAATCTGAACCTAACTATTTAGTTTGTGAAAGGGAAAAGGTAATCTTGTATTATTCAGATAAGAAGTATTTATACATTGATAATAAGCAATAAACCAAACCCTAACCTAGGAGTTCTAAAGACCAACATACCCTTTGGCTACGTTTGGTCGTCCGGATTTTTTGTCAGGATAGGACTGGATAGGATAGGATAAGAAATCCTGGGATTTTGTCACATCTTATGTACTGTTTGGTGAATGGCAGATTTAAAGTCGGATATACAATTAGACATCTTGGGGATGAACAAATTAAGGCTATTTTTTGAATTTTTCTTTCCTCAAAATAGTTGCCTATGAGGCTTTGGTGGCGACGGCGGTGAGGAGATTAGGGGGAGAGAATTATAGTTAAAAGCGGTTAGCCAGTAGCGCCACCATCGGCCGCCGGCGGTGGTGGCTGACGGCGGCGATGAGCGATCGACAATGGCAGTGGGAATGGGCAATGATGGAGGGCAGTGGCGAGTAGGTTGGGAGGAGAGAATTCTAGTTAGAGGCGGCTGGCTGGCGGTGGCGATGGGCGGCTGGTCGACGGAGGCAACAGGCGGTCGGCGGTGGGCCAGCGATGGCGATGGGCGGCGAGGGTGGGTGACGACAATGGGTGGTGACGGAGGGCGATGACAAAGGGTGGTGACAAGGAGGTTGGGGGAAGAGAAAATGAAGTGAAATCCTATCCCACTTTATCCCACCTCCCCCCTAGGATAATTTTATCCCTCCTATATCCCCCTTTATCTTATTCCAGACACCCACCAAACACATAATAGGATATAACATATCCTATTCTACCTTTTATTCTGACGACCAAATGCAGCCTTTATACTTTTAACACTCTCCCTTAAGCTGGAGCATAGATATTAATCATGCCCAGCTTGTTACAAATGTATTCTATTCTCCCACTACCTGATGGTTTAGTAAAAATCTTTGCAAGTTCACTGGTTTTAATGTGACTAGGAAGAATCACTCCACTTTGCATCTTCTCTCGAATAAAATGACAGTCAACTTCAATATGTTTTGTTCTCTCATGAAACACGGGGTTGGAAGATATATGCACCGTAGCTTTATTATCGCACCACAAAGGCATAGGAACTGGAGCTTTGAAGCTTAACTCAGTCGATAACTGCTGAATCCACACTAATTCACATGTCACTTGTGCCATGGCTCTATATTCTAACTTAGCATTGGAGTGGGCAACAACGTTCTGTTTCTTACTCTTCCATGCCACTAGATTTCCTCCAATTAAGGTACAAGAGCCAGTGGTTGATCTCCAATCATTTAGAGATCCTGCCCAATCGGCATCAGAAATTTTTTTAACTCTGCTATGGCCATGGTTTTGATAAACAATTCCTTTTCTTGGAGTATTCTTCAAGTACCTTAATATCCGAATTACTACATCCCCGTGAGACGTACGAGGAGAAGATAGAAACTGACTTACACACTAACTGAAAAGGCAATGTCTGGTTGAGTACTGTGAGGTAATTCAGTTTGCTTACCAATCTTCTACATCTCTCGGGATTATAAAAAAGCTCTCCTCCCTCAGCAATCGATTTAACCCCTTGTTCCATGGGTGAAACAAGAGGCTTTGATCCCAGCATACCTGTTTTAGTGAGTAAATTCAGGACATTTTCGCTGTGACAAAACAATACCTTTTTGTGACTGTGCCACTTCAATTCCTAAGAAATACTTCAATTTTCCTAAGTCCTTAGTCTGAAATTGCTTCTGAAGATAGACCTTTAGCTTAGCTATACCAAGTCATCTTCCGTAATGATGATATCATCCACATGTACAATCAAGAATAGCTTACCTTCCCCTGACTGTCTATAAAAGAGAGAATGATCATTGCCACATCTAGACAGTCCAAAAGAAAGTATAGCCTCAAAAAATCTTCCAAACCACGCCCTTGGAGACTGCTTCAAATCATATAAAGATTTTTTTAATTTGCAAACTAGTCCTCCATACTCCCCCTGATCAACAAACCTCGGAGGTTGCTCCATATAAACTTCTTCATGAAGAGTACCATGCAAAAAAGCATTCTTGACATCAAGCTGAAACAATGGCCAATTATAGGTGGTAGCAAGAGAGATCAAAATACGAACAGAAGTAAGCTTGGCAACAGGAGAAAAAGTGTCCAAATAGTCACCCCCATAAACTTGAGCATACCCTTTTGCAACAAGTCTTACTTTTAAGAGAGCAAGGGAACCATCAGGATTGACTTTCGCAGCATATACCCATCTACAGCCAACAGCAGTTTTGCTTGAAGGAAGAGGTACCAAGTCCCAAGTTTGATTAACTTGTAGAGCCTTTAATTCTTCTTCCATAGCTATTTTCCAGTCAGAACTTTGTAATGCCTTAGATAGAGACTTGGGGACAGGATATTGTTCAACAGTAGATAAAAATGACCGAAAGGGAGGAGACATAGAGGAGTATGAAACAAAATTTGCAGTAGAATGTTAAGTGCAAGCATATGTACCTTTGCGATGAGCAATAGGAAGATCAAGATCAGACATAGGAAGATGATCAACTAATGGCGAATTTGGCTTGGAAGATGACGTAGTAGCGACAAGAGGAAGAGAAGTATGTGCTTGAGGAGTAGAACCTCGAGGACACCGAGTATAAGCTTGTAGAGGAGGTGGTTCTTGTGTAGATATTGATGAAATGATTGAAGCAGTTGACTGAATGGTGGTCACATATAATTCTTCATCCAATTCAAACACAGTAATTGGAATATCATGATAAGGAGTGTTTTCAAAGAACGAAACATCAGCAGTTAAGAAGTATTTTCTTAGTAATGGAGAATAGCAACGATAACCCTTTTGCGTATGAGAGTAACCTAGAAACACACACTTGATAGCTCTAGGATAAAGTTTTGATATTCCAGGTTGATGATCACGAACAAAACATACACAATAAAAAATATGTGGTGGCAAGTCAAATAGTGACTAATTGAGAAACAAGATAGAAAAATGAATACCACCTCGCAAAATAGAAGAAGGCATGCGATTAATGAGATAGTATGCAGTCAGGACAGCATTAAACCAAAATGTTTTAGGGACCTTCATCTCAAATAACATAGACCTTGTAACTTTTCTGATAAATGTTTATTCTTCCTTTTAGCAACACCATTTTGTTGTGGTGTATCAGGATAGGAAGATTCATGAATAATACCATGTTGTGTCATAAAGTTAGAAAAGAGTACAGAAAAATACTCCTTAGCATTATTAAAATGCAAAACTTTAACATGCACACCAAATTGAGTATGAATTTTAGATATAAAAGCACGAAATATAGAAAACAACTCTGAACAACTTGTCATTAGATATAACCAAGTAACTCTGGAATGGTCATCAACAAAAGTAACAAAATATCTAAAACCCAAATTGGAAGTCACATGATATGGACCCCAAATGTCTGAATGGACTAACAAAATAGGAGACACTGCTCGTTTAATGACTCGAGGCGGATAATTAACACGATGTAATTTGTCAAGTTGGCACGACTCACACTCTAAACTAGAAAGAGATTTAGAACTGGAATCAAATTTCTAAAGACTGTGTAAAGAAGGATGACCAAGACGACAGTGAATCTGATGTAGGGGGGTAACACTAGAGCATGCAAAGGAAGTTGCGTCTTTAAGCACAGACATTCCTCCTTCCTCACGTCCTCTACCAATCGTCTTCTTAGTAGCTAGATCTTGAAAGATACAAGAATCAGGATAGAATATTAATGAATACCGAAAGGTTTTGGTTAACTTACTAATAGACATGAGATTAAATGAAAATTGTGGAACATAAAGCACCGAGGACAATGGCAATGAAGGAGTTGGATGAACTGTGCCAATTCCTGTAACATGTGTAGACAAGCCATTGGCTATTTTAACTTTGGATGAAGATGGAGTAAGAGAAGAAAATATACCTGAAAGACCTGACATGTGTTCAGAAGCTCCTGAATCAATGATCCAAGGACGAGAAGTAGTTGAAAGGCACGCAGTAGCATTACCAGTCTATACCAAAGTAGCAGTGGAAGAAGTAGGCTGTGAAATTTGAGATTGATTGTACTGAGAAAATTTCTCTTCAGACATAACCACTATCTTGCCTTAAGAAGATTGTGGAAAAGAGTCAGTACTAGAAGCAGTATTGGCAAATTGTTGCTGTTGCCTTGGTCTCCCATGTAATTTGTAGCAAAATTTCTGAATATGACCAGTCTTGCAATAGTAATGACAAGTCCATGCTGCCCCTGAGCCATTAGTAAACAGGTGGGATTGTCCATAAAGATGCTGTTGGCTTTGACTTCTTGCTGTTCCTGTGCCTCGGTTTCCTCCATCACTTCTACTCCCACTACCAGTTCGAGATTAGGACCCAAGCACTGAATTATCCGCCACAGATGTGGGTTTGTGAGAAGACTCACGAGATACTTGAAGAACTCGAGCAAACGTATCTGTGAGAGATGCGATGGTCTCTCCTCCAAGTATTTGAGACCTAACTGCTTCATATTCAGGATCGAGAGCTCTTAGAAATCCCTAAGCCCATAAATCCATTATAAATTATTTTGGCCAGAATATAACACATCCAAATACTCCCACAATTCTTTGACTGTGTCAATATGAATCACTAGATCAACAATATTTCTCTCCATAAAGTTTAGCATTTGACCAAGAATACGTGCATCAGTAACCTCCCAATTTTCATCATCCCGAGGCTTAGGCTTGGTTAAGTGTCTATGCTGATTCCTGCCTGTCAAAGTAAGTTTCACAATTTTCTTCCATCGGTGAAAATTAGCATCACCCTCAAGCTTAATATCAATAATCCAATTAGTCGAAGAGGAAATCACCTCAGTCGTCATAGCATTATTCTTCCCCAAACTCTCAACTTTACCCTTATCAGGATCACCCATTCTCCAATCATAAGAAGAAGATTCTTACAATATTATTCTTGAAATAATCCAACCTTAACAGTTCAACAGTTCAACACAAGTGAAAAATACCACATTAATCCGCAAAACAAGCCCAAATCATTACGTCCGTTCACCATCAGATTCACTTCAGCTTCAAACCGTCAAGAAACAGTAGATAGTTATGACCATATTTCCAATTAAAGTTTACCCATATAACACTTAGGCTCTAATCAATTGATTAGCCCTCAAGACACCTACTTTGAACCTCAAAAACACAAACCCACGAAGAGGAGAGGCCGAAATACCATCTGGTCAGTGTCGGGATACCATGAAATGTTGGAATCCCATGTGGAGAACATTGGACGAAGGCCTGTCGATGGTGAAAATTGCTGGACGAAGGCCCGGTGAAGCTTGACGGCGTTGGAACTAGACTCGCCGGACCTGGACGACATGGACGAAGGCCATAGCTATGTTTGCCGGCCTAGGCAAGGCCCCTGTGACGCGGATCTGGACTCACTGGGTCTGGGTGACTTTGAAGTTGGTTAGTGGCGAGTGGTCGACGGTGAGTGGTCAACTTCGGTGGCGGCTGGTGGTCGGCGGCGAGTGATGGTGGCGAGTGGCTGTTTTAGGGTTTAGGGTTTTAACCTAGCCTAGCTATGTGAAAGGGAAAAAGTAATATTGTATTATTCAGATAATAAGTATTTATACATTAATAATAAGCAATAAACCAAACCCTAAGAGACTTGGGAGTCCTAAAGACTAATATACCCTTTATACTTCTAACATAGTTAATTGATATGATCGTTAATTTGGGAGTTAATTGATATAATTGTTGATTTGACAAACATTGATGTTAGATAGTCCAACCCAAAAGCTTAAGCTAATAGGTGGAAGTTGGTCCAACTTGAATAGTGGTGTGCCCAAGAAATTCTGCCGGATCATGTGGGTTTACTATTTTCATCTATCTATGCTGGAAGAACTGAAAGCTGGGATTGATTCTTTTAACTTGCTATTTGTTTGTTTATATGGGATGCATGGTGAGTGACATTGTTCTATCGCATGCCTTCTTATCTTTGTTGCCTCAGGCTTGTTATCTTTGATAACTTTTTGCATCTGGTCTCCCTATTTTTACAGGGGTCAAGTGACATTGATCAACTAGGAAAGATCTTTGCAGCTTTTGGGACTCCAACAGCTTCTCAGTGGCCTGACATGGTGTACCTTCCAGATTATGTGGAATACCAGTATGTCCCGGCACCTCCTCTTCGTTCACTCTTTCCTATGGCAAGTGATGATGCTCTGGACTTGTTAGCCAAAATGTTTACGTATGATCCAAAGAATAGAATTTCAGTACAGCAGGCTCTAGAACACAGGTACGTGAGCTAAACATCCTCCATCCCCTCTCTGTCCTTTGTTTTCTTTCATTTTACCCTCTTTTCCTTGTGGAGTGGTTGATGGGGAGTCCAAGGTTATAACTCTGACGATGCACTCCCTGTTCACCTTGTGTCCCTTCGGCACCTGCTGCTCCAGATTATCTCCGAACAGCTATCCTTCATTCCTTATTCTGTCCATGATTTCCTTCTGCATAGGTACTTCTCATCAGCTCCTCTGCCAACAGTTCCTGATAAGCTACCTCGACCAGCTCCGAAGCGGGAATCACTTAATTCTAGGACTTCGGAGTTTAATCCGCCCGAGGGTCCCACTGTGTTATCACCTCCGAGAAAGTCCAGGAGGGTGATGCCAGAACGTGAAGGGTTTGAAGGAAATGCGTATCAGAATGATAAATTTGATGATCATGTCAGTGAAGTTAGACCGGTTCCTGGAGAACACACAAGCAGAAACGAGCAGGTTCCTATGTCACTGGATTTTTCCATATTTGGTGCCAGACCTCCAAATAGACCAACAATCAACAGGTAAAACAGTGTTTTTTTACTTGCTCACCTTGTAGTAGTGATGAAACTTTCTAATTTGCTCGGGCCAAAATGTTTCAAATGTGGACAAACACCTTTTCGTATCTGAGGCTAATTAATCTGACTTCATGCCTTTCGCGCATAGATTGTTGAGGCTATTTGATCATGGATGTTAACACGACACGGACCGGTGGAGGAAGTTTACCTTTCAGGCTGGATCACCTGGTTATTATGTTGACATGTTAATTTCTTGGATCTATTTTTAATTTAATTTTGTAGATCAATATGTTTCAATGAACATAATTCACTGCCATAGCCACGTAGGCTATATGACTGGTTCATTTTTTTCTGTTTGTTTTTCTAGGCATTATCAAGATATCCTAGCTTTCCTTTTGGGCCAAATTAATTTATTTGTTCATGAGGCCTTGGACACGATTTATGTTTCTAAATTTGTTGAGAGAGAGGGAGGGAGGGAGGGGGAGGAAAGGGGGGAGAGTATTGCATTGCATTTCCATTTATAGTAGAACAAGTGGATTATATTTTAAGAATTTAACAACGTATTTACCCGTCACATCACCAAATGAGTAAACTCCAAAATTTAGCATCTTAAATTTTCTTGCTTACCATCTAGTGTCTTCTTGCAATTGATTCTCAAGGGTAACTATATAATGATTTAAGTACTGGCGTTCTGAATAAGAACCGCAATGTTACCAACTGCAATTCAACTGCAATGTCAACAGTTAGTTAACTTCTCTACCTGCTGGTTTTGATGAGTCAGATTCTAAGATCCTTACACCAAGTAATCATCTGTACATTAGGGAAGTTGTGTGAATTGTTCAAATCCTAAGTATTCATGATTGTACTGATGCTACCAGATAAATAAATGGCAAATGTTAGCTTATTGTCCTAAAGTCTTGAGGCTCACACGTCTGTATTGAGCATCTTCATTTTTGTGATGATAATAGGAGACGGGAGAAAAGAAATTTGTGCTCCTCAAAAAGGAAACTTTTTTACCTTTGAACTTTTGCTAAATCAATGACCTCCTTCTATTTGAATTAAGATGTACATGGTACATCATGGAAGAGAATCTAAGTAATTGAAGACTCATCTTCTACTTTCTCATTTCGCTCTAAATATTGGCTGATATTGGGATATTTCTTTGACAATCAATCAGACTTCTTTCTTTGTTTGGTAATTGTTGTTCAATCCTCTTACTTTTGACTTCATATATTTCCAACAAGCACTTGGCTAGACAAAGTGTTTGCACTCCAATCCACAAGTGGTTTGTGCAACATTAGATTATTTTTCGTCAAACATTAGTCTTCTGTGCTCACTTCTGAAACACAGTTTTTGTTCCCATTATGGATCATGTTCATGTCCATATTCTCTTACTAGCTTTTCGGTTCTGTATAGCTCGACAGATTATAATTAGACATAAGAAGTGATGTGTGACAGATGTCACACAATGTTTTTCTAAAGTAAATATAGAATGGACAGGGATGGGAAGAGAAAGAAGGAAATATGTCTATACTTTGTGAGACCAGAATAGATAATAAAGAATGTCATTTGGTTGGAGTCCACAAGTTACTGAGAAAGCAATCAATGAAGGAACGCAAACTGACATTACTATTCCTGTGCTCTTAGATGTTCATAGTTTCATTCCAGTTAGTCTGGTGAAGATAAGGTACGAGTCTTGCAATCTGGTTACAATATGCCATCGGTATCAAGGAAGCAAATTCATGAAAATGCTTTCCTTGGACTACTGAATTGGCTTGTCGATAATAAGTAGCTTTAGCAAATTGAGTAGTTGCCGTCAGTTCTTCTTCAAGCATATGACGATGTGCTGACTTGATCGTGGAATCCCAGCAGGCTGAGCCATGCCTATTTCTCTAAAGTGATTTGTGTATGATTTGAAAGCATTTATGCTTGTCAACTAAAGATAAAAGTCAGTTACATACCTCAGATACAACCTGTTAAATGAATATCATGCTATGACCAAAAATAAAAAAATGAATATCATGCTACTAAAGAAGTTGACAAAAAACTAGTTTCTTTGATGAAATTTCATTTACTCGCTAGTTTCATAAGAAGGCTTAATATTCGAGCTATTATATCTTTAGCTGCATATAATTTAGTTGGGCATCAACTAACAGATTTGTCTTTATTCAGACACGGAATGACGTACTCATGTCTTTGGTATTTAATTGTGGAAACTCCCATATCATTATATATAGCGATGCTGTATTGAAATTTTTTGCTTATTGATGTGGGATTCTGTGTCTTTTCTTTGGCAGTGCTGACCGGACCCATTTGAAAAGGAAGCTAGATCTGGAATTCCAGCATCCGGAATGAAACTTCATTGCTTTGCATGACTCTCTTAAGTTTATGCACGCTGAGTTCTGCACATGCATTAATGAGATTTGCGGTTACTCCCTTAAGGTAATTTGAGTACCGGAAAGTTTTCGTTGTTCAGTGTGGAGATGTGCTCGCCTTTTGCATATATCATGACGAGAGAGCGCTGCTTTGGTTGAAGTTGGAAGTCAATTATTTATCTTGGCTTGAAGTTGGAGAGGGAATAATTATATGAAAAGGAGGGAAAAGTGAAAGGTAACATCCTCCTTTCTACTTGACAGAGAACTTGTACACAAGGTCATAGGAGGCCGACATTTTTGGAGGCAGTTTTCTTCTTTTATTCCAAGCTGATGCTTTTGAGTGGTTTACCTGCACCTCTAATTATTGTGCCCGACTCTAATTCTATGATCAGTGTTCTTTTGGTTGCTTCTGATGGAGGATTAAGACCAAAGAATGCTGTAGGCCGATCAATCCTGTTTATTGTATGTGTTCTGTAGAGTAGCTATCACATGGATACTCTTCGGATTGTTTATTCAGATGGGTTTGATTATGCAATTTTTAGATCATTGATGTGGAAGTTTCATGATCTATTGTTTGGCGAACAGTTTAAGTGATCTTGTTATCTTCCAATTATACCTTTTATGGCTCTGTTTTGGTTTCTGACTCTGCCCTGTGCATAGAAACTAAATGAATGAGCTCGGCTTTCATATATGTAGATTTTAAAGAAGAAAAGTAGTTTCTTCTATTTCTTATTGCTCTTAATTGTTACAGAGAACATAACATATTAATAGGGCCTAGGAAAGCTAGAAAAAAGATAGAATATACAAGCAGAAAAAAAAGAAAAAAAGAAAAAAAGAAAAGATTTTCTACTTCCTAATTTTGCTGATCTACTTCCTAATTCTAAGGATTCAGAAATAAAAGGAAATAAAATAAATGGAAACGAATAATCTCATATCCCAAGATTTTTTCCTAATTTCTTGAGATTTTCTCTTGATTCTTTGACATCCCCTTCAAGTTGGTGCGTAAATATCTATCATGCCCAACTTGCTAATGAGAGATTCGAAGTTAGGCACAGTCCCTTTGTAAGAATGTCAGCTATTTGTTGTGTTGTTGGCACAAATGGCATACAAATAGCTCTTGCATCAATCTTTTCCTTGATAAAGCATCTGTCGATCTCAACATGCTTGGTTTTGTCATGTTGCATTGGATTATGTGCAATGTTGATTGCAGCCTTGTTGTTACCGTACAACTTCATAAGCAATTTCACTGGTACTCGAAGTTCTTCTAGTACTCGTGTTAGCTACAACATCTCACAAATTCCTTGGGCCATTGCTCGGTATTTTGCTTCTGCACTGCTTCGTGCCACCACATTCTGCTTCTTATTCTGCTAAGTGACCAAGTTCCCCCATACATATGCACAATATCTTGAAATCGATCTTCGGTCAGTAATCGACCTTGCCCAATCTACATCTGTGTATGATTTAATTTCCTGTTGAGTAGACTTTTTGAATAGCAGACCTTTTCCAGGTGTGCTCTTTAGGTATCTTAGGATCCTATACACAACCCCAAGATGTTTTTTACAAGGAGAGTGCATAAATTGGCTTACCATGCTCACAGCGAAGGCAATATCTGGCCGAGTATGTGATAAATAAATAAATTTCCCTACTAGCTTCTGGTATCTCGATATATTGACGGGAACCCCATCTTTGTCATCTCCAAGTTTTTGATTGGGATCTATCGGAGTTTCTGCCAGTCTACAACCACTCATTCCAGTCTCCTTTAGAAGGTTTAGGACATATTTCCTTTATGAGACTACAATCCCCCTTTTCAACCGAGCTACCTCCATTCCAAGGAAATACCTTATAGTTTCCAAATCCTTAATCTCAAACTTAGAAACTAGACACTTTTTCAACCTATTCATCTCTGCAATATCATTCCCGGTGAGAATGATGTCGTCCACATGCACTATCAGAATAACAAGCTTCTCATCACAAGAATGCTTTACAAACATGGTATGATCAGCTTGTCCTTGAACATACCATTGTTTTTTCACGGACTGAGTGAACTTCTCAAACCAGGCCCTTGGTGACTGTTTTAGTCTATATAGCGACTTCTTTAATCTACATACCTTTGATCCAAACCTTCTATCAAAGCCTGAGGGGAAATCCATGTATACTTCTTTCTTCAAATCTCCATTTAGAAATGCATTCTTCATATCTAGTTGCTGTAGAAGCCAGTCAAGGTTTGCTGCAAGTGATAGGAGCACTCTTACAGTGTTTAGTTTTGCAACTGGAGCGAATGTCTCAAAGTAATCAATCCCATAGGTTTGGGTGAATCCTTTGGCAACCAACCGAGCTTTATATCTTTCAAGGAATCCATAAGATCTATGCTTGATTGTGAATATCCACTTGCATCCAACTGTGGTCTTTCCCTTGGGTAGATCCACCATATCCCACGTTTCATTTTTTTGCAGAGCTTTCATCTCCTCAAGAATTGCTTCCTTCCACTCAGGAATCTATAGAGCGTCCTGTACATTTTTTGGAATCTCCACACAAGACAAGGTTGAGGTAAAGGCACGAAAATTGGGTGAGAGATTTTTGTAAGACACATAATGAGACATAGGATGTTTGGTACAAAACCTAACTCCTTTTCGGATAGTAATAGGTATGTCAAGTTCATCAACAGACTCATTTTTTTGACTAAGATTAGATTGGACAGATTGAGTTGGAACATTACTTGATGACTGGTCATGCCTTGATTCGGACTCATGGCACCTTAAGGGAGCAGGAGACTCATTTCTTTGAGTTTTGTTCCTTCTTGTGTAGACTTGAGAATATGATGGAAGTTCAGTATTCTTAGTACCAGTTGCCGGAAGAGTCTTTTTAGGTTCTTCAAGATGGAAAGACTCTATGATGATGTGCGAATTTGCACTTTCTTCCCCCCCCCCTCCGCGTGAAGATGAGCTCCAAAAAAAGGTGTTAATTCAAAAAATGTAACATCCATGGTGACAAATATTTTTTTGGAAATTGGCTCAAAGCATTTATATTCTTTTTGGTTAGGTGCATAACCAACAAACACACATCGTTTTGCTCTAGGTTCTAATTTCCCCCGATTTCTATCATGGATAGGGACAAAGGAGGTATAACAAAAAAGTTTCAAGGATAAGGTTGAAGCAAGTTTAGAGGCTGGATAGGTCTCTTGAAGAATTTTAAGGGGTGTTTGAAACTTTAACACTCTGGAAGGCATTCTATTGATAAGATATGTGGATGTAAGAATAGCTTTACCCTAAAGGTACGTGGGAACTTTAGTTGTGAATATTAGAGCTCTAGTCACTTCTAAAAGGTATTTATTCTTCTTCTCCGCCACCCCATTTTGTTGAGGGGTGTTAGGGCAAGAACTTTGATGCATAATTCCATTTTTCAAGAAAAACTGTCCCAAAATTTTATTGAAATATTCCTTCCCATTCACTCCTAAAAATCTGGATTTGCATTTGGAATTGTCTTTGTATCATGGTGTAAAATTTTTTGAAAACAGCCTCTACCTCAGATTTCTCTTTTAACAAATACACCCAACTCACTGTCGTATAATCATCAATAAATGTAACAAATCATTTTTTTTCCTGAGGGTGTAGGAATTCTAGATGGGCCCCAAACATCACTATGAATTAAGGAGAATGGTTTCGATAGCTTGTAGGTTTGTGAGGGAAAATTGGTTCGATGATGTTTGGCTAACTCATAGAATTCACACTGAAATGAAGATGGACTTTTATTCAAAAACAACTTTGGGAATGAGAACTTTAAATATTGAAAATTCGGATGACTTAGCCTATAATGCCATAACATATTATCATCATCCTTACAAATGGTAACAGATTCGAAACAGCTACCCTGAACTTGTCTACTTGAGCTTGTTCCATCTTCAAAGAAATAGAGTCCTCCACTCTCTTTAGCATTGCCAATCGTCCTCCCCGAGGTCAAGTCATGAAACTCACAATGAGATGAGAAAAAATTAGCTTGACACTTTTGATCGAAGGTTACTTTGCTAATGGACAGCAAGTTACAAGACAGCTTTGGGACATGAAGAACATTGTGAAGTGTGAGAGTACGTGAGAGCTTGATGGATCCTGTTCCAGCTATAGTCGAAAGAGAACCATCTGCAATTGTGATTTTTTTATTCCCTGTACATGGACTATAGGTAGAAACGAGTTTTGAACAACTTGTCATATGATCGATTGCTCCTAAATCGAGAATCCATGGAGTAATTTGATGAGGATTTTCTATGAGGAAAGCAGTAGAAAGATAATTACCTTTCTAGGCTAAAAAACATGATGGATTTAAAGAAGGTTGTGGAGGTTGAAGGAGTTTGTACAAGTGCTCTAACTATTCCTTTGTGAATGGAATCGAATCTGACTTGATATGCTCTTCCTCATTCGTTGCTTGGAACGCATGGCCATCACTACTACTCCTTCTCTTCCAGCCTTCTTTCTTCCAATTTTGCGGTTTCTCGTGAATTTTCCAATGGGTTTCTTTGGTATGCCATGGTTTCTTGCAATGTTCATACCATGGTTTCTTCCTCCTGTTTTCTTTAGAATCGAGTCCTTGAGCTACAAGTGCAGAATTTTCGGATGTAGAGTTAACATTTGTTTCTGAATCACGTAGCATGATTCACCTTCGAGATTCCTCCTTTCTAACTTAAGAGAAAACCTCACGGATGGATGGAAGAGGTTTTTGACCAAGGATTCTGCCTCTCATCTCATTCAAACTTCGATTGAGGCCTGCTAGGAACATGTATACTCTATCATTCTCTTCTCTCTTCATTTGTTTCTTGCAATCAGTCGGACTTTCCCATGTATCATCATAGCATTGATCTAATTCCTGCCACAAGGTCACCATTTCATTGTAGTATACGGTGACCTCACGATCTCCTTGCCTTGATTGCCATAGCTTTGTCTTTAGTTCAAAGATCTGGGAAGAATTCTTCAAATCAGAATATGTTTCTCTCACAACATCCCACACATCTTTCACGGTCGGAAGGAACAAGTGCGGTTTTCCAATTGCTGGCTCCATAGAATTGATCGACATGCAATCACTAAGGAGTTCTCGGATCTCCAAATCTTCCAATACATATCACCTTTTTTTGGTTCTTTCACCTCGCCTGTCAAGTGGCCTAGCTTCCCTCTGCCATTAATTTCTAGTTTCACCAATTGAGCCTACTCCAAATAATTTTGGCCATTCAATTGGTGAACTGTTAATAGTAGGTTGGAGTTGTGAGAGAATTGCTCTCCACTGTTACTCGATTGTCTAGAGAGATCTGTTGGGTTGTTCTCTAGTATGTCATCTGAAGAAACGGTGTCCCTAAGAACTCCGGTCATTACCGTTTTCACCATAGTAGGAGCCGGATTCAGAACCTTGGCTCTGATACCATGCAGATTTTAAAGAAGAAAAGTAGTTTCTTCTATTTCTTATTGCTCCTAATTGTTACAGAGAACATAACATATTAATAGGGCCTAGGAAAGCTAGAAAAAAGAAAGAATATACAAGTAGAAATAAAAAAAGGAAAAGATTTCCTACTTCCTAATTTTGCTAATCTACTTCCTAATTCTGAGGATTCAGAAATAAAAGGAAATAAAATAAATGGAAACAAATAATCTCATATCCCAAGATTTTCTCTTGATTCTTCGACAATATACAGAAAACTCTGATATTGAGTGCATATCAAAGGTTATCAACTTACTCGCTTGAGAAGACAAGTCCACATGAGGGAGTGGTCATTTCTTTTGCGCGGAAAATTTTCCTAAATAAGCATGGACATGCTGTCTGTTTCTCAAACTTAGCGAGTGCATTGGCACTCGCATAGCATTTTTTATGTTAAGGATTAAGATAGCTTTAGAAAGAGATTAAGGAAGTTCAAATTACTCCATTCAAGCATTCGATGAGTAAGCACCAACATTGGTATCAGAATCAAAATTGATGATAATTCAGATGGTAGAAAGTAACTATTATAGTCAGGAGATAGCTTAGGTCAGCTTACTCTCTAACAGGATTTACCGGAGAAAGTAACTATTACAGTCATCACGGCATCATACTACTACTCTCTCACTTCTTGTCATCTCCATTCGTTCACATTTCACACCTGCCGTAGGCCAGCTTACACAGCCTTACTCTTCCTTACTTTGGACCATAGCTGGGGGCATTGAACTGCACTAATTACTGCAACTCTGCAATTTCTTCCACAATTCTTTGAGTACATTCAGCATAACATTTTTCTCTTTGCTTTCTCGATCTTCACAAAATCTGCGGTTTTTCAAGAAAAACTACCGAAATGGATTCCTCCTTTTAGGTTTTTCCTGCTCTATGACACTGTATCTGTGGGGATGGTGGAGTCATGCACTCTCTCAGCAGCCTTCTCTGCCTGCAAAAGCGGGAAATGGGGATCATGAAAAATGTTTAGTATGAAAAGAGTAGGCCATTTTTTCTCTATTCATGCAAAAGGATTTAACCTCTTGGTCCCAGTTAGTACGGAGAAAGATGCAGAAAAGACAGAACACTTGCACGACTAGAGCGCAGATAATTCCTAGCCAGAGACCCTGCAGAAGAGTTTCCAGAAGTTAGTTCCTCCAATAGCTTCGTCGTTTCGACGTTAACTGAAGAGTAGGAAAAGTACAAGGCCAAAGAGTTTTACCTTTCCACCAACATGGAGAACAAAACCTAGCAGTACTGCAGATGGAATGCCAATCAAGTAATAAGACCCCATGTTGACAAAGGCACCAATCTTTTGCCAACCACATCCTCTAGCAGTTCCTGAAGAAGAGCGAGAGCAAAACACAAATAGCTATCACTAGTTTGGAGCATGAGCTATGATTTCAAGGCATCTAGGAGGAACAGAACCGGATGAAAAGCACGCGAATCATGTAAAACAACAAAGCATGGTCGCGAGGCTTGGCCAGTCCGTGGTGAGAAAGGCAACCTGAAAGGACGCATTGGAGTCCATCCAAGAAGTTTGAAGCTGCTAGAATCGGCATCATGATGGCTACATATTCAACCACTTCTGTCTCGTCGCTGTAAGCATAGCCCCATACATTGCGTATCGAGATCAAAACTATTCCTACCAGAATTCCTTCGGTGACGGCCATGGAGAGGACCATGTACACTGCTAAACGCGCAGCCCGAGGCTTCCCAGCCCCTAGTTCATTTGAAACCCGAGTGCTGGATAGATGGACCATGGAACTCGTGAAAATCCATTGCCACACCAATGTGGTCTCAAGAAGATGATGGATGTACATATGAATATGTCATGCAATAACAAAATAAAGAGACATATCGACCAATTTGGGATGCTAACTTGATTAACCGAGCTGATTCTCCGCAGAAATGGCAAAGTTTGGCATGCTTACCTCACAGCCCCGCTGAGTCCGTAAGGGATCATCCAAACTGTTGCGGCAGTGTTGAGACTGAGAATGTAAACATTGGGAGCTCATATACATACAACAAACTAAAGTGTCCATCGATTAAAAAAGGTCTCAGTCCCAAACTATTTCGCAAAAGACTAACGCCAAACTCGAGACTAACCTGATGGAAAGCACTGAAGTTTCCAATGTTGGGTCCGGGAGAAGTCCGGAGAGGAGCACCATCATCTCGAATGACCACATCTCCAAGCTACAGCAATGAAAAAGATTATGCATGCCATACCCTTTTTCGCATCGCGAGAGAGATGAAGGGTTTGAGATGTTTTTACCAGACCATAACTGCGGAAGGAATGGCAAGTCTAAGGAATGTGATAATATTGTGAAAGGCTTCCTTCGAAAACCCAGTCCAAGTCTTGGAGCACGAGGAAGAGAACTTCACATAAAGCGCCAACAGCAACACATTCAACCAATAAGATATTGAATTCGCCAAGGCTGCTCCTCTGCTTCCGAGGCCTGTTTTCATGACCAGAACCCAACAGATGAGGATATGCAGTAGAGTAGCGATTCCTGAGCTTAGCACCATAGGGAAGACGATGTTTTGAGTCTGCAAGAACTTGACGACGCATTGCAGAAGACCGTAAGCAAAGAGGGAGGGGATCATGTAACGGGCATACGTTCCCGCTTCCTCTGCTATGTCTGCTTGTTGACCGACTGCTTCTAGTATAATTCTCGTATATGCCCAGATGCAAGCAAGAGGTATGCTCACTAGTAGAAGGATGAACATAGCTCTCTGCATGTGAATTCCAAGCATATGAAATTGCCTCGCCCCGTATGATTGACCGCAGAACGTATCCAATGCGCTGGCCATCCCCATCTAGTTAAAGAGAATTGACAGAAGAAAAATCAGAACTTCACAAAAGAAGACTGACCGATATTCTTTAAAGTTATAGTCACTATTGTTTAAATTGGCCAAATTTGTGGTAGAACTAGATTTCAACTCCGGTATCAGTAGCATCTCCAGTGCAGCACTAACAAAATATGGCTAGCCTAGCCAAATTATGGGCCATTTTTTAGCACCAATTCTATATTCTTGTGGTTAAATAGTAAGCGAGACAGTGATTTCATCATCTTCATCCTTTATTGCCCGTCCAAAGTGAGGAAATCTCAAACAAAGTCGGTCAATCTAGTACTTACTAAAAACTGTTGGTGAATTTGGGCAACAAATACAGGACTAAAAAGGGAAACATTTACAAACTCTGCCAAAAGAAAACAAAGAACAGATTTATCGTGGACAAGAACATCCATTACAAACATATAGCATCGTCTCCGCTCAAGTAACGAACATGGATTTATGAGAACATCAACTATGCCAAAACCCAAAATGCAATTTCTTTGTTACAGAATTTATATTGAAGTAAGAGCACGACTAATATGGCGAGCTCTCGAGCTCACCAGCAAGCTGAAACCGGTGACGGTGGCGAAGGAGGTGGCCATGGAAGCGCCGGAGAGAGGCAGCTCGCCAAGATGACCCACAAACATGAGAGAGATCATCTGCAAGCTGTAGAGCAACAAGCTCACCGATATGAGCGGACCAGCAAGCCATAGCTGCTTCTTTATCTCTACAAGGACCTCGCTCCTCCACCCAAAACCCTTCTCTTTCTCTCCCTCATTCGATGCTAATGATGTCACGACACCATCTTCACCACACAACTCTATCAATGGTGAGCTCAGGCTTGTCTCCTGCCCTTCTCTCTCCATGGTTGCTTGTAGAGAGAGAGAGAGAGAGAGAGAGAGAGAGAGAGAGAGAGAGCGCAGAGGAATTCGTGAGGCAGTGGCGGGTATTTAAAGAGCAGGGTCTTCCTGAAAGGGAACGCAGCAAGATGTCTTTGTCTTGTTGCGTGAAATGACGATTCTCTTTCATGCATGGGCTTGAGTGTGTCAGCCATTGATTTGCAGGCGAAGAAGTGTGATTCATGAAAGGCAAGCAAAACAAAGACGAAAGACAAAGCATGTGATCATGACTTCACGAGTCTCTCTTGGTCATTTTCTTACCTACACATGGTCCATCTCTTCTCACTCCTGAGTTCACTATTTCTCATGAGCAATGACACAGGCTCCGAGGAAGAGCACCGAAACCAGAAGCCGACTGACGTGGCGTTTGTCCGATTACATTTCTACCCATCATGCCTCTTCTGGTCAAATATAACTATTATGTGGCAATGTAATACAAAATGGGTCCTGGCAGAGGTAGTGAGACTGAGGGAGATAACCCTTTGGTCAATATTTCTATAATGTGCTGGACATTTGTTTTTTTGTCAGTCCTATCTTTAACACTCTTCTCTCTATTTTGAAAACGAATTCTAATTTCATATTCGAACACATGAGAAACATGCCTAGGAAGCACTTGAATCACCGATCGAACATAGTACATCACGCTTCTTCTTTTTTGTCAAAGAACGTAACTGCCCATCATGTACAAGTAACTACCCTTGGTAGTTACACTAGTGGGTTATGGGCTGGGTTAGCCCAACATGGGCAACCCGCAACCCACCCATAATCCCTTTTGTTCTGCCTCTTACAGAGCACCGGAGTTGAATCCTGCACCTGTGATACTAGCGTCCTCTGTAATCCCTTTACCAGGGCCACATGCCTATTAGCAATGTGCTGGACATTGGATTGGTGAAAAACATTTTGAAGGAAAGTTGCTATTTTTCATTAGAAAAGTCCATTGTTTAAACTATAATCAAACTTTTTTTAATTCGTAAGGAAAGGAAAGTTTAAGTAGTAAACAAGAAATGATAATACCCAATATTGTATACTTAAAAAAAATTGAATTTTCGAGTCATGTTTAAGTTGGGTTAACCAGATTTAACACATTTAATGAAAAGGGTTATGTGAGTTGTGTTGAAAGTAGATACCGAATAGACGAATTCCGCTTGAGTTGAGTTTTCTAACATGATTACCGAACTAGTCATATGTATCCGTAAGTTGACATATCACGAACACGGTTCATTATCACGAATCACCCCGAGTATCTAGTTCATGTGACTCAAATTTGGTTTATATGTTGGCTTGACTTCAAGACAAAATCAGTGGAACTTCTCGGGCATAACAAAGGATAAAATTGTTTATGTCATCCTAGGATTATCAATTGTATAATCACGCCATTAGGTGTGATCTTCGATGAATAAATGATCCGTGCATGCTATAAATGTATGTACATCTGATCTTTATAGTATTGGATATTCGAACCTTTAGGATCAACTAACCTCTAAGGATGCAAGTAAATAAGCGACAAAGCTCTAGACACAAAGCGACAGACATTGCCCGAATGTAATTATCAGTGGAAGAAGTCGTGATTTGCACATTATATGTATAATTTTGAACCCGACTTACTAACAATTAACAAATTTTTTTTTACGATACAGTTTCCACTGCTAATATATCATTAATTCATTAGCTTTCTTAAAATTCTCAAGAAGCCGGAGAATTCGTTCGACTGATTGTTCCAGTTCACAAAGGATTCACGTGTCGCTTTCTATAAGCAAGGGCAGAAATGTAAATGGAGCATGGCCACGCCAGTCGGCCTGTGCTTCCGGCGATCTTGTTCGGCGGACGTATCCTATCATTATTCCAATTTCATCCACTCCCCATGATGAATGTTGCATTGCATTAGCCTTAGTCAATAGAACATCATTGCTTGGATTGAATTGGACTAACCCCATGATTAATTTTGCATTATGTTAGCTTTTGCTAATGAAACATCATTGCTTGAATTGAATTTTTATCGTGTTTACATTCTTGTTCAACAGATGAAATCGATTATATACTCTTTCGAAATTTGATTCTTCTTTATACTAATAGAACATTAACAAATATGCTCGTGTTAATGGAGAATTTCTTAAAGCTACGACTACGCAAGCATTCTTCTTACGTATGGAAGAATTCACCAACATTCCAAGAAAAACGAAATGCTTTGGCGTAGTCTTTTTATAGTCCAGGAGCACGAGCACAAAAACTCTATCCGAAAGCTTGACAAACACTTTGCAATCCTTATGAACCAGTTAAGTCTTAACCTTAAATCTAAGTCAATAGCCCTTACTCAGAATGGTTCGTGCAATTGGTAGGATTTGAATGGGAGAACTCTAGCTCCCGAGCTGAATGCTTGACGTACTGTGAAATCATGTATGCAAACGCAAGGAAACCAAATGCTCGACCTATTTATTTGTAGGAACTCAAATCGTCATTTGGATAGATACTGAAGCGCACTCGATCCGGATTTGTGATTTATCATTTAGTCAAAATATATAGGGTTTCGGAAAGGAAACAGCACAACATATGTTGTATCTACCAATACACATCCTAATGATATGTGGAAAGAAATGTGGATGCATTTTCTTCAGCAACCTTTTGGGCTTTACCGAGTCAATTGAGACAAGAAATTAAAAATGGAAAAAGCTGCTGCGGCATTTTCCAACTTGGAGTTGCGCTTGGCCACGCCTGTTTGACAGAGACATGGCGGCTTGTTTGTCTTGATGCAACGCTTTAGGACAAAGATCGCACCCACAGCCTTTTGGATATGTTAATTATTAATTACTTTTGTCCTGGAATTCTCAAATTTTACTTGGACAACAAGGTTGGAATTGTTGCCAATTCATTTGTTTATTTTTCAATTGTTTGGTTCCGCAGCCATCGGTCAATCAAAGAAGGCGAGCCCATCATGGTCAATTGGGATTTATTTTTTCTCTCCATTACGCCCTTTTACATTTATATACACGACAACATTTAGATATTGGTATTCAAATCAATCACATTATAAGGTTGTGATTATTAATAGCACGAGCGATGACCACCTCTCTGATTGTATACCAACATGTCAATGATACATTTCCCGGAAACTGGATGACCGATGAGGACGTGGAAAACGAAATCAACATAATTTTTTTTTTCTTTTTCAAAATCTTTGTTCAACAATTAAGCACTATGTAGAAAAAGGCAATAGTTTTCGAGATAATTTTGCTTTAAAAAAGACGAACTTTGGCCACCGTCAAATCCCAATTCATGTCTAGGCAATAGGTTTGCAATAGAAACTTTGCTATACTTGAAAGCAATTTACGAAAAATTCGATTAAAAATATAGAAGGAAACAAGGAAGAAAACTGATTGTGAAGAATAAACTTGATGTTTCACTATTAAATCTACTTATTAAGAGACACAAATTTTTGTGGGGTGATTACGAAATTCAATTTTTGGTCTGTACTATAGTTGTATTTTCCTTTTTTCTTTGTTTTGGGCTTGGCCTATAATATAGTTCGAGCACGAGCAAAGTGCGACTAGTTTCTTTTTCGGCTAAATCCAACTAGTTTGGCCCATAACGTGGATTGACCCGACCCAACATAGATAGATGTACCTCAATGATTCTAATTTCGATATTAACATCTAATCTGGGTGGACCGTTGCCATATAATTTGTGTTGGTGCCGTTTGTTTCATGAAAAATGAATGATTTGAAAAATATTTTTTTCTAAAAACGATCGTTCGTATAACTTAAAATTAATTAGCCAATGAAAAATGTTTTCATTATCAATAGCAATTTATGTCTAAGTATTTTCACAAATAATGAAAATATTGTTCGTTTAATCATTTTTGTAAATGATACAAGCGATCTCTTTCAGGAAAATATTTTTCAATTCATTTATTTTTTCATGAAATAAATGGAGCATAATATTGATTGGACTTCTATCACGAATCATGATTTGGGTGCTCGACGTGGATCTCAGTGCACTTTTCTTTTCAAGCTGCAGAGGTGATCATGGGCGAACTTGACCATACTCCCCGAACATTGCCTTTCAAGCACATTCGATTCATGCGCTCGTGTGGGCCGTTGAATCCCTGATCAGGTCTATTTATTAGGCAACCTAGGAGAGGGGCGTTTGCAAGCAATGGACAGTTCGTACCAAGTCCTTCAAAAGGTCCTATAATGGTGAAGATAGAGACCTCCTGGAAGGGACGAGGTCTCTAGGCCAAGTTATAGGTCTTGCCTAGAGGGATCTCCTCTGCCTTCGAGAAGATGTTAAAAATGAAGGAGGGGTAGAGGCAGCTCCCACGCCTAAAAAAATATTGTGGCTAGGGTACTCCCCATAAGATTTACTGTCAAGATGAGATAGGAAAAAGATACCGTATCAACTGGGAGGATTTGGGCGTGGTAGGCATCAGCATGTTAAAATAAGGTTTGCATCCGTAGAACCCGCCGTCACTGCAAGAAAACGGACAGACAACCTAGAAGAGGGGCCTTTACAAATTCTCTCGATATCAATTTTCATTTTATTTTAACTTTGCTAAAAGCATCAAGATATTGCAAATTGAACTTCCCTCCTATATGTACCCCATTCACTTGATGACGAGGCTTAGACTCGAATTATAAACATTGAGCTAATGAGTTGAATGTCAAAGTCTTCCTTTTTTTCTTTTTTATCGACAAAGGCACTTTCATTCATGAAACTTCAAAAGGACAACATAGGATAATGGGCTCTGATCCGGGCCCATGGACCGTGCAACCAGTTATAGAACATTTTAGGGAGAGGCTTCTTCGTTCATCTTCAGCCCGGGCGAAACAAATCAGATTGGCTAGCGAAAGCCCAACGCGAGAAAACACTATCCTCGGACTGGATTTCTAATCTGCCCCGTCCTTATACGGAAAGTCTCCCCATTTGACATGGTATACGAAGCACCGACTCATGAGCGATATAAGTATTTATACAAACTATTTTCCTTAAACGGAGTTTTTTTTTTTAGTCAACTGTCAATTATTGCGTCATTAACTTACTTTCTAATCGTCATTAGCACCGCTTGATTGAACCCCCGCGGTTGGTGTTCATAAAGTTGATCAGGGCATGTGCACAACCACTGCGAATATCATGGGAGAAAGACACTGCATTTTCAGCAATTTTAGTTGGATCGCTCTTTGTCCATCTTTGACTCGAAATGAAGCTGCCGATTCCTCATCGCGAACCACTACTTTGACTAAAACTCACTAATTGTGACGTTTATCTGGAATAGCGAAAGCCGGCAAAAAACCCCAAATTTCTCTTCTCTCATTTTTGTCAAAATTATTCAATCAGTTCTGAACCTATTGTACGGGTGCCGATTCAATCATAAACTTTATAATTTTGCCAATTTAGTACTAAACATTTGCGCCATTTTTCAATATCGTCAATTCGATCAATTTTCGCCGGAAGCCGTTGACGTGGCGGTGGCCATCCTCCATGGCACACCGGAAATTAGCCGGAATGACGGCATTGGTATTTTATACAAAGGTTTAGGACCCAATTGACGAAATTAAAAAGTTTGAGACTAAATGGAGTCCGTACAATAGATTTGGGATTAATCGAGAATTTTACCCCTTAACTATCAAGATTTCTATTTCTTTTTTACGAGCCTCAACATGCCGTGCATTCCTGAATTCCGTGCATGAGAACAAGCTCTTTCATAAAATTATCGTGAATAGATCAAATTCATTTGCGAAATAGAATAATGACGTTAAATATTCTGATTGCTCACGACCATTTCTCCGAAAATAGTTTCGACGATCGAGTGCTCCAGCTGTGGGTGAATTGAACGGGAGTCGATCGTTGATTATTCGAGACTGTCGGCAAGAAATTCGCCTCTACGTGAGCACGATCTTGATTTTATAATTTGACAAAATTCCCGAAATTATTTAATCCCACAACCGATGTGACGAATGCAAAATAAATTGATATAATCCTTCGTTTGGCTTCTTTCGACCCCCAAAGGTTATTAATTTAATAAGGACGTACTAATTTAGATTTCAGTTTTTTTTTACCGAATTAATTTTGATTTTCTTCGAGGAAAAAAGGGGCACGTTCATTACAAATCCATCCATTAGCACGAACGCATTTAATTCCCCGAAGCATGTTTTCCAATTCTAAGGTCTTGGAATTTACCATTTTGATTGAGGCGACGTCGAAATGATCGGGGCACGATGAAATTTTGATGTTGCTTCATACAACAATTGGAAAACAAACATACCACTTCCACTTCCACGACCTAGATTTTCATCTTTCTCTTCATATAAGAAATTAGGACACCCGAGTTCGTCGAGCAGCGGGCTCGTGTATTGCCACTCCCGTTGGAACAGAGAGAGCTCTTCTCGCTACCACATAGGTGCGCCTACGATAACAAGCTCTCGCCCCGTCTCGAGGCCTAGGCTCCGGCGATCCCGGACACCCCAGATTTGTCGATGACACGGGGCGGTGGGCAGTGACCACGGTGCTTTAGGAACTTTCAATATGACACCGAAAATGCCAAAATAATCACGATAATAATAAGTCAATGTCATCTTGCCGGTGCTTCATTTGATTATATTTTCTAATACATAACGCATCCGTTCAAAGAGAATCAGCCGCACGTCACTTAATTTAATCCCAAAGTTTCACATATAAAAACTCCACTAGCCAACCTCTTAACATTTTCTTAATCACTCTCTCTTCTCTTCCACATAATTCGACATGTTTCTTTCTTAGAGCTTTCGAACCATGTTCAATTCCTCAATTAGGAATCTCTCGAATCCGAGAGTTATATAATTTTTTTTAAAAAACGTTCGATTTATGAAAAATCTCGATTTTAACGACATTAACCCGAGATGTGCGAGGGACCGAACTAATGCGGGAGAGATTGATCCTATGTTTAAGTCTCTAAGTAGGCCGTGTGATGAACATACTTACTTCTACCAACCAGTGTTTGGCTTATCAGTTAAGACCTTCACTACGTAGCTAGCTACCAATTTGTTTATTGGACAATTTACATATATACACGACCAATCCACGATGAGCAGGTCATGATCTTAATAGAAGCCGGAGAATCAGGAGGATCAATTGATTTTATAAACATAGATTAACCAACCCGCTTGTCGGTCATGCACGATCCAAATTAAGAATTGCAATATATAATTATGGATTATAGTTAAAAAGAAGAAGAAGATGGAATTGCAAAGAATGTTTTGATTTACACCTCTTAGCCCACAAAAAAAAAATAGAATTTTTCTATGTTTAGCTATCATAAGACTTGATTTACAGGCGTAACCCACATATGTCGTTCATGTCGTATGGTCCTTGAAATTAGCATTTGCGACCCAATCGGCCGGACCATTAGAAGAAAGAATAGCAAAAGTCAATCGGGTTAAATCGATAACGAGCTTTTTAGATCTCGCGATGGCAACGTATTTTGCAAATGACGGGGAAAAGAAAAATCCGCAGCCGCCTCGCATTTTATATTCGAATACTATTGCTAATATTTATTGGTGGATTTTCATTTTTAGGGGCAAATAAAATATTTTAGCAACATGAGTTCTCAAAAAGGTATATAAGAATTCTTCAATATAGTTCGTGCCACCCTAGCAAGTAAATAATAATAATAATAATAATAAACCATTTAAAGCTAATTCTTCGCACTTAAATATGTACTTTTTCTCGCAAATAAATTCACAAATTAAAAGGGTGTAAACAAATTAATCACCTACCATTGACTTTTCCATCATCTCGGATCCAAAAATATATGTGAATAGAGAAATGAATATTGAGCTACAGACTGTGGACCAGAAGAAGTTGCATGAACGTGCATTATTGAGTGAAAATGCCCCTCTAACAAACCCTAATTTTTAATTTACTTAAATTGGTGACAAGGCCAACCTAAAAGGAGAATAATTAGTTTAGACAACACTCACTCAAAGGCACGTACTGGTCTGGTTTCCAGGAAGAATCCAAGGATTTTTAAAAAATCACGATCATAATTAGAACTTTCCTACTCCGATGACTAATTGAAATCAAGTCATGATTGCCCCAACTAAACCCCAAAAAAGATTTATGGTTGACACGTCTTGCTCACACCCTGTCTCTCTAACCCCTCTTGTCCGGATTTGCAATGTCCCGTTTAGAAAACCATGTACCCTAGCTAACCTCTAATTTCTTTAATTAATTAGCAATTACGTGTGGCGAAAAACCGAAAACCAACCTCGGAAAAAGGATCATTCTATTGGGTTCACGGTTCAAGATACGTGAGGTTTCGAGTTCGATTTTCTGAATCGGAGACATTAACGATAGAAAAGCTCCATCGAGATTCGGCCCGATTGATCAAGCTCAATAATAAGTTGAAATGTGATCAACCGCTCGCTTTAGTCAAATTATCCATTTCCACCCCCCTCTCTCTCCTCACTGTTTACAGGAAGTCTAAGAGGAAATAGTCGCGGACACATGTGATCGTTGAAGAAAGAGGTCGAACGTGAATGGATGCAAACTTTTGGCACCCACTCGGATAAAACGGATGCGCAATTTCCAACGAACGAGAAGATCGAAAACAGCACATTTCGTGTTTTGAAAATTCGACTCGAAAGTTTTAAGCCGGTTTCGAGCCTTGTTAAAGTAACCATGCCTTCTACCTTGTGAAGATGCTTCATAAGAAAATTCCTACTCCTAGCTTTATATGGCGGTGGTTACTGGTTAACTGAGAGAGACCAAATGTCTGCCATGTCTAATGTCTACTGTCTGGATTTGGTGGTGAGCCATGTGAGGAGTAGTCACATCCGTTGGTTGCCACAAGTCATCGCTCATGAGTCGTGATCGGTAGTGCGAATATTTTACAACTTCTATATGATTTTTAGGACATACCAAACGCTTGACTCACTGTCAAAATCTCTCTGCACGCACTCGTATCAGTATGGTTAGCTTTATACCCAACGTAGCAGCCGCACAAGCCGGCCCTTTCTTTCCATCAACTTCTCAAACATTCATGCAAGGCGAAAAGTTAAAATACTTGCACCAGCCAATCATTGAAAGAGATGTTCTTGTCTCAGCAGTCAACGCCCCCCTCACCCGATGTCCCTTTCGTATACCTTCTATTCTTTTTCTTTCGTAGATGATTTGGGAAAAGATAGTGTCAATTGCCCCGAGCCAAGGACAACGTGGGGAGCAATAATTCGTCATGCAAGATGGCATTTAAGGCCTATGCTCGCGGAATTTGAAAATGCGCAAGGAAGAACAGGGCTCTTCTTGAAGAGGGTTTCTTGAGCTTCTTCTGTATCATCATTGATCAGGCTTTCTTCGAGGCCTCTGAGTCGCGAGATTGTCGGCGGAATTCTCTAGAACGTGCATTGGCGAGGAGGAGCTTGGCAGAGTAGAAGGATGACGTATGAAGCGATATTGGCGAGGAGTTTTAGCCGGTACGAGCAGAAGAAGCTCGGATATGGAGCGCTCGTTGGGTGCTTGCTCATTTTCTTGAGCTTCTTCACTGTCTTCAAGCCTTACTTGGGTCCTTTACCAATTTGTAAGTGCCTCGCTTTGAATTCCGTGGTATGACTTTGAGAACAAGCTTTTCTTTTCATGTTTTGTACTTGGAGAATGCCCTTTATTTCCAATGCTGCATTCTTGTTTCGTTGCGTTTTCTTAAAGTATTTACTTTGCAGAATGTATGAAGTCTTGTTTTGATTTCGCAGTGAACATGCGGTTGTCGATGGGTATGGCTCACAGGATGTTCGCGTTTAAGGAGAAAGAGAGTTCTCAGAAGCAAGAGATGATCAGAGGTAAGCACACGCATGTGCTCAATGCCAGACAAGTTCTCCGGATGAATGAAGTCTTTAATGGCTGATGAATGAATTTTGATATTTCTTTATTCTGAGTACTCTCCTGCTTGATCTTGCAGTTGCACAAGAGGCGACTGCGAAGTCGGAGCTGCTGCTCATTTCCACGAGTCACCAAGGTATTCGCGCAATCGAATTAGTTGGCATTCATGATCAGTCCTCAGTTCAATTCAATCTGTATGCGGACAGAATGATCGCTTATCATCTACGATCTTGTACTTGCAGAAAATGCGACAACGAAACCGGAGCTTCGACTCAATTCCACAGATCCCAAAGGTACTGGCACTGACTGACTAATCCGACGACTCATGCTCTTAATGACTCTGCTGTCTTTGACTTAAATCTTGTGAATTGCAGAAAATGCGACAGGAACGAAACCAGAGATACTGGTCAATTCCACAGATCACCACGGTACTTCTTTTCGGTTGTCAAACTAGTCTGTATACATGATTCTGCTGTATATCTTCAATCCTCCGTTGGGTTGAATTAAGATAGTTATTTACAATTTTGCAGTTGCGAAAAATGCCAGCATGGAATCCGGTCCAGAGGTACTACTGAACAAGACAGAACACCCAGGTACTTCAAACTCTGAGCTGAATTAGTTTACATCTCGATCTCGATGTCTTCGTCTTGCTATGATTCTGATTCCCGTTGTCGGTAAATCTCTCTCTCAGCAGTGGAAATTGAGGAATCGGTGCCGCTAAATTCCACTGATCACCAGGATACTTCATTGTCTATAGCAGGTCAATTCACATACTTAATTGTCCTAGATAATTGAATTTGTTCTGAATTTTACGTGCCGCATTGTGAGTTCTTTGGCTCATGAACTCGCCGTTGCAGAGAATGCGACGCAGAAAAGAGAGTCGCTGTGCAACATTCTGAATCCAAGAACAGATGTATGTGACATCGCTGGTGAAGTTAGGGTCCATGCCAAATCCTCCACAGTCTATGCCTCTTCCCCTGAAATGGCCACTCTGGATGATGGACACACCTCATGGCAGATAAGACCGTACGCGAGAAAAGCCGACCGGACGGCCATGAGCTCGGTCACAGAATGGTCCGTGGTCCCCGCATCTGGGGGCCGACGTGAAATTCCTAAATGCACCCAAAACCATGCTGCCCCGGCCATCCTATTCTCGGCCGGTGGATTTTCGGGGAACCACTTCCATGACTTCAGCGACATCATACTCCCGCTCTACCTGACGGCTAGGCCGTTTAACGGGGACGTGGAGCTCCTCATGACCGATTACCGCTACTGGTGGGCTTCGAAGTTCAGAGCGATCTTGCAAAACCTTTCCAAGCACCCGCCCATCGACATCGACCGGGAAAAGGAAGAGGTGCATTGCTTCCCGAGCGTGATCGTGGGGCTCAATCGCCACGACGAGTTCAAGATCAACCCTTCCATGCCTCCCCACACAACGATGAGGGACTTCAGGGACTTCCTGAGGACCTCCTACTCGCTAAAAAGGACCAAAGCAATCAAACTAGAGGCCGGTGACGCTAGGAAGCCCCGTCTCCTGATCGTGGCAAGAAAGCGTTCGCGATCCTTCACGAATCCTGCAAGGATCGCGAAGATGGCCAAGGCCGTGGGGTTCGAGCCAGTGGTGGCGGAAGCGGACATGAACGTGGCGCGGTTCGCCGAGCTCATGAACTCGTGCGACGTGGTGATGGGGGTTCATGGGGCAGGGCTGACCAACATGCTGTTCCTACCGGACAATGCGGTCCTGATCCAGATCGTGCCGTTAGGAGCCGCAGACTGGCTGTCGAGAACATACTTCGGCGACCCTTCGAGGGACATGAGCTTGAGGTACTTGGAGTACAAGATCGGCGTGAGGGAGAGCACGTTGTCGGATCAATACCCAGCTGACCACGTCGCTCTGAGAGATCCGCGCGCGTTCCACAAGGGCAAATGGGACGATTTCAAGAAGATTTACCTGGACAATCAGAACGTGAAGCTCGACGTCAGGAGGTTCAGACGCACTTTGCTGAAAGCCCTCCAGCTTTTGCATGAGCAGAGGCATTAAGGTCGTCTTTACACACGAATCCTCTCTCTCTCTTTCTTCTTCTGAATGTAAAGATTCATACAGCATTCGAGTCCTCTGTCTTGCGTTGCGTTGTGTAGTGATCGAGGGTCGGTCGTTTGGACACTTTTGTTGCTCAGCAGCTTTAGGAATGTCGAAGGAGCTTAGTGAAGAAATCTTGAGCTTCTTTACCAAAACGAGATTCTTTCTTGACAAATCCAACTTCTTGTTCTTCTTTCTTTTTCCCCCCCTTGAAATCTTTGCTGGTGGTGAAATCTCTAGTATCTCTTTCGATTTTGATGCTTTTATAGAGTCCCGTGGAATGACTTTGCAACTTTCTTTTTTTGGGATAAGTGAAATGAAAGTCCTAAAACTTTGTTACGAAAGTATAATTGAGTCTTAAAACTTTTGAAAATTGCAATCAAGTCTTAAAATTTGTCATAAAAGTACAATCGAGTTCTAAAACTTTCAAAAAGTACAATCAGTAGAAGGACTTTACTGGACAAATTTGATAAACTTTAGGACTTAATTTCATTTTTTGAAAGTTTTACAACTCAATTACATTTTCATAACCTGTTTTAGAACTTAATTGCCTTTTTTTTTTAAAGCTTTAGGACGTAAGTGCACTTTCATAAAGACTTCTAATGCACTTATCCTTTTCTTTTCTTTTTTCACTTATCCCGTGCATTGTTTCATTAACACATGAAAGTTTCTTATTATGATTGAGATGAAATAGGCTCACATGCTTCGAATGCATAGAATTTTGTTTTGTTTTGTTTTTTCATATTATCTCGTGATAAAAGCCTCCATGCCTGCCAAATCTACTCCGTTTGTTTTCTTTTTCTTATACCGTTTATATAAATAAATCAAGAATCTGCACACTACAATAGGGTACAAACGAAAATGCCAGACATTGTTCTACAGCTAGCCCTAATTTTATATACATAAATGTTATGGCGCGTGTAGTTTTGCGGAGAAAATATTTGGTGGCCTCGAATGAAGCCCTCGCCGCGCTCTTTATCACTTTCAATTATGCGAATTTCATGTGAGACTCATCAAATTCGAAAGACACGAAATGCGCTGGGTGTGTTTGAAGACTTCTTAATGTGTGTGAGAGAGAAAGGATTAAAGCACAATAAGTCGACTAGCCAGAACATGGGAAATGTATTGAGGCATGCCAAGGTATGCAGCCAATAAGGGCGCACATGACAAAATTTCTGAAAAGAAATTGATTTTTCTATTTCTATTTCAAAAATCAATTTCTTAGCAGAGAAAAGCGTTTGCTAATGACACAAAATTTCTATTTTTGAAATAGAAATCCGTTTGATAATAACATAAAACTTCTATTTCTTTGACGGCAATGGAATGTGGCGATTAGTGGGCGGCAAACAGTGGCAGCGACCAAAGGCGGCGGTCGGCAAATGATGGCGACAATCAATGGCGGAAGGCGGTGAGGGCGACGGCAATCAGTGAGGCAGCAAATGGCAACGATTAGCAGGCGATGGTGACTAACGAGTAATGTCGACAACCGTCGGCGAAAGGCGGGCAGCGAGGGTGATTGGTGGCGGTCGGCAAACAACAGTCAGCGACAATCGACTATCAGCGGTGACCGGTGGTGGGCGGTGGGTGGGCGGCGATGACTAGTGATGGGTGGCGGTTAACAAGCAATGAGCAGGCAACGGATGGCTGACAACGACCGGTGATGGGTGGCAGCAGCGAGCGGGTGGGTGGCATTGGCAATTGGCAAGTAGCAACGGCGGGGAGCCGGGAGAGAGAGGAAAGTGAGTCATGAAAAAAAAAAAGATGAGAGAGAAAATTTCTTATTTATGGAATAGAAATCAAGAAGTTGAAAATTTTAACTTTTGATTTCCATTTCAGAATGATTTCTGGAACAAAAATTTGTTCCAAAAATAGAAAAATAAAATTATGTTACCAAACGGATTTCTGTTCTAAACCTGTTCTAGAATGATTTCTAAAATAGAAATTGTGAAACAGAAATGTTGTTAAGCGCAGCCTAAATTATATATGACTCATTCGACCCAAAAAGAAGAAGTTATATATGACTCCATGCAATCCGGGATAATAATCTCTCTCTCTCTCTCTTTTGTTAAATTTTCTAATCTATCAGATGGCATGGAATGAATTTTGATACAGTCTAGAAGTTTATCCTCCGCAGTTTGATGGTTCTTTTAAGGTTGTGGAAAAATAATGAACCTCAAATAAAATCTTACATTTCTCTGAGGCCTTGACCTCGTGTGGGGTTATTGTAGTTCTGTCGTTAAACAGAATTTCCAATCACAAGTGCCAACTTGAAGGCCGTACTTATCAATTTTTTAGGTGAAGTTTTATATTATATACTCAGTCGAGCCAAATGTCCGGATAATCTTGTTATGGAAAAAAAAGGGGGCGAAATCGGGCCCTTGAATTACACGATTGTCTTAGTTATACACTGATCTTGTCATATGCTTTGTTGCATGTTTTTGGAGCAAATCTAAAGTTGTGGTCTTGATTTGAATTCTAATTCTAGAAATATCATGTCTGTTTTTTTGGGGGGGAACAAAAGAAAGATCATGTCTCACTCTTCGGAAATGGATCAACTCAACATAATCCGGGCTGTACCTTGGGCCACTTAGATCTTGGGCTTACGCAATAAGCAAACATGGATCTCCAACGGCTGGTGCAATCTGGCTACGGTTGGCCCACAAGGTACCACAGGGCTGGGCCACCTTGACCTTGGGCTTATGACATAAGTGACTATTGCCGTCTTTACACGAGGTCACAAGTTTAAAGTATGGCAATTCTCGTGCAAAAGAGCACTCTTTGTGTCGAGATGCCGGTGGAATCGTAGAGACAAGCTCACCTTTCCCATGAGTGTCGACTCTAGGGAACCCTCTCCGAAATTAAGAATCCATGTATTGCAATTCAGCTCGAACGGGTCATTTCGTTACAGGAGGGTTGCCATGGCCGGTCGCCCTTACCCTTTTTCATCGAGGGACAGAGAAGACTAACAATAGATCTCTTTGGTACGATTTGGATGCCACAGTTAATTCCTTTTCTTTTGCTAAAAGCGAAGTTATAAGGAGTTGGTTGAAGTAAATTAAAGTTGCGGGGTTGATTTGAGATATACCTCAAAAGCAAAGGGAGCGAAATGCAATTAAGTCGCTCAAGAAATGTAAAATTCGAAAAGATCCGCGCACCTCCTGCCCCGGGCGAGCAGTGAAATTACCATTTTGACCCCCGCGTTCTCTCGAACTCCCACTCTCACTTCCAGAACACTCTCTCCTAGGGTTTTTTATCCCACCATTTCCCTCTCTCTCTCTCTCTCTCCACCACAATGGCGGCACCGGCAGTCTCGCTTCCCTCGTTCTCCTCTAAGACGGAGTCTTACGTCGACAACAAGCGCAAGGAGGACATCCGCCAGGCCAACATCGTGGCTGCCCGCGCCGTCGCCGATGCCGTACGCACCAGCCTCGGCCCCAAGGGCATGGACAAGATGATCTCCACCGCCAGCGGCGAGGTCATCATCACCAACGACGGGGCCACCATCCTCAACAAGATGGAGGTCCTCCAGCCCGCCGCGAAGATGCTCGTCGAGCTCTCCAAGTCCCAGGACGCGGCGGCCGGCGACGGCACCACCACCGTGGTCGTCATCGCCGGCGCTCTCCTTAAGCAGTGCCTCTCCCTCCTCTCCGCCGGCATCCACCCCACGGTAATCTCCGATTCTCTCCACAAAGCTGCTATTAAGGCCGTCGACGTCTTGACCGCGATGGCTGTTCCTGTCGAGTTGAGCGACCGCGAGTCGTTGGTTAAGTCCGCTAGCACTTCGCTTAATAGTAAGGTCGTTAGTCAGTATTCGACCCTCTTGGCGCCCCTCGCGGTTGATGCGGTTTTGTCCGTTGTAGATCCGTTGAAACCTGATTTAGTTGATCTGAGAGATATTAAGATTGTGAAGAAGTTGGGTGGGACTGTGGATGACACTGAGCTGGTTAAAGGTTTGGTTTTTGACAAGAAAGCGAGTCATGCTGCTGGCGGGCCTACTCGCGTCGAAAATGCTAATATTGCGGTGATTCAGTTCCAGATTTCGCCTCCGAAGACAGATATTGAGCAGAGTATCGTGGTCTCTGATTATACTCAGATGGATAGGATACTGAAAGAAGAGAGGAATTACATTTTGGGTATGATCAAGAAGATTAAGGCGACTGGATGCAATGTTTTGTTGATCCAGAAGAGTATTTTGAGAGATGCTGTGACAGATTTGTCACTTCATTATTTGGCCAAAGCCAAGATTTTGGTGGTTAAGGATGTGGAGCGTGACGAAATTGAGTTCATTACGAAGACCTTGAATTGCTTGCCAATTGCCAACATTGAGCATTTCCGAGCAGAAAAGTTGGGCCATGCTGATCTTGTTGAGGAGTTTTCTTTGGGTGATGGGAAGATTGTGAAGATTACGGGTATTAAGGATATGGGAAGGACGACAACTGTGCTTGTGCGTGGTTCCAACCAGCTGGTGCTTGACGAGGCTGAGAGGAGCTTGCATGATGCTCTGTGTGTGGTCAGATGTTTGGTGAGCAAGAGGTTCTTGATTGCTGGCGGTGGTGCTCCGGAGATTGAGCTGTCAAGGCAGTTGGGAGCCTGGGCAAAGGTACTTCACGGTATGGAGGGGTATTGTGTACGGTCGGTTGCTGAGGCACTCGAAGTGATTCCTTACACGCTTGCTGAGAATGCAGGGTTGAATCCGATAGCAATTGTGACTGAGCTGAGGAATAGGCATGCCCAAGGAGAGATCAATGCCGGGATCAATGTCAGGAAGGGCCAGATAACTAATATCTTGGAGGAAAATGTGGTGCAGCCCCTGCTTGTTAGTACAAGTGCAATCACTCTTGCAACAGAGTGTGTGCGGATGATTTTGAAGATTGATGATATTGTTACGGTGAGGTAGGCGTTGCAGAACAAGAGAATATTGCGGAATATGTAGCTGAACTCATTATCATCAATCTGTGCTTGTGTGTCCTTTGAACCGATATTTTTGTGATTTGGAGATGAATTGCTTTTAGGTATTTCCGAATGCAGTATGTCTGTCTTCTAGTGTTTTTTTATGTTAATTCTGGGTTATGTTTCCTTTGAGTATCTATCAAAAATCAAAATACAGTCTCTTCACACTGACATGATTTTTTCTCTTCATATAATTCTAGACGAATTGACTATTAACTCAGCAGCTTAGCATTTTTTGCAAGTGCTTATATACTGAAGGAATTCTTTTGGATTTTTTGCTGCAAGGTGAATGGTTATTCACCATTGCTAGCTATATTAACACGATTAATTAGCCACTACGAACTATTCACTTACAGAGTGCTTCTTATTGATCCGGTCAATTGTTCTTTTTAACTCCTCTCTCTGTGACCAGAAAGTGTGACATCATGAATGCTCGTGGGTGCCATGCGACATCTTTCTCTCATGATGCTTTAGTCCTGGTGATTAGTTGTGTAAAATTTCTGGGCCGAATTTTAGACTATCAAGTGAATGAAGCGTGGTGTGTCACTGCTTTGGGTAATAGTTGGTCTATGCTGTATGAATACTTAACTCAGCTCGAATGTGACAGTTCAGCCATTGTGATTTCTTGCTGATTTTTCTTCCTCCATTTCTATAGTTTGGTTTCAATCTGTTGGGAGGCCTTTTGAGTGTCCATAAACTGAGAGGAAGGGGAGAGGGACGAGCGATGGAGTTGGAACAGAGGACATCTGATTCGTGTCCTGTGTAAACTTGCGCTTCAGCAAATGCATTAACATGACAACAGCCAATCTCGGCCGTCAATTTCAGAATCTTGAAAACGGATAGTTTTGTCAGATTAACAGTAAACTAGACACTTCACTCTACTGGAGGGACTGAAATTCTCCCTTTGAGAAGCTATTAATCACTGACTTCAAGTCAGTTTACCAAATTTATTGATGACTGTGTATACGACTAGAAAGCAACTCAAGGTAGGTCTGACTCTGAGGCCACACGACTTCTTCCGTCCTCTGTGGCAGCATAAGCTTCAAGGAGACGCTTTGTTAGCGTCTCTTCCTTCTGTTGGACTTCCATTCTCTTCTCCTCCCTTTTGCCCCATAAAACCGAGTAGAGACCTACCATAATCAGAATCGCTCCAAGAAGCCTGCAACCTAGACATTTCAGCTTCAATCCATTTCATCTTAGGTCACGATTGTCAGATGCCGTGGAATGGGGACGTTAGGTTTTCATTTTTATCCTCACATGAATGACTCAATTACCTTCCGGAGTAGAGTTGATCCCCGAAAATGAACATAGCCATGACGGCAACTAGAAGTGTCTGCACAGGCTGGAAAACGGCAACAAAGACAGGACCTTCTTTGTGGATGCACCAAGTCTGCAGAGAGAGGACCACTCCAGAAGCAACAATTCCCTATTGAGTACATCATCGAAAGCATAAAGCTCGGCATCTATTTTCAATTGCAGCAAAAGGGACAAAACCAAATGCCCGAATAAAGAGATTCTTGTGAATTACTGTGTAGAGAATCATGAACAGCTCCTCTCCAGACTGGATTTTCCAGCGGTCAGTGTCGGTTTCCACGAACACTGCTATGACCAAGAACTGGATCAACCCGAATAAACAAGTCAACGATGTCAGTGTGAGTTTTGCTGGGTAATTCTTCAAGACGCGAGCCTGCAAATTATAGGGACGAAGTTAGCTTAGCAAGGATTAAGGATGCTCTCCTCCCATCCTTCTAGGCAGGCCGTTTTACATTCGCTTCTCAAATGTCCTTAATAATGTCAATGAGAGGACAGAACCCTAGAGATCAGTGGTCATAACCTGAAGAACCATCCAACCAGCCCATGATAAGCAGTGTCCAAGCAAGTATATACAACCCCATGTCCAATTCTGCATTTGCCTCACACCCATGTCCTCTTCGTCGGCTATGATGCCTTGTGTCAGCTTCTGGTGCAAAAGAGGAAGGCCTTTAAAGAGAGATGGTTGTGGCACCCCAAACACTAGCAATTGTTCCTACAATTTTCACCAAGCCGTCCCTTCTAGCAATATGAACTCGTTCGAGTCTGAAAAAACAGATAAAAACACAGGTTACAGAGCGATACTTCCCTAAAAAAAAAATCAAGAACTTAAATGAGCATGACAGAGATCCAAGGAACCTTAGAGCAGAAGCCATGACAAATGTTATAACAGGAACAGAATTTTGCATTGCCGAGGCAAAGGTTGGAGATGCACAGTACAGTCCCAACAGATAAAATCCTTGGTTTGCAGTTATCCTGAAGTAGGAAAAGAATAGATCCATAATTCAGCTGAAGGATAAGTCTTTCCCATGTTGGGTGTTAGATATGCTTTCATAAAGGTTTGTCCTGATTATGGCTTACCCTAACAGCGCAAGATGAAAGAACTGAACCAGCAAAGAGAAAGTAAGAGGTGGTCTTTCCTTCCTGAGGCCATAAAAAGGGAAAAAAGTTTGTACATCATGGCAATTATGTTGAAAGAAATGTCGGACAATGCTCACCTTTCCAAGAAATAAGCGAAAGGGCCCTACAAAATCAAGGTGATGATGTTCCTGTAAACAGTATAAACGACTTTGCTGACGCCAATGTTGAGTGCAACCCTAGACACAATGTGAAATCGTGCAAAGCAGAACTGAAGAGCAAGCAATGCTAGAAGAAGCTTCATGTTCTGCGATACGACATTGTCTTTCCCCATTTTTGTTTTACCACTTTGGCTTTTGAATGGAGTAGTGAGTGTCGTGTAGAGGGAATAACGACCGCATGGGTTTATATATGTATGCGGTGAAGCATCACATCAAATGTGTATTATTTGGTGGTTAACCACTTCCTGCATATTTTGTGGTGAGAACTGTGTATATAGTAGTCGATGATGAACTCGGCTGGATTTCGAACGTTAACTGCCGTCTGTGCAATGATGGATTATAGATCAGGACAATCTCATTATCTTGCTGATTATTTGATTGAATCCTGTTGGGGGGACACTGCTCAGATGGATCGTGTTAGCCACATTGCTCAGGTTGCTCAACAGTCCTTACTTAAGCTGATCTGACCCCACACATTCTCCTTCTCTTGATAATTGTGGCAAGATCAACTGTTTCGACTTCCATAAGAGGCAAGTGTTAGCATATTTTCTATCAGAACTCACTGATAGCCTCGAAGTCACTCGAACCATTTCGAAGAAGATTGAAGGCTGCTAAAGAATGATAATCAAAAGATGGAATCTGGGGGGCATGTGGTTCGTATAATTAGGCTATTCTTAATACCATACAAGGAGAACAAGCGGGCAATGGCAGCAGGAGGGAGCACATGTCAAAAGGGTTTCCGAGGTTATAAAAGATGGACTCGTTGCATTTATGAAGAGTTATATGTACTACATGTTAGACCAAGATAAACGCCTGGCATCTTCATCAAAGCCCTTCAGGAATTGCTCAGTTTTCATTTTGCATCTAAATCTTCATAATTGTGAGAGGACACATCCTCTGGTACTGTAATCAAGTTTTATCCACTGTCAATTCTCTGATATCAGCTATAATTGGCTCCGACTTCCAGCTTAGAAACTTCATTCCCTTCCCCAGAGGGCATCAAAGGCTTTAAGCAGCATCAGTTTCGAAGATTACTCGTTAAAGGACCTTCCTGCTGCTGTTTGCAACTGCATGCTCAATGTAACTCGAAATATCAGTAGATTAACGTGCGAGAAAGCGATAAATCCAATTTGGCTTACCAAGGCATGTGATTTGTCAGCTCGAGTCACAGGCTTGGGACAGGTCTTGCTTATCTCGGACCCCCAAAATCAAATAATCCGGCTTAACGATCTTGTAATGCACGCCTCTCTTCAACCTACTAGTGTTTGAACTTGAAAACTCTTTCTGCTCTATGATATGCTGCGAATTAGCAGAAAAACGTATTATTAGACTTAAGAGAATTTTTTTTCTTTTTCTTTTTCCTTTGCTTGAGGCTATTTGATTCAAGCTTATTCTTGCTTCTTCCTTGCCCATTGCAAAAACAGGTTTTCTTTTCTTGTGTCAAATGCTTGACATTTTCTTGTTAATATCTGACATTTAGTTCATTCTGTCATGCCACAAATCTCTTGGACAAAATTAAATTTAGAGTCTGCTTCACATCTTAGTATACTGCTCACAATTATCTTCAACTTTTATAACTTATAAGATTAGTAGACTGCTTAAGAAATTATTTTAGCGTATATAAGTTAAGATTAATGATGGCATGTGTACTATTGACTTTTTAATAATTTCAAATGCATATGTATCACTAATGCAAGGAAACAGTTTCTTTTTCTGCTGAGTGCTGACTATGTTTCTGGACTAATATAAGAACAAACTTAGCTAGCTATATTATTATGATTGAAACTATATCCCTACTATTTTGAAACTTATAAAAACACCTCATTAGAGAAAAGAGTTTATTTTAGCCTACTTTTTTTCCCTTGAAAAAAAGACCTTTTTTTCTTAATAAATGCATGCGGCTAGACACCCTTATTAATAAATAAAAAATACCCAAACTCTCCAACTAAATTCTAAAATATCTTACTAACGAGTGCTCTCGAAAACTCATTAACCATATTTATAACGGAAATATGTTGTTTCTAATGAACTTATTACGCATAACGTGAGAGAAAAAGGGAACATTGAAAATAACAAATCTTTTTCGTGGGGTGCATTTGCATTTGTTAACAAAATCCATTTTAAATAATGGTTTATGTGGAAGAAGCAGTGTCGCAGCAACTCTTGCGAGGCGTATTTTATCCTTGGCAATTTCCTCAAAATCTAAAAATTGCTGCCTACTTTATTGTATTTCTCGCAATTGTCATTTTAAGTTTTCGAAAATCTATGCATTTGTTAGGAGTGTGTACGTTTCAGAGTAGGGAGAATATTTGCCATATCTTAGAACCTATCTTTGTAAGTATCGTTCCAATTTTTTGAAACCCGTAACCACCCTTGGTGTTTGGAAAAAAAAAATTGATCAAATAAATAAGTCCACTTAATTTCAAGCTAAATAGAAACGGGACAACTAATGATGTATTTTAAAGAAAATTATGACATTGAAATATTTTATTTCAAATATGACTTAGTTAGAGTTTATGCAGCTATATTTCCTCTTTGTTTGTAATATGAAATTATTCTTTCAAATTATTCTTTTGTTCTGATGAAAAGAAACTTTTCCTTTTACTTTAAATTGTTGAAATTTCACCATAAGTATCTCGGAGTCGACTCCCTTGCCTCACCTTGTCTTCATCTTCGCTCGCCGACCTCGAGGGAGCTTGACCTTGCCAGAGGCGGGCAAGGTGGAGCCTTGCCCGAGGCGGGCGAGGCTCGAGCTTGGGAAACCCTTGATTCTCGCGAGGAAATCAGAGTTCTCCTCTGACTCGCTCGCGAACTGCAGGATCCTCGGCAGCGAGCCCGTGCATTAGTCGATGCTACTAGCCATGAGGGCATGGTCATCGGAGGGAGGCAAGTCCAAAGGCGGGGGCGGCAGGGTTGACCCAGCGAGTGTCGCGAGCAGAGTTAGACCAAATTCAAATGAGGCGTTGGAGGTTGGCGATGAAGGGAAAACGAAATAAAAAATAATTAAAAATTTGAACTTTTTGATAATTTTTTCTGAGAAAATCAAATCAAATTTTCAGGTTTAAGTTAGATACCAAAAAATATTATTATTTTCCTGAAAAACGAAACAAATGGAGCCTTATATTCACTTCACTTGGATGAAAACTCTAGCAACAAAAGGTTTTAGTGACAAGTGCTATTGATACACTCTCTAAATTAATATTCTCATATTTCACGCTACATCAAAATCTCCATCATGCATAAGTACGTATCGATTTTGCATTGAACTAATTTAATCCTCTTTGTTTGTTCGACCATATGAGCGCCATCTCTCCATTCACCATAATTAATTAATTCCTTAAACAAAAATTCGTCCATTTTGAACAAGGAAATTAATTAAATTTATAACCTTGGGCATGCAATAATAATTGATTTTGGTGAAAGGGGTTGCTCGCACACAGAGCTTCAAGCTTTCTTCTGCCAGCTGAAGCGTCGCGTGAAGTCGACGCGCGAAGAAGCGCGTGGCGAGAGAGCAATAAAAGCAACGGCCGTACCTGTCAGTTCGAAAAGCAGTTGCCTATGCCCAGTGCCTTGTCCGTAAGTAAGCCCCCAAAACGGAAAAAGCTGCAGCGACGGATGCGATGCAGGAGCAGGGGCTACCATGGCCGTTCCGTATCTCCCCACTGCGGTGCCGTCTCTCTCACCTGCTACCGGAAGGAGGAGACCTTCGCGTTCTCAAGACGAAAGCCATTGCTGCTTAAAAAATGAAGGGAGTTGCGCGCAGTTCTGTTTAGAAATCAGAGTTCTATCCAATTTTTTACAGAAGCTTTGTATGTTGTGGGCTTGGAGAACTTGCTCAACGCGGAGATAGAGGATGGAAGCATCGGCCGATGCATTTGAACATAACGAGTGCAACAATTCGCAGGTAGCAGAACGACTCGTGATGTTGCATCGCATGCAGAGCACTTGCGAGGGCATCACTTAGTTTACTTGCAGCAGAACGTACAGCTCTGCAACCCCCGGCTCTTGTTCTAAGAAAACTTGATACCAAAAGGGACTGCAGGTAATTGAGTTTCCTGCTAATTCCGTTCGTTAGCCGATTGCTTAATCAATGAGGACGAGAGACAAAGACGTCGCTCGATTTTTATTTTTTTAATCTCGTGTTACATGCCGCTCAGGGAAATTCTCAGATCGGACCGAATCAATTTTGCAATGTGGGTGGATCACGAGAGCGCATTTTCTGAAGGCCAAATCTGGTAGCTTAAGTTTTTAAAGAGAATCAATTAAAGAGCAGAGGGAAAGAGGAGATGAGGGGAACATGTAAAAACTTCTGCTGCTTATATTATATGTCCCTTTGCTTAAAGCATATGCCAGATGTTTGATATGAAAAGCGGCATTCGGCACTGCAGTACAGACCACAATACCCATGTCCTATTTTCTGAGACTTTTGTTGGTGGTGCTTGTTGTGCAGCATTGAAAAACTGCAGGGTTTGTTCTGCTTTCGGAGAGTAGAGGACCAATTCGTACTATGTGGCCCCAAGAATTGAAAAGCGATGTTGACCATGTACATGCAGGGGTGACATTGTCATCTGTGTTCACAGCACCAAGTCATCCGATTTGAAACAAAAACAAAATAGGAACAAAAGTTCCTATGAAAGGAAGCCAGGGATCATATTAATTCTCTCTATGACCCTTTTGTTTTCTTCTTTAAATCATTTTCTTTCTATTTCTCCATTGCTTTTCCCCTGAACATTGAGTTTGATTTTTTTTTCTTTTGTTCATTTTGGATTTATTTGGCAGCTTCCAGGATATTGAGGCACGATATGCGTGTGAAATCAACTTTTCAAGTTTGATTAGGGCTTATTTTCTATAGCAGATGTGTCTAATTATTCAGTGTTCTAGATTTTCTCACAGCAGCATGTTTGGGGATATGTGTAAGAAATGATGGTTTTCGCAAGGTCGTTGCACTTCATCAAAGAGAGTTGCTGTGGAAGAGGGGAAGCGGGACTCCTGATGAAAGTGTATTGAAGAGAACGATTTCTGGATATATACCCAGTTCCACCTAGCACTAGCGGCGAAGGCTTGCCTTATCCACCAGTAGATTGGCCCAAGTCCAGTCGACACTTGGATGTGGCGGGACGGAAGGTGGATCAGTAAGTCTGGTTTCCATCAAGATAGGCAAATGCATCTTCCGGAACACCTCCGGGGTCCTTTTACAGTATCTGTGTTCATAGGCATGCCTTTGCTTAAAATATATATAAATTCGCGATCTCAGGATGCAGATTTTGAAGCATTCTTCGCTTCATTCAGCTGGAAGGTGAGGATCATTAAACAGCTTTCATTCTCTCAACCTGCCATCATAGAAATGATCGGCTGATGTTGAGTAATGTTGTTTGCTGACTCTATCTGTTTTCATTTCCTGGTGTGAATCTCCGTCAATCAAATGCAGACATTATCACTAATCTATGAAAATAGTTTCTTTTCTGCAACCCCAACCACGATGTAGAAGAACCTGGTCAAGAAAGTGACTGCAGGTAAATTTCCAACTAATGCCATTCATCGGCAACTGGTTATCATCAAAACAAGAACAAGGTATAAAGACGTCACTTGATTTTCTATTTTTCTTTTTCTTTGTCAAATACCTTTCATCTTTAACGATGAACGCTCAAGGAAATACCAAAAAATATGGGCAAAGAATTTTCATTAGAACGACTAAAAAGGGTCCTGAACCAGAACAATTTCTGTTATTCGAACACTTTAATTTGTATTTCGTCACATTACTTGATGACTAAAGTTTCAAGGTAAACACAAAAATCACTCACCAAATGCCATTCTTAATCACAGCTACACGATATGAATGATCACCTACACACGCAAGCACAAAAACTTTTAAGTAAAATTACCAGAAGTATGTTGACAAGATTCAAACTCTCTCCTTGTGATTTTCCAATATTCAAAACACTCTTCACAACAAATACATCACGCCACTACTATATAACATGTTAAGCACATTTGCATTGCTGCTCAGTGGGTGTTTCATAAAGAAAACTGCATTAATGAAAAATACCTTTCTTGGGTCTGCTCTGACTTCTCAGCGAATCAAATCCGTCATAGCCCCCAACCCAAAGGTGGAAAAAAGACACTGACCATGCGCATGCAGGGGTAGAAGTGTTGTTGCGGTTGGCATTACCAAGTAGTCTCCTCTCCTAAACGCTCAAAAGAGAAAGAAACGAAAACAAGAAGCTAGAAACACAGAACTAGAAAACTCTCAACCATCCTCAACCTCAAAGTCGCAGGAAAGGGCTTCATTTCAAGCTTTCTGGGTAAAATTTTTGCTGCGTGCGCGTTGCTTGTGGCCTCCCGATCTTCTTGTTACTTCAAGGCTTTGCGATCTCCTCATCATCTTCAGGTCTTTGCATAAAGGTCTCATTTTTACTGGCCTTCTTCGTTTATTTTCGACTTTACCATGGCTTTTTAGCTTTTTGTCTATGTGGAAACATGTGCTCAGCCTCTAACTCGTTCCTCACGTTAGATTTGTGGGGGTTTCAGTTTGTTGCTCTTGCTAGTGATTATCTTGCTGAAGTTTTAATCTTTCCCCTGAACCGGCGAATGGGGTTTCTGTCTCTTGCGTTTCATAAAGCCTGGTTTAACAAAGTACCTGAGTGGATGAGGATATATTTTGATGGTAGGAGCTAGTTATGTGATCAGGTATTGAATTTCAGCATTATGCTGTCACGTTTTATCTTGTTCTGAGATGGCTTTTTTTCTGCTAGGCTGCTGCGCCGCTAACTCACGAGCATCATGGAGAAGGGGAAGCAAGTAATGGGAAATGAAGCTTCGGGTGAGAAGGCAGTGAAGACGAACAATCTGTACTTATACCCTGTCCAACCTAGTAGTTCGGGTGAAGGTTTACCTTATGCTCCCGTGGATTGGCCGAATCCCGGCGATACTTGGTATTGGTGGGTCGGCAATAGGACCTATCCTTCTGGTTTCTATAGTGACAGGTTCTTATATCTTCCAAAGAGTCTCCGCATCCGGGGCGTTAATTATGGCTTCGGGAGCAAGTCAATGCTTGAACGCTATATCTCTTCGCAGTTTCCGAACTCAAATGTCAACGAGTTCTTTGCTTCTTTTAGCTGGATGGTTCCCTCCACGAGGCATCATTGGAGCGAAGGTGAGGATTAAGTCTTAAGTAACTTTTGTTATCTCGTTATTGACCCATTTTTCAATCCGGAAGTCTGATGTTTCAGAACGTGGAATGTGTTCTATGGTCATAACGTTTTAATAAGGTCTGGTTTGGGATCACATGATCTGTTCATCTCTTTGGTCAGTTATGGCTTTAATATTGATTATAAAATAAATTGGTTAGGAGTTTAGATCTTTATGCGATAGAAGATGCTACAGAAGAAAGAAAATTTAGACAGATCCAAAGGAGCATAAATAGTTCAGAAATGCCCGAATCTATCAAACCAACTTTTAGTAATATTTAATCACAAAGGAGAAGGATGAGCCCTGCTCAGGGTTAGAATACAATAAGATGACAAACTGCGAGCTACAATCTTTATATTTACATTTTGCTATCTGCATTGTGAACACCAAATACGTGGAGTTTCAAAATACTCCAAGGACCCTACTATTTCTGTAAAGGGAATTTGGGTCAAGTGTGTATTCCGGCATTACTTCTAGTGGGAAAGTGATTTAAATGAAAGTTTCCTATTTGTTTGCTATGCCATCTGTAATCTAGGTAACTGGTAGTATATATTGCTAAGGCTCATAAATTTTAAGGACTCAACATACTGTCGTCTTTTCCAGCTCAATTTCCAGAGAAAGCCCTCTTGTTCATTTGCCCCTTTTGATGGAAAACCCGTTTGCCACATTCTCAGAGCTAATAGATCTTATTTATGTATTCCGGTTTAATGATTTTGTTTTCGGAGAAGTATATACTGGTGGCCATGTATGCGTAAAGATGTTGAGCCGAGACTAGCTAGATTTAAGATACTGTTCAACTTCTTGGTTGTCCCAACCTTTAGAAAAAGGCCTGGCATTTTGTTTCGATGTAGTTATTTTTCAATCACTCTGACATGCAGATTTGCATCCAGATACTTTTCCACAGGTACCAGTGGATGAAATTGCATCTAAGCGGAGAGGAGAAGCCCCCTGTGATTCCAAGAGGACAAAAAAAGCGAGACCGGCTATGTCACAAACCTTACCTAGGCGCAGAACCCAACAATCTTACAAGATACCAGCTCAGGCCAACATTAGAAATGACGAGTCTGTAATTGACTTGTGTTCCCTGGAGGATGGTAGTACAAGTGATGGAAGTGAATATTCAAAAAGTGTCTCTGAGTCGCAAATTGATCTTGAGGTCGTTGCTCCTGACCAATGTATCAGTTCCAGCTGCAATGCGTCCAATGATTCTGAGGCAGGAGATGTGCAAAAAGTCGAGGAACTTCAAGCTCAATTATGTGAAGAAGATCTTGATGACTGTCTAAAATCTTTGGAACATATTCTTTCTCAGCACAATGATGAAGCTCAGGTGTGGACTCCTTTGACTCATGTAGGTTCTGATATGGCAGAGGAAATGTCTACTTATCGCAAGAAGCTTTCTTCCATTCTTGCCCTGGATTTCTCGTGCTTGCTGTCCTCAAAGTACCTGGAAGAGATTAGTTATTCAGTTGAGAAGCTCGCGACTGATCCCGTCTTGACTGTCGATCAATTGCTTAAGTTGAAGTTGGTTGAAGAAATCCCCAAAGCAGGCGAGGTTTTTTTACACACTGAGGGAATTGCTGAGAAGGCTAACAAATTTTTTGGAGATCTTCAGGCCATGAAGGAAAAGGCTTCTTCTATGAAGAGGGAGTTCAGTGAGCTGAAGAAGGGAGCAGGAGAACTGCAGTCTCAGATAGATTCAAAGTCATCTCTTGTGCGAGAAATAGATGAACAAATTACGCAGCTTCAGTCTAGGCAAGCCGAACTTGCTCGTGACCTCAAGTCAAAGAACAAGGAGAAAGATCAGGTCGTTGCTGAGCAGAAAATCATGGTGAACTCTATATCAGCTGTCGGACGAGAGATCGAGACTGCTAGTGCCGAAATTCCACTATGGGAAATGAAGAAGAAAACTGCCGAAAAGCGAATGGCTGAGATTCTTGCCAGATATGCGCCTCTCAAAGGTTTCTCCTTTGAGAAATCAGGCTGAAAGTTTTCTTGTTCATTTCCCATACTGGGATTTTAGCCCCATCAGTCTGGATCTCTAACAGCGGATGATTTCATTGTTAAACAATGCTTCTTCTTATCTTTTGTGTTTTATTCCTTGCTTTTGAATCTTCTCAATGTTTATCTTGTATCGACATGGATTTAAAAGGTTAGTTTGGTCGGTTTAGCAGGGTCGCCAGTCTTGCAATCTGAATTGCTAGAGTTAAGAGAAAGAGCTACTAGTAAAAACTCAATCGGAATCGCAATTCACAACTCATCTCTCAAAATTTTCTCTGTTCAACTGCCTTGTCACCATTTTTGACACTTCTTGTGCTGCTGTTTGCAACTGTACGTTCAATGCAGTTCGAAATATCAGTCGATTGATGTGGGAAAAAAGGATAAAAATTAATTCGGCTTGCCAAGGCATGTGATCTATCGGCTCGAGTCACCGGTTTGTGACAAGTCGTACTTATCTTGGACCACCAAGATCCAAGTAAATCGGCTTATCGATCTTGTAATGCATGACTCTCTACATCCTACTAGCGTTTGAACTTGAAAACTCTTTCTGCTCTCTGATTATGCAGCAAATTAGCAGAAAAATGTATGCTAAGACTTAGACAAATTTTTTTATTTTATTTTATATATTTTGCTTAAGGGTAATTGATTCAAGTTTTTTCCTTGCTCACCCTCGCTTATTGCAAAAGAAGGTTTTCTTTTCTTGTCAATTTCTTTTTTTTAGAAAATTAGTTCATTCTTTCATGCCACAAATCTCTTGGACAATAAAAAGTATAGAGTCTGCTCCATATCTTGGTATTATACTCAGAATTATCTTCAACTTTTACAATTTTAAGACTAGATAACTTCAGATTGATTGATGGCATGTGTGCCGATTGACTTTTTCAATAATTTCAAATGCACACGAATCTCTAAAGCATGGAAATAATTTCTTTTCGGCTGAGGGCTGACTATGTTCCTGGACTATTATAAGGACAAACTTAGCTAGCAATTTTATTATGATTCTAACTATATGCCTACTATTTTGAAACTTAGAAAATACGAGTTTATTTTAACCTAACTTTTTTCCCCTTGAAAGACGACCTTTTTCTCTTAATAAATGCGTCCGGCCTGGCACCCTTATTAATCAATATAAAATACTCAAATCCTCCTTCAACTAAATTCTGAAAGGTATGGGTGCCCCTTGGAAACTCATAAATCATATTTATAATGGAAATATAATGATTTCAAATGAACTGATTACACATAACACGAGAAAAGGATTGTGCAGTGGAATTAACAAATTGTTTTTGATTAGGTGCTTAACATGGCAGTTACTGACAAAATCCAATTTTGAATGTGGAAGAAGCAACATTGCAGCAATTTTTGCAAGGCCTGCTTTATCCTCAGCAATTTGCCATACCAGGAAAATTTTAGTAGCCAAAGTTTCATCGACTAGTCCTCCTAAGGCACTCTTTCATCATCATTCTTAACAGGCAAATGAACTTTTTTTTTCAAAGAACTGATTACAAATAATGCATCAAAAATAACAATTTTTTTTCTCGATTAGGTGTTAAATCCTGGAACTTGGTGAAGGAAGGTTGAGATAACTCTCTGAAATCTTTGATCTGCCATTGACTTAGGAATGCAGGGTGTTCAATATGTTCAAGATCCACTTTTTGTCAAATGACAGGAATCGATGACACAAAAACTTGATTTGTCACTCTCTTTTGTTTTCTCCGACAACCAAATTGAACCGACAGAACACCAAAAGCCAAACCCACGAACTGAAACTCAGCGGTTTGGTTCAATCGGTTTCCTCTGCTTTCAATTTTCTCCACGCCACCTACAAGATCAGCTAGTCCTATTGGTTGAGACAATGGAAATTGGGTAGACCAGTCTCTTGTGAGTTTCAATGTCAACAAATTTGATGATACAAGAAAAAGTCTTCGGAGCTATTTTGGGTCTCTCTTAAGGAAACTGACCTATTGCAACCGCGACAATGCAGGGGGCGACACAGAATTTTCACAATTCTTGCCGGTCTCTGTTATTGTTCCATCAGAATACACACACAGCCCTCAAGTCACAGCAACCCCTCCAGAGCTTCGTTTCGCTCCTTCAGTTTCGAGTAATTCCTGTAGCATTTCATCAGTTGTAAAAGTGTCCCCTCCCCATTTCGAAACAGAAACAAATAGGTACATAGTTCCTATGAAAGGAAGCCATAAATCACATTTAATTTTCTCTATGACCCTTGTGTTTTCTTCTTTTCTCCATTGTTTTTCCCCTGACCATCGAGTTTGATTTTCTTATTTTGTTTTGATTTATTTGGCAGCCTCAAGGATATTGAGGCATAATATGTGTGTGAAATCAACTTTCCAAGTTTGACTGGGGCTTATCATCTATAGCAGATTTGTGTCTATGTAGTGTTATAGATTCTGTCACAGCATTTTGTTTGGAGATATATGTGCAAAATGATAGTCTTTGCAAGGTCGGTTGCACTGCATCAACTAGAGTCACTATGGAAATGGGGGAGCAGAAGTTGGAAGATGAGACTCCCAATGAAAGTTGAATGAAGAAGAAACCCGGTTCGACCCATCACTAGAGGCGACAGCTTGCCTTATGCACGCGTAGACTAGCCAAGTCCAGGCAACATTCGGGTGTGGCGGGTCGGAAGGAGGTTCGGCAAGTGCTGTTTCCATCAAGATAGGCACGTTTATCTTCCGGAGTGCCTCCGCGACCATTTCACTATGTTCGTCTTCGGAGGCAAGCCATCACTTAAAAGTTGGAAAATGAGACTCCAATAAATTTGAATGAAGAAGAAACCCGGTTCCACCTATCACTAGAGGCGAAGGCTTGCCTTATGCACCCGTAGATTGGCCAAGTCCAGGCAACACTCGGGTGTGGCAGGTCGGAAGGAGGATCGGCAAGTGCGGTTTCCATCAAGAGAGGCACGTATATCTTCCGGAGTGCCTCCCCGTCCGCCTCAGCTGAAACTGCAAGAGCAACCAGAGTCGCAGAGCCATGGTCAAAGCTTGAGCTTCAAAGCTGCTTCTGAAGCTGAAGCGGAAGCAGCTTGCAGCGTCACGGGAGATCAATAAAAGCAAAGGCCGTACCTGTCGGTTCAAGAACCAGTTGGCTATGCCCAGTGCCTTGTCCGTGAGTAAGCCCCCCAAAATGGAAAAACCAACAGCGACGATTGCGTTGCAGGGGCTATCATCATGGCCATTTGGCATCTCCATTGCGTTTTTTAAGACTAATTCTTGTAGAATCTCGTCAGCTTTCTTGAAACTCTCGGCTGTTTGTTGATGATCATCTTCTTTTCTCGTTCTTTTCTAATGAGGGTGATTTTGACTGATTAACCGGTTCGTGCTTCGGAACCCGAACATACAATAGCACTATCACTATCTAAAGGGTTCGACGTGCATTAGTCCCTAAAACAGCGTGGATGACACTTGTCACGTTCCTTGAACTGTTTGTCATCCATAGATTACCACCTGTCGATACAGAGTGACGACATGTAAATAGTAATATTAGCATTCGGGTACTTCTTTCACTTTTTCTCTTTTAGAAATTACCTTTTTCTTAACCTTAAGCTTACTATCTCTCTCTCTCTCTCTTTCTCCTCTAATCCTCCCTCATTTTCGGTGCTAACTTAAGCATCGAAAGGCCAATTCGGGCACAAAACCCGGATGCCCCTGACCCGTTCGCTGTGGTGTAGACAAATTTTTCTAGCGAAGCGGCAGACCAATCTCGCGATTCCTAGTTCTAACTCCAACGTTTTCCCCTCCCCACTTTTCCGGATTTCACCTCCTTTTCCTCGTTGTGTTCCGAGCATGAATGTGGATTCTTTTGTTTTGTATGTAATTCTTTTGGCTTGTGCTGTTCTGTTCCTACCGTGTTGACTTCATCTGGAACGAACTTGACCCCAAGGCAGCTTTGTTCTCAGGCTTACCAAAAAACTCCGACAGTCTGCGAGTAAAAGCCTCTGTAGTCTCTTGCTTTTATGTCTGTTTATGTACAGAATCGTGGAGCATAATCCAGTCTGTTTCATCACTTTCAGCTCTAACGCCACTAGAATTATATGGTGAAATCTGCACGTGCAGTTTTCACGTTGAGTTCGTTAATCAGTCAAATTACTTAAAAAGTTTCCCTCTTTCGTCTTGTGTTCGCCATTGACTTTTTACATCGCGAAAATAGAGAAATGATTTCTCCGTCACGAAACTCGACAATCGTACAAAAACGTCGGCTCCTTCCAACACCGAAAACGAAAATTATGTGATTGACTTAAGTTCCCGGGACGATACTGCAAGGGACGCATCTGGAGGCTCGACATGCGACTCTAACTCTTAAGAATAATCGCTAGGATGCTTCTCTTGCTAAAGTTCAATTCCTATCTCCCGCAACTCCAGAGCTAGTGTGACTCCCAAACTTGGAGAAGTTGGCAGATCTCATGCCGAATTGTGTGCAGACAATTTCAGTGACTATGATAAATCTCTGGTGGATGTTCTTTCTCAACCCCGACATGAAGCCGAGATATTTACTCCTTCACCCGATATCGGCTCCAATGTTTGTGATAGAAATGTCTGATTGTCGCAGGAGGCTCTCGTCCCTCCTTGCCTTGGATTTCCCTGGTTTGATCTCCCTGGAGAACCAAGAGGAACTTAAGTCCTTACCAAACGGGCTAGCCGAGGACCTGAAGCCGAGAGTCGATCAGCTGGTGAAGTTAAATTCGGTCAAGGAAATTCCTCTAGTGGGTAGTGTTTTCCTTACAGAAAAAGTAAACTGTTGAACAAGTCTGAGAAATTTTCTAGATGTCTTCACGCAAAGAAGGATGAGGAATCTTCTCTCAAGGAGAAGCTCGCCGAACTGAAGAAGAGGGGAATCAAGCTGCAGTCAGGGATCGATTCTGGCTCGTTGGAGGTGCAACAAATCAATGAGCAAATCTCTAAGCTTCAATCTAGACCGGCCGAACTCACCAGCGATATCGAGTCAAACGGGATGGAAAAGAATCGGCTGATCCCCAAGCTGTAGATCCTGGGGTACTCAATTTCTGCTGCGGTGCAAGAGATTGAAGCCGCCAGTGCTGAAATCCCAGTGGGAACTCGAGAGTAAAACTTCGAGCAAGCGCATTGCCGACGTTCTTGCCCGGTATGCACCTATCAGAGGCTAATTCTTTCGAATAATCCGTCGTGAAAACAGGGGACCATCATGGGCGTGCCTCATGCATCACCCCGATCATGTAGACGCCGATTTGCAGTTTTATACAGATTGTTCGAGAGAAAAACTCCTCGGAGAGCAGAAGAGTTTTAGCCTAATGCTTGCTGAAGTTTGCTTCTTCAGTTTTCTCTCCCGAGAGTTCCTTCAAAAGTCATTAAAAACTGTTGCATGTCCATTTTCAATATACAAAATGGATTTAAACGCATCAGGTACATTTTCAAATTTGCCGTCGGTAAGTTTATCTCGCTGTGCAACAGTGCTCCTGTATCGTGTGAAAATCCACAGCCCGGCTATTTGGTATTATAATTATCTCTACTGATCGTGCACATCCTTGGTGGTATTGATACAAACACAACCTCAAAAAGCCCATTAGATTGACAAAGCGGTTGAAGAATGTAGTTAGTTCATGTTGATAAGGACCGCAGTGGATGTTTGACTCTTGACACCGTCGAACTGCAAATAATTCTAGAGCAAATGCTAGCGTAAAGGTGGTGTCGCTGTTCAAAAATGTCAGCGCAATTTCAACACTGGCAAGTGGATTCGTGTAGATAGAAAATACAATACGTTGTTCGATGGGTCGTCAGCTGCTGACGTCAAGGAAATATAAATTTAATGCTATTCTATTATCAAACGGTTTTCTATTCCGGCTCAGAAACTCATCCAGTAAATAGAAATAGGACAATCAAATTCTCGCCAGAAATTGTTTCTAGAAACAAAATGATTATCATTCGCACTCTAAAAGAACTTTGGGTCGAACAATCGTCCCCTCCTCTCCATTCTACAGGTTCTGCGCATTAAAGTGTCAACGCCACTACTTCGCCACATCAACAGATTCAAGAGATCACTTACTCTAAAACAAGCTACTAGTCAGATGCATAAAACAAGTGGCCTAAGACTGAATTTCCAATGATTCCCAAATGATTTTTCACTTTGATTGATCCAGGTTACCCCTTCACATTCAAAACACACGCAGACAGTGTTACCGGGGATGCCTCTCCTTGACACACCCTCCCCCTCCCATTCAGCAAAGAGGGTATAAGTTTCACAAACCAAACAACACTAGAACCTAGGGCTTCAGTTTGTAACGGGCATTAGAGATCGGATACACTTGCAAAGATAAGAACTCTATTGCCACGGAGATGTTTCACAAATGACAACCATAATAAACGGATTGACTCACTAAAAACATTCCACATTTTGACAGACAATTCACGTTACTTGGGCCTGAAAACTATAATAAGAGCAGTGCAATTGTCTTTGCAATGCCTCTCACGAACAGCTTCCCTTACCAGACGACGGGCAACTGCTGTGACTGTTAATCTCTCCTGCCATGTACCATAACAGATGGTTAGCAAGTATAGCGGCTGTTCAATTCAGTACAGTCCTATGTAAATAATGTAAGGCAAAGTGTTGTGACTAATGGAGCAGCTGATGAAGTCCTTTTATTTCCCATTTCAGAATACTAATTTTCTCCGCAGTTAGACATAGAAGAGATTAGAACTGCGACAGGAAAACATTAAAGATATTAGCTAAGGCAGAAAAGTACGCGTTTTTGCACTTATTTTTCCACTACTGATAGATTGTGCATGTATTTTGGCACGTTTGAAGTAAAAGATGTCATCCATTAAGAAACAAAGAATATTGTTTGGATTGTCTCACAAGCAAACAAAAGCACCAGAAAACAAGGCAAAAAGTTCACGGAAGAGAATGTGCCATTACAGAAATAAAAACCTAGACTCTGCCCAATCAATCAATATGTGAGTTTCACAATCAAAATAGGGGCTATCAGTTCCACATACGTGAAGATGATGATGCTAGAGAAATGATAAATGAAGAACACCACAAAGTCAAGAGAGCAAATGATAGAAGTACACTTTCTCAAATCATAATTTATGTGTAGACACATAATATCAGCTACTTACAGAACTGACCACCCCCAACTTCAAGTTTTGGGTAAGTAAAGATCAAGATCTTGTTTGACCGGAATTAGCAAAAGATAAAGTGAGAAGCTGCACCGACCTTCAATAACTTGTAAACGAATTCAACTGCATCGCTTGTTCCAAGTACCTGAAATAATTTTTCCCTCACAATCAACAAGTCCTAAAAGTTTTTCTCAGACCAGGAGATCGGTCATACTGAAAGTGGAAGCATACCCCCCATAAGCCATCACAACCAAGAATGATGAACTGCTCTCTCCTTGTTAGGTCAAATGAATGAATATCTGGAGTTGCAACAACACCTACCTGCAAAGTCGAAAAACTCTCTGAATAGACAAAATAAAAATAATCATTGTACAAAAATTATCTTTCTGTAATTATTTTCCTTTTCAGAAGGGGAAGACCCATCTATTATCTTCCTACTCCTACTACTCCTCTTCTGCTTTTTCTTCGCGAAGAATCCATTATCTGCTGTTAGGACAGGTCATACCAAGTATCAAACACTATCTTTCAGTGCCATTGAATGCTAACTCATAGTAGCAAAGTAGACATACCTCTTTTGCCTATCTAAGTTATAATTCAAAAAGAATTCAACACGGCACAAGGAAAAGAAAACTTCTTATACTCCATGGCCATTGTTATGCCACATTATCATTTCATCCAACATAGTCAAAGATTTTTCCGTTTACAATGGCACAAATTATTTTCCCAAGGGACTAAGCATATCGACAATCATATATGGCTAACACAGTAGTCCCTAATATAGAAAGACTTCCACACAGAAAGCAAAACTCCATGAATTCCCTTGCAGACATGACAGGTCAATCAGTCTTCATGACTATGTCATTCTTTTCCGATCGTAATTGATGTCATGATTGTTACCATCACATATCAGAACCAACAAACACGCTTTAAGTAAACTGGTTCTTTCGTTGCTTGGTTTCACTTTTAGCATATCTCTTTATGCTTCAATAAAAGCAAAAAACAACTTTTTGCTTTCCCGCCAAAATTTAAAACATTATCCAAATTTAAGAAATATATATATGAAAATTTTGTGTATAAATTGACGTCTCAGGATTTCTATATTGTGAAAGTTTTAGGTGTTATGGGCTAAGAAAAAGTCAAAGTGCGTCCGCCGCAAGTTTTGTGTTAAACAAAAAGCAAAAAGTAAAAGTTTATCCAGACATGTCTCAAGTTTCATTAGCTATACACTCAAAGCTCATCTCGAAAAGCAACTATGCACATGAAATCGAATATGGAGCTGGAGTACAGTTAATGCATTTGAAGAAGCAGATGCATATATGAAGCACCAAAATGCATGTCCACTCGTAACCACATAGTATAGTTATTGTATTGCTTGATCCTGTGATGCAATATGCAATGTCTAGACAATTATATTAGGAGCCAAAGGTACGCCCAAATACTCTCATTTTAGATGCGACGAAACTAAAATGGAAAGACAGGACCAATGTTCAAATAAAAGCCAAACCTTTTTGAACTGGCGATCTCCAAAGGCCCTAGAAACTTCAAGGCGGCCCTGTAATCGGCCATTGGAACTCACAACCCCCCCAGCCTGAAAATAACAACAGATGCAATAATGGCAAGAAAAACCCTGATCATGTATAAACACAAGTAGAAAGAGTATAGTAAACCGTACACTAATCTACTCAAGGAACTTAGACATATCTTCGGGACCTTAATATAGCAATCCTCTCTTACTTTCTGATACTTACATTCTGATGTGAAAGAAGCATCAATTTTCGAACCATAAGAAGGAGAAGTAGGAGGAGGACCGGAAGAAGAAGGAAGGAATTAGGGAATATGTTTTTATAGACATTCATAAGGCGTTTAAATATCAATTTCTTGGCACTAGCTAATAAAGAAGGCAGCTCTCCAACAAACAAAAGCAGCATATAAGAATTCGTGTTATTCCTAAATAACAGCATGTAGCTGCATGACCAAAACATTATCTCATCAAGGAAAAGAAGTTCATTAAAAAGGCACAGAAAACTTGTGCCGATGACCAATATATCAAAACACAAAGCACACGCATTATTTCAGATCTCATATCTAAAACAATATACCCCCATTTCGCAAATTGGAAGTCAATGGAAAATGGTACAGGAAACTGTTGACCCAAAAAGAAAGTTTCACATACATCCTTACCTTTTGGATGCGAGCACGCTCAAGAGGGTAAATGGCTTTGTGTTCCCTAGTCAGAACAATAGCCTTCACAGAACAATCACCATCTTCAGTAGAGGAGCGGGCTAATACTGCTTTTGCATCCCCAATATTAGCAATGAAAACCTATAAGATTCACCAAGACTTAGTCCAAAAGCCAACATTGTTCTGACACAATTAAAGCATAACAAAATAAAGTAGCACAACCAAAAGATTAAGTTGCTGACTTAACTCCATGTCATCAAATATATGCAATTTATATGTAACAATATCAGACTATTGTATTAGTATTGTATTAGTGCTTATCAAAAAAGGAAAAACTATTATATTACTAGACCACAGCGTTTGATCAAAGATTCGCACTTTAATATCATCTATAATTCGATCTCAAGAACAAAATATCTCCACACTAGTGATTCCTCTACCTAAACATTACTTTTACCCAAAGGAATAGGATGAAGGGACCAGGAAAGAAACTCACTCTTTGTCCTAATACCCAAACACATACAGCTGTTGCACCGTCCTGCCATCCCCCTGAAAATGGATACGCACAGATAGATTGTAAATCCTTGTGGAAATAAAAATCCTTTATAAACTTCTCTAAACTAACAAGGCCAAAGAAGTACAGGAACCTGATATTTTCTGGAATGAATAGAAGAAAATTCTTAACAGAACTCCACAACATGCTTCTTAATATCTCTACCATCCAAACAAAATTTCATACTGTGTTAGTAAAAATAGCTCCAAAGTACATTACTTAACAATGGGAGTGAAAATGAACTAGGTGCTTCAAGTACAAGCTAAATAACAGTCCCAAAGTGGATACGGGTGGATCCTGATTAGTGTGGTATTAGTACCCAATGTTTTCCCTGGTAGTGTTTAAACTACTGTAGTCGCCACAAGTCACAGATAGAAACCACAAGATGCTGCGAGTATCTAATGGTTCTAAATCATCAATAGGCTATCCAAACATGTTGAAAATTCAACTAGAGTCTCTCCACTGCTTCAAACAGTTAAAGGAGCTCCCGTTTGACGTCATGCATCACGAATTGAAGGACAAATAATTAAGTGGACTCTAAACAAATTAGATGTTCGATCGATACCTGTAGCACTTTCTTCGAGAAGAGATTCATCAGTCTTTCGGAAACCTAGATAGCAAAAAAAAAAAAGTGTGAATATGGAAAGTAAAAGTCGCAGTGTTGGTGTCTCAATTAAACATGCACAGAGAGAATTCCAACCATCAAGAATGGCCTTTTTGGCTGCTTTAACATCCATCTGCACCGTCATGATAAATCATTGGAGTCAGCCAAAAAAGAACAAAATGAATCTTCCCATTTGAGCCACATGATGCCAATAGTATTGAAACTTCACGAAGCAAGAAATAACAGAAACAATAGGCAGTAAGGGAGATATATGTAAAAACAGTTCAACCAGGAAAATCTATAGCTTTAGTCTTCCTTCATAAGATGATTCAGAGATGAAAAGGAGTCTCTATGCTATAACATGGACATCAACCAAACAGAAAATAAACTACTCTAGGACTTGCACAGTGATCAACACAAAGAATTGCCCATGCATGTTAACCGTGATTGAGGTGAATCAAAGATCTCTTATAAACCCAAAGATGCATCGACACGGTGTCTCTCAACCTATAATCATCTCTTAAACTACAATAATAAAGTAAAAAGTAAATGTGCAGCGATGAAAAAAAAAAATTCACAATCACAAACCAAATTGCTTGTCAATTTCAAGTCCTGAACCCTAAATCCTAAACCCTAAACAATGGGAAACATAGATATGCAAAACAAACTCCTATCAGAATTAAATTTCATGGTATTAATGTGCCAAGTGAACTTGGATAAGTAAATCAAGAAAACCCAGAGAAGGCTCATAAAGAATGTATTCACAAAACTAGACCAAGCAAACACACCAACTCACGTGGTAAGCCTGCAGAAAGAACATTTGCATGCAGATTCTTCTGTGCATATTCTGCTGCTAGCCGACCTCCATGTCCATCGTATATCGCAAAATGTGCACATCTGTCCAGAGAAGGCAATGTATTATCTTCCTGAAAGTTCCTTCTCGTTGCAAAGAATCTAAATGCACCCAAGTTCGATGTGAACGGGAAGGAAAATGAAATCTTGTGAGATAGCAGGAACATGCATCGCCCGTGTGAAAATTAAATAACACCGCACAAACGTTCTATCGTAACGAGCATTGAGTGATTAAATCAGTGTATATAACTTGATAATTTTGATGAGCATCGCCCTGCTCGTGACTGAAAAATACTGATAGCAAGCACCGAGTGGCTCGGGGCGACGACTGATTTCTCCTAAAGATTTCATTTCAATTGGAATTTGGTTATTTGCCGTGTACGAGGATCCCCGCTAAGCATCCATGGCTGAAAAGTGAAAACCCCACTCAGTCTGTCGTTGATTGCGTGATTCTTGGAGACGCGTTACATTTCCAAGAAAAGGAAAAGGAAAAGACAGCTGCTCAAAATGAAGTACTCCCACAAGCCATTTTCTCAAACAACGGATGAGAATAAAAAAGGAACAGAACTGCGGAAGAGGATAAGCCAAGAACCTCAGTTTCCCAGGAGAACCCAAGCTAGCATCCTTTAGCAGAACCCACGCGTCCTCCATGGTGTGCCTCGACCCCTTGTCCTCGGCCGCGTCCGCTTCGATCTCGAGAACCCTAGCCTCCTCTCTCCCCTCCGCGTCCTCGGCGGTCCTCGGCTTCTTCGCCGCCACCTCGGCATCCCCAGAATCCCCCTCGCGCTTAGGGTTTCCCGTGACCTCGGGGACTCCATATCCGTCCCCGGATTTGGCGACCTCGCTCATTCTTCTTCGCTCGCTCGCTGGCTCACAGTGTCAATTGAGAGTTTCAGGGGGGCGCGGATCGACGAGCCCTCGTGATTTTGTTAAACCCTATAAATTGCCGCTGTTTGACCGTTATTTAACGGGGGCAGCCGTTAAAACAGGGAGGGCGAGACGTTAACGGCGACGAACTGGTTTTTTCCTGTTCGCGCGCTATTTCCAACGGCTCGATTTTCTGTCCTCTCGTCCTAACACTAGTCGATTTAAATTTCACCGCAGTGAATAAAATGATACCATCCATAGGATATAATTATATACGATTTTTTTTTTTTGGCTTCTTTATGTTTTCCTTTCCTTTTTCTAATATATTTGCCGATTTAGCATGACATCCGTTTGTCAAACAGACAAAATAAAAATCAAAAATTTATTGGTCAATATATAAACATGGATGTCTTTCATTCTTACAAACGAAGACAATGAGCTTAATGGGCTCTACAATGCTAGCATGTGAGTGTGCAAATAATTAGGCGCACTTGGCACATGGACTGAAATTATAATTATAAAAATTAGCCACAGTGTCCTATTGAAACGTGATTGTTAACAAAGGAGTTATGGTTGTTTTTTATTTATTTAATTCCGAATTTTATCACTTCCACTAGAGGTTATTTTAGAGGTCGTATTTGTTCGAACGTAACTTATTAACCGTTGGAATATTGAGTTTGTTCGGATGTAACTTCTTATTTTCTTTCTTAATTACCGAATTCAATAGAGCAACTCCCATTTTTTTGTTTATTTCTAGTGAAATACACCATTCCTTTCCAATATTTTCCCATTAAGAGTTATTGGAGAAATATTAGAACTGCTATCTAAGATTCTCAGCTTAGACTTTGTTGTATCATTAAGGATTTTTGCCAGTAACCATTAGCAACATTATGGAGCAAATAATTTCTCAAGGAGAATATTATCACGCATTAAAGTCTGATTTCATTTCTCTCCATTTCGAATTTTTCCCAACATCGCTTTCCCGTGACCAAGAAAGACGTTTACAGACGACAAGTCAAGACGTTCAAATTGTACCGCGCCTGGAAAAAAGAAGAAGAAGAAGCCCTTTATTGCACTGATTCATGGTTTCAATGGGGCGAAAAGGAGGAGGAAAGAGAATTCAAAATCCATAATATCGTTTTGAACAAGGGAAAGTATTGTGAGTGATTACGAGAGATAGCTAAAGTCAAATTTATGTACATTTTAAATTGCTCTAAACATTGAGGGATTAGGAAGGACTTTATGTTCATCCTCACTTATACCCTTATTTCTCTCTATATCCAAGTACATAAAAAGGATATTTTTGTCTTGATGCCTTTTTTTTTTCCTTCTCTTTTTCCCTTGCTAGATTTAAGCAACGCTATAACTTAATCCTTCCACGGTTTTATTGAACGAACATCCGGACTTGATTGCAATATTTTTGTGATAAGTTAAGATGGCCGATTTATTTCTCTTATATTTTATCCAGGCATTGTGGATATTTTAGCGATGGATGCTAAGTTCAAACTCTCAATTTTACGAATGATATGAAACGGATTGAGTTTAAAGAAAGGGAAAAAGTAATAAAAAAAAAAATTTAAACTATGCCTACCGTAACAAATTTACCCTAAACTAGCTTGTACTACATTACACATTAATCCTTCGGTAGATGATTTTTAGCCAAAATAACATTGTTACGTGGGCGTCATGTTAACAAGGTTTGCTTTTTAGTATTTATGTAGGCAGATTTCAAAATTTCGATGAATAGTAAATGTATCACACACGCACATGTTTAGAATTTTTGTTGCCATAATTTTTTTTTAAAGTAAATCCATCATACTGAATATAATTTAAAATTTTTTATGACTTTTTACTAAAAGAAATGGCAAGTTTTCACCGCGAAGGAAGCCTGTTATCACTGCCAAACGAGAACAATCAAACATCACCAGCTCTTTTTGGCAAATTTGCCCTAATGCGGCGCCTAACGTTAACTAATGGGGGGAACTACCCTCCCTAACCGCAGAATACCACTCTCACTTGCCGAAACTCCCGAACACGCACGACATGATTCTGAACGGCTGACAAGGCCCTCGTCTCGCGCGTGCTATACATAATCAAGCATCCGGCGCGTCGACCCGGTCTGGCCCCCATTCAAAAAAAAAAAAACGGAGCAACTGAATCGGAAACGCCACTCCGAGGTGGGAGAGTGGAGTGGAACAGCGAGAAAACCCTAAAACCTGCATCCCATTTTCATCTCCCGCGCTCCTCACCGTCGACGCTTCACCGCACAACGCCTCCTCCGATGGCGGTCGCGGCACCCCCAAACCCCTAACTCCGTTCCCCCGCGCCATCTCGCACATCGCCGCCGCGTATCCTCTCGATGCCCTGATCGCCCACCCTCCGAGCGTCTCCCGGACACGCGGCCATGTCCCTCGACGCGGGCCCCGGCGACCTCCCGACCACCGGAGGAGGCGGCGGCAACGGCGCGGTCCCGGGCGGAGATCCGAGCAGGCCGCCGGCGCCGCCCGTTGCGGTCCCGGCGGCGGTGGCGATGACGAGCCAGCAGAGGCTCAGGCTGAACCCTAACAAGGATCACAGGCCGGGCAGCTACGACGACCTGCAGCTGGACTTCAGCCCCGCGATCTTCAGCTCGCTGGAGCGGCACCTGCCGCCGACCATGCTGGGGGTCTCGAGGGAAGATAAGGTGAAGTTCATGAGGGAGATTCTGCTCAAATACTCGCCTCACGAAGAGCGAAACAGAGTATGTACGATTCGTGCTTTGCGTTGCTGTGTAATGCTGCTTTGTAATTCGTTCTTGGCATTGCTGTGCATTGCTGCTTTGTGATTCTTCTTTTCCCTTTTCCCTCATCACCTTTCACTACTGAATAGACCGAATTTGGCTTCATGCATTGAATTCTACGGAAGCAGAGAACCCGAATTTCTTAGGTTCACTAGTTCTAGGATTTGTGGACGTTCAAATACTCGTTTTGCCCTTCTCGCTTCATCTTCTTCGCGCTTTCGATTGAATTGGGGTTCCCTTTCGACAGTTCCTTAACTTCCGTTGGATTTTAGATGAAATCTTTCAGACTCGAAGTTCATGATTGCCCTCATACTCAGCATATTCAGTTTGTCACCACAGTGGGGTGTGGTCTTCTGCGTTCTCTCTAATACAATCCTCTCCATATTCGAATATTCATAAAAGTACTTACTGGTAGTCTGGACTTGATTCTCTGTGTTGAACCAGACTAGAGTGTGGGAAACCTTGCTTCCATATGTTCTTTTTAAACTGTTGTTGCAGCAATCGTTCTGTCAAGTGTTAATGCTTGGTTGTGTTCATATCTCGTTAAATGATGATATTCCATTTTAGTTGGGCCTATAAAATACTCTGTGCCACCAATTAACAAAAAAGAGTACTCAGTTCCTAGGATTTGCCGATATTTCTCTCCTTTTCAATTTCAAAATGCATATTTGTATGTTTGCGAATGTTTGAGGGTGTAGTTTCCTGCTCCACGCGTCACTTGTAATTTCTTGAGGCAGTAGGGTTTGCAACCATGTCAATTTTATGTTTCCTCGAGGAAGCTGGTGTTATGTTGCTTTGCTATATCCTTACCAGGCTCAAAGGCATAGAGAATACAGGCAGAAGATAATCTCAAATTATCAGGTACCTCACTATCAATCTCTAAATGGTTTCTCACTTTTCAAGTTGATGGGTAATGTTAGCATCACACTTTACCTCTTTTAGATATTGCAAAATCTAGTTTTCCTTCTTTTTGGCAAACTTCAAGTAGCTGATTGGAGCTCCTTTAGGAAAAATTGAATATATGTATATTTTATGGTGTTTTTTTTTCCTTTTTTGCTGTCTTTAATTTTTTGTGGTAGTGCTGAGGATTTGGTGTGTAGAGGCAATGACATGATAGAACTGAGTGTTTGGGATCACTGTCTGAACTGAAGAAGAGAATGAGATGATATTTTGATTTGCAATACCATGCTTATCATGGAGATAAACTTTTGACTTGTGCAGCTGTCGAAATTTTAGAGGCATATTAAGCAGAAAACTTTCGGATGTGCACACTCCGTTAGTTTGTCTTCGGCATAGTTGTGACTAATGATTCACTGCGAAAACCATGTGCCTCCAGGACATGAAAGCTCACCATTTAGATACTTGGTCTCCACTGCCTTTGCAGTTGGCTTCACTTTTAACTGTCATGTCTTGTTTTGATCACATCGGCTGTTCTGTCTAGTTGTATTATTGCTTTACCTCCATTTATGTAAAATGTCAACTCTGTGGAGGTGACTCTTGCCCTGTTTATGATCCTCATCTGCGATAGATATTGTTTGACTTATTTTTTGGAAAATGTTCCCGTTTGCCCTTTGCCTGAAACAATTTAGATTGTGGATTGCTTCTGCAAAGCTATGAACTTGCTGTTATTTGGGAGAACTAATGAAACTGAGTGAATGAGGTGAGGGTGTTTGCCCTCATAAAACTTGTATTCGCCCGGCATCCTGCCATATAGATGCTCCATTTGGGTTCTAAGGTGCAGTTGTGTGTGGAATTGGAGAGAGACCCTAAAACCAAGCCAAAAAAGTTATCTTCTCTTTGCAAGATAATGAACTGATGTGGCTTTTGGTCCATGTCTTATATTTAGATGGAATTTCCCTATATAAATAGAGGTTATGGGATGTTAGTGATCTCTTCTTGAGTGCCAAATTTTCATGACTCTCTTTCTTGGAAAGAATGATCTGAGTTGTCAATAAAGGAATTGAGTGTTGATTTTATTATGCTTGATTTGAAAGGATATGTTGGAAATTATGTAGATGCCTGAAGTTTGAGATTGTGGATCTATGGAAACTCGTCTTATTACAGTGCCTCTGGTTCCTTCCATCTCCTCACCTTGTCCCTTTCCACCTTTCAGTGATTGATTTAGTTTTGAGTGCTCCTTTTAGTTCTCTTAATTCTATTCTGAAGTGCTTGGTCCATCTGATTGTATAGTCACTTTGGATACCTGGGTTTGATGAAAAGGCCCAAGCTTTAGCTGTAATTTTTCTCCATTTTCTGCTTTTTTGTTGAGGCCTTTTCCAACAAGAGCGTCCTCTGTTTTGCAGCCTTTACATAGAGACATATACAGCATGCATCCTTCAGCATTCTTTGTCCCGACATTTCTCAAAGCAATCAATGAAAATACAGAGGAGGTTTTTAGAAATATTATGTCTGAACCGTCTCCCGGTGTCTTCACATTTGAGATGTTTCAACCGCGATTCTGTGAATTGTTGCTCTCTGAGGTATCTTCTGATTCAATGTGGTCTGTTTAATGACTGATAGTTTCTTATTTTCTTGCCTTATGATTTGTGCTTTGACTGGGTAGGTGGAAAATTTTGAGGATTGGGTAAATGAGGTAAGATTTAGGATAATGAGGCCCAATACCATGAATAAATATGGAGCTGTGCTTGATGATTTTGGCCTAGAGACAATGTTGGACAAACTGATGGAGGGATTTATTCGTCCTATTTCAAAAGGTCATTCCGTGCTATTGTACTTGCTGGAGCATTCAAGAGTTCATAATTTACTGAGGGAGAAGTATTGCCTTGTGCAGTATTCTTTGCTGAAGTTGGTGGATCCACCCTTGATTCTCATCATGGCTTTGTTGTCGAGTATGGTAAAGATAGGGATGTTGACTTAGGTGAGTACTGTTTAAGCAATTCATTTGACACCGCTACTCTGGAAAACAATGTTGTCCGTCCACATGCTTTTATGATTTTCATGATTTATCTAACGTTCTAATATTAGTGGAGGATAGATTATTTCAGGCTGTTGAGTGATCATATATTTGGTTGATTTTCATTATTCACAAAATCGAAAGTGCTTCCTTGAGTTGCACTGTTATTTCCTCGTATATTTTCATGAAATGAGATATTCTGGTCATTATGGTGAGGCATGTGCTATGGCAGTATGAGAAGTGTGTTAAATATAATGACTTTGCTGGTAAAATTTTGTTTTGGTGTCTGCATTTCCTATTAGTAGTTGATGTATGAGTGGTTTTTTTGTTTCTCACCCTCAATTCGAGTTTGAATGTTGAGCTTCTTTAGTAAATATAGACCATAAATAGTCTGATAAATTGCTGTAGCCTGTGAGCTAGCAAGCTTAGTATTATAGCTCCTCAAAATTGTTCGACTCATTTAATCTCAGAAGACTCTATTATGGTTTCTATTTGATTGCTGAGGTTAGAGGCTTAACTGTGTTCTACAAAAACTTCTCCAAATTGGTTGATTTCTTATTCCGGTGCTTCATTATGGCCATGGTGGAGTTTGGGTTATTAAGAGATGTTAATTTGACTGGGTAATTAGAGAGAATATTATTTTGGAGGAAGGCTCTTGATAAAAGTCGCGTATCTGAGATCAGGCGTGCTTTATTGAATGCTTGGCCTTTAGGAGTTGCACCCTTTGAAGGAATATTCGCCCCCAACTGTGTTGAGGGATGGAGTAGTTGTGAAGTATTATTACATGTATGCAGGTTGGCCTTTTCAAGAATTGTGTAATTGCTTTCGTAAGTTAATGACTGTGGGGTTATATGCCGCACGTGTCGTAGATCTTCCACTTTGTTGTTACTTGGCAATTGTGCGCTGCTTCCTGGATGATGTTGGTGTCTGGAGGTCCATGCCAGTCTTTGGTATTACCTTTAGCTTAAAGGAGTAGATTTAAGGGAGACAAAATTCTTTCGTAAAACCCAGGAACTCTTTCTAAGAATTTTAGTCAAATGGTTCCCTGTTCGTATTTTTCTTTTTTCCTTTCTTATCCTCATATAGTTATGCCTATGCATAATTTGTGTATCTTATAGCACAATCTCTTCCATAAAAGAATATCACTCGTCAGAGTTGGGCAGCCAGTCTTGCAGAAAAAAGTTGTAGCCATAATTTAGAAATCAATGCAAGTGAGACCTTTGTGGTTTTGGTGGCTTGAAGAATGAAGTTAATTGTATTTGTCATTTCCAACTGGTTAAGTTTATAGGCATCTTGCTATCACTTTTAGAACAGTGGTTGGACTTTCTGTTTAGCGCTGAAATCTTCTTTGCTAGCCATCTGGCTAGCCATTTCTTAAGCAATATTCATCAGAAACATATGACATTCAATATGCTGGGCTATTTCTCTCTCTTTTTTAATTTCTGTTTTTCTGCCTTTCCAGCTCTTCTTTATGGATGACTTCAATCACCTCAAAATTGCTTTCCAATTTCTGCTTTCTTTATTTGATTCTCTGTAATGTATTTTGCATATCATGGTCCAAATACTTGCACGCAAGCACACATAGGCACACCTACAAACTCAAGTGACTCGAGTATTTTGTTTTTGGTATATTGTTCTTGTTTTTGCTGATTTGGGAATTACGGAAGCAATTCTTTGTAGCTTATCTGGTAAGTTTCAAGAAAGTAAGCTATGTACTACTTATTGACATGGCGAATTGCAGGAAATCATCATACATCATATATGCAATTTTTAGGCTTAAACTTTTTCCAAGGATGAGTGATCTCGGTTTTCTTTACACTTGCAGGTTTTCATGTTGATGATTCAGAAGTAACTCTAAATGTGTGCTTGGGTAAGCAATTTTCTGGTGGAGAGCTGTTTTTCCGGGGTACACGGTGTGATAAGCATGTGAACACAGGCACTCATTCAGAGGTACATCACTTGTTAAATATGAATCAACTAGTAGAATGCTTAGGATAGAGGCCCTGCTTCCTCTTAATTTATTAATGGTTTGATTCAGGTATCCTGGGCAAGTAAATTGTTTTTTTCAGAGGCAGTGGAATTGTATCGTCCTCCTAATCATACGATACAAACATGCCAATCAGTATTAATCTGCCTTTAATTTGTCTTTACCTCTCCACCAATAATCAGGCTGTTTTTAATCGATAATGTCATTCACTTTGGCAAGTTATGTATACCTTGTTTGTCACTTGGATATTTTCTTGCCTCTTTGTTCTTGTACTGATACTCTTTCTTGGCATTGTTTGTTTCTTGAATTAGGAGATTTTCGACTATAGCCATCTAACTGGGCGAGCAGTGCTTCATCGTGGTCGTCACCGACATGGTGCTCGGGCCACAACTTCTGGTCACAGGATTAATCTACTTCTGTGGTGTAGAAGGTATTTTTCGCTTCCTTCTTTTGTTGAGCTATTGGTGTTAAAGATTTCATTGTTTCTTCTTTCCTTTATAGGTCTGCTTAAGGGCAGGGTAGATTATAGTAATGGAAGACTTGATGAGTTAGAAACAATCAGCTATCTTTGTTGACAGGGTCACTGATGATAAACTTTGATAAAATGATGATAAGTTCTTGGAAATTGTTTTGTATTAATATCTTTATGATGAGATCAAAGTTTGTCAACGTTCACCTCTGGTACATGTTCAGTTGCAGCTGGGCATTCGCTGGTTTTTACTGTCTGTCTGTCTGTCTCTCTAACACTTGCATCTCGATCCATGGGAGGTCCCTGTTATGTTGGTTTAGATTGTGCATGCCTGGGGTATTGATTATTGAATAGATCATTAGGTATCCACGGACTGCTGAGGGTCTGCTGATAGCTACCTTCCATCTCTCCATCTACATTGACTCATGGATACTATTCTGGTTTAGATCCATCAACTTGCTTTCCTTGTGGGATTGATTACAAGGCTAGGCAGATGAAGTAGTGAAAGTCGGACATTTGATAGAGAGCCAGTCAAGGAAGGATATTCCTGATACTGGTCCCTTTCATTTCTTTCTCTCTGTTTGGGCGTTAGAAAACTGCTGGAATCTTGTCATCTCACATAAAATGTGCAGGCACTTCACTCTTTTCTGTGTATGAATTCACAGTCTGCTCTATGTGCTCAACCCCTTCGTTTTCTTGGCACAGTTCAATATTTAGGGAGATGAAGAAGTATCAAACGGATTTCTCCAGTTGGTGTGGAGAGTGCTTGCGTGAGAAAAAGGAGAGGCAACAACAATCAGTAGTTTCTACCAGATCGGTAAATAATCCGTTATTTATGCGATCATTTGGTTGATTTTCTGGAACTAACGAATGCTAATTCAGCTCGACGGTTCGCCTAAAGAATCAGTTGGATTCACTTGAAGTTTAAATCCTCTTTAAATGGAAGGGATTAACTCCGTTTGAATATGAAAGAAAAACTTAGTTCCTAATCCTGAAACTGATTATCTCTGAAAGCTTTTCAATTCAGCATTCATGTGGGACCTAATACATGTGCTCTGGACTTCACAAAGAAAGTTAGATCCAAAGGTCGTAGAAGAGCTAGCGCCCTAGCTCAATCATCCCTCTGCAATCTTATTGAGTTATGCGCATCAAAGAAAACAGTTATGTAAATAGGGTTGATGGTATGCTTGCTTCGCTCAATTAGGCTGCCCTTCTCACCAAGATTTTATTACTCCCTTGGCGATGCTGTGTCTTGACGTTTACATGGATCTGGAAGTGTGTTGATAATCGTTTGCGCTATTCATGTTGCAGGAGCTGCTTAGAAGGGAAGGAGAATCAACAGCATGACTTGATCCGATCATGATTTGTGCTTGGGCTCTTTTTCGAAAAGCAAGGCTTCGTTGAGACACCGAAGCTGCTGCTCGGAGAAACTAAAAATTGCTTTGCGCTTCGCAGTGATGCACCACGAGTGTATGTAAAGAATTTGTTAAAATAAGGGGGAGCATTTATCTAGGTATGTGGACTGCAAACCGAAGGGAAATTAGCGTTTGTCCGACTACATATCATTCTCCTTTCTTCAGAAGGAAATTTAGCAGCTTTTAGGTGGACGTTGTATATCTGCTATCTCTAACGAATTCTGCTTATATCTAATTTTTATTTCCTTATGTAATATTGTGCTTTTTTTTTCGCCTTTGACATCGAATAGCAGCGGCGACGAACTGTATGCTAGGGTATCTTGTCAGATGTTTTTATCCACTGATGTGATGAAGATTCATTGATTTGATCTCTTGTTTTTCTTCGTGCTCTGTGATGTTTCTCTTTTCGAGTTTCTATTTACGGTAGCATAATGCGATGAGGTTTGAAAGTTCACATTGACTTTCTTCATGACATCAATATGTTCGATTAATGTTTGACATTAATATGTTTGATTTGTCCTTTGAAGATATATTAATAAATAGTTACGTGGTATGCATTAAACATGTATCGGGAAGAAAGTTCATATTTCAAGGTACCAATAATAAAATTAGTATTTTGGAGGTCTGGTACCCTAAAATACCCAAACTCTAGCTCCAGTCTAATCTTATCCTAAACTTTTTTTCGTCTCATAAAAAATTCCTAACTTTTGGTCCAGTTTCAATTGTATCATATATTTTTTGTCTCATTAAAAACCATCAACTTTAGTAATGTGGCATTTTTAGCTTTAGTTTTTTCCCAAATTTCATATCCTAGAAGATGTCTTTTGGAGATGAAGTTTTATGTCAACCCAAACGGTGTCTTATTGGATCTAAAATTTGGGTAAAAACTAGAGTAATTAGAGTTGGTTTTCTTCAATTGCTCTTACTCTTAAAAAAAGTCTTCCTTTCATCCTGTTTGGGAATCTTTGATTTTGTGCTCAATTTTCAATCTCTCGTGCTCATGAGTCTTCATCTCTTACTGTCGAAGAGCTCACGCTTGAGACACTCGACTCAAGACGCTTGAATATCTCGCGCACAAGAGTTTTCTATCTCTTCGTTGTCAAGAGAAATTTTGGACAAATGGTTAAGGGGGCAGATTTGATGCCTAAGTAGACGTTAGTGGTTTTTTATGAGATAAAAAAAGTTTAAGATAGAATTGGGTCTGGCATAAAGTTGTTGGTTTTCTATAGGACAGAAAAAAGTTTAGGGTAGAATTGTAACTCGATCTAAAGTTGGGGTTTTTTTTAGGATATTAGGTTATATTTTGGAAATGGCCTTTTTACTAAGCCTTTCAAAACTTATGTTTATTTATTATTATTTTTTTGGTATTAAGAAGTCTAGGAGAAGGGGGGATTGCCCATGTTAAGGTTAGGGTAAACTATAGGCCTAAAAGGTCTTATAATGGATTTACATATCGCCTATCAAAGAGCACTACTGGTAGTGGGATTCAAATATGGGCAAGATATGTGGAGAGTTTGAACCTTACCAACTCAACCAACCCAGTTTGACTTCAAAACTTATGCTAAGTACATCTGATCAGTCAGTTTCTTTAATAATGTGATATGGAAAATATTTTTTAGGAAGTCATTTTTCATGAAAATGACTATTTGTTTATGTTTGGTTTTTGACTTGAAAATGAATTGAATTTTTTTTGTTGTTGTTTAGAAAGGAAATATTTTCCTAAATAGACATATAATTTCCGGGCACTTATGACTTGCGCAAGGGTAGTGGGGTTGAACAAAGTTAGAGGGATCTTGAGCCCGAATTCCCCGCTTTCAAGCATGAGCATAGGCAACGATTTCGGGTCCATTGAAGTCGAGCTTGAGAACTTGGTGCTAGTGCTTGGCTTTTTAGCACCTCGGTCGAGGTCCATAGAGGTCGTGACCAGGACCTTGACCCCGGCGTCTAGGCTCGAGTCCATCGAGGCTAAGGCTCGGCGTTGGCCTAAGTCCATTGAGGTTGGGCCTGGTTCGCCCAGACCCCTGGTGCTCGCACCTGGGCCCATCGAGGTTGGGCTTGGGGCCCCAGTGCATGTGTCCCCAGAGTTCGCGTGTGGGTTCATCGGGGTCGGGCCTCAACGGCCGAGACTAGGTCCCCAACACTCAGACTTGGGATCCCGACGCCTGTGCCTGAATCCATCAAGGTTGGGCCCGTGTTCATCGAGCCGCCCAGGACCTCAATGCCCTGACCTAGGTCAATCGAGGCCGGGCCTTGAAGCCCGACACTCGGACTTGAGACCTTGGTGCCCGTGCTTGGCTCTCCAGCGCCTAGGCCCGGGTTCATTGAGGTCGGGCCTGATGCCTCAGTGCCTATATTCGAGTCTCCGATGCTAGACCTGATCCATTGAGACTAGGCTTGGGTGCTTGAGATTGGATCCTCAACATTAAAGACCTGGGTCTAGGCACTAGGGACTCAGCCTTGAGCGCCGGGGTTTGGGGCTCGATCTCGATGGAGCTGGGCATGGGGGATGAGGTCCTAGGCCCAACTTGGATGGTCTCAAGCACGCACACTAGGGCCTCGAGTTTGTCCTCAATGGACCCATGCCTCGATGGACTTAGGTTTGCCCTCAATGGACCTCGGTAGACCCGGTCCCAATCTCTAGATCCGGCTCCGCTACCAAAGGTACGGGAATGGAACGAGCGTTGGGATTTTCGTGCCTAAGTATAGAGTTTCTGGTCTAAACGTCGATTTCTAGTTGTATATTGTAAAATGATTTTTGATTTATTAAATATAAAATCATTTTCTTGAATAAGCCTAGGTTTTTAAGCTATGTTTGGTAACGTTTCTATTCATTTATTTTTTTTTTCATTTTTTTAATCTTCAGAATAGAAAAAGAACAAAAACCTGTTTGGTAACGTCATTTACAATTTCTGTTCCCCGGAACAAAAATTGTTCCAAAAAATAGATTTGGAATAGAAATAAGAAGTAAAAAACATTTGCTTTTTTGTTCTTAGGAACAAAATGAGAAATAACGTTATTTTAGAGAAATAAGTTTAACATAACCTAATGTTCGGCTTTATACTCACGAGTTTGGCTGTCGCTGGCCACCGTCGTCGTCGCCTCCAGTGGCCGATCGCTGCTCATCGCCTTCGATTGTTGATCATCATTGCTCGCGGCTGTTGGTTGCTGGTCACCACCCATCACTGGTTACCAATTGCTGGCCACCACCCATTGTTGTTGCCTCTAGTTGCCGGTTACCAACCACCACCGCGGCCGCTGCCTCCGATGGCTGGTCACCACGGTCGCCGGTTGCCAGACACTATCGCTAGTCACCGCCTCCGGTGGCCAGTCGTCACGGCTGCCTATCGTCGGTTACCGGCCACCACCCATTGCTCACTGCCCGCCACCACTTGCTGCCTCTAGTGGCCGGTCATTGCCGCCGATTGCTGGTTACTGCAGCTGTCGATTGCCATCGTCGGTCATAATCACTAAATTAGAAAATTTTGAATATAAATTTTTGGAGTCGTATCAAACGCATTTCTATTTTTTTTTTTATATTTCGAGAATAGAAATTTTGTGCAGTTACCAAACACGTTTTTATGCTTAAAAATTCATCTAGGGAATAGAAATAGAAAAAAAAACTATTTTTGAATAGATATTATTCCCGGGAATAGAAACTTACCAAACGCACCCTTAGTTGACTCACTTTCTTAAGCTATCCAAACGCCAAAAAATAAGGAAAATGTTTTTCGTGAAACAAACAAAACCTAAAGTGGCTCAAATTTCCAATCATTTATTGCGTATTGCCCGAAAAAAAATCAGAATATTAGAAACTGTAGAATTACCTTAATTATTTATTCAATAAGTGTCTGACTATAATTTTCTTTTCGATAATCTTTTCTTTCAAATTTAGAAGCTTCTCCGTTTTTTCCCCCCCTCTCCCCTTATTTAACGAAATTTCTGTAATTTTCCGGCAAAAGGAAAACGGAATTTATGTCACAACAGAGTTCGAGGCGGCGGAGGAGCTACTGATACGGACGGACACCTCAATATCGGTTGCAAAGCGGAATTTATGTGTCCTTCTCCCTTCTCTCTCGTAGACGACGAACTCCTCGCCTCTCTCTCCTCCCTCCGCCTCCGCTCGTCTCCCGATTCCACTTGCCGCCGCCGTCGCGAGACTCCTTCCCCGATCGGACGCCGTCGCTCTCGATTGACGTTTCCCTCGATCGATCACAATTTCCTTCTTCTGTTTCTCAGAGTCCTGGGTCTTCATTGTAGCCAATCACGTCGTTTGTTATCGGACGCCTGATCAGCGGTTCCTGCTAGGGTTTCGCAGACCATCTCCGCGAGCTCTTCAATTTCAGGTCACGGGTGAGCAAGTCTCGACCCGCTCTCTCCCTCCCTCCCTCCCTCCCTCTCTCTGCGGGTGTACGTGCGTGGCGCTTGCGTCTGCTGCTATGTGCAATTTTTGGAGCCATGGGGCTGTGCTTTTCTCTTGATGCAAGGAAGAGTAATTGGCCATTGGGTAACCATGAATATTTTATCGCTTCTTGCTGTTGTGTACAGATCTTTTAGTAAACATGCCAACCGTTCGACGAAATTCCTGAACTTTCTCTGCTTTTGAGGTTGGTTGTTTCTTTTTCTAGAGGGTACCGTCTCCGCTGTCGTAGGGACCGATGGAGAATCTAACTGTCCAGGGAAAGTGAATCCTTTCTAATCGACGGTAGTGTGTAATTTTCGAACCATTGCCAGTCATTTTAGAAATTCAAGCTAATAGATAGAGGCATGATATTCTTAATTATTCATCTTTATTGTTTAGTTTACTTTTTTAATTCGGAGTGAAGTTTTTTTATTTAAATAACATGTAAAAGTGGATTAAATGAGCATGTACGGATTTTCTTAAAATGTGTCGAATATTAATATGTTTTGAAAATTTGGGTTGCACACAATCCGTTAAATTTATATTACATAATAATGGATTAAAACGAATTAAATAGGTCAGTATGGATTGAACTATTTTCGAGCCGACCCAAATCCGACCCGATCATCTCATTTCACGGCCGCTTTTAAGATCACTAGAAGCGCCCACCCTTGCAACTCTCCTGTTCTTCTTCTCCTTTCATATCTTCGTCACGACATTGTAAAATCTCTCTCTCTCTCTCTCTTCCCCCAGTTGTCATTACCTCTCAATTGATATCTGCGTTATCTACCGACCTCCGCAGGTTCTTGTAATTTTCGCTGAAAATCGGGGAAATTCGAACCCGCACAGCTCGAGATTCTGCAGCGACGACAGGAAACGATCGAGATCTTGTAGCCCTTTTGATCGGTGGAGGCTCTTTTTTTGGTTCTGGGTCATCATCGCTCGCTCCTCTACCATTAGGGTTTGCTTTTATTGGGGGGGAAAAAGAAGAAGAAGAAGAAGGAAGATCAATTTGTATTCAGTTGCTTAGTCATAGGAAAGCATTCTCGGGTTTATATTACCGTGTTGGTGTTTTCCCTTCTTGTGGGTTTCTTTTTAAAGTTGCAATTTTTTTTGTAGCATCGGGCTCGATTTCTAAGTGGATTCTTCCTCCACGCTCTGTACAGTGACGACTAGTTCATTGCCATTATCTTTTTCTTGCTCGTTAAGTTCCTTTTGATTTTCTTATAGGGAAATTGGTAATATACTTTAAATTGTGCTAACATTTCCCTGCCGCTCCGTGAAAGAAACTCTGAACAAAGAAGGAAAGGAAAAAAAAATTAAAGAGGAAAAAGAACACAAAAAAGTGAGTATTTGAGGGAAAAAATTTTGTACCCAATTTCTAATGGGGAGTCCCTTATTAAGCAATCGAAGTAGTGGCCAGCGCTTGGGTATCACAGAACCCATTTCTTTGAGTGGACCAACGGAGTATGATGTGACAAAGACCAGCGAGCTCGAAAAGGTTCTTCCTTTTGCTAAATTGTCTACTTTGGCTGCAGGAAACTTAAATGTTCTTTTGACAGTTTTATTAATCTGTGGATTCTGGTGTGTTAGTTTTTGCAAGATGCTAGATTATATGAGAGTCTAGAGGAGGCTGTGAGTAGAGAGGAAGTGCTTGGCAGGCTGGACCAGGTTAGGTCCTTCATTAAATGTCTGTTAGCTTAGGCAAATGAAAAGTAATTCAAAAGATATGTTGTGCCTTGAGCTGTTTCTCAACTTCCTCTTGTACCTTTCTGCAAAATTAAATACTGTTTTTGCCAGTACATTTGCTGTTGCTTCGTTGTATGTGTCATGTAAGAGAGTACTGTTGTGTCTGTCGAATCAAATTCTGATGCGGTTTATTATGTGGTATTGTGGCAGATTGTGAAGATATGGGTCAAATCAATAAGCCGGGCAAAGGGGCTGAATGAGCAACTGATTCAGGAAGCAAATGCAAAAATATTCACGTTTGGTTCTTATCGGCTTGGGGTATAATAACCTTCATATTATTCTATTAAAAGAGAGTTACTCATCAGGATTAAGAACTTTAAACTTGTCAGAACTCCTTGTTATAATGCTTCAGAAGATACTCAGTTCATTTTTTGTGCACTATTATGAATTGCATTTTATAATGGATGAAAGGATATGAACATATGATGCTTGTGAGGGAGGAAGAGAATAGTGGTGTGATTTAGTATGTTCAGGTTAAGGGTTTAAAATTGGCAATAATATGTTGCACACATCTTAAATTCTCCTTTGATGGGAGCTTGTTTGCTAGTTTTGTTTCTTGGCTCTTATCCTATCTATTCAGACGTTCTGCTTGGAGATGCTGATTCTTCTTTTCCATAGATAAAGCTTTTCTATCACCTATTCTTGTTATGCACCTCAACGGTTAGGCTCTTTCTCATGTCTTTCTTTTACCTATTTTAATCCTGGAAATGCTGTTTAAGATGTGGAAGAGGGGGTGGCGGTGATTCTGTCATTGAATTGTTTTGCTTGAAACTATAACAAGGTCTAGAATGTACGAATCAAACTGCTGCTAGAGAGCTTGAGGTGAGCACGTACCTGAAGTTATGTCTCATTTGATGTAAGTTTGTAATTGGGTCAGTCTTTCCAGGACAAGATGAGTATTTCCTGGGTAGTGGTGATTCTATTTGTTTGAATCACAATTCCTATAACTGCCTAAATATTTATGAGTTTTTCAATCTAAGCACTGTTCCGATGTCCTGATTGAGTTTACAGTAAAGTTCAACTTTTCTTTTCTTCTTCTTAATATTTTTAGGTGAATGGCCCTGGTGCAGATATAGATACCCTATGCGTGGGACCTAGACATGCAACAAGAGAAGTGCGATCTGTTTTCATATCCTCCATTGCTACAATCATTCCATAGAAAATTCTTGTTGTTTGATTAATTAAGGACTGTTTCTCTAACTGCATTCAGGAAGATTTCTTCGGTGAGCTACAGAGAATGCTGTCTGAAATGAGTGAAGTCTCAGAACTGCACCCTGTACCTGATGCTCACGTTCCTGTGATGAGATTCAAATTTAATGGTGTCTCGATAGATCTTCTTTATGCGAAGTTGTGTCTTCGGGTTATCCCTGAAGTAAGTGACATCCTTGGATGCAATTAGTACCGCACCTTGTCTGAAACGTTCTCTCTCTTGCATTTATCATTGCTTATATTATAAAAAACCATGTGGTGTTTTGGTCAGGTACTTTGTTACCTTCGCTTTAATTACTGGACTGCAATTTGACATACATCCCTATCAGCATTATTCTGCAGATGGTGGATTGTTATTCCTCTTTTAAAATTAAACTCTGTAACTTTCTTTAATATCAGTGGTAGCTCTGGACCTATTCCATTTGCGAAGTAATATCTGAGAAGTACTCTTAATTTTACCGCATTGGAGAATGGAAATAGGGAGAACAATGCAAAAGTTAAAAAAAAAGTATAATTTGTTGGAGGAGCACTCACATGATAGATGGATGCATGTTGATGACAGTTAGTATGTAATAACTACTGTTGTAGCTTATTTAATCAGACGTAGTAAAGTCAAAATTGCTGCATAAATGTAAATGAGATGAGATTGGTGCTTTATGGGGGTGTACAGGAGGTGTAGGACTATACTGAGAACTTCTTCACCTAATGATGTTCCTATCATGCTTGACTGTGTTATAGTTAACTTTCTGGATTAATCTGACTATTTGCTTAAAACATTCGAATGACATATTATTCTTGAGCAGGACTTGGATATTTCGCAAGATTCGATTTTACAGAATGCAGATGACCAGACAGTTCGTAGTCTTAATGGATGTAGAGTAACTGACCAGATTCTGCGACTGGTTCCTAATATACAGGTTGCCGTCGATTGAATCTGAATTTTAGGCGCATGGAGAGACCTTTTGGCTTGTACTACTTTGCTGAATTATCTTTTGCTAATTGCATCTCTCTTTCTGGACCTTAGAATTTCCGTACGACATTGAGATGCATGAGGTTTTGGGCAAAGCGCCGTGGAGTCTATTCCAATGTAAGTAATTTTTTCTGCTCGACTTATTTCATCTGAATACTTTGCAGTTTCTTATCTCCTTTTTTTGGTCATGATAGGTTGCAGGCTTTCTTGGCGGTATAAATTGGGCTCTGCTTGTTGCTCGCATATGCCAGCTATATCCGAATGCTTTACCCAATATGTTGGTCTCCCGTTTCTTCAGGGTCTATACACAGTGGCGCTGGCCAAACCCTGTCATGCTGTGTGATATTGAAGAAGGATCTCTTGGGCTGCAGATCTGGGATCCTAGAAGAAATCCAAAGGACAGGTTCCATTTGATGCCGATAATAACTCCTGCATACCCTTGCATGAATTCTAGCTACAATGTCTCTGCCAGTACTCTGCGAATTATCTCAGAAGAGTTTCAAAGGGGGAGTGATATATGTGAGGTATGCTTGTTTTGCTCTTCTGTATACATTTACAGTTTTGAGTTTTACTTGGAACTTTCAGTAATGATGGCTTAACGTTTCAAATATTCACACGGTATTGAATCTGGGAGGAGTTTAGGTTGATTGGTGCATGGATAATAATAGATATTGGTGAGTGAGTTTTCCACTGCTCTTTGTTGTGAATATGGTTTGGAATTTGATTATTTAATAGGACGTAGATGCACCTGTTGACCCATAGTGAGCCATGCTCACATGTCCCTTAAATTGCCCGGATTGCATTAGTTGTCTTGGATGTAACCTGTCTTGTTTCAACCCTTAGCACAATAGGTGGACAGCTTAATCTATCAATGGGCATAGGACCTATTTGACCTGTTTTTCTGTTGTCTCTCTGGCTTTCATGCCTGCAGATAGTGATTTGTTAGATCTTCCTCCAGATTTCCCTTGGCCATAAATACGATATTTGTGCTTGGTGACAGGCTATGGAGACTAGCAAGGCTGAGTGGGATACACTCTTTGAGCCTTTTGCCTTTTTTGAAGCATACAAGAATTATCTGCAAATAGATATCTCTGCAGAAAATGCTGATGATTTAAGAAAGTGGAAAGGTTGGGTTGAGTCTCGCCTACGTCAGCTCACGTTGAAGGTGAAACATTTTTTTCTTGATGTTTTCCTTTTCCATATTCTTGAGACATATATGACTATAATTATTAAGCTGCTGATGTGCAAATGTAGATTGAGAGGCACACTTATAACATGCTTCAGTGCCACCCCCACCCGGGTGATTTTTCGGACAAGTCCAGACCTTTTCATCACTGCTTTTTTATGGGTCTGCAACGAAAACAGGGGGTTCCAGTGAATGAAGGTGAACAGTTTGACATTAGGTTAACTGTTGAGGAATTTAAGCATTCTGTCAATTTGTACACATTATGGAAGCCTGGAATGGAGATTTATGTAAGTCATGTACGGCGTAAGAATATCCCCAACTTTGTCTTTCCTGGTGGTGTTCGACCTCCCCGTCCATCAAAAGCTACTTGGGATTCTAGTCGTGCCGCGGAATCGAAAGCTGCTAGTAGTAGTCAAGTAGATAAATCTTCTGAAGGACAGTGCACTCCTGATGAAATGGACAATGGAAGGAAGAGAAAGCGAGAGGAGGAGGTAGATTCAAACTTAAAACATGCGAGGGTTGCGGCTGCTTTACCTTCATCTGCTGGAGAAGCTCAAGAAAGTGCCCTTGTTTCTGATGCGACTAATGGAGCTGGGGATATGGAGCATGAAGTAGTTCAAAATCACATAACTGGTGGCTCTGCCTATGGGAAACCTTCAGGTTCTGTTGCTGATGAATCAAGTTCAAGGGAAGCAGAGAATCTGGCAATTGAAAAGATTACATCTGTATCATATGTTGCCCGCCAAGAATTTTCCCAAGAACTTGATGAACTTGAAGATGATGTCCAACAGAAAGACAAATATGAAGATATGGCTAAAAGTGGGAAAAGCCCACCAATGGTGTCTTTGACATCAAATGTGGCAGCAACAGCAGTAATGTCTAGCAATGGAATAAGTACCTCTGGTAGTTTCTACACAAGTGGGGATTTAGAGGAGCTCGAGGTAATCTCTGCTAACCTTTCTTGGTTGTACTCAAGTTAGAAATTATCATGCTTTCATTCATGTGGAGAGGTTATCTGGTATGAATTTTCAGTGGTTGCACACATTTTTCTTCTTTTAAGTGGACCCTAAATGTGTGTAGCTTAAAATAATTGTTTGAAGATGCTATAATGCTTATTTCCCCTGAGAAGTTTTACAGGCAGTTTTTGGGACATTACTGGCAGATCTTGAAAAATCACTTTTCTTGTTGCATCTGACTTTTGCTGGTTTTGTTTGACTATTACTTTTTTTTTTTGGTATTGTGCATGGCAAATAAGCTGGAAAAGATATAGCTGTTTTATCTCAGATATTGCCAGTATCTTATGTTTTCTGTTGTTGTCTGCTCTTTTCTTCCCAAGCCTGCTGAACTTTTGGCACCACCATCAATTGTGAATCCTCCGGCGCCTCCGACACAACGGAAACAGCTCATTAGGTAATCACCTTTACTTTTGGTTGAGCTGCTGTCTTGTTATAGGTTCTTTAGCTTCTACTGGTAGTATTTGGAAATGTAACTGTGAGTTACTGCTGGATATAGGGACTTGAGAATATTGTCTTGTCCTAGTGTAACTAATCATCCACCACATTGGGGAACTTAGGGCCTCTCCTTTTTTGTGCAGATTGAGCTTAACTTCCCTGGGAAAAGCTACAGGAAAGGGCACTTGAGGAGTTCAAGCATCAGCTAGACAAAGCTTGCATGGTAATGCCGGCTCAAACTGTCGCTTGGACAAAGCTGCACCGATTCCAAATCATTGGTCCAGCCTTTCTGTGTAAAAAACAAACTGAAATTTTGCTCCCTTGTATTCCTTAATAATTATAAAGAGCTCATAATTTGTCAAAAGCCTCTCTAGAATAATTGACTTATATCATGTACATTAATTTGTAATTTCCTCCTGAGGACCTTTCTTTTTCATCCCGCAATGGAGACACAGTTTCATAATGCCCGGCTGAGTGTGACTGAGAGATTACTTCTTCGGTATTTCCCTGTCGTTTCTTTGTACACTTACTTATTCCTGCGTGTTATGCGACAAATGTGGAAAACTTGAGGAATTTGCTTGTCCCTCGATGCTATATTGTTCCTGGTGATGGTGTTTCACAATTCAAGATAACATCCCTCTGTTTTCATGGGCATTCAGTAAGGAAACAGGTCCGCAGGATTAGTTTGTCCACCATGGAAGCTTAAGTAAGCATGGTCTACTTACGCCAGATGCATCTTCATCGTGGGTTCTTTGTTACCTACGGGCCTATGGTGCGCACTGTCGGAATGGTAGCTATACACGTCTTGCGGGTCATGCACAGTGAAGAGGATAGTCTCCAGCTTGCTCTGTGCGCAAGTGTGCCTGAAAGAGGAGCAGTCGAATTTCTCTTGGACAGTTTGCTCTATTGTTAGCTTTGACATGAATCAGATCGAGTCAGTTGCGTTCAATCGATCAATGGTTGAGCTAAGTAAGATAGGGCACAGGCTACTTGCTAACTCACTCACCACGTGCCGGTGTTGGTTGCTCTAGCTTCTTGCTGATTGCTCGACATGAGACAACAAAACACGGAGGAGTTTAAAAAAGAAAATTTCCATAAACTCTAGCGACCGGACTGCAATTGTTCCTTTTCTGATTTCGTATCTATTGAGCACTCGCCGACATTCTCAACAGGCTTCGCTCTGAACACTCCCTACTAAAGGGACATTGTTCATCTCTAGGAAAAAATAATGTTCCATTTTGGATCTTGCTCAAGAAAAGATGGAGGAAATTAGTGGAACAATGAAGCAAGTTGCACGAACTTGGACGCAGGCCCTGGGGACATTCGACAGCCAACAGAGCTTAAATGAGTCGTGTGTGGTTGTCTGCTATTGAGGTTCGCGTATAAACAGACAAACCAACAAAAACGAAAGCACAAGAACGAGGACAAGAACTCCCTGGGTTGGCACCTGAACATCATCCTTTGCCATTCATTAGAAATCTGACAGATTGGCGACAACAATGGCACAAGATCTGTCCCTCCTCTCCACTGATTTGCAAGGAAACGTGAATATTATCTTTGCACGTGTCGGATCTCTCTCTGTGACCATGAAAATGAGAAAGACAAGAAATTGTAGATGGTGAAGAAAAGGGAAGAAGATATACATGATTGGGAAGCTGCCACATGACACATTGTATCCAATGTAAAGGACTACACACAGTGCAAAGGCTTTTCTGAAATCCACCCTCCACTTGTGTGTGTATATACATATATATAACTATTTTTTTTATTTATGTAAGGTCTGTTTTTCGTATAATGTGTGATCAGTAACACTAAACTACTTTTTATTCACGATGAATTATTGAATATAGCGAATCTCATTTGTGTTCAATAATTTTGACCCATCAATAAAGGCTTCATAACTAGAACTTTTTTTTTTTCCTGAATTTGGATTCACGATGGGCTCTATATCAATTGTTGATCATGTGGCCTTGAAATTCATATGAGATCCACGTGATCAAGAGCTGAGATGAACTCGATCCAAAATATTATGATTATGGTAAATATTTCCAATTAGGTGTGAATTAGTATCGTCAACATTGTTATCACCGTCAAGAGATGATGGGGAAATTTCGAATTAGGATCTGAAGGGAAAAATTGTCAAAAAAGTCATAAACATATTAT
>BCNH02000011.1:18599146-18708587 GCA_001662345.2 Metrosideros polymorpha var. glaberrima | reverse complement strand
TTATAAAAGTCATTTCAAATACTAATCAATCATGACAAAATTCCTCATCACTTGCTCACTTCAATAATAAGAAGATTGACTTACTTTAAACAACGAGTATTCACTTAAACTTTCCAAACATATTATTTGGGTTCATTTGAATTGTAAATCACGCATTGTATATGTGCAATGAATAAAATAAATGCTATGTACATAGATGAGGGTACCAATTTCATGATTCGATGCGCAAATACCATATAGTAGCTCAGTCAAAGCAATAACTAGGGTGGAAATAGTGTTGCTCTAAATTTATTGTGAAAATAATAATCTATATTTTGGACCACAATAAATAATAAATAATTAAAAATTGCCGTGGGTCAAACTCAAAAGACGGTCAACTTTCCTCTGCCTTTCTGGCTTGACTCCATTGAAGCAGAAGAGAGGATCGCCTCACTTTCTCTGTTACTGTCGCGTCGTTAACCTTTCCCTTTCCCTAATCTCTGCATACCCATTTGACTGTTTCTGTCTGGCCGATCGCGCGCGCAGAAGAAAAATGGAGGAAGAGAGGGTGGACTACGTGTTGGTGCCGCTCGGGCTGCTGATACTGGGGGCGTACCACGCGTGGCTACTGATCACCATCGTTCGGAACCCTAGGCGCACCGTCATTGGCCTCAACGCCGAGTCTCGCCACCAGTGGGTTCACTCTCTCATGACCGTCAGTCCCTCTCTCTCTCTCTCTCTCTCTCTTTGTCCCTCAATGATTTTCACTCGAAAGAGCAGAGCCTCGTTTCGTTTGTTCATGCGTTTTGGCTCATCCCAGCTCCGTGCCTGCGATCCTGTGTCATCTCACTGTTGTTTCGCTCAATGGGTGTTCAAGAGTTTGCCGAGTCCTCTGTGATGGGCACTCTGTGTTTAGAACTTGAGATACTGAGATACTTGAACAGTAGAACTGCCCAAACAAGGAAGAAAAAAAAAAAAAAAAGAGGAAGAAAAGAAAAGGTGAACTTGGTGTGTGCCTCTGTTGTAATTCGTGTCGAGTTCAATCTATGTGAGAGGCCAGTAAAGTACTTACAAGTACGAGAAAGCAATTTCTGTTCATCAGCTCAAACGACTAGCTCCAAAACATGGTGCACCTCTTCTATTTGCAGTCCTTTTCTCCGCCTCAGATTACTTCACTTGTCCAGAGTTGCATTATAGGCTAATGCGCTTCGGACGCATATTCCGACAAATTAAAACTTGGGAGGAAATAAACTTGACAACCTATGGTTTGGTTCATGATTGCCTTCGGTTCTGCTTTATAGACAGTTGAACCTTTGGTTCTGCTTCATAGACAGGTTAAATTTTGTCAGTCCAATCGCGCCCACTAAACAAAAAAAATTCGCGCGTTTTGTATTGTTGGGAGGACTTCATAACAGATTCAGAAAGAATATCTGGACTCACTGTTCATATGTTATTAGAATCGGAAAAAAAAAATCAGCTTGTTTATGCTGCTCTTTCATCTATGGAGAAATGCTCAACCGGTGATCCCTGCACTGTCTTGTTGTAAATTCTCTTTCTTTTGTCCAAAGTATCATTGGTAAGTTACGAGATAGGAGAAGCAGGACAAGGCATAAGCCTACCTTTTCAGATCAGAGGACGGAATATAGTAATATGATGTTGATGTCTGTTATTTGGGGCACAGCTATGTTTCTTTCCGATCAACATAGTCATAGGTCATGCATGTATATCTCTATTCAATGCGAGAGCATGACCCAAGTATATTTCAGTCAACTCAAAACTCTCGTTCGAAAATGGCACCTTTAGAAATATCAGCTGGTTTGCAGTTGCACCATTACAATGTGATTCATATCTGACTCTTTAAATTGCTACATCCATTTCGGTGTTTCAGGATCCCCTGAAGAATGGTGTTTTGACGGTCCAGACAATACGCAACAATATTATGGCATCGACGCTCTTGGCAACGACGGCAATCACTCTCAGTTCACTGATCAGTGTTTTCGTGAGCACCTCATCCAGCTCTACTGCCGCAGCTTCGCAATTGGTTTACGGCAACCAGACCGCTATAATCTCTTCTATAAAGTACTTTGCTATACTTGTATGCTTCCTTGTCGCTTTCCTCTGCAATGTGCAGTCCATCAGATACTATGCTCATGTCAGTTTCTTGGCCACCCTGCCCACGTCCAAAGGTAAAAAGGATTCCATTGAATATGCCGCCAGGAACTTGAACCGGGGAAGCTTCTTTTGGTCCTTGGGTTTACGGGCATTCTATGTGTCGTTTCCTCTCTTCCTCTGGATCTTTGGGCCGATACCGATGTTCGTCTGCTGCATCATGATTTCAATTGTTCTTTATTTCTTGGACACAACCACCAGTTTTACACGGGAACTGCACTGTCACTCACTGAAAGAGGAGATAAAGCCGGATGATCTGGAGTCATCAGTTTCGTAAGTGCTGATGGTAATGGATAACTCTGTTGTGATTGAATGGTTATTAGCTTGTTACATGTGTATAGTTTCTCTGTAAGGAGTTAAACTCGCGTCGCCTTATGCACTTGTGTTGTAATCTCATTGGTGGTATTAAAAATTAGTGATCGGCATCATATTGACTGCACTTTGGTAGTGGATATTGTGTGGACGGAGTGATTTGCATGTAGCTTCCATTTTTTTACTATTTGGCGTTCTTTACTTTGCATATACCTGTTCACAGTGAAGAAGACGGGAAGAGCCATGGAAGTACATTTGCTTTGTGTGTGATTTTGTCTCGTAATCGACTATTTCGAAACTGGGTATTCGGTGTTTCATACAACTTGTGAATGCTTGCGACTCTGTTCTTGATGGTTCCTTCACATCTCAGCGAAATGAACAAGTCTGAGCATTACCATCTCCACTGTCCTCTACTCAGAGGGAAGAATTGTGGCTCGATTATATACCGACTCCATTTTTTTTTTTCTCTCTCTTTAGGCTCGCATCGAAGCACAACATCATTGTCTCCGAACCGAATTTGTTCAGGACACACTTGCTCTCAAATACTTTCCTTGTACTTTTTCATGCTTGGCCAGATGCATCTCCTGAGTTTAAGGCATTTCTGATTCTTGATGGTGCCACTGCTTCGACCATCTATCCATCCTCAGCTTCTCAGACCTTCTCAGTTGACGTCTTCTCTCTTTCCGGTGATCGATTATGTCTTTGTGATAGATTTGAAATCTTGCAACTTCTACTTCATTTGATTCTGCGAGTTGATCGATCAGGGTTATGAGTCCGAAAGCATGGATATTGAAGAAAGCGAAACTCTTTCCACACGACGTTCGAATTGACCATTTTAAGTGCACGACTTGGACACAAACCTTTACCTACAGGGTCACATTGGTGCGACCGGATGTATATACTTAAACATGCAATATTGGAGAGCGATTGCAGAGCGCTTGTTTTATTACTAGTCAAATGAAGAGACGACTAATCCAACTTATGTCGATGTGATGTCATATTATGAGCTGATAATTAAGCGCAACATCCAGAGTGATCAATTGAATGATGATCTTTTCATCTCTAAACGACGGTAAAACAAAGAAGAAAGTTAAAGAAACCGTAGCCAATGAACTAACGATAGAGAAATGTGGAGTGTAAGGTATGTATGTTTTGCACCATAACCATAATTATGTAGCTTAATCGTGTAGCATACACAGCTTAAACGATGTCTCATGGAAATGTCTTTGGAAAACTATTCGAAGATAATATCAGTCGCATCAAAGAATTATGACCTGCTGTGTTCTGAAATGTTCCAAACTTTCTAAATTAGATTTGCCATGTAAAATCAGCATGAGTGCAATCTCAAGTTTGTAACCCCTCTTCTCCATTGCAACCACCGATTTTTTAACAATGTCCCTTTTGATTTCCTAAATCCTGGTGTTCAAATTTTTCATGTTTGAGCTACACAGAGATTTTGGCTCGCGGCTTACACGGTTCATAAGCTTAGCGGTTCCACATCATAATAAATAAAACCAAAAAAAAGATAATGTTTGGAGGGCCTGAGGGTGGGAATTCACAAGAAAGAAAGCAATGTCAAACAGACTAGAGCCTCAAAATCAATCTCTTCGATTGATGTAAAGCATGGTCGATGCTCTAAACTCATAGCACTTCATGCCTTGATGAACCTCTTTGACGAAAATGGAAGGCCTATAGACAATTTCCTCTCTTAAAGACCTATAGTCTATTAGTCATTCTCCGTATAGATGTAGATACTAGGAGAAATCGTGTTCCCTAGAAAACCTAGCACACGTCATAAATTGTAAAGGGCGAGGGATAAGATCTAGGGCGGAACAATTGGAAAAACCTACATGGGGTGGAAATCTTTGTTTAGATAAATATGACTACCAGTTTTGTCATGATTTTCTCTCACTTTCTTGTAATTTCTAGGGCAAAATCTTTCCCAAAAATATGTCAAGGCACATAAAAAGAAAATTATAAATCAAAGTGAAAACGTACAGAAGAGAGATCTTGAAATGCATGACCAATCATCATTAAGCTGAGTGAACATGGATACTAACATATCTTTCTCTATCTTTCTTTAGCATTAAGTTTCCATTATCAGTTAGAAACTTAATGCTACATAGGGTAATGAGTTCTCATTGCCAAACCCCGCCAGCCAGTGTATGAATGAACTGAACAAACTGGTGTATATGCGTCAAGGCCGCTTGTGAAAGCTTAACATCTCCATCGTCAGAGAGCGATAGACAAGTCCAGTGATCATTACCGGAAGTAGCAATAGTTATATATACACGACCTCCCTCTTTTTCGTGAAGTTCTCCGCGCCAATGCTGTTAGTCCGGCTCCCAAATGTTTGGGATAACATCAGATGCCAGCTCACTACAAAGATAAAAAAGACAGATTTGTAAGCTTTATTATGAGTAAGAGTAGGTTAGAAAAGTTTATAGATTGCTCCCAGTGCTTAATTAAGCTTCCAAACATGTATATCGAGTACACTTTTGCCCAACATTTGCAGACGCTTTTCCTTGATCGTAATTGCAACAAAGTAAAGGGGGAAGAAAGAACAAACCTAACCCACGAACAAACCTAATCCATTCTGTACTGTCACTATTACAACACTGTCATCGTAACTTCTGAATGAATATTTGATGCCAATGAGGTTTCAAATTAGCATTGGCAGTTCTCAGAACAATAAAAAAGAATAATCTCTCCCACCAACCAAGTGGTACTTTGGTATCCATATCTAGCTACTTACCGTTTTGTTGGCGAATCACCCCTAGCTACTTGCAATGTAAAAATCAAAGCATGTATTAGTTCATCAGACTAGTTTCAAAATAAAAGAGGCCATTTATTACTCAATGAGATGGAACAATATGTATCTGAACCATGATGCCTTAGTGTTCACACAGCAATTTAGAGTACACAACTTGTACTGATGGTCTGATATCTGATTATTCTTTCCCATCCACTTAGTAGTTCGATTTCTTTCCAAAGGAAGCACTTCCCAATAGAAAACAGATTTTAATTACATGTGAAAGAGCATAAAAGATCAGAGCCGAAGACCTACCAAACAATGACCAGCTATCACAGTTGTAGTTCTTGAAATTAATTATGAACTTCAGGAATTCTCCACCAGACCATGAGCCCTCATAAACTATGGTGGGTATCTTCAATTCATTCGCTATGGACAAAGACTGACTTTAAGATTTCAATAAACGCTTCATCATCTCTCTTATTTTTCACTTCAGTATTGTATACAAGCTTCCTAATTCTATATTGAGTGAACCACTTGCTAAAAGCTAGTTGTTGAGGTGAGAGAGCCCCAAACTACATAAACCACACATTACCTTCGATGTGTAATCCAAGTTCAATACCTTGCAATTAGGATCAGAACAGAAAACTGTCTAAGGTTGCTCTCTTCCTTCCTTCTCCAGTAGCGGACTGCAAAAAAGGAACTGAAGAATGATTCAGCATGCAATAAAGGCCCAAAGGTTGAATGGTGGGACAAAACCCAAATTAGTGAGATTTCACTAAACAAAACAAGAAAAATAATGAAAAAGAAAACCCATTTCGAACCTGTCTTCAAAAGGACATACAAAACAAGACCATATGGAGGAAATATATTAATCAACTGAGAAATAGAGGGGCTGAAGAGGGTGAGATGACAGAAGCATAAAGAGCACAAAGGAGCGAGATGCAGAAACACTCTCCAATGGCACATCCTCATCTGTGCTCTCTATCTTCTGTCAACAACACCAGTGCACCTCTCTCTCTCTCTGTGGCAAGAATTCAAAACAATTATAACAAATTAGAGCAGAAAGGACAAAAAACAGGCAGCCTTTTGACGATATATAATCTTCTCCCTCTCCCTGCTGGCTAAGCCGCTACTGCCTCTAGGGTTTCAGATGACAAAAGTGAAAAGGGAGTTGAGTTACTTTATGAGGAAAGGATAGGGTTTCTTGGGTTGGGAAACGATGACCTATCAGAGGCTCCAACAGGCCGTAGCTTCTATTTATAGTAAGAAGAGGGAATTCAAATTAGTTAAAGATGGGTGTAGATTCTGGTTTTTTTGTGTACTTAGCAAACAGATTCGTCTTCTCTGTACCATCTCGATTTTTTTTAGCCTTTTCTCTTTTTCCCCCAAATAGGAAATAATAAACATCTTGGCAAGTTCTCAATAAACCAATACTCAATTCACCCTTGACATTTGCAACATCGAAGTAGCCACACAACACTTCGCTCGATTATCACCACGTCCAAGGTATAAGGCTACACTTTATAAAATTTATCTATAAAATAGTTTATTAATTGATGTGTCAGATCATGAGTAACGTTCTAAAGAATGATTCATTCTAACGGTCTGACAGATCATTTTGTAAATCACATTTAGTAAGTCTGGCATTTTTCATGTCGAATAAGTATTATTAGTTGGCAACCACCTAGATTTACTTGTATAATAAATCAAATTTTAGGGTTTAAAGGTAGGTCAATCCACCTGATCATTCATAGGATCCAAACTGTTCACTCTTCCTTTGATTTGTGTGAATCGTGAAGAACTTCATTGGATCATTTATCAGCTTATCCGACCAAAAATTCAATGGGGGCGTGATTTAATGATTAGATATCATGACAGAGTATGTAGATATCCATGGACCCTAGGAATTTTCAAACCTTCGCTTTCCTATAACAGCACCTTTCCCTAGCGGGTGAATTACTTAAGAAATATACATTTCACCAGAACGATGTGAAGGCATCTAGATAAACCGCTCTTTGGTTGCCGCGCAAGAGCTGATCTGACATGCTCTAGCTATGGAAGACATCTCTCTCTCTCTCTCCTGTCTTTCAGGTTCTTGGATTTCTTTAAGACAGATCTTTTCGTAACCCTAATGGTCCCTCCACAAGCACCGGAATCATTGCAAGATGGCTACGTGGTTGAACAGCAACCAATGGCAAGACACAAGATGCAAGAGAGCATCGAGTCACTGCCCGAACATTCTGAAAGTGGACAAGGGAGTTCTTTCATTTCACAGATGATTACGATTATATCTCAAGAGACCGGATCTAGTCTCAGCCTCTGCTATGTCATGGTGAAAGACGAGTGACCTTGCGTTGCTCTTGATCGCTTTAGTCTGCGATAATCCATCTGAAGCATGAACATCAAGTGAGTAGCAGCTGAATGATCTGTTTGGACAAAAGGGAGTTGAATGATAGTTCCCATAGCACGCGTAAGATTAACGATACACCGGCATAATTTGAAGGGTTGTGTCACGATTTATGCTAAACTATATTGTGATAGCTTAAACATTACATCGTAAGGCAAGTTTTAAGTTTCATATGATTGACTTTTCTAACAATATATATCATCTAGTGCGGTCTAGATGATATTATCACCACATTAATAGGAGACGAAAGAAAGCAACCATCTTATTTAAAGGCCCAAATCTGAGACCATCATTGATTTGATTATTATAAATAAGATGGAAAAACACTAAGATAGTTGTCATAATGTTTGTGGGTCAAATATATCTTGATAGTACTCCATGTTGTAATATTATACTACCCAATTGAGAAATGTGCATCTATCTATTTGAAAAGTATTGGAGAATCAAAAGATCACAAATCACAAAGTACAAAGCTTGTCTCCCATCTCTTTTCTTTGCAACTTGCCAAGAAGCATCAAGAAGCATTGAAAATAAAATAAAATAATACCCCCCAAAAAAGAAGAAGAAGAAGCAAAACCCAAAGCGGTCTTAAGCATATACCTTTCCTCATCCCATCACTGCTAAAGCGAGAGGGACCAATTAAAGTTACTGATAATGTCCCCACGTGTCGACACCCCACTTCATCCCTCCATTATTGGACTTTGATGTTCTCATTTGTATCCCCACGAAAACTCGGTTTTTTAAGGAATATTATAACCTAAATGACTTAAAATAATATATGTTCTTTTCCCAAAGAGGAAAAAGTCGAGTACATTAAGCAGGATAACTTGAAAATTGGAATGAGTAATATTCACATGTAACTGAGAGAAAGTCTTGCCAATTCAATGTGTACTTTGGAGGATATGTTGTGCATGATTTTAAGACCATATACTTCGGTTTGTGCCCCATTATTGGAGTGTCTAGACTAGACCTAGTTACGTAGATATATTGCCCCATAACTTACATCGCATCGGAATGAGTATGCTATTTCATATCTTCTCTTTTGTGCCGAGAAGAAAAAAAAAAACACATTTTCCCGCTTAATTTACCCTTTAATTAGGATGATATTGGATGGAGTTAAGGCCCCCGAAAAATTTGCTGTTTTAATTTTGTTGGATTTAGCGGTCAAATGGTGTCCGATTCAGTTTAGGCGCTCCTTGACGGGTCCTTCTCTGTGAAGATCTCATGGCTGTGTTGGGGGAATATTGGATACTTTCTTAAAGTTTGTTCTTTCCCCTTTTGGTTTGGAATCGTGGGTGCGCTGGGGTCTCGTATGAGATACTAGAAGAACGAATGATTTAGATGGCATCGATTCTAGCCGATCTCAGTCACTTTCGCTTTGACCGATCATGATTTTTGAATATGAATATTCACCACACCTTGCTTATAGTGTGCACGTATACATAGCGTCCGAAGCACGCTGATTTTCGGTTGTGGTCAAGTAGGACATGACTGTTGAAATGTGTGAACTAAGCTAGGACTTTAGAATAAATTCCATCATCCATGTATATGATGTGTTTTGCGGATTGCACTTGTCACAACCATTGCCCATATGTGATCTCACGTTGTGGACCACCGATGCGAATCGAACCAAGGCCATATCTTGCGTGGACCGATGAGTATCGATTCTTGGGGGTATTTCCCTCTTGTTAAAATGCAGATGTGTCGAGAATGAGAACCGGATTTGAAAAGCCATGTCCGAGAAACCCAGGTTCCCGACCAATTCAACAAAACCGAGCAAAGAGGAAAAGCCGATGATGCTACATATAACGACAGTTTATTCCGTTACGACATAGGAAAGATCGAAACATGCCACGACGCTGTGTACGATTGAGTTTAGGGATGATGATAGGGATTGTTAGGGATGATCTGACAAGGGGGAATAGGAGAGGCTTGTGTCTGCAAAATGCTTGGGTTTGGAGGTGGAGGTGGGCTTGGCATGCTTCTCCTTCCCATTTTGCTCTCAACCTCGCCTCCTGTGATCATCAAATGTCAATGACAAGATCACATCAATTAGACTCATGAATTACACTCAAACTGGACAGAAGAAATCGATCAGGCAACATGCGATCAGGTCTTTTAAGTCGTTTAGCGATTCGTAATCGAAGAAAAGAAAGAACGGAGCAGATAAAATTCGAACGGAACGTCTTCTTCGTCGATCACCTGCATGGAGCTGAGATGGGTGTGTGGCCAGAACCAGGGTCGTGATGACTGCGATCCTCAACAAGAGAAGGAAGCGACTCATCGTGCTTTTGCTCACTTCAAACTGCGATTCTTCTCTTGCAACCTTCGCCGCTTATAAATACAAACCTACCAGCCTCAGAAAACATCGTCATCTCCATTGACTCGACATCAGCAAGTTCATCAATTTTTCCCGTTCAACCTTAATTGGCTCGACATCAGCAAAATCGGCAACAGCCGATGATGCTAATTTCGACGTTTCACGAGCAATTTGATCCGTAAAGCTTCGCTGATGATGATGTTTTTTATGTGTTAAAATCAAATAATGTTGTCGGTCGTAACCTTACCAGAACCCACGTTGTTGTTTGTTGTTTTTCTGACTTCATTCCTAGATAACTAAATTACATTCACAGAGCGACGCTTTGATCGTGTGTTCTCTCATCGTACGTAAATTAGATTAGTGGGCCTAGGATTTTGCAGCCTGAGGTTATTAAGTGCTGACCCAGAATGGAGTCATTTTGACAATTTCACAGCCCAATTCCGTTTAGTTGTAGACCCACCACTAAGAAGTCCAATGAGGCCAAGAAGCGCTGGAATGGGTCAAAATGAAAAATAAATCTTTCACCGGTGCTTATTTCCCATTAATTTAAAAAAAAAAACATGAATCCCATTAATTTTTCATCTTTTGCATGGGATATTTGAGGCTCTATTGGGAGAGTTTTGGGGAAATGTCAAGCCATTTCCTTTTGACTGAAGGTGTATTTGCTGAAAGTAAATAGCGTTTGGATGATTGACTTTAGGCATACATTTTGTAAAGCAACTTTGAAGCGAAAAAAGAAGAAGAAAAAAAAGAGAGATCAAAAGTAACTAGTCAAGCATCAACAGAGAGGGTAGAAATATTTGGACTTAAGAAGGTCCTTAAAAGGCTCGAGGGAGAAAATTCAGGAGCGAGCCACTCAGCCTGTCTCTCTGGAGAGTCTCCTGTATTCCTTACCTGGTAGGGAAGAAAAAGGTAGACCTCAAAGCTTAGGGATGCAGAGTGTGCGGGTATCGGCACGTTAAAATAAGGAACATATCTAGGCTGGGCACTCTTTTAAGGAGACTGCCGCTGGAGACTCCTGTAAGAGGCAACTTCCCTTGGTTGACATGCCTAATGGCACTTCTTCTAAACCAGAAGGCTAGTCCAAGGTTCTTGGTTCAGGAGAAACGCCACCGTGTACAATTTGGCAGTGACCAAAGGCGAGTGTCAGCGGGCGACCCTCATCACAGCAAATTTCCACTAGTCAACGCTTGGTTGATTGACCCTCGACAACCAGATCTCATGCTAGTCGACCCTTGGAGCATCGGATTTTGGTTAGTTGATCCTCATCGCACTAGATCTCGACCTCAGATGGGCAACCCTTGATGATTGAATTTTGCGTCAATCAAACCTCGATGCACCACATTTCCGTCGATTGATCCTCATCGCACTAGGATCTCAACCTCGATTGGTTGACCCTTGGAGACCAAATCTTGTGTGACCCTTGACAACTTAGGCAGCTAGGTTGAGAGTAGTCATAGCGATGTCACTGTCGAGACCTAAACCATTGGTTTGAGGTCGCGCGCAACTGCTTGAGTTTGCAATACCCTTGGGGCATTTGGGTGTAAAATCGAAATATTAGTAAATTTATGAGGACAAGAAATGCAACTGAAAAAAATTCATCAATCCTTGGAAAGGGTTTTGAGCTTTGTCAATGCTAACTTTCATTCAAAATGATCCAATTTTTCTTTACCAAATACCTTAACTTTCACTCAGGAACTTTAGGCTCAATGGACTTTAGAGGTCCAAAGTCCTTTCCCAAAGTCGTGTTAAACGTAGCCTTTATTTGTTTCACATTTGTTTGGGCTCCGCAAGAATCTTTTGAAATTTTCATCTCTCTTCACAAGCGTTTCTCGAGGCACAGTTGGACAAAGATCCACGAGCCTCGACTCAACTGCAATACTCTCCTTGAAAGTAGCTCTTGAAATCTGTAGCCAGAACCGACATATCGTTCATCTTTAAAACAAAGAAAGCATAAAAAACTTCTTTTTTACCTACTTTGCTAATGAATTTGAATTCGAGCGAGTACTTGCACGTTTGACGACGTATGGGCTTGTGAGCACGAATATTAATCAGTATTCAACTCCGCATGAATAAGTGAATCGGTTCCATAAGTTAATCTTAGCATATTTAAAATCTGTGAAATCTCATAGGACGATCGTCAACTGTTTTAAAAACTTAAATTCTTAAATGCAGTCGTGATTTTTATTACAATCTTCGAGACAACATAAGTGGATTCCCCCTCATTATCATATGCGGGGATGAGATAAAGTGCTCTTTCCGATTGGTGATATTTTTCTTGCTTTTTGGTGGCAAAGCACGCGAACCCATCCAAAAAGATCCCTCCGAGAATAGAACCAAGTAGCTCGGAGTGCGCCACGTCATCCCTCGGGCCCACCAACTACCACCTATCTTCTTCCAACCTTCTGTTTCCCGAGGGCAACAAGGCCGAGGCAGGGCCGAGGGGCTTCTACGACAGTCGTTGGATAGAAAATAAATAAGATTTTACTGCCGATTATCGTAAAATTCTTAGGCCTGTGTATGGCACCATACTTTATGTAAAAGTCACGATAAAAATCGATGGATGAACTTGAGAGATTGAAAAGACCTTGAAGGGTAAACAAGTAAAAAGAGAACGAGAAATTCGTGAGAGCTTAGAGAAATCAATTAGTGAACATATTTGAAGGAAGTCTAATTCACATGCGTGCTCGGAAAAAATCGACGAATAGTTGATAAATACAATAATTGTCAACTAGACCTCTGGGTAGAACCAAAAATAGTTGATCGAAGCTACAGCTTAAATTATAGAGAGATGACCGGACTTCTTTTGATCGTTATTACGCTTTTAGAGGAATTTGATAACAATCACAAGCCTGGAATTGCGGATTTCTTTGATTCGAAGAGAATCCAATATATTATTCATCATACTGTCGGACAAGGATTATTTCCCAACTTTGAGTTTCTATCCATGGAAGTGGCACGATTGCTAGAAGATATGATTATATGGAAAAAATTGTTAAAAAAGTTATAAACCTATTATACTTTTATCAATTCAATTATAAACCTTTTAAGTTTGCCAATTGAATCCTAAACCTTTTGAATTTGTGCAAATTCAATCATTTTGACCGGCCAGCGTTGACATGGACAATTTAATATTTTTCTTTCTTTTTTGTTTTTCTTCCCCTGTTGCTGGCAAGCTTCAACTGGCGAGCTTCAGCAAGGGTCGACGGAGCTCACTAGCCACAGGGCCAGGGCTGCGAAGCCCTCAGCCGACCTTGCCCAGGTTTGGGTGAGGCCGGTCGTGAGCAAGGGTGCCTCGCCCATGACTAGCCTCTCCTAGACCTACGCGAATAAACTTCTTGAAAAATATTAAAATATTATTAAAGTTATCTACGTCAACTCCGGCGACGCCACGTCAACGCCAACCAGCCAAAAAAGACTGAATTAGCACAAGTGTTTTGGTTTAGGACTCAATTGACAAACTTAAAAGGTTTAAAACTGAATTGACAAAAGTGCAATAGGCAATCAAATCTCCGGTGATTATATTGCATGCATTGATGATTCAACGGTTGACTTGAAGATCGGTGACTATAAAAAGAACCAATGCAAGCCAATACTCCATACACTTTGTGATTGATTGATTTGATCATTGAGAGTCATACACTGATTGTTGATCTTTCAAGAAGTATACAAGCGTTGTAGGAGTGTGTGTATTCATGGTAGTGCGATCTACTAGCTTTGAGTAGAAGCAGCGTAAGCTACACATCTATAACATCTCGAGAGCTACCAGTGAATTACCTACCAGTTTGAAAGAGTGGACGTAGGCTTATCCACGCCAAACCGCTATAAATCCATGTGCATCTATTTCTATCTCATTTTTGTTGCTATTTCATTTTATCTAATAGAAGCAATGAGCGCATGTGGTTTCTGCCTACTATATCAAGCTTGTTCCTGCACATACAAATTTGCTTCTATCCAATTCCGGAAGAAGTTGTCAAATTTGTAAAATAACATGTTCAGTCCTTTAGATTATATCACTAACCATAATAGATTCAAATCTTAATGCTCCTTGATCTCAAGAAATGTTATAGCTTATAAGGACACTTGAGGCGGGGCGAGCTATGTTTTCATAAACCTACTTCGGGTTCTCTCTATGGTCATCGAGAGATGAATCTTGAATATTTTATTTTAATTTGTATACCGACTTCGGGTTCTCTTTTTATATATAAGGAATTTTAACGAATGGGATTTGTTTTTATCTAATCAATCCAACAATCGATAATTTTTTTGAGAAACAATTACCTGTCGGTTTCAGATTCTAAGATATGCAAAAATTGAAGAACCTATTTCGATGGATAGGTTCTGGATTCTAAGTAGGTGGAACTTGGAACCTGGAACTAGAACAAGTTTATGTGTTTTTCTTGGTTTATATATTCGCGCGATCTTGGCATTTCATGACGTCTACTAATGTACTCATTATCAGACGATATTTATAACTAAGACTTTTACTTTGTTAATGTTTTATATTTTTCATGTGTCTAAATATAAGTTGTGGTCAGTGGATTATAGCAGCAAATGGTATCATTAAAGGTGATGTTTTAGTGAAACTGTGACAGGGTAAGTTCTAGGTATGTAGTTCTAACTTTGGAACCTGTGACAAAGTAGGTTCTTGATTTTAGGGTATGTAGGGTAAGTTCTAGCTTTGGAAAAATTGTCAAAAAAATCATAAACATATTAAACTTTTGCCAATTCAGTCATAAACATTTTAAGTTTATTAATTCAGTTCTAAACCTTTTACATTTGCACCAATTCAGTTGTAAACCTTTTAAATCTACCGATTGAATCTTAAACTTTTTGCATTTGTGCCAATTTAGCCCTCTTTGGTTGGCCGACGCTGACGTGGTGTGCTGGGTCGCCAAAATAATAATATTTTTCAATTTTTCAATTTTTTTAATTAATATATTTTTTTCTTCTTCTTCCTCCTTGCTGTTGCTAGTTTGGTTGGCAAGGGTCTTGGCCCTCGCCCAGTGGCCGACGAGCTCCGACGACCTTCGTCAGCCAAACCAACAATAGCAAGGAGGAAGCCAAGGAAGAAAAAGAAAAGAAAAGAATTAATTAATTAACAAAATTAAAAGAATTAAAAAATTATTATTTCGGTTGACTGGCGCGCCACATCAGCGCCGGCCGGCCAAAGAGGATTGAATTGGCACAAATGCAAAATGTTTATGACTCAATTGACAAACTTAAAAAGGTTTATGACTGAATTGACAAATTTAAAAAATTGACTGAATTGGCAAAAAGTGCAATAAGTTTAAAAAAATTTTGACAATTTTTCCTTCTAGCTTTTAAAAAACAAGTAATCTGTTTCGATGGGTAAGTTCCAGATTTTAAGTGGAACCTGTACAGAACTTAGAAACACCCATTCCTATTGAGAAGAACACCATAAGTGCCAAAACTTGTGTGTGAAGATCACTGGCTGGGACTTGATGACCCCCACCGGCTATCGGGGCAGTGATGAGGGCTTAGCTGCTTTTTAAAAAAAAAAATCAGCTTATTTTTAAGTTAAATTCTTATTTTTTTTAGCTTTTTAAAATACTGACGGGACTTCTGGCGAGCCACGTCAGCTCAAAAAATTAATAAAAAAAGCCATATAGGATTTTCGGCCAAACTTCGATCGTTTCTTAAAAAAAATTGATGCTTAATTAATTCGAAAAAAATTCAATATTAAAGTTAGCATCATACATAAATTTTGATTCTTCAGGCGTCCTTTTGCCGAGGAGGGAGACCCCACCGGTTTGACTTCTTCAACTTCAATTCAACTGTCATTCTCACACTCCGCTAAAACAGTAAAACCCCTGAGCTCCGGAGGATCAGACACCTCCGTAAAACCCAGAAGAGAGTACCAGTCGCTGAACCTGTCTCCTTCGCCTCCTCCTCCTCCGAAGAACCCCAATGCAGCATCGCCTCCTCGACCTCCCCATTCCCTAAAAAACATGGCCGCCGCCATCGCCGTCTCTCGCTTCTCCCTCTCCACCCACCCCACTCTCCATCCGCCAAATGGCCGCTCCTCTCGCAGAACGCCCAGGCAAGCTCTCTGTCTGTCTGTCTTTCTCAGTACGAATTATGTGACCAATTCGCTGTTGTTGCAGGTCGATCAAGCTTCTCTGTCGCCTGGCTGCTGAAAGCTCCGATGGGTCCACCTACACAGGGGATCTCCGCGTGGCATTCGCGGCCGGTGGCACCGGCGGCCACGTACTTCCGGCCTTGGCGATTGCGGACGAGCTCAGAATCATGAAACCTGGGGTCCGAGTCCTCTTCGTCGGCATGCCCAAGAGCATGGAGAGCACGGCGGTCGCGGCTGCGGGCTATGACTTCGCCTCCATTCCCGCCGCTCCGTTGTACCGTCCGGTATTCTCTCCCAGAAACGCGTTTCTTCCTTACCGTTTGGTTAAGTCGTTGATTTGGAGCTATCGGAGATTGGAAGAATTCGACCCTGATATTGTCGTTGGTACCGGCGGATACGTGTCATTTCCTGTTTGTCTAGCCGCGGTTCTGAAAGGGATTAGGTTTGTGATTCAAGAGCAGAACGTGCTTCCCGGTTTGGCTAATTGGATCCTTGCGCATTTTGCGAACGTTGTGTTTGTCGCGTTCAATTCGACAGTAGATTCCTTTCCGAAGCACAAGTGCGTTGTGTGCGGGAACCCGGTGAGGCTGGCCTTGAAGAGGAATGTTTCGAAGGTGGAGGCGAGGTCACATTTCTTCCCGAAAGTGGAGAGCGTGGGTGGTTCGGGGGTGAAGGTGGTTTTGGTGCTTGGCGGCTCTTTCGGTGCTTATACTATTAACATCGCCTTGCTGAATTTGTATTATCAGATGCTGATGGAGAATGAGAACTTGTTCATCATATGGCAAACTGGGGTGGAGTCCTTCAATGAGATGGAAAGCCTCGTTAGAAATCATCCCCACTTGTTGTTGCGGCCGTGAGTACTGTCAAATTTGATGGTTGATTAGTAAGCTATCTGTCTCATTATGGCATGGTCTGATTTAAGGCTGTCTAGTTTCTGTCTGATTGTTGGGGGTAAAATTTGCATTGCTGAAGAAAGTCTCAAATAAATCAACACTCTGCCATTCCTCCATGGGATAGAGGAATTAATCTGGCAATATTAGACTAACTATATGCATGTTACAAATATAAAATGTGGATGGAAATAGGACGATCAAGAAAGAGTCATCATTGAAGATTTGCTATCATAAAGAGTTTTGAGGAAATATTACCTACTTATGCTGCAGTCAGCATCAGAGAATGCCACTTTTATATGTTATGAACAAAATTACCACCTATCATCATATACCATATCATTGAGAAGAGAAGGTTTAGAGACTTTGGATGAGGGTGAACCCAAGGCTGTTCTGCCAATAATAAGCAGCTGTAGCATCATAGACAAGTCACTTTTTTCCTTAAGGTAGAGTAGCTTCATTTTTCCCAATGGGATGGATTTTATCTTTGTTGTAGGCACCTCTGAGTCAGTCCTGTGAATATTCTCCTCATCATCTGGTCTGAGGGATACAGTATATCCACTATAGCGTATGTATTTTGTCTCATGGTGCTTGTTTTTTCTTGATGATACTTCTTTTATCTGTCAATCTGACTTATTTGTGAAATTTAAGGTTCTTGCGCTCCATGGATATGGCATATGCTGCTTCCGACCTTATTGTGTCCAGAGCTGGTGCAATGACTTGTTCTGAAATTTTGGCAACTGGAAAACCTTCCATTCTGGTAGTACAAGAATTCTTTTGTTACCAGTTTCTCCATCACTGTATGGTCGCTGAATATTGTTGTCATAATTTATAATAGAATGACTACACAAAATAGAGTTTTTGTTCATTGGCTTTGCGTGTCCTCTTTCATTGGAAAATTTTAATGGGTGCAAAATATCAGGAGAAAGTTGCTCAAGATAAATCATATTTCTGGATAATCTCTTATCTAAATTACCAGAGAAGAACTCAACAGAATGTTGAAGAGCAATCATTATATCTGGAAAGTGTTATGATTGTCATCGTTGCTAGCGAGTTCCATGGTTTTCATCCTAAGTAATCTAATGTTAACCAAAATGCCGGAACTAGTGCTAAGTAACTATTCATCCATTAATGGGTAATTTGTTCTCTGATAGATGTAATTTATGCTTTGGCAATAAATGTAGATATTTGTGTTCTTTTTGTCTCCCATCAGATACTTACTGTTCTGCTTCTTCCTTTTTTTGAGGGTTGGATAAAAGGTATGAGGACTAAGTGTTGAATTATTCTATAACAGTAGTTTTCCTCAATCTATGCAATATTTTTATATTTAGCCATCAAGTACTTCATGCATGAAAATAACTAAATAATGTAGAGTAAGCAATCTTGCTTGATGTCACATGTTGTGTGAGCGATACAACTACTAGTTAGATAGCAGTTAAGCAATCCTCTCATACAGAGATTGATGCTTTTGTATCTCTAAGCTGAAAGTAACAGTGATCTCTCATTGGCTTTGTAGATCCCATCACCCAACGTCGATGAGGGACATCAGTTCAAGAACGCTTCTTTAATGGCAGATTTAGCAGGAACAAGGATTATAACTGAAGATGAACTTGATTCAACCACCCTCAAAGTGGCAATTGAAGAGATGTTAGGTGAGATGCAACCGGACTGAGATAATTTTTGTGTACCTAAAATCAGCAGATGGAGTATGATCAAAATTTCGTTTTGCCTTTTCAGGAGATGAAAATCAGTTGGCTGTGATGTCAGAGAGGGCTCTGAAAGCGGCAAAGCCCGAGGCTTCAGCAGAGATTTCAGAGCGCATTCTCTCTCTGGTGAACTCATCCCCAAGAACATCATGAGGTTCAGCAAATTTAGAAAAGGAAAAGGAGCCGAATGTGCAATAAATTGGTCACAGCTCCGACTGTCATACTCATCAATCGCCTAGTGCTTCACTGGTAACATTCGGTGACTCAACTGCAGTAGCATGACCCTTCAGCGACACTGATAGGGTAGTTTGTTCCGTTGTTTTAGGTTTTGTTAACTGTCTTGGCCAAGCTAACATTCAGCACAGCCAAATTGCGCAATGATTGATCATGAAGAATGAAAGCAAAAGTCTCTCCTTTTTTTCGGTGAAGGAGGACCGTGTCCGAGTCCTGTATCGATATAAGTTAATTTCAATAAATAGGTCTTACTGCCTGATAAATGTGGCAAACGCCAGTATAAGAGGGAGGAGTTGGAAGTATTTCCTTTTCCCATCTCTCCTCTCCTCCCTGTTTCCCAATCCCAGGAAAGAAGTTGACTAATTCTTGTGCTGCTGCTTGGTTTCTTTCCTTCCTCATCATCAGCAACCATCTCAAAATGACAGAAGAGCTTGAGGATCATGTCTTTTGATTTGGTCATGTGGATCAGTGGCTCTTCTCTTTCTTAGTTACCCGACTATGGCATACCCATAAATCGAAGCATTCGTCGAGCATATCAAGAGGAGATTAGTGCTTTGAAAATTGCAATATTTCTTTATTCAATTGCTTAACGAGAGTCTCGGGACAATTTCCGACGAAATTCATCTGAGTATGATGGCACGTAGATTCTTAGATTAGGGGATTAGTAGACGTTACATAGGGTTCACATATGAAATGAGGTCAATTTCCTACATAAGTAGGATTGGGGGAGCCACTTTTATCAAAAGCATTGTCATTTGAGAGAACTACTCACGTGTGTGTATATATTATGAGAGATCTAGAACTTATCACACAATGCATGTGAGTCCTAAAATTCTCATTTCATACATTTGAGTCTCAGAATTTGCTATAGTCCTTCGCTTTAGTTGGAAGGAAAATCCAGGTTCTGGCAGCCAGGTTGGATAAAAATAAAAAAAATAAAAAAGTCACTTAGACATTTCTTGTCCACTTAAATCTGATGGAGTCGATTGAAGGAGATAAGAGCGTCGAAGTTGCAAGTTTTAGGACTTAGATATATATAAGTCATCGACATCCAGGTACATCGATGACCAGTCGGATGAAAATTTATTAGATTTGCAAGTGGGACACATCATATCTACTGATGTGATTAGATTTTGAGGGCAACGCAACGACTAGAAATTATCTGAAAAACCATGACCAATCTAAAATAGGCGTGCTGTGATTTTATATATTGTATGTGCCCCTCTATCGAGATATACATATATTTTCTTAATTTAAGATGATATAACTCATACATCCAATATAATTTTAGTATCTTGTTTTCTAACATATATAGAATATCTACCAATTTGAATCCGATTTTCCCTCCCTTTTTTTCTTCTTTATTTCTATTTTTGTTGAGATGGCTTTGATAATAAACAATAAAAACCATAAAAATTCTAAATTATGCCTACTGTGACACAATTACTCTAAATTTGTACAGCATGACACATTTACTCAAACTTCTTCTTTTGACACCAAAAATCCTAAAGTGTGGTAGAAAAATGTTTGAGGCAAATGTGTCGGAAAAAAAAGTTTAGGGTAAATGTGATAAACATAGATATAAGTTTGTGATTTTAGTGTTAGGGAAAAATGTGTCATGCCGGTATACCTTTGTGGTTTTTGGTATCACAATAAATAATTTAGAGTAAATGAGTTGAAATGGGCAAAGTTTAAGGTTTTTTTTTTTATAGCTAAAAAAACCAAGAACCACCGTAAAACCCTAGACAGCGAGAGAGAAGGAGAGAGAGAGAGACAGCCATGAACAGAGTACTGAGAAATGCCTCTCTCTACGCACGAGGCCTTCTTCGCCCTCCGACCTCTAAACCCGCCCTAAATCCCGCGCCCTCGTCGTTCTCCGGGTGGGCTCGGCCACTGCCCAGGTTCTACTCGTCCGGGAATGAACCGTCCGGCGGAACCCCCGGAACCGCCGCTTCGGAGACGGATCTGGCCCCAACGGAGGCGAAGGAGGTGGCGGTCGATGCCGCGTCTCGGAAGAAAGAGGCCTCTCTCGACGTCAAAGACGTCAGCAATAAAGGTAAGGTCTTCGGGCCTGCTTTGGATTCAAATACGGATTTCATTGCATCTTCGGGTTACGCTCAATTTAATCGTGCCTGCTGAAGAACCACATTATTTCTGGAATTGGATTTGGGTCATAGCCAAATTGTCCTGGAAGATGTAGCTTTGTCTTGACGCATGCTGTTCCCGGTTCGAATTATGTTGTGTGTGATCCGGCGGCCTCGCAGGTCTCGCCTTTTTGAATGATTCGTGCAAGGTTGCGGTTGTTTATTGGTTAATCCTCATTTCGTTCTTTCGTTTTATGTCTAGAGCTAAATATGAGGATAGAGAAGTACTTCAAAGGAGACGAAGACGCCCTGCCGTCCATCCTGGAAGCAATCCTGCAGAGGAAGCTGGTGGGGAAGCACGAGGAGACGGATGACGAGTTGACGGGTGAGCTCGAGATGCAGCCTATCGATGATGTTAAGGACACCGAGTTCGAATCCGATTTCGAAGAACTGTACCCGACAGATGAGGAGACTGACAACTTGTACAATGCGAGAGAAATTGTGCAGAAGAGGATGGTGCAAGATGAGTACTTCAATATGGATGACAAGAAGTGGGACGAGATGATTGAGGAGGCGGTCCGGCATGGTTACTTGAGGGACACCAAGGAGGCTGAGCAGGTTTTAGAGGACATGCTTTCTTGGGATAAGCTTCTTCCAGGTATGTTTCTGTTCTTCGATTCTCAAGTGCTTGATATTGTGTGAATAAAGTCAAGGCAGACGCAGGCGTACCTCTAACTGAATGGATCGCTAGAGTTAAGAGCTCAGCGAGTGCAAGCCAAAGCGAAGAATAAGTACAATGTTAATATGCATGATGTTTTGTTACCTTTTGCTTTGGAGTTAAGTGCATCAGAATTTTTTCATGCATACTCTTATTTTTGTTTGAAAAGGAGATGGGCCCTTTTGTTGTTCCTAAGACTCCCTGCTTCATGGATGGCACTCCTTAGTGTGGTTACATTAAGGTCATGAATTTGGTCATGGAATTATGATCTTTGGAGCCTCATTTATTTCTTTCTTGCCTTTGTAGTTCATTGGAAGTTGGTTACGTGATTCTCCTTTTTGATCGTCTATTGCACTTCTGATATACTTTTAGTTGCATCTGTCTTGGATGTCTTTATGAAATGCTTTTGCAGATGAGATGAAGAAAGAAGTAGAAGAACATTTCAATGAGTTGGGAGATATGTGTGAGAGAGGCGAGCTTCAACCTGAAGAAGCCTTTGAACAATTTAAGAAGTTTGAAGATGAGATGGTGATGAAATATGCAAAGATAATGGAAAAGGAAGCCCCACAGTTTGATGAGACTGCTGTACCTGATAAGAAAAAAGATATAGATGACCCACCAGGTGAGGGACCAATACTTCGTTGGCAAACCCGTGTAGTGTTTGCTCCCGGTGGTGATGCGTGGCATCCAAAGAATAGGAAGGTGAAAATGGCTGTGACTGTGAAAGAGCTCGGGCTTTCAAAGTATCAATTCCGGCGGCTGAGAGAACTTGTTGGAAAGCGGTATAATCCAGGGAAAGATGAGCTCATGATCACCAGTGAAAGGTAATGTTAAGTAAGAAAAGATATGTTCAATTATTTTTCCTGATTGTGTGGTTAATAACTTAATATACATACCATAGCCCTTTTTTTGTGTGCCTGAATGGCCATTAACTATCAAGAAATGGTGCTTTCCATACATGGAGACGACCCTTCTCTTACTATGATTTTGGATGATGGGTCTATTTGTCTGCATCTTGCTTCTTTTGTTAAGGACTATTAGCTAGACAAATGTCTGTCTCTTGTGGAGTTATGACATAATCATGTTCACACGGACTTGCATTTCATTGTTCAACTAATTTAAATGCATAAATTTGTGTGGGGTTGCACCTTCTTCGGAACTTGGGCAACTTGTACTGCATAATCCTTTGCTGATCTAAAGGTTCTTTCCTCGCCATCGCAGGTTTGAGCATAGAGAAGAAAATAGAAAGGATTGCCTTCGGACTTTGTTATCCCTCATTGAGGAGGCTGGTAAAGCCAATAAGTTGGTGGATGACGCCCGAGCTTCATATGTCAAGGACAGACTAAGAGCAAACCCCGCCTTCATGGAAAGGCTACGCGCCAAGACAGAAAAGATGAGGACTTCAAATACTGTACCAGTGTGATATTTTGATCCACATTGGCTATTTTGGCTATATTTACCTACCTTAGATAGCAGTTGGTCAATGAAATTCATTGAAAAGAACTGGTCTTCTAATTCTTTTGCAGTTTAGAGATAATTATGTTCATAATCTGGCTTCATGTCTCTGAAGTTGCTGTAAGAATTTTGCAGACGCCCTTTACACATATATTTACATGCTGAGTCACTTTACAGCAAAAACAAATCAATTCTTCCTGTTGGGTATGAAGCTTCTGGCATCATCGGATTTTTATGTCTTTGTGGTCGTATGAGCATGAATCTATCTGGTTTTCTTTTCTTTGACTGGCCCTCTGGGAATCTTGTTGAGAAATTGCGCATCAAACCTTCTGTAACCCCTCCTCATCTCCCTAACCATCCTGCCGATGAGCATGTCAACTTCTTCCTCGTACCGGTCGTACAGGAACGGCACCGTCTCCATGCAGAAAAGCCCTATCGACACCAATCAAGCCATATTGGCAACCGTTAGCACAAGGTCCCAAATTCACCAGCAGATGAGAATAGTCTTACCCAGATAGAGGAGGTTCAAGAAGCTGAAGCAGCTTCCGATCACTGACAACACGTAGAGGATAATAATTGCCTGAGGGAAATAATGAATAGCTTCAGTGCTTCTAATTGACGTTGAAAAGGAATTTAAGGAAGAGCAAAGAACTGGTCGAGTTTGTACCAATATGAATTGACCAAAATCTCTCCCGCTTGCAATGTCGATCGGCGTTGACAAGAGCTGGTTGAGTCTTCTATGAAAGGTCGAGGCGACGTAATCGAATGTAAATATGACCTGTGGGATCTGGGGAGCTTCCCTGAGAAGATTAATTAATCATGTTAGGGAATGATTAGTTAAAGTGGGATTTGCAGGACGGTTTTGAGATGATTATGGTATTGCAAAAGAGGTTAAGGGAAGCACCAATTGAAGATCTCTGCGACTTTTCGCCATATGAAGATCACCAGCATTGCTGTGATGGAGATATGACATAGGAGGGTCACGAAATTGTACTCCACGACCTCGAACAGAAACCATATCAACGTCGTCCCGGCCAAAAGTGCCGCGGAGAAGTTTCTGTTCCTCCACAGCAATACATCTGCCACTGCACAGTCAAAGGCCGGCGAAAATCACGGACCAATACACGAGGGGTCCAAGACCTTAATGAAGGACAACACAAGTAATGAAGGACGACAGAAGCAAGACGCATTGCAGAGAGGCTAATGAGAAACACCCAGCCAACCTCTGATACTTCACTCATGACTCACATGCAGATGGAGTGCTTTTCTGTGTGATTCGCCGATAGAGATGAAGGTATGGATATAGATTGATGACATTTAAGTATGATAAACCTTGTCCTGAAATAATTAAGGTTCCCTACGGCAAATTTCTGTGAGAACCTTATACAAGACAGCTGAAAGAAGTCTCAAATCATTCTTTTGATCGGTAGCTTTTCCTGAGTATATACAAGAATGCATGCTCGACAAGGACTCTTTTCGTTCAGTAAGATCTTAAAACACTCAATTATCAATGCAAATGCACCCTCGATTAAATCCTCAATATGCCCTACAGAGTCTAGAGGTACTTATATATACGGTCGGTCGCTACCTTGTTCTCCACCAAGTACTTCATGCATGGACCTGCTACGACCAAACAGTTTCCCTGGTGGTGCTGTGTCGACGTCGGAGTCGGATTCGTAGATCGGCATCTTTATCAAGGACTTGGGATGAGCTTGATTTTGTCTAGGTTTGTGACGCTTTATTACAATTCAGCAATGTTATATATGAAGCACAACAATTCTAAGCTTGGTGGGAAAGTAAGCTTGGTAGAAAAAGAAGCAAGGAATGCCTTTAGAATTTGTCCTTTGAACTTAGCTTTGCATGTCCGCTACCCTGAAAATTATTCCATCTTGTTACGTGGCCTCTAATTTTGGAAAAACACCATCTCTTTTGTGCCGATGTTGAATGAGAAATTGAGAAGGAAGCACCAAAGGGAAATGGTGAAAAAGGTTCACAAAGACCCAACAAAAGGCTCAAGCAAGAAACAAGCGTAGTTTTGACACCGAAGCTTGATCAAAGGGCCGACGCAAAAAGCTATTGGAGGTGCTAACTTGATGGATAAGTCGCATGTCGAGAAGTTACTAAAGCATTCTCAAGTTTCGCGTGACGGTATTTTTGCATTAATGGGAATGGAAATGCAGAGGAGATAGAAACAAGAATATCAGTATATATACTCCAGAAGTTGTGATGGATATCAATCTAAACGTTACATTTTCAGTGAGGGGCATTGAATCCTCTATCTTACACTCCTTTTGCTATGCTTCTTGTAATGTTGGATGGCATTTTTCAGTCTAAAATACATGTAAATTCAGGAATGAGGTAGCCAAAGGGATTCAGCAGAGCATGGGTTGCTATACATTAGGGTTGTGGTTTCTACTTGATCTTCACAAAGAGCCATTCATAATAGAAGAGAGAGACTATCAAATCTTGAAAAGAAGTGCAAATTGTAGTTTCCTCCACAAGTTTGAATGTGGTTGCCTTAACCTAAAATCCGATGAGCGAATTGCTCTTTGCACTCATATAGTGTGATTTCTTGTTCTCACGTCACCAAGGAATCTAAAGGATTGCTACAGGGATTGGGGGGCAAAAAAACAGTTTTCTTTTCCATACTTATGTCTTTTCACCTATTAATGTCCAAAATTTGTTTGATATATCCACATCCGACATTGTTTTCACTTTTCAAAAAAGAGCTTTTCAAATTATATCTCCTTTTTCACCTATTCGATTATAATCTCTTGCCTGATTTCGAACCTATCTCGATGACTCACAATTTTTGGATACATTTACGAGCCCCGTTTTTAACATGCGCAAACAACATTTGATTGTGCACATATTGTTATTTTCATCTCATTGTACTTGCATTAAGTCGATAAGTTCATTTAGGAGAATATGTGGGAGGATAAAAGGGTGCTTGAATAAATAGTCTTCAAGGGTGAAAAAATTAAATTGCATCAGCAATTGCTGTTCAAACTTTTACCTCAGTGTGAGTTACCAAGTTGAGCCTTAAGGGAAAAAGTGTTGCAATAGTCAAAATTAGAGTGCTTGACATCATTGTTGGTGGGCTCCCCTAATCATGATCCACTCCACCTTTTAAATTGCATGCTTGCTCGCTCAGTAAGGCTCAATCACTCCCTTAATGATTGTCATCCTGAGACAGTGGCCTCACAATGATTAAACTCCCATCAACAAATTCGGATTAGAAGCCTCCATCAACTTCTCTCTCAGAATATCGAAATTCTTCGCGAAATTCGCCGATTGGGCTGATTGGACTATGATAAACAGGTTGTGTTTAAGCATACTTAATACGAAATAGTTCAGTTTCCATTTATACGCGACACAATAATATGAATTCAAGCCTTGTTGTGGTTGGGCGATTAAAAGAATGTTTTCAAGTACTATCTGCTAGTAAACAAATTTCAGTACCGCTTCCAACAAAAAGCTGCAGAGTCACAACGTTTCATTTGAATCGGTGTGGCTATTTTAGAAACTGCCAGACCAGAGGCAGACAGTGGACTTTGTCCTCTGATCATTTTACAAGCAAGCAATTCTATGCCAGGCCTTCACAATAAAATACATTATTAATGAAAAGCTAATGGGTGATCATCAAGAATGATCTCGTACCTGTACATGTATGCATGGGTGAACCAGTGATGAGGAACTTGCCATGATTGCCCAAATTTACTCATATCAGCATCACCGAAAGCACAAGAATGGTGCTTAAAAGCTGCCTCCACGCTTCCATGCTTGGCTATCATTACCAAGATAAGTCAGCTGCTTCACATTGAGGGGGGCTTACCTGCAATTCTTCCTTTTTTCAGGAGTCACAGCAAAGGGTTTGCTCTATTATTTATGTTAGAGCCATATGGAAAAATGGCACCTCGTCAGTTCACTTTGGATTTCTTTATTCATTGATAATATGATCTGAAATTCAGCAGATTATGCTTCACTGTTGCAAGTAGATCTTTGCCTTTTCCAAGTACATTTGCAGAGACTGAAATGGGAAGGGAACAACAGGTAACCGTAAAGGAATCCCTTTTTTCCTCCAAGGAGACGGCTTTTTGGAAAATGATCAAAGTGTTCAATCCCAAATACAATCAGATCAGACCATGCGACCGACAAATCTTTCCGTAATCTTGGCACTCTTCTTATTCATGTTAAGCTTTTAATGGCTTCTCAAAAGAATATACAAGGATTTTCTGCTTTCCAGAAAGTGGAAAAAAGCCAAAACGCTTTACGTATTCCCCTCATCAACTAGTTAGTGTTTTCCGTTGTGTTTTTGATGCTATCAAGATTAAAATCTCTTGTAGGAATCAGATAGGAATCGACAAAACCAACTAATGAGCTAAGTTTGCATTAGCAGGAAGTAAGCAATTTATAGGATTTCAAGAAGGCAATTGTCCAAGAACTGGTATGGAACAGTACCAATACTTTACCCCAGCCTATCCATTGAACTTGAAAACACAACTTACATTGCCACATATAGCTAAGATCAGAGCATGTATATCTGTTCATGCACAGCTGAGAAAGTAGAATTTGAATTTCACCAAGACCACTTGTCAAACCATTCTTTCCTGCGCTACTACCACTTGGGAGTGGAGCAATCAATTAATTATCCTTCTTTTGCTCAAACTGAATCTACAAAAAGCAATAGCCAACAAAAGGATGTCTCTTTCTTTAGCTTTTCTCAACTAACAAAGCAGATCAACCCATGTGAAAATTTTCAGCTTTCCTTCCCATCCTATTCGGGGTAAAACATTTTTCCTTTTACTGGTATATTCTCTATAAATAGAGGGGCTACTTCAAGCCAACACCTCGCACACTAAACCAACCATTTCTCTCTCTCTCTCTCTCTCTCTCTCTCGTCTCCCACTGAAGCACACACCAAATGAAGGCCCCATCCATTGTGTTCTGCTCCTTGTTATTGCTGCTTCTAGCTGAAGCGCAGATCACTATGGCGGTAACGTGCAAACCGACAGAACTTAGCTCGTGTGCTAATTCGATTGTGTCATCAACTCCACCATCTAGACTATGCTGCACGAAAATCAAGGAGCAGAAACCCTGCCTTTGCCAGTACCTCAAGAATCCCAGCCTGAAGAAGTTTGTGAACTCTCCTAATGCCAGGAAGGTTGCTAGTACTTGTGGAACTCCGTTTCCCAAATGCTAAGACAGTTCAATCATGGAGCATGTTTTCTTTAAAAGCATATTATATTACCTGGACCTTATTATGTAGTGGAAATCTGAGTTGAGACTAGGCGGTAATGTACTTATAGTCCTGATGTGGTTTTCAATATATATCAGTATGTGTGGAGGCACTGCTTGTGATACAAATAAGTTGGTCATCACCACATGTAATCATCTCCAGTTTTTAGTGCTTCTTCCATGTATTCTTCCCCATCTGCTGTTCATTCATGTACTTCCTGATCTACAGGAAGTTTCTTGTTAAGGAGTTAACAAGTACCAAGCGCATAGATAAGCAACATTTAAAGAGTGTATGATCGAAGTTGGGTAGAACTGGTGTTTCCTGATCATTGAAAAGGAATTTCTTGTTCATGAGTTACCGAGTACCAACCACAGTATATGCTATTCTCATATCAGGTGACCCCCAATTGACCCAACCCCAATTGAGTGCTACTAAACTCTCTTTCAATATGTCTGGTTTCTCAATACGACAGCTTCAGTTGCTTGGAAATTAATTAACACTGACCAAGGTTGGCCATGTGAGAATCCTGACACATAATCCCGGCCACTTAATTGAAAGAGAATGCTTTTCTTTTGCTCGTCATACTTGTAATTTAATTAAAAATCACATTGCATACTACTTTCAAGTAATTCCACAATCACACAAAGCTCCACACCAAGTAATTAAGTGCAGTGAAGCACAATGCATCTGAAACTGGGAAGATGGGGGGGATAAATAACCAATTTTCTTTATTCTGCTGATAAGAATTACAAAAAAAATCTCAAATGCTGATGTTGCATAATGTTCTAGAGTCACCATTCCATATTGGGGAAAATCAGAACGTCGGAGAGTAGCTCCAAGTTCTATTTCCATGTACAAGAGAAGAGATATGAAAGGTGTACTTACAGAATCAATATCATAGTTTACAAATTAAGAAGGTTTGAGATTTGGTTCCACCCCATGATCCACGGCCTTTTATCAGCAGGAACTGCGAAATTAAGCTCAAACATCTCCTTTGACATGTTTCCACTTCCAGAAAACCCTACGAGTTTGGCCACTATCTCAGCACTTTCCTGTATATGTTGGGGATCATGAGGATCTGTCCAAAGTTTGCTTACAAACTGCAGCTTCCTCTGCTTCCCCTCAAGTGGGACATCCCATTTAATGTATAATGCATCTCTCTCCTCTGCAGTCAAACGTGAGGTCAACCTTTTGGCCAAGAACTCCCTCTCTCGTTTTAATGCTTTAAAGCTGAAAATAAGCAAGCCAATATGTTAGAATTTTATAGCTTACTTTGTCTAAATTTCACACAACTGATGCATATTTATGTCTCTCTGCATTCATGTGTGGCTTGTGTGTGTGGAGAGAGAGAGAGAGAGAGAGAGAGAGACCTTGATGATAGTGACCCAATGAGCTCATCTCCCACATGCGCAGGACTTGCATTCCCAAGTTCTGCTAAGTGCTGCTGCAACCATGTCAAACGCCTAAGCTCCACTTCCATGTATATTTGATCAGCTGGGTCCCCTTTGAATAACAGATAAAACTGCGTCCTGTGGATGATGGATACAAAGCACACATCCCATAGCTCAATGATTTGTTGCCTTTGCTCCTTGAAAGTTAAACTCCAGGGAACCTGAGGCTGGTCTGGCTCATTCATGTTATCATCTTGTAAATCATGTCCAGCTGCTTCATTTGCTTCTAGTTCTAACACCTAGAGGGACAGAAAATTCAAATGAGCAAAACTTCCTGTTCATTAAATTAAATAATGGTGATGAGAAGTAAATCAAGAAAAAGTCCCCCATGAACCTGGCAAACAAGTAGCTGCTTTTGGTATTGCAATTTGGCCACACGTTCTTTCAGTTCAGTGACATATGCTCTTATGCTTCTCACATTCTCTTCAGCTGCATTTTGGAACATTTGCTGCATTTTCTTCATATTAACTGAACTTGAATGGCGATAACCCGGAGTTCCTTCCTTTGATGTGACTTCTCCGTCTTCAATCTTCGCAGTATTCTCTTTCTCATATTCGTGCAAGGAATCCTTAGAAACAGTCTCGCAGTTGTTTTCAGGAGCTCTATTCTCAGAATCAGCCTCTAGAATTTGTCTAGAAGCTGATAGAGGAGAGCAAGGAGATTTTATGAAATTTGAACGGTTAGCACTGTTGCTGGAAGCCAAGGGAAGCAGCTTTTTCTTCTTTGTGTGATTCTTTGTCTTAGGCGTTGCTTCATTGTTGCCATTCTGAACGTTGCTCGGAAGAGACATCACCAGTTTATCAATAGACTTCTGGACATTTTCAAGCTGCTCCTCAAGATCTGCAATGTTGCTGCCTTGTGAATGAAGTCTTGTTATCTCATCCTTAAGATTAGCACTGACACTTTTGTGAGTTGCGATGACATTTCCAACTTCAACTTCCTTGGGTGCTGCTGATCTGACAGCACACATTTCCCTTATTTCTGCTTGCAGCTTTGCAATTGTCTCAGCTGCATCTTGATTTCCCAGTCTATGACAAGCAACTTCTTTTTGTAGTACTTCCAGAGCTCGATTTGCTTCATCTCTGAGCTGGTCCTGGAGATTCTCAAGTTTGCGAATCTCATGCATGAGAGTGAAGGGAGCAGTTGACGATTGCCTCATAGATAGTCTCAACAATTTGTTCCGTGGCCTGTCACTGCGGCTCAGTTCCCTGCCTTCTTCCGGTGTCAATGCACCAGCATAAGAAAGGCATTTCTTCACAGAAGGACAAGGCGATTCAAGTACATTTGGGCCCTATAAATTTAGAGGGTGCATAAGCTGATGATGAAAATGGGGCGGCAGGATGGAAAAGCAGAATAATAAGTAGTAAGAGGATACCTGCCCATCCTCTTGGAATTTTTGGCGCAGCTCATCGACCTGTGATTGTGCGAGATCTCTTTGGCGTCTTAATTCCTCAATCTCCAGTTCCATCTACAGAAATGCAGAAAAGAACAGTAGGCATTATGAGTTTTTATCTTTTTTCTTCTATTCTCATCGAAGCACAAATGGGATTTATCTTTTCTCAATTCACCTGTTGAATTTTCAGATCTTTTTCCTTTGGATCAGGGGTTCGGAGCTCAGCTGCCAATCTTGCAACTTCTTTTTGTAGATGTTTCACCATCTGCTTATCTGAAACTACCTATGAAAGAAGGAAGACGACCAAAGTTAAAATCAGTGCAAGAGCTCTTAAACTTAAGTCAGAAAAAATGATAACTGAATAATCATTACCATGTTTACTTGAGCATTGTTTGTCACTTCCTTCGCTCTAGTAGCAAAGAAGAGAGTATTTCGTGATTGTTCAACATGGCTAAGCGCTGGGCTCAAGGTACATATAATTGCAGTCCGTGCATTTCCACCAAGAGAGTGCTGCAGTATCCGTGTCAGCTTTGAATCTCGGTAGGGTATATGGCCACTTCTTTTTCCAACACTGCAGATGACAACCCGACGTGTATTGTTTAGGAAATAAGGTAACTGATAATATTTTAGTTCGCAAAATATTCACTGAAATCCTAACAGGTAAAAATAATGCTGTTTTGTGAGTGCTAACAACGAAATTGGAGTTGGCCAAAAATAAACCAACATAAATGAAGCCTAATGTTAACAGATACCGTGAAACTGCGTATTAAACCTTCAGTAATATATTGAAACCTGTTTTGCCGTAAGGATTTCACCATATAAATAGGTAAAAGGAAAAGGAAAAGGAATTTGTTGACTGTTATGAAGTCTGACCTGAGCTTTCTAATTACTGTCGTCAAAGTCATCAAACTAAGGTTAATGTGGCAGCCTTCCCTGAGTCTAGCACCATCAGCATGTGTCTGTGAGGCTCTTTCACTTCCAGCTAGATCAACAAAGTTCTGCAGGTCATTCATCCAGCATTTGTTACCATCAAATACTTCTTTTATAGAAAAAGAGCAAGTAGAAAATTACAAGGACTTACCAGGCTTGCGACGAAAGATCTAACGCAATCTGAGTTTTCACGAAGAGTGCTTTCTATTGTCTGCATTTCTCAAAAAATTCATAGTTCACATTTTAGATACCAAAAAATTATTCCTAACATTGCATCTTTGAAAAGTGCAGGTTGCTCACCAGCCGTATGATCTGGTGTGACCGTGAGCTGTTATCATTCAAGGCTGTTTCACCAACTTGTCTTTGAGCTACAAAAGAGATGGATTGGTTGATTATGTTGTTGACATATTATTCCAAGCATAAGGAAAAAAACAGAAAGCTAAGGAGAATCAAGTCAAAGCTTCATTGATCTACCTTCACAAATGCTTATCAAATTTCTTAAGTGCTGATCATTATTTGCTTTCTCCTCAACCAACTTCTCTACTACAGTTCCTTTCTGCAAGATTCACAATGATACCGGTAAACAGAAAAAGAAATAACAGAGAAAAAGAATGATATCATGTTATGAGCCAGAATATTAGAAATTGTGATGTTATAATACCTCTGGATCATCTAAGAGCTTAAGATTGCGTCCTGATTCTGAATTTAACAAATCCTTGACATTTTCATTGTATATTTCCAAGCCAGAGATCTTTATGGTAAAATCTCTCTCCGGTGTCTGCAATCAAGCCAGAAGAACATCAGTAAGCATAAGATAATACAGGGGACAAGTAGCACCCTCTACACAGAGGCAGATGTGAAGATATCTAGGCTTTCAGCATGGCCACTAAGATACAGCAGCAAAAAACGTAAGAAGCTAGTGAAGCTTACATTCACTATATGCTGGTAAATATCATTCACAGCCTTCTCTGTTATGCCTCGCATCGTATAGGTCTTACCACTACTAGTTTGTCCATATGCAAAAATGGTTGCTGCAGTAGACCCATTTGTCATTTCTCAATGAATATACACAATTTATAGCTGAACTCGGGAATGCTTAGGTGCGGCTTGAACATTACCATTTATACCCATCAAAGCTGATAGAGCCACATTCTTCACCCCTTCCTCATAGACAGATTCGGTCAAGCTTGAAGGACCAAAAACTCTATCTGGAGAATTGGATACATTATCACTCAACATCATTTACCAAAACTTCAGCTTAGAAGAGATCTCAAGATTAGAAAATAAATAAAAGTAATATGAGGATTAACTATAATACCAAATGTGAACGAAGCAGGCTGAGCTACTCGTTCCTGGGGTTGCGGCTTATATACAACGGTATGGTCATCAGCACACTCCCATGCAACTTGGTCTTTTGCTAACTGTTCCCTTTTGCTTAATGGCCTGAGACGAACTGTGACCACGATCTTCTCTTCCCTGGATCTAGGGCCTCCTGGCGTCGACACAGGTGTTTTTTCTACTTTTGAGGCTGGTGTTCCAGGAGCTCTAACTGTCATCTTTATCTTTGTGTCCCCTTAGATGATCAAGCAGAAAAAGATGACCCAGAAGATTATGGTGAAGCCTCTACAAGAGAGGCTACAGATGACCCTTAAGTCTGATACTGACAGCCCAAAAGGTATTACCTACAAAACGAGAGCAACTTTTCAGCATAGCGGAACATATCACAGCCAACCTACACAAACTAGACTTAATAAGTAATTTGATAGTGCTTGCAGATCCTAGCTCCCTACAGGAACTTTCTTTTCAAATAGAAAATAAAACGTGGGGAAAAACCATACTCTAACACTCAGCATTTATCTATCCCTAACGCGATTCTTTATCATGAGCTAGCATCAATATATTCGATTTCAATTTGACTATAACACAATTAAATGGACATACTAATCAGAAAAAGACCGAGAGATATTTCAACCGAAGCGAAATTACTCAAGGGGCTGGATGCGAAAACATCTACATGGAAAAGCCATATGCATTCTTACATCTTCCCTCCCACCCACTACTCAAATAAATGCAATCCAAGAAACTTTCAGATCCAACTTCATAATTCCGACAACTTTCCTGTTCTCTTTGTTAGTTAGATCCAGATCAGACAACCACGTTGCGTTTTCCTTTGTATATCCTCTCTCCCCTATGGAAGAGAAACAACTCCAAGACCATAGCACAATTGAGAAGCTTCATTGCCCTTTTCATCTGCAACTTACTTCTCTACATCGAGGAACAATCTCTCTAAGACTGGAATTCATGGGTTGCCCAAGTTTGCTAAGCCTAAGATCTGCTAGCTACTCAACTATTCCAGACTGACTCGGCTCAGTTCAGACATTGTCAAATCTCTCTTTAAAAAGCAACTCCAATTGCAACCAGAATCATTAAAAGAAAAATAATCCCTTTCATTTCCTGAACACACATCTGTTCATTTTCGGCAACAGAATGAGTCACCTTAAACGACTCGGATACAATTCGAATAGACACTTAACGAGGAAAAAGGACTGCGATATTACCTCACCTAAACCGCAGAGATTCTCGAAAAATTCGTCGACCAACTTCGACCCAAACAAGGATCAAAACAAGGGCTTCTTTAACGTGAACTCCAGAGGAAGGTCGATGAGGGTTCTAGAGAGAGAGAGAGAGAGAGAGAGAGAGAGAGAGAGCAAGTGAGACAGACGGCCTTTGGAGAGAGAGAGCGAGCTTTGTTTGGGATTCCGATTTGAACCTGGGCTCCAACGGCTAGTTCTAATTTCTCGCGCTCTTTTGCGATCAATTTCTCGCCGGTCCTAGGATAGAAAGACTCGTCGTAAAATAACGGTAATATGAAATTGCTTTTGTCTTTTTTATTTTATTTTGTGGGTTCTCCTGTGATTTACGTTTCGGGATTTGGTCGCCGACCGAAGCGGGACCGAGGTGCCGAGCTTTCAACGGTTATCATTTGACGTTACATTTTGCTTTTAATTTTCCGACAAAATGACCAAAAAGCTATAAAAAAAAAAGGGGGGGAATAAAAAACATGGTTTATTTTTTCCCCAAATTGTGAAATGTTATGTAAATGTCTCGATTTTTTTTGCGTATTTTAAATTGGACCCCACAGGGCTCGAGGCCGGGTTTAATTTTAGTATCGCGTGTTGCCGTGGGATAATGAAAATCCTTATAGTGACAAATGCCTTTAAAAGAACCTTTTTTAAAAAGAGAAGACTATTTTTTATATTCATGAGTAGTCATCGTTATTGAACTGGATAGTTTCCCGAACCATCCAAGCCTTTCTCCAACTCCATCAATAGGATATCAATTTTTTAAAATTATTATTATAAAAAGAAATTAATGTATTCAAAATGGTATAGATAAACAACCCCAAATTCTAATTAATCAAGCATTTCTTTCTTTCTTTTTTTGACCTGGAACTTTATTTCCTCGACTTGAATAGCTAGATCCACAGCCTTTTGTGCAAAGAGACTAAATTGCCCTTCAAAGCAAACTAATTACCGCTTTAACGTTCCTGAACGCCATGTTTTGTTTTCAGAACAAGGGAGTCCGAAATCCACCGTGATCACACTGTCTGATGTTTATGTTCTGGGGGCAATCACTCGCTTCTCTTCATGAGAGAAGTAGTAAACACAGGCCACAGCAACTCTGGACTTATATCAGCTAAAGCTGTGATCACGAAAGAGGAGCGCAATCGAAGTTTCCCCTAATATTTCCCTGTCTTCCCCGCATGTTGACTCGACATCGATTCGGGCATTGGCGGAATTCACCACCGAGGCCATGAACATTTCCATAGGAGTAGAAGCTCTTGAAATTTGAGCATTTTCGATATTCAACAAACTCGCGGTATTCATAACCATATATGTGCTGTGTAAGATGGGACTAAACCAGAGACAATGAACACATCTGTTCAAGGAAGCCCAAACTGTTAGCTTTACTTACAGAGAAGGAACACCACTGGCCATCATGCTATATTGGCTTGAGTTGAGGCTTTCCGGCTTTTGGAACTCGAAATGAGAGGATGCCGCTCCATGGATCTGCCTCAGGTCACAAAAGTCATGCCCCAACAAATCAGTGCTTGAAGGACCTTCAAGAGTAGTCATTAGTCTATCTTAGCAATCCAAGTCACAGGGCATAGACAATGTCATGTCGTGCTCTTCAATACTTTCGACAACCTTAGCGTCTAGATCAAGAGTATAGAACATTATGTGCATTATAGCTAAGGAACGACTAAAAAGGACAGGTGAATAAGCAATTCTTCCATCAACTAAAGTCAAGTTGTAGTACATTACACTTCAGCAAATAAAATATTCAAATCCAGAGATCTCAACATATTCAGAGATCGCAGATTCTGAACACTGGAGGCAGACAGAATTTACACAAAGTTCACCGGGCCAGTGTAACAAAAGAAAATCAAACTGCTCATCTTCACAGCTATAAAATTGTGTAACAAAAGAAACTGATCTGAGATTTCATGATGAACAAGCTATATCAGAAAAGAAAAAAATGTGTAAACTACAGCAGAGCTAAACCTGGCAATCAGAGTCTGAATGCGGGTTCGAGATGCAAAAGAAGAAATTCAACAGTTAAAGAAGACAAACTCACATAATTCAATGCTATAAAAGAAAATCTGGGATAACTGGTGTTTGAATGATAACGTCTGAGGAGCCTTCTGCTTTCTGTCGGCTCTTCTGCTGGCCATGACGATGACTACTCTTTGACTTCACTTTGCCAACATGTTCTCCTTTTTCCATTCCAAGCTTCTCTGGACTCATCTGTCCTCTCTCTTTTCGATGGGGCCGTTGTTTACTTCTTCTAGAACTAGATTTTCGATTGCGAGAATTTTCCATGTCATGCATATTCTCTTTCGAGTCCAGAGGATCCATGTTTACCTTCTCTTTTCCTTTTATTGAACAAGATAACTTCACAGCATCGTCACCTAATAGAATATCTCGCACAGCCCCTGATAGTAAATCATCCCTTGAATCTTGCTTCTTTGGTACAACAGGGACTGATTCTCCTTCATCGAGTTTAACTACAACAGGCCTTGGTTTTGCATAATTTGGCTTTTTCTTTGACACAAGCGATTGAGCCGTGAGCTTAACAAAGTCTTCGGTATCATCCTGATTAGTGTCACCTGATTTAAGGTCATTCGCAGGCGGATAATCATTTGATATAGTTCCATTTCCTTCTGAAGTGAGATAATATAAGCCATGCCTCTTACGGTGTTCTGCAAGCAGAGACGTGGATTCACTCGATGCTTCTGAATCTTCCTTGCTTTGCACATTAGAAGAAGCAAGATCCATTCTCTCACCATAATAACGACTCTCAAGAGAAAATGAACTTGATGAAGGTAATTTAACATCCCCAATGATCTCATCTAAGTCAGCAAGATTATCCTTGAGAACTAGACCATCTGGTATTGGAACCCTTTCTTGGGCACTCGTTGAGACAGGACCAAGCTCTTCAGAGAAAGCATCATTCATCAATTTGATCAGTTTTAGAACTTCAAGTTCTTCTTTCTCCAAAACCTTTTCATTCTGGAACTGAGCAGGCATTTCTCGTTTAAGCACTTCGATCAGACCCAGTATGTTACATGCCCTCTCAAGAATTTCTACCTCAAGGCTTCCTGATAATGGTCTCATGGCCACTTCAACTAGATTTAACAGGTTCGCAATAGATTCACGTGTAAAACCATTCTTTCTGAAAGAAACAGATTTATGAGTCTGACCATCACCATCGGCCACATTGCCAATGCCTTCTATGGAAATATCTGCAGATGGCCGATCTAAGACCCCAAGATTGAAAGCTTCATCATGCTCACTCTCAATAGGTGCTCTAACACTTGCTAAATCAGAGGCTTCAGAATTTTCCCTTTGAGAGATTGAATCTAGAACTCCCGGCTCCAAATCAGCAAGAGTTTCAGTTTGAGATAGATAAGAATTTACAGAAAAAATTAAAATTTTGAAAACTGACTGCAGATAGACTGCTCTAATTGAAGCGGGCAGAAGACTAGCACGGGGCTGTATAAGTGCCTCAGCAAGCTCAAAAGGGTTCAATGAGAACTCAACATACTCCCCGGACACCCACGCAGCAGCAGATAGGATCCTATGCAAGAAAGGATTTCCAAGTAATGCAGGGTCAATAAGCAAACTGCGAGCAACACGAACAAGTTCCAGCCTCGCATCTCTGACCCTCATCCCAACATCAATAAGCTGAGACTCAATTTCCTCCCCCTTTTGGCAATGGGGAGTCCTGGACATTTCTCCGAGAAGCAATACATACCAGTCAAAATCCATTACGATTTCATAAAAATTTCTGGAACAAGTAGATAATATGGATCCAAGAATCTCATTGCAAAACTCGGGGTCAGATTTAAGAGCATAATTGACCAAGACCCTGGAAATCTCGACAATGCTACTCTCAGATACCATAGCCATCACGAGACGCAAGGACTCAAGCTTAATATTTGCATCCTCGTCACTCAAAGACTTGATCACTACCTCCTTGTTCTCCAACACAGCCCACAAGTGCTTAGGTGCGACAATGGAGAGTGCATGTAACCCAAGATACTTCAGATTTGGATCGTCTTCCAATAACAATTCCCGAATCTTCACAACCGCGAGCTTCACTGCAGATTCATACTCACTCAAGCTCCCCACCACAGTTCTGACACACTCAAACATGAGTGATTTCGCGCCAGTCCTCCTCATATGCTCACAGATAGGCTCCACGACCTTCTTTGCCAGCCTCGGCTCCAGGGGAGCCAATTTAGCAAATATTTTCAACACCTTAATCAACACCCAATTATTCTTTGAGTCCACCAATATCCTGTAAAACTCTGGGGCCAAAGGCAAGTACGAAGGTGGATCCTTTGCCGCCAACTCGCAGAACACCCCAACTGTGGCGGACAAACTCTGCGGATCAGAACTCTCCAAATTCTCCACCAAACGCTTAAAGCACACCCTAACCGCATCTGGGTATTTCTCAAACACCCTCATGGTGACCCCTATAGATTTCTTTCTTACGAAAACCTTGCTGCTAGACAACAAAGTGAAAATCTCAGGAGTTAAATCCCTAGCGAGGTCAACCGTACCAACCTTGGCCAAGCACTCGAGTGCCAAACTCGCCTCATACTCGTTAACACTAGTCAAGTCCTTGCGAAGCTGGTTAGTGATGAGAAGCAAAACAGGGGTGGTCTCATTGAAAGATTGAGAAGCAGCGACGTACCCAATTCGCTTATCGGCGAACCGAGAAGAGGACATGCACTCGACGGCGTGGAAAGCGGCCCACGACATGTCCACGGCGTGGAGGGAATTGAGGTAGGTGAGCTTCTGGAGGGCGATCGATTTGGTATGGAGATCGGTCGATCTGATCTCCCTGCGGATTTCCTCCATGGCCTTGGAGATGAAGGCGGATTCCCCGATCAACTGGAGCCGCATGCCCTTGATGAGGTCCTCCAACGTGCGCTGGAAAAGGGTCTCCATGATCGACGGGCCCGACATCAGAACGGACCGAAATGATCGATCTTAATCAGCTTTCGAGGTTCAGATCGATGCCCAGATTGAGTTTCGGCGTGAATGGGTGATCTTGGAGGGTGGGAGTTCGGGATTCGGGCATTGGGAAGAAGGGTTGCTGCTCTGACGTCGGTTTGTGGAGAATTGGTGCGAGTCGAGCTCTGCTCGCTTCCTTCTAGGGAACTGTGCAAGAGGAGAATGGTTTTATCTGGGAATCACGAACATCTAAAGAAAGGAGAGGGACAGGGGGTTTTCTTCCTTTGGAGTTTAGTTCTTGATACACTGGGTCTAAAATGTATTATGATCGACAAGTGCCGACTCTGTTTACAGTTTCTCAATGCATTTTGTTGTTGTTGTTGGATCACATGTAAATACTTCTCCTCAATTAGGGACCTTAGACTAACCTTTTGGTCGAGGAGAAATGCCGTTAGGCGCATCAGCCAAGAGGAGTTGCCTCCTATAGGGACCTTCAGCTGTAGTCTCCCTTGCATATAGATGGGAGCCCCCAGTCTGGATGTATTTTTTATTTTAACGAGTCAATATTCGCACACCTTGCATCCCAAAATTTCAAGGTCAATATTTTTCTTCCCAACCAGAGAGGGAATACCTCGCATTTATCGTCCCAGAATTCAGACGAAACCTTTTAAGGATTTGCTCATGTCCATAAATTTAAACTTTTATGGATCATTTTTCATTGGGTGGGGATTGAGAGGAGGGATATTATTCTTGTGTATGGAAAAAGAAGAAGTTAAGTTGGACTTTAGGAAAATTTATCTTGTGCTGAAACCGAAAGTGATTGACTTATAATTATTCAAGGTGTCTATGTTTCTATACCCTGTATTGACAAAACAACACATGTCGATTCATGGAACTTTCGGGAAATCGAGGCCTACACGCGACAAAAATGAATTGATGGGTGCAGTGTAAGATCTTATCGTGACAAGTTTCTTGATGTGAATTTAAGAATTTTCGATTTAGTCATTTAGAACGTGGTTGCGATCATGATAAGAAATTAAAAGACTTCCATTCTACGGTTGTAGACTCGTTACCAGATTAGGTAACATATTCCCCCACGCATGTACTCTTCAGCTTTTTCAAAATGGATTATGAGACATATAAATGTCTCTACACAGTTTTTTCTATGAAATCTATAGTCTAATAGAGAGTATTGGAAATTATATGAGACAGTATCAAAGGTTTTTTTTTTTTTTCCAGTTCAAGACCGTAGACCAAAGTCCAAAGACGCAATTCTTGCTGATTGTGTCATCAACATGGTCAACTCTCTGTCCTACAGACGATCAGTTCATGGTATGTTAAAGTTTGTCCATTGAGGATGTTATTGCCATTTCTTAGTTGATAATGATTGAGCCCACCATGTGTTTGTCAGATGGACTTTGTACAAGATAGTTTCATGAGCAGCTGCTGAAATTTTTACCTGGAGAAAATCTCATTGTTCACAGCACAACCTGGCTTACATGTTGAATTACATGGAATTCTTCTCCTCCTCTGTCGAACTTCTTGAACTGGAAAGGCATGTACTTCATTTCTAGTTTTTGAAGGCAAGTAGCAACTCTAGTTCCTGCAGGAGAAAGATTAGCTTGTCGCAATCGGAGATTTCTAGTCCGGAGAGACAAGGCTTGCTCCTTTATCCATGATGCACTCCTTTAGGTTGTCCATGTAATTTAGGACTAGGGACTTTTTTTTTTGGTCGAAGGACTAGAGACTTGAGTAGGGGAAAACCGCTGCCACTGCAAACCATTTTGTTTCCTTGATAGGCATGCCTTGCTAGGCGAAGAATCTTCAAGTTTGGCAGCTCCCCTTATATGGGCATTGAATCTTCCTCAAGTTCAGAATCCTCGAAGCTTAATTTGGTGACACTTGGAGGGAATTGGTTTGGCCTCGGTAAGTTCTTTAGCTTATACTCCACATGCAACTTGTGAATGTGAAGACAACACAATAGGACTTCTGTTAACTTGATCTCTCTGATGAATCCCTGGGAAGTATTCTTCAGTGACAGGAATTGGAGACGGCTAAATGTTGTGCCTGATGTCTTGAAGCTTTTACCCAGCTCATTGAAGTATCTAGGGTCACCTCGAGGAGGTCCATTACCGGACTCATCTTTGCTGGAAAGTTCACCAATATCTGCAGGTTTCTCATATTCCCCAGTTGCATCTTATTAGTGAAAGTATAACGACGCCCAGGTAAAATATAAGCTTCTCAGACCTTCAATCTTCCAGATCACATTTGGTACTGCTGCAAGTGAGTTCTTGCTCAAGTCTAGGGTCTGGAGAAACTTCAAGCTCACTATGGATGATGGTGATTCTAGTGATATGATATTAATGTTATGAAAACTTAAAAATCTCAAGTGAATGAACTTTCCTATATCTTTGGGTAACTTCAATGGCACAGGACTTTCCATGCCTTCAAGGTCCAAGACTCTTTAAGCAATTTAAAGTTGCTGAAAACATGCTCTAGCTGCCAATCTTTCACTATGACCTTTGTTTCTTGGGAGTACAAGAAGACCCGTGGTTGGAACATGCTCCCGTTCTCATGAGAGAGGGGACAACAAATTCGCAATTTTTCCGGTCCACACTGATTGCAAGCCTTCAGATTCTACCATTTGCTGCCAACACAGGAGGCATGGAGGAAGTTGTACACTCTACTGACTTGCTCTCATTTTGTTGATGAATGACCTCAAAAAATTCTGTCTCTTCGCATTTAACAGGCATATGTCTTGCATAAGGTCATGGAGGCGGCACACTTTGAACCTTTCGGTAGAACCAACTTTTGCCACTTGAGCCATGCACATATCTATGAGCTCATAAAGATAGGTCTCTGCTGTATCTTCCACTTCCTCCATGATTGCGTCTTCAGACACTATACTGTCTGCCATCCACATCTGGATCAATTTCCTCATAAGAATGTCAGAATCCTCCGGAAAATGGCTCGGATATAGGAAGTATGGTTTCAGTCAATATGGAAGTTCCTGGTAGCTTAAAGCTAAAACTTTGGATACTCACAGAATTCGTCATAGCTTTTCCCTCTTCTTAGGTATAACTTTAGGTTTTCTTTTACCAATTCCCAATTCGTGTAATGAATTCTCTTTTGAAAGCAGACCTCCCAGCACAGGAATAGCCAGGTAGACCAGCACATCTTCTAAGCATTTTCTTCCCCAACTCCTCAATGTTCGTGTCGACGTGTAATTCTAGGAAGGAGACAGAATCAGAATATGTGCACTCAGTCAAGTAAGAGATTTTTCTAGAGGATATTATTCTGTTGTAGGACATTTCTATTCAAAGAGTTTAGTGTGAATCAAATATAGAAAAACTTGAGAAAAATCTATTTATATCTGTGTCATATGCTGTCTAGTTTCATAGAAGTTGGAAGTATGGTGCGGTGATTTATTATGCTGCTTACATTATGTTTTATGTGTATGCAATGCACACAAGCCCCGTAAAATAGTTGATTGTATGCCGATACTTTTCTTAATCGTGTTTTAATTAATGAACTTAAAAGAAAGCTAATCCTATGCCAGATGATGATGGTTTTGTAGTTGGTGGGTGTACCTGGTTCATCCCTTGGTGGAAATGCTTTCTTCCAGAACCGCTGGCAACTCTGTTCCTCATCCAAACTCCAGGGCTCGTGGATGAGAACTCCTGGATCTGCATTTTTTTGCCACTTCTTTTACACGACTAGTGATCAAGATTTTGCTTCATCCATTCCTTAATGGGTAGGCGGGACTTAAGCGGTTTCAAGCCTCGACGCTCCAGGTGTCATCAAGGATCACCAAGCATCTCTTCTTCTGCAGAATTTGGCAAATTTCCTTCACCAGCTCTTCATTTGTCAGTTTCGAGATTCGATCCCTCCCCACATCTGGAAAAGAGATTAGCTAATGCAACATTCCTCTTAAAACACTGGTCGCTTGGCAATTGTTGGGATACATAAACTCAAGCAAAGCAATCAAAATGATGCCTCACATTCACATTGTGGTGAACTTTCTTAGCTATTGTGGTCTTCCAGAGACCCCCCCATGCCAAGCAAGCACAGGGCAAACAAGTTTTCTTTTCATCCACCAACTCTTCCACTAACTTCTTAATGTCTACTTCGAACCCAACGACATCCTCCTCGATATGAGAATACGATCGTCTCAACTCGGGTTGCTTTTTGTATGTCCCATCTGAGACTTCTCGTTTATCTATAGATTTCATACCGTATTATATCGGAGGGGAAAAGTTGGAGATTTTGGACTTCATAGCCTCCATTTCAGATGCAAGCTGGTGGAATTCAACTAATTGTTTAAAATCGCAATAGTGCCTCTTGAGGTACTTCCGGAGGCTGCTGTTCTTTTGTGATGCGATTTTGAGGGCAAAAGTGTCGATGATGTCCGCGGCATCATAGGCAACTTGCCACATGGGCTCAAATCATTTCGCCTTCATCTTGTCTCGCATCTCTGCAACTCTCAAGAATCTTTGCATCCGCTTCAGTTTGGTGCACAGATCCTCGAGTTGGCCGCTTAGACCACACCACATTTTCACTTCTCCGACTAGCAGGTTGGCCAGCCTTTCGACTGAGAATGATACCACGGTCTCGGCCATGGGATGCTCTATTCTCAGAGAAAATGACTGGTTGATGATTCCTTTTGGTCTCCTTCGTCTATGAACTTCCAAGTTCTGTTTGCGTGGTGCCGGTAGCCATCATTGCACAAACAATGTTGCTGTTTTTTTTAAATCTACCAAAAGCTTTTAGATGTGTTAGTATCTTTAGTTTCATAATGACAAGTTTTCCCAGAATTCTTCCATTCTAGACTTGCAGGGATCGGTGATTCAGATGAGTAAAGTAAGCGAAAAGAATAAAGAGAGTTCGTCGGGGAACAGTCTTTGTGATGGAGCGAGACATATTCGCTAATCTGTATGATAATAGAAATCAATTCTCTTTTCTTCTAGGACTCCTGTGGTTCTCAAGTCTCCTATCCAAGCATCTTCTATCGGTCTTTTGGAGTTAACAAAATTCAACTGGCATAGAGACCCAGAGGGAGAAGTATTCTAGTAATTTAGTACGCATGACTTACAGAGGAACTTGTAGGCTTTTCGCTTTTGGCATCCTCGATTAATGGTCACCATGAAAAGCTTCAGTGGTATGGTTACTTGCATGGAATCCAATGACCTCAGTGCAGGAACAGGACTATTATTTCTTGATGCACCAAATTATGTGCCTGTTGCTGTTAGTTAAAATAAATATAGAGATCACGTGCCGATAAATGAATCAGGTCCACTGAGTCTATTTTACCAATTTCATGTTGCATGCCTTGCTACCTAGTTAGGATTTATCGAGCAGTCATGATAATCTCAAAACTCTTAACAGATAAAGATATCGAAACCTGGAAAATGCTGCTGCTATATTGTGTTTGATAGGGGTGTTGTCAAGGGAGCTGTTATCGGGTGCACCTAGGTGCGATAGAACCCTTGGACCCAGTGGGTCCCCACCTCTAACCGCCTGCGGTCCGTCTCAGAACTCTTCCCTACCAGTGGAACTGATCATCGGCGCGCCAGCTTTCAACAGAGAAGGTATGAAGTTCTAAGCTCTAGGAGGGCCTATAGAAACTTCGAGGTGTCAATTCTTTTGTTTGCAAACTCCTGTAACTGCATTGAATCTGTTAAATTAGTCAAGCGATGGCATTTTGTCGTATCTCGTCATCATCGCGTGTCGGCTACGAGTGTGCTCCGAGGAGTAAGGAGATAACATGCTTTTTCTTACGTTTGGTGTGGTTTTCCACTTTTCCTGGGGATGCTAGGTCGATCTTATACCTTAGATTCACTGCTTTGCGGAGATACTCTCCAAACCAGTTGTGCCAACATTTCCAGGCCCTATATAAATAGTACGTATCAAGTTGTCCTTTCAAAGTTCTTATGATTGCAATTCAATTCCAAATCCTCCTTGTGAGGGCTGAAGTTCATTAACATACTACTGAAATCATGAAGTCTAACCATTTTCAAAGTTCTGTGCTGGTGTCTTCATACCAGCACCATGCGAAACAGTCGGAAAGAAGACCTGCCATGTGTACAAGGCACTCTTTCGCGCGTAGCATCACGGGAGAATAAACATTATCAAGCGACCCGGACCATCTCGAGATTGAGAAATTCTCCTTGGTCCAGGCTTGTAATATTTAGGAAGTACCCCATGTGCTTCAATCTTCACAAAAGCACCATCTTCGTACACTTCTTTTGGGGGGATTGTGGTCAGTAGTAGTTGACCACTTGGAAACACAGGAACCAGCTTCATCCAAAGTTACATGGGCTTGTCCATTTTATTGGGCCTGCAAGCCCGTGCACTGTTCATGCATCAATATTATATTACTACACATTTGAGAAAATTTTACTGTCACATTGAAAAAGTTATTACTCTCATGGAATGCTATCCTATGGTTTTTAGCACGGGACTGTAGAACGATCCTGATGTATATATTACTTTTGTGAGAGAACAATCTTCTTTTACATCACTCAATCTTGTTCGGTCCAAATGATAATATGATTAAAGGCAAAACGAAATAAAGATTCGTCATCAGTCGGTCGGTGGCCGGGGCTTTTCATGACTTGGTGAAGATTTCCACGGGTAGCTCTTAGTAGGGCAATCTTTTTCTTGCCTAACTGTCAATTATAGTAACTTATGAGCAAAATATTTTCCTCATAACATGCCTGATATTTCTTCAAGAGTGATGAATTAGTCCAAAAAGTGCCAGACCCCGATTAGCTCAGATTATCTATCAGCTAAAGCTAATGCAGACAAGAAATCACAAAAGGCAAAACCCTTCATCTGGATTTGTTATATTGTCAAACCAACCTATGACAAAGGGAGAAGGTGACCTAAACCACAAGGAATTCTCAAAGAAAGATCCATGATGATTAAATAAACAAAGTATCTTGAATCACAAACCAAAGTCCAAAAGCACCTTTTAAAATAAACACAGACATATAAAAAAAAAAGGATAAGAAAATGAAAGAGCCATGGAATGAAGAGAAATCAGAAAGCAAAAAGGACAGCAGACAGCCCTGAAACAAGGGGGTTGACAATTCCTTAGATATCCACATTCCAAGATTCTATGTTGTCTCTCTTTTCATCTCTCTCTCTCTCTCTATCTCTTCATTAGCCCATCTATGATCCTTCTTGTTACTCCTGTTCTTTCTTGTTTCTGGTCTCTGGTTTGGTTCTGATCACAGTCAACTGGGGATTATACAAGCCAAACATTAGTACACATAAACATGTATGATATTTGGTAATGTTAGATAAGGATGACTGGTAAAAAGCAGTTACCAAAAATCATCTCCTAATCTTCTTATCCTTTCCATTCCCCAGAAACGAACCCAAACCTAGGAAATTAGCTGTCCCTTTCGAAATGGAAGGAGTTGGCACGTTCAAGACTGGACAAACTCTAACCCTGTGCCCGTGGTAGGTTCCGTGGCTGTGATTCTTCTTCAATGGAGGCTTTTGAGGCCTTGAAGTCACATTACTTGAAGAAGAGGATGATGTTGATGATGAAGAAGAAGACGACGATGATTTTGGCAATGTAACAGATGGTTGCTTCTGTGGTGCTTTTTTGGGATTCGGAGCCGAACCAGTCGAATTGCTTCTCGACAAAAGTGGGAATGAGCAAGTCAAGCCCTTCTTTTGGACACCTTCTGAGTTGAGACTCGAACTCCTCCTGAACCCCCAAAAAGACTTGGAGATGGTCTTTTCCTCTGAGTCCAAGCTCGACACCGCGATCTCCTTTATGCTTGCTTTCTTTTTGGTCTCATCACTTGGAGGACAAGGGATTGGAGGACGTAAAGAAGAAGGAAGTGCTTCACCTTCATGTTTTGGAGTCCCATTTGGAGTAGCAGTGTTGTTTCTCTGTTGAATCTGGACCGGAAGAATCATGCCATTCGCGAAAAGCTCCTCAGCCGAAGAAGACTCGTAGTCAAAGCTTTGGCAGATGCTGAACTCGAAATCGGAGTTCCTGTCCGAAAGGCAGAAGGAACCTGATTCAGCCTTGATGGATTCCACAGTAGTTGGTCCTGGATCATATGAAAATGACATACGAGGAGGACTACTTATTTCTGAGCACATCCCTTGACTGTAGAAAGCCGGAAGAATCAGAAGATGTTGGTTAAGGAAAATTTGAGATTTATCAAGAATGTTGAGTATAAGTGGAAGTTCAGAGCAAACAGGACTTGGCAGAGGAGAGAAACTTCTCAGAAGCTTGAAGACGTCGCGGCATCTAAGAACATTTCTAAACCAGACCAGAGTCTCAGGTTTCTCAATTCTCTGAAGATGGGAATTGTCTCTTTGCTGTCAGAGGAGAAGAAGAAGCAAGTGGCCTGAACAAGAGGCCTATATATGCATACATCCTCAACATTCCCTCTAAGTTTGAGGCTCCATGTATGATCTGAACGATGAAGAGAGAGACTTTGAATTGTTGTTAGGCCTCTGCTGGTACAAACAATAAACTTATGGGTCGAAAAATTATTTTTATGCACAGAGAGAGGGAGAGAGAGAGAGAGAGCGAGAGAGAGGGTAGAGGGTGCTAAAACTGAAGTTCTTTGTGGGATGAAGTTGGTGAAGACTCTAACAACAGATGATTAATGCTACCCCATGAAGTAGGAAACCTTCAAGACGCGCTTAATACGACCGGCACGTAATCAACAGGTCACAATTTTCAGGAAAATCATGAGCGAAATTCATGGCAACCACTTTGGTTGGCCTCAGAAGCAACTGTCAAAAAGATAAAGCAACCCGAAAGAAAAGGTAGAAAGAAAACAGAAAAGTCAAGTGTCCTGTCGACCTTCATCTGCAATCTTTCTTTCTTTCTTTTCTTGAAGAAAGATGGAATGACACAGCAAGCATGAGACTACTCCTCATCATGTAAATTGACTTGTGGGGCTTGCCATTTCAACAACCGACCCTGAGCTTTTGTTCTTTTGCCTAAAGCTTCTGCTTTTTCTAGCTTTCATTGAATTTGATGAGAGGAAAGATCGATTCTTCCGCATCTCTGTTTTGCAGATTCTTGAACAAAATAGTCCTGGTATTTGTTCACCGCTCCAATGCTTTTAGGTGGACCGACCTTTTCGTTGATTATATCCTCTGGCCTTTCTGATGTTTGTTTTATGACGGCATCGCCATGTTTGTTTGCCTCTCAATTTGCCTCTGTTCAGGTCGGAACCGCGGTTCGAATCAAGCTTCTCGCACTCGTATGACTTAAACCCGCGATTCTTCTTCTCTTTTTTCCTTTCGCAATTCAATAGAGGAAGAAAACCCGAAGGAGGAACATGCACAGTCGATGCTTCTTGGCTTAAAATATGACTTTGATGTTTAATATGTATCCCTCTCAAAAGCCTCAACACAGTGAAACGTATGTGTATTATTTGGTATTCTTGCGTAGGCCTAGTCATTCTCATGCAAATGAGACCAAGAGTAAGTTTGCATATCTTTTCTCTACTTTCTACTGGGAGAAAGAAGGATGAAGAATATGAGCTGAGTAACTATTGATATTAAATCCTCCGGTTCGTGTACATCGCCAAGCCAAGTGATTCAGAGTTCACGGCGTCTCCAACAGTAGGAATCTCATTTACGGTCTGATGTACCAAACCTAACACAAAATCCATTCATCTTAGTCACTTGCAGCTACATTCGATTACACGGTTCTTTCTTTGACATTTGTTTTTCAGGTTCAAACTTGAGAGATTTTCCTAGGTTTTTTTATTCGATTCGACTATTCGATGAAGCATATAGCTTACCAGACCAACAGACTCAAGACTCAAGAGGCTTAACAATATATCTTTGCTTCACCGACAAGTTTTTTCACTTACTTCTATTTTTCAATAGAGGAGCATCTACAGATGAAAGGTTTTTTTTTCTTCCCTTATGACCATTCTATCTTGACTTCGTTTCATGAAATTATAAATTACAGAGTTGTTGCCAAGCACATCCAGAAGAACATGACGGCAGCATCTCGGTGAAGCAAAATTAAATGCCATTTGGAGAAGCAATCAATTGGAGGAGAGCACTCTAGACATGTCAGAGGTTTTCTTTACAAGATAAAACCTCTACATGAGGTAATATCTTAATGTCATGGTCTAAAACAATTGTATGAGATGCACCAACCATTACCAGATAAGAGTTTGTATATAAATCAACCACCACTTTTTTTTTTTTGGGACTGACCGGGTCAATTCACAAACATGATATATAATTCAAATTGTTACGCATCTTGATCCAATTCGCGTCGGCATAGACATACTTATGGATATAGTTAATATACGACTTATTGCAAACTAGTTCTTCTGGTATGTGACTAGAATGAAACAGAGTCATTGCTGACACGAACATAAGTTTTCTGATAAGCAAGCATTTGGTTGGGATTAGGTTACGTGGAGATTTGTGTAAGGAGGACCCATGTCCTTCATCATGGAGGCCCGATGGATATTATTTTAAAATTTTTTGAGGCTCCACGAAATTATTTCTTCCCTTCTGAATTATTCAAATGAGTTCTCGGTACACAGCATAATTATTAATAAACTTGCCTTTAGATACTCGAGATGTCAAGTTGGTTTTCCCCTTAGGGTGAAACACTGGGTGATTGTGATCTCAATTTGTCTTCATTTCTTTGTATGCAAGCCATTTCCATGGCGGACCACCGAAGGAGAAGTACACTCCACTATCTTTCGGAGCTCTCCTAAAAAGTCATGCTTAGCTTGTGAAATGATTTAAATTCTTGAAGCATATCTGTCCATAATCTTCATGGTATAGTTAGAGATATGCTTGATCTAAAGAAAGAGTATACCTTCTTTCTTTTTGCAAGATTTTGAGAGTAGTTCACGGAATATGTTAGAAGAATAGAAGTTGCGTCCTATTTGTTGAATGTCGATAAATTCACACCCATTTACTTGTAGTTTTATTGGGATAGTCACGATCACCAGATCATGTGAGCCTCTAATGGGGCCTGATCTAATTTTTGCAATGGAGGTGGACTGCTTTGCCTTTGGAGGATGGGTTAATCCTCAGGATGCTCCCAAGTACAATCCTTGGCAATTGGCATTATATCGTTTGTCCTTTTTTCCCATCAAAAATCTATTTCCCCACATTATATTCTTTACACTTATACATTACATCTTGCTAGCATTACCGTACGCAATTTAAGATAAAGAGAAATGGATCTCTACCCTCTTTGGGCAATGTCCTCAATGGCCTCTATGGATGCCCTTGCACAAGATTTTGGTGATCAACAATCATTCACTTTCGACAATCTCTCAAAGGGTATCTAATCCTATCATTGTACGCTCCCTAGTTATCAAAGTCATATCAAGTAACCAGGAGATCTTCTTGTGGATTCTTGGTTGTTGGTTACTAAAGTCACCTCACTACCAAAAAGGTAGCAAGCTATCACTTGATGCATCTGCGGCCTGTCTTATAACCAAGTAAGCTTCACGGATGCATTCTTTATTTTAACGTGTTGATATCCACACACTCATGTCTTCTCAATTGATACAGTCCCAGTAATATCCTCTTTTTGTTTTACATTCACATAATTCAAAGGTCCGGACAATGATCTAAATGAAACCTTTTAAAAACTTGCTTAGGTCCCAAAGTCCTACCACCCTAGACCCAAAAAAAGAGGAGCATGAAGTTGGGTTAAAGAAAAGGATAAATCTAACTGATCAGTGAAGGGTGAGAGTGGATCAAATTGATTTGATGGGTGAACTTTTTGGTATGGGTGGTAGGGTTCAATGCTGATACATGATGGCCATTGTATCCACAGACAACCGCTTTCGTCTTCTTCTTGGACATGTTCAGTCCTCTTTTTAAAAGGTTCTGTCTACTTGCAACGTGGGGAAGTTCAATTCGTGAAAGGAGAAGGAGAGAGACAGAAACCATTGGTCATTCCTTTCGACAACCAAGAAACCCCACCCTTAGATCCATGCAGGACATGTTTTCTCTTTTGTCTTCTAGGTACGAAAGCATAGGTAGGGCACATCGGTAACCATGTCCAAACCCCCGAATAATGCGATCTCCACGAATTTAATGCTCACTATTAACGACATCAATCTTGCAGCAACAGTTGTTACAACACGTTCATTACAAGTCGACAGTTGCCTCTCTTGAATGTTTCAGACAAAATGCCCATCGTGTGTGTACTTGAATTGAGTCGAGCAGGGACTTCGTACACGTGCCATCGATTAGGCGATGCGTGTGCAGAAAGAAAATGTGTCCAAGTTATGTACCTTGGTGTCTCAAGACTTCTGCACTCAGCCTCCCAATTTCTAAGTATGCCACAGTCCCTTGTGGTTAAAGGTGACAATGGATATCTCAGAAAGAGCAGAGAGAGAGAGAGAGGCTCATACGATTCATGCACGGTTGGTGGACAATCTCAAGCTAAAAATACCTTGTAGTCGCAGGCAAATTGATGATGGGCAAGTGGGTGGACAAAAGCCGCGTTTGGTCGTCTGGATTTCTAGTCCACTGAATAGGATAGGATAAAAATCCTGAAATTTTGTCATATTCTATCTATTGTTTGGTGAATGGCGGATTTTATATCAGATATATAACTTGACATCTTAAAAATAAACAAGTTAAGGCTACTTTTTTAATTTTCATTTTATCAGAATAGCTAGCAATGAGACTTCAGTGGCGGAGGCTCGGTAGCAACAGCAGCAACGGGCGACAACGAGATTGGGGGGAGAATTCTGATTAGAGGCAGGTGGCCAGCAGCGGTGGCGTTTGGTGACGGCAGGCAATGACGTGAAGGTCGGGGGAGAATTTTGGTTAATGGCTGGCGATTGGCGAAGGACGGCAGTGGCGGGTGGCGGCGTGGAAGGTGGGGGGAGAACTTTGGTAAAATGAAGGGAAGTGAAATTCTATCTCACCTTATCTCATCATTTCCCCTTAGGATAATTTTGTCCCATATACCCATTTATATCTCATTTATCCTATTCTGGACACCTATCAAAATGCAACCAAAAGCAGCCAAAAGGCGTAGCAGGAGAGGATGGAAATGCAGTCTTTGATAGAGATGGGTGATGAATCTTCCAATTCCGTCACGGGGGGCAAAGCTCCATCTTTTGGCACGAGAGATGAAGTGATTTCAACGCTTCGCTTTTGCAAAAGCAAATTCGGGACCGAGGTTGCTTTGTTGGGCTACACTGTCAATGATGATCCCAAGAAAGCACGAGAGAAAGGGATACTTGAGAGAAGAAGAAGAAGAGGAGGAGGAGGAAGAGGAACATAATTTCAGCTTTCGTTTTGTGAACAAGTACATATGCTCTCAGTGCTTCCGTTTGGGCTCTCAAGAATTGTGCAAAAGCTTCAGTCTCCCACTAAGTTCTTCATGATTTCTTGTTCATTCTTCTCGACGATGCAAACTGGAGAATGCTATGCATAAGGATGAAATTAAATAAAAGGGTGTGCGGATTTTGTCCAAAATCATCAAGAGCACTCCCGGCACAGCAAGCCTCTGACTTTAAGGGTTCAGATGTCGCGGCAGCCCTGTCTTATACAAGAAACTGTTATATGAACGCAGTATGCATACCGAACTGAATCAGACCAATCGAAGACGGCAGGACTTGTATGAGTCGCGTGCACGTGTCTTGCCACATCGAACGGACCGGATTGAATTTAGTATAGGAATTAGGTTCTTCGAATACCTTCTCGTCTTATGCAACCCTTCCTATGACTCCACGAAAACTACCCGAGGCATTGGAGGGAAAACGAAGAGAAGTTGCTTGCTATTCCTTGAAGCCGAGCAAGGGACCGGCTTCTCGATGCAATGCCCCTTTTTGAGCCCGACCATTCTGCTTTCGGGCCTACTGGCGGCCACCTACACAAGGCCCAAGTCATGGTCTCCGCCCATGAAATCCATCCCGACATTTTGTTTTGGACTGAGGAGACATTTTCATCTTCAGGCCCAGCCAACCTCGTACTGTTTCAGATGATTGAGGAGCATGATCATTTCAAGGCTCAAGCTGTCCTAAATCAAATTCCAAAGGGAAATTTTCAATTAAAAATCTGAAGTGCACTCATTTTTTCAAATAAGGACCTAAAATGCTCTTATTATTTCAAAGAAGGGTCTGACCAAGGGTTATTTTGTCATTTCCTTTTTTCTGATTTTTTTTCCTTTTTTTCTTTTTTTTGTTCTTTTTTCACATTTTTTTTTATCTTTATTCTAGCTAGCAAGGGCAGCCCCCTCCTAGGCAGGGCAAGGGTCACCTCACCCAGGTGAGGCCGCCCTCGATGGCCGTAGGGCGAAGGTCGCCTCACCCTCGCTGGCCAACACAAAGAAAAAAAAAAGAACGGAAAAAAAGAAAAAAAATTAAGGAAATGACAAATATACCATTGGTCAGGCCTTTCTTTGAAACAATAAGGGCACTTCAGACTCTTATTTAAAATAAGGTCTACTTTATGCCCTTATTTAAGAAATGGAGAGCACTTTAGGCCCTTCATTGAATTTTTCCAATTCCTCATGCTCTCAAGATGTTCGAATTTCAAGCAACAAATAGAAAGATTATAAAGATTCTTCGAGAAGTGATATCTCGTCAAAACTGATGGGACCCTTTTATTTGTGGATCAAATTTTTGACCCTTTTTTCATTATCAACAAATTATTTGGAAGAAAAAAAGACTACTTATTGAAAAAAAAAAATTCGTACTTTTTGTTAAAAAATAATAATAAGTCGCCGGTCATTTTTTTTAACAACAGTTCTTCATAAACTCGCCAATACTTATTGAAATTTATCGGCACGGGAAATGAGTTCGTGTTTTTCTTCACCGACGATATAAATCTAATTCAGCATTTCCCCATTGCACTGTTGTGGAAATTTGACTCAATGTGTCATGATCTAATTGTCTTCTTCCAATTTCAGCACTCACCTGATGTTACCATCATTATCTGTTTATCTTCGAGTGGTTTTGAGGTTTCATTTCCATCAGCTTCAAATCATCACTTTTCGCAATCACCACGAATAATTCACCACTAGTGGACTTGCCTTTCGAGAAGTGTTATCCATTACGCTTGTGGCGTTTGAGAAAGATTGAAAAAGAATTGTATGGACCGTCGCTTATTTGATTGCAATACATTAGAAACACTACTTGAAAAACTGAGGAGGATGAGATTATATGTATTATGTATACATAGGAAGTGATAATGTATTTTAAAATTCGTCATGAATCAATCATATATGCTAACTGAGTCGTAAACATATTGTATTTGTATCAATTCAATCTAAAACATTTTAATTGGATCAATCTAGTCCTAATTTCGTATTTGTGCCAAATGAGTCTATTTGGCTAATTTTGGCCGGAAATCATTAACGTGAACGCCAACCATCATACGTGGTGTGTCCGATGCTGACATGGATAATATATTTTTTTTAAATCTATTTCTTTTATTTTATTTCATCTTTTACTATTTTCTTTCTTCCTTTCTTTCCTTTCATTTTGGTCGGCGAGGGCCTGCACCGACTCTAGGCAAGGACCTCGACCCTTGCCAACGGCCGGCAAGGGCTTGCTAGCCCTAGCCAGCCAAACTGAAAGGCAAAAAAATAATGAAAATTCAATTTTTTTAAAAAAATTATTAAAATTTGCCCATGTCCTCCCCTGACAAGGGGCTGCCCTTGCCAGCCTAGGCCTAAGTGTCCCTCGCCTAAGGCCGGCGACCTCCGCTAGCCGTCAACAAGGTTCACAATGGCCGGCGGAGGGAAAATGGGAGAAGAAAAAAGAAAAGAAAAAAAGTAAAGAAGGAAAAAAGGTTTTAAAAAAATTGAAAAAGATATTAAAATATTATTAAAAATTATCCACGTCAGCTTCGATTATCCTATGACCATGCCACATAAGACAGCTGGCGTCCACGCTAGTGATTTTTGGCCAAAATTGGTAAAATTTGAAAAAGTTTAGGACTCAATTGGTAAAATTAAAAGGTTTATGACTAAATTGGCAAAAGTGCAATAGATTGAAGACTTTTTGAACAATTTTCCCTCCTAATACTGGTAGTATCTCCGTCCTTTGCCCTTTACACAATCATGAATTTTTCCATTTGCATAAAATTGAAATACATATATTAATATAAATTATTCATTGAGTATGATCAGATTTCATCTCTCTATTTCGAATGATACATATGTGAAAATTTACGTCATCACTATATATTAGTGTAATGTATAGGGACTCCATAACATTTACAAAATTCCTAATAGTCATTGTTATATGAGATAGGAAAATTTTATTATGTAGGAAAATTTCTAATTAATGGCCTGAAGAGCCCTCATTTTCTCAAGAGTTAATATCATGAAAAACCATATATTGGTACACTTATGACAAATATACTAAAAACTAATTTTTTGATCATAAAAAATCTTAAACTAGTACACATGTGACAAATTTATCCTGAATTAATTTTTTGACCATGAAAAATCCCAAACTAGTATACCTGTGACAAATTTACCCCATACTAGTACACATGTGATAAATTTACCCTGCATTAGGTTCCATTATATTGAGTTAATACCACAAAAAATCCCAAACATGCACACCCATGATAAACGGAGGATAAAACCCCAAACTAGTAGACTTTGTCAACTGTTATGTGTCATCAAACTCAGTAATTTGACGAAAATTAATTGAGAGTAAATTTGTCACAAGTGTACCATTTTGGGGTAAATTTGTCACAAATATACCAATTTGAGATTTTCCGTAGTCAAAAAAATAATTTTTGATAAATTTGTCACAGGTATACCAGTTTGGAATTTTTCGTGGCATTAACCATTTTCTCAAATAAGGGCTTGAAGTGGTCAAATCGTCTCAAATAGGGGCTTAGCTAGCCGGCGACTATTTCGGCTATCGAAGAAAGGGTATTTTAGTCAAAAAAAATTATAGATATATTTTTAAATTTTTTGCTTTTTTTTTTCTCTTTTCTCTTTTTTTTTTTTCCTTCTCCTTCTTCCCTCTCATCTCCAACCATCCTAGCTAGCGACCCGCCAGCCTTAGGTGAGGGTAGCCCTCGCCAACGTCGAGCTAGGGCCCCCCTTCCCTAGGCGGGCGAGGGCCGCCTTAGGTTGGCAAGGGCGGCCCTCGCCGGCATTAGGCAAGGGTGAGGGTCGCCTGACGCAGGCAAGGGCAACCCTCACCTAAGTTCGGCGCCTCCACCAGCCATCAATGAGGTTCGGCAGAGTGAAGAGGGAAAGAAAAAATGAAAAAAAATGAAAAAGGAAAAAAAAAAAGGTAAATGAGAAAAATACCCTTCAGCCATGCCCTTATTTGAGACCATTTGGCCACTTTAGGTCTTTGTTTAAAACAATATCCGCTTCAAGCCTTTTTTTGAGATGATTTGGCCATTTCAAACATTTATTTGAAACAATGTCCACTTCATGCCCTTATTTAAGAAAACGAAGATACTTCAGGCCTTTAATTGGAATTTTCCCTATTATGCATTGAAAACATTATTGTTATGTTGTGATGGGATAATAAAAAATTTTCCAAGAAGTATATGATAGGAAGAGTTAAGAAAATGTTAGAATTTCCAATAGTTGCTAATTTGAATCATCAAAACTCATTAAGACTATTTTCTTTAACAAATTTCATTTTTCTTTTAATGAGACAAACATAGAACCTTGTTGGTAGCGTAATGAGCTTAGAATATGAGAAATTACTCCATATAAGGAGAATGATCAATCCCTTATAAATTAGAATTGCATGGACCATTTTCAGAGATAACCCTGAAGGAAAATCTTGATATGAAAATTTTTTATACTGCTAATTTCGAGGGAGCTTAGACCTATAAGTTTCAATTTCTTTAGCACACGCTTTTTCTCTATTTATTAATTAACCTAACTACTGAAAAAGTTTGAATTTGTCAAAACGAAAATATTTCAAGAATTATCCTAGAGAGATAATTGGGAATGCCCAATTGACGTTTGTTGATGATTTCAATGTGGGTATCAAACTAAAAGGCAAATACTAGAGCCACAAGGAAAAGGGAAAAGGGAAAAGGAATAGAAGCATGACTAATATCAATCAAAACCTTTCCATCAATCGGATGGCGATGGACACTCCTCCATCACTCTAAGCCAATCGATAGGATCTTTCTAGTTCAATGTAGCTTCCAAATTCAGTGCAAAATCCATGATGGACTTAATCATTGAACTTTTCAATGGTCTTGGCTATAGATAACCTTCTTTGTTGGCCATAACAAGCATGGGCAAATCCATCGTACGATCTTGAAATCAAAAGGGCATTGGAATCATAAATCTATCACGACCCTTTAAAAAAATTGAAAAAAAAAAGGGTTCACAAAGTACAAAAAGCTGTGTACCTTGAATTGAAAAGTAAATTTGTAAAATTGTGATTAGGTATGGGTCAATTTTTACCGATAGTAATCTTTACCGATCTATGGAATCGCTAAAGCCATCATTGTATCGGCATTTCTTAATTTTTTTCCTCATTTACAATTTTTAGCGAAGTGTCTTTCTAAGCAAAGTTTTCTCTAACGGGGAGGATTAGGACGGGACAAGTAGTTAATTAGCGATTGTTGTTCTAATGATGCTTACAAATTCAAAACCATATCTTTGGATTCTTTGTTGGGCGAAGATTTGGAAAAAAGGGGAAGTGAGGTAACTACATAGGAAGGCCGTCTATTTCCTCGGACGATCATTAAATTCAAAATCTTAGGACAGCCATCCTTGAATTGCTCAAATTGAATGCCCTGTCACTTGCCTAACGCACACTGCACATGTAGTGACTCCCGAACGAAAATTTCACATTGTTTTTCCCCCTCTCCCTTTTTACCTGAATTATCAGAAGTTGGTGCAGCATATAAAGAAGACAAAAGATGACAAAAATCAAGGGTGGGGGGGTGTTGCTTGTTCTTTCAATATTGGCTTTCGTCTTATTTTCTTTTAATTGTTTTAAACTAAACTCCCCAACCATTAAAAAAAAAAACTACAAAACAACTTACATCTACTTTAGTGAATAATTAAAATGTGAAGCTTATTGAATGACTTGAAGCAACACACACACAAAAAAGGCCCACTTAAATTCATTTGCGGCTTCGAAAAGTCCCGCCGTCCTAGACTACTTGTAAGATGTTTTCCCTTTTAATACTTAAATGAGATGGCTTCGCTAGAGTCAACCTTAGATAGGTAAATCCCGAGCCTATAAAAAAATTTCCACTAATGCCTTTATATATATAAACATATATTGTTTTTCGGAATCGTTTCGATCGATCACTACACATTACTCCACTGAATACTTTTTAAGGACAAATCTCTTGGGATATGATGACTGTCCCATTTGTTGAAAAAGCTTGGAGTATAACACACACCCACTGAAACAAACAGGACAACAAAGGAAACACCATCTTCTTCACACGTATAATAACCACCTAGTTGCTCCAACATTAGATGCTCCTACCAGATGGGATGACAGCCCCATTTCATGTCCAAATGCAAGTCTTTCAACAGTGATGAACAGTGGCATCCTTGAACAAGATTGTGTGGTTGTGATTAGAATCCACAGACATGGGCCATCTTGCTCCTTACATGCTTGTTAAATTGGATTGGAGAGCTATCCCAGATTCCATTTCTTTTCTTCTTTTTTCTCTGCCCTTTTTTTAAAAATTTTAAAGTACCATTTATTCTATACAGGCTGATCAAGTCCAAAAAAGAAAAAATTCTAGCTTCTCAAGGAAAACAAGGAAAAAGAAGTTCCACCTAGGCTTTGAATACTTTAATACTTAAAATGAGACCTAAAAAGTTTCTAGGAGGACCCCCATTTCTAGATATATTATGTGTTTCTCCTGAATGAAAATAAGTGAATAATAAAAAAAAATGCCCATAAAGGGAACACAGTCCAAGAACATAGAATTAGCCACGTTGCCTCCTAAATACTAGCCTTTTCCATGCACTAATATCACCAGAAGTGGAAAATGATAATAATAATAATAAAATATCACTTTGCAAGATTTGCTCACAAATCACAGTATAAATACAAACAAGCCTCTCAAGCCAAAATCCCCCCCACACTTGTTTTTGGCTCTCTAACAAAGGTGCTATACTCTTCCCATAAGTATCAATGGCTGAATTCACATCAGAATACTTGCAGTGTCTCAAGGCCTCATCATTCCCATTCATGGAAACTGATCCAAGCATGGAGTTCCTGAGCCACCACTTCAGGGAGATCAATTCAGCTGTTGTGTTAGACCACTCAAGCTTGACCTTTCATGAGAACCCCATGGATGGCTTCTGCAGTGAGAGCTTGTTTCCTCACCAAGCCCCTGATTTTCCTGGAAACCTGGCAGTCAGTGTCCCTGGATTTTCTCACCCTCAAGAACCGAATTGTGTGTCAGACTCGGTCGTTCATACTGTCATGACTGGTAACAGCGAGCCCCATAAGAAGAGGAAGGCATTGGATGTTCCACAGAGCAGCTCTGCAAATTCATCAGCCCCTGCTCCTTTGGACACTGGAAGGAAGAAAAAACATGTAAGGGAAGGGATTGATGAATCAATCCTTCCTCCATTTACGTTGATTACCGAAATTACCTTCTTCGTAAGTTAGGAGTTCTGGGTGTGTTTTGGTTATTGAAAAGAGTTGTTCTCTGTTGCACATATGCAGAGTAGTAGTAGTTCAGGCAAAGCAAAGAGAGTCAAAGGCAACAATGAGAAGGTAGAGGAGAGGCCGAAGGAAGTGGTTCACGTTAGAGCTAGAAGAGGACAAGCCACTGATAGCCACAGTTTAGCAGAGAGGGTAAGCTACTTCAATCCTTAGAAGCAAAACAACAAATGGCATTCGATTTTCAATTTCTTTTTTCATCAAGTAGAATTATTCGATTTATTGATTCTTTTTTATTTGCATATTCCCACAATTCGTACTTCAGTCAATTGACCCTGTTCCTTAAACCAGGTCAGGAGAAGCAAAATCAATGAGCGGCTGAGATGTTTGCAGGATATTGTTCCAGGATGTTACAAGGTGAGGATATACTTCAAGAAACCGAAGTTGATGAACTTGCTCTAGGAATATCTTCCTTGTGTGCTGAAAATTGCATATCATTTTGTTATTAAATTTGCAGACGATGGGATTGGCAGTGATGTTGGATGAGATTATCAATTATGTGCAGTCTTTACAGAATCAGGTTGAGGTAAGAAACAGAAAGGAAAGAAAGAAAAGACAGCACCACCACTATTTAAAGCCTGAAATTGCTAACTTTAGTCATTAACATGTTCATCTTATTGGTATCAGTTCCTTTCGATGAAACTTACTGCAGCAAGCACATTCTATGACTTCAATGCCGAGTCCGATGCCATCGAAAGAATGCAGGTACCAATCTAAGCCGACCAACCTCATGAAGCACAAACTGTGCCAACTGATGAGCTGTTAATATATCAACAATCTATGCAAATGAAGTCTACCACCATACAGCTCAAAACCTCGGTTTTTCAGTAGAGTCGATCCGTTCCAATCATTGGTTTTCAAGCGATCAAAGAGTCTTACCACCGTATGCATTGAAAGATCGTCATTTTAGTCACCTCATGACATATTTAACATCACTAAAGAGGGAAGGTTCCAATTCTTTAATCTTCTCAAACAAGTTTCAGCCCCTGGTGATAGAGACTCTCCTAAATGACAAACAATTTTTACCTGAAGAGAAGACTTCCTCTAGACTTTAAATCAATAACCTCCCTGAGCAATGGCTTATCTATCTATTTATTTGCTGATTTTATGGGTTCATGTGACTAAAAGAAGTTGCACCTTCTTGTGTTGCAGAGAGCAAAGGCATTTGAGGCAAAAGAGTTGGAGAGGCTCATCAGAGAAGGACAAGGGAGACATGACAATTCTCACACAACATGGCAAACTTGACAGCAACTTTGGATGTTACTTCCCAACCATTTTCTACACAACACATGAAAATGTTCGACTTCCTAATGTTTTCAATTTCTTTCTTTCTTTCTTTCTTTTCCTTCTTGTCATAATTGTCTCCAAAATCCTCCCTAATTCTGGCACAGATGAAAACTTCAATCTTGTAATGTTCCCACACATGTGAGCCCGTATGATCAATGATTAACTAATGTCTTGTGAACTCATCAAATTTGGATCCTCTCTCTCTCTCTCTCTAGCCTCCAAATGATGCTTGACACCATTATTAGAAGTGCTTGGCAATGTTGATAAGTCTCACGACATATAAGTGCGACCAGATAACACATCATATGAGCAGAAGGCGTCGCGTGTTCGCTCATCTAATCGTTTGTGATTGGAGGATTGCGATTGTCGTGAGGGCGACCTGCATAACTCATTTAATTAAGCTTGCCCAAGATCAGTCAAGATTGCTGCTTTGGACACAAACTCGACCCGATTGGACCTAGAATGTGATGTGCTGCCTTGATGTCCATAATCACACAGTGATTTGCAAGATGGCCCATGAAATTATTTTGGCTTTCTTGATAATGACGACCTTTGTCTTTTTCCCTCACAGATAAGTATCATCAATGTCATTGCTTCCTCAATTAACAAAAGTGAAATTCACGACATTGTTGCTTTCTTCTTCTTGTTTGATTATTACATGTGACTGTCTGTAGTGTTTGGGACTCTGAAGAACTCGAATATGTCGTAGCACAAGTGACTTTGTTAACACATTGACTCAGTAACTAAGATGCTCATAAGCGATTTTCGTTTGAACTAGGTGATTGAAAAAACGACGCCTCGATGCTTTGATGCATGATAATCGGATCGACTAACAATCTTAATTTCGCGGCATACTTATGTCAGAAGAGGTAAGATTTTGCTAATTGAACGTATAAAGCCAGGGAAAGAAAATTAATCATTGAACTAGGACAAGAGCTTCACATTATCATTAAGAGAAATTCTGTAGCCCTAATATTGACGTATATCGAGTAGGGCCAATCCCCAAATGAATTATGACGAACAAACTGTGGAGAAATCCTCTTGTCGGTGAAATCACATGACTGTCTATTTTATTTGGCACTTGCAAATGGATTATGTATGTCCAGTGCTACCAATGGCCCCGGCACTCATACATGTAGACCCAAAGGGCCAACCTTGCAATTTTTCTCAAGGGAAAAGAATTCGGCAACGACTTCTCCGATCGACATCAACTACAGTCATAGCTTGTCGACATCCGAATAAATCTAAAAATAAAGTAATATCGAGACTGAATTGTCGTATATCACTTCGGAATTAGAAATCTGAGGTGATTTATCGGTCTAAATACTCGAAGATAAAGGGCAGAGAGTGCATTATTATGAGTCACATTGATTGCCAAGGTAGTTTTTTTTATTAAGATGTACAAAAAAAAATGTTTGAAAAGTTTGGTGCTTGTTTCTTGAATATCAAACTCTCTGCTTTTTTCTTTCTTTCTTTTTTGGGGGGAGGGAGGGGGGTTTGAAGATTAGATAAGTACACACAAAATCTCATGGATGTTGCCAATTCAAGGAATGAATGATTGGGGGAGAGAATATATTGAGCAAATAATAAGCATTCTTGGTATGATTTCATATTAAGTTGAAGGGAAGAAGGTAGATGCAATGAATCCATAGAGGTTGAGCTTTGAAAGGACAGCTTCAATGGGCCAAACCATGCTCAAAAGAAGATGGACAAGTTGGATTCTTCCAATTTCTTTGCTAAATGATAAGAGCCTAGTGAGCCTTTGTGGAGCCACTTTTGTTTCACTCCCCAACTAAAAGCCTCTCTCCCTTTGACCTCCCTTTTGACCACCCACTAGCTTGTCTCTTGGAGCATATGCATGAACAAGGGAGGTGGGAGAGGGATCCGAGGGGTCCCAACTTGGATTTAGGGGAAAAGTATGTGGTGTAGTTGAGAAGTAGTAGTGGATGCAAGAACTAGAGAAGCACCTGAGATGGGCAAGTTCAAGGATCCTAATTGAAACGGGACATTATCATTAAAAGCCCTTTTGTTCTTTGCACATGTTCCCCTCACTTGTTGTTGCTTCTTGGCATGTGCTCGACTTTTTGAGAAGAATAAAAGTGAATCGAAATCACCTTTGACATGGAAGATTGAGAAACCTTGTCGTAGGGGAAAGTTGTTCAAAAAGTCCTAAATTTATTGCAATTTTATTAATTCAGTCATAAACCTTTCAATTTTGCTTATTGAGTCCTAAACATTCTTACTTTTTGCCAATTGATACATTCGGCCAATTTTGGCCTAAAATCACTGACATAGACGCTAGCTGTCTTACGTTTCGTTGCCGACGCCGACATAAAACAGCCGAGGTCCACATCAACATTGGCCAAATAGACTTAATTGACAAAACGTGAAAAGGTTTTGGACTCAATTAGCAAATGTGCAATATGTTGAAGACTTTTTAGAGAATTTTCTCCATAAAATATTGTCAACAATAAAAATATTTTTAATTGATTAATTATTATTAAAAATATATTTTCTAAATCATTCATATTTCGCAAAATAAATGCACCATAGTTTTATTTTGTTCAAAATATTGTCTTTCACATTAATGGAACCAAATTCCATTATGCTCATCTTAGGATAGACCTGATCATGGGCCTGAGGCTAAGGCCGGGATTGACCCGTATGGGCCCGCTAAGCCCACAATATATCTTTTTGTTTAGAGGCCCATCTGTGATACGATCTGCGCTCTCCGGTCTGAGTCGGGCCCGGCCCACCTGTCGAAGACACGTGCCCACGTCGATCTACTTGTTCCACCACTGTGTATCTTTGTCCAGAAGAAGGAAAGCTCCCGATTGATGACGATGGAAGGCTAAAGCTTCATCGCTACTCGGACTACTGCTTTGCCTCTCTCTCTCTCTCTCTCTCTCTCTCTCTTCCCTTCCTTGTCTTTGCGCCGATTCTTCTCTCCCTACTTGCGAAAGCTGCGGAGACCCCGTCTTCCCCTGTGCCTTCCTTGCTTGCTCGTAGCTTCCGCGGATTGGATGAACGCGTCCGGTAGTGGTGGGCAGTACTGAATCGTCGATCGGACGCTAGGTCTCGACAGTCTCGTTCGTGTTGTGTGAAGAATTTCGTGGGATTGGAAGCTCAAATGAAATCTCTGGGGTATTGCGTGGACAGGTAACTTTCCCCGTGCGGTGCTTTAGTCGAAGGAACTTATCGCCGTTGCTGTATCTGGACTTGTTCTTGATGTGATCGAATTTGGCTGTCGAGCTGCGATTCTGGTTGATTTGGCGTGATTGGACGTGACATCAGTGAGTCAGTTGTCTTGTTCTTGTTCTTGTTCGTGTTGGACGAATGGAGAGAAATGGGAGTTCGAGTTTTGTTTTGTGAGCTCCAGTTTTAGAGCGTTCGAGTGGAAGTTGCTAGTCCTAGAATTGGTTGGGGCTGGGTCTTAGGATTGAGGGCTTTTGCTTACGTTTCGAATCACGTAATTGAGATGGCCGTGGCAAGCAAGACCAGGAATATTTTGGAGGGTCTAGTGAGAGAAGGTTCGTTCAAGTGGTTGATTGGGAACCGGACCTTATTTGGTGAAGAATTTGAAGAAATGGGGAAGTCTCCGTCAGCTCGAAGGAACTGGATACCGGAGCTGTCTCCAATAGCAAATATCGTTGTTCGCCGATGCTCAAAGTAAGCACCCAGGACCTATATTAATTGTATCCTGAAATCCTTTACTTTGATTGCGGGGATAAAATTTAGGCACCTTGAAAGTTGGTAATTTAATACCGTATCGTAGCATTGGATTTGGTATCGCACATCATAAGGTTCTATCTCTTTACGACAAGCAATGCTTAAATGCAGAGTCCTCGGTACTCCAACTATTGAGCTTCAGGAGAGCTTCAACAAAGAGGCTTCTGATTCTGTAAAGCATCCATCAGTCTATGCAAGGAACTTTTTGGAATATTGTTGCTTCAGGACACTTGCACTCTCTATTCAAGTCACCAGCCATCTGGCTGATAAAAAATTCCGGCGCCTGACATATGACATGATGGTAGCTTGGGAAACACCTGGTTCCAGTGAATCTTTAGTTCACGTTAGTCTTCCTTCATCTATGTGTTTTACTTTAAGTATACTTTCTTTCTCAATTCTTCCTAGAAATGTTAGAGACCGCATTTCTTGGTGGGAGATTTTGATATCTCTTCACTTGTGAGCTTGCGCCTGTCCTTGTTTGCAAGTGTGAAGAACAACATAGTGAAATGAAAATTCATCAAAGATTACTTAATTGACTTTAGTGCTTGGTTGCTACAATTAGATTAAATTGCTTATATAGGTTGGTTATATTGCTTAGATATTCTGCAATCTGCACCTTTTACCAGTCGAAACATTTACTGTAATTTCCCTAATGCAGGAAGGTGAAGATGTTACTGTCGGTGTACAAGCTTTCTCTCGTATAGCTCCAGCTGTCCCTATCATTGCAAATGTTGTTATTAGTGAAAACCTTTTTGAAGTGCTCACCGCTTCTACGGGTGGTCGGCTTCATTTTTTTGTCTATGATAAGTACCTTACGGGTCTGGAAAGGTATTACATCTCAATTTGCTCCATACAAGTTATTTGGAGAAGGCAATTATTGCATAGATGAGAAAAAAATTTACTCTATATTATGGAATGTATTTAGGGATTCAATAACGATGCTGTCCTAGCATATCTCATGGTTACTGTATGTTATCTAAATTGTTTTTTGGAGAAACTCTCATAATCTTGTATCTGTCCTTGTAGAGCTATAAAAAAATTGAAGTCCCAGTCAGAATCATCCCTCCTTTCAAGTGTTCGATCTTCTAGAGGAGAGAAGATTCTTGAAGTGGATGGAACCGTAACAACTCAACCAGTTCTTGAACACGTGGGAATGTCTACATGGCCTGGTACATATCAAGGATCAACATTCTTAGATGCTGGTTTTTCAGTAAATATAAAATTCTTCCATCAAATGAAAAGTCCCATTGGTCAAAGATCTTTAGCTTTAAGGCTTGTTGTTCCTCATTTATATAGAGTAGCAGCATTGACCAGTGACTAGTTATTCGTTTTCACTTATATTTCTTTCTTTGGTGTTGCCTCCGTGCAGGTCGTTTAACACTGACTGATCATGCCCTTTATTTTGAACCACTCCGGATGGTATCTTATGACGATGCCAAAAAGTATGACTTATCAGATGATCTGAAACAGATTGTCAAGCCCGAGTTGACTGGACCATGGGGCACTAGGTTGTTTGACAAGGCAATCATGTACAAATCAACATCATTGTAAGGCGTGATGCATTTCTTTAACGTTTAATATTCACTTCTTATGATTCATCTTTCTGAAATCCATTTGGCTCATTTGGTTCCCTGCATCTTTTGTAATGTCTTCGCTTCATCTAGATTGGAACCTGTTGTCATGGAGTTTCCTGAACTCAAAGGACATGCTCGTCGTGACTATTGGTTGGCGATAGTCCGGGAGATTTTATATGCACACCGCTTTATTAAGAAATTCCAGATCACTGGAGTGGAACGAGATGAAGCACTTTCAATGGCTGTACTTGGAATCTTACGGATACAGGCCATTAGAGAAATTAGTTCCTCAGTCCCTGTTCACTGTGAGGATCTTCTCATGTTTAATCTCTGTGACCAACTTCCTGGTGGAGACTTAATACTGGAAGCTCTTGCAAACAGGTCATCCATGAGGGAACTAGACCGTACTAATAGTTACAATGATGGGGGTGGTGGGATGTATTCCGTTTCCTCACTCGCCATGATCTCTAACCTTGGGTTCTTTGGGAGTGGTTCTAATAACCTAAATGAAGCAGGGCTTGTTGTTGGCGAGATTGCTGTGGGGGAAATCAGTCCGTTAGAAAGAGTGGTGAAAGAATCTAGAAACAGCTATAAAAATGTGGTGGTGGCACAAGCAACTGTTAATGAAGTTAAAGTTGATGGGATTGATACCAACATGGCAGTCATGAAGGTATTAATGATGATAGTGGTTCAATCATTACTTTCCTATTGGCAGAAAAGAAAAGTTACTATTACATAGGTTTGAGATTACTGTTGTCTCTTGTGTCCATGTTATTAAATAGAGGTGGGAACCAGATGGTTATAGTGGCGTCCCATCCCAACTGACTGAAATTATCAGATTTACATTGTTCTGTTGAGATCTTTGTTTATATTTTACTCATTCCACAGGAGTTACTGTTTCCTCTCATTGAAGTTGGCAAGTGGCTTCTTTCTCTGGCATATTGGGATAATCCTTTGCACTCTTCCATCTTCTGTTTGGCCATCACTTACATCATTTGCAGGTAATGTGCTGGTATTGCAAATCGTCTTTTTGTTGACTCTGGCATATTGGCGTATTGGGATATACCTGCTTTTGCCTTTATATTCTTTTCCTGCTTAGAAGGAACGTGTTATCGGTTGCCTGGATGATGAAATGATTTTTTTGGCCAGAATTATGATTAAATAATTTATTCGCATTTTTTTCTGCATCATTCATGGGGAAAATGAAAAGTCTGGTTTGTAGAACGTTTTGGGAAATGTCTGACTGGGTAGTGTGAGTGAGTGTTATCCTATTTTGGGAAGGCAATTGGTAAAGTCTACCTGACAATTTATTAATGTTTTTGGCCAACATGGTCTATGGCAGTAAGAACCTACTTTAGAGTGACTAAAATCTTTCTGGCGCTCTGCATGTTGTGGATTTTGTATGGTGTTTGACATCAGATGGTCATTTATTTTGCACAAAACAGATAGTGTATGTGACCTTTAAAAAGCTTATCAAGTCTTCTACTGGAAGATCAATCTGCATTGACGGATTCTTCCAGACTTTTCTAGCTTTTGATATATTCCCTTGACTTGCGGATGCATTGAATTTATCCAAGTCCATCATGCGCCTATGAACTTCAATCATGAATCTCCTTAGGAATTAGGGTGGGACTGGTAAAAAGAAGCTGCAAGAATTCCGTATCCCCCTGGCACCCATAGAAAACATTGAATTCTCTAAGAACATCTTGTATGTGCTTCGCAGGGGATTGCTTGGTTATGCCTTTGCGTTTGGACTCGTGTTTCTTGCAGTTTTCATGGTACTTAATAAGTGCTTTAGTGGAGGGAAATCAATTCATGAAGTCAAGGTGATAGCCCCTCCTGCGATGAACACAGTGGAGCAGCTTTCGGCTGTTCAAAATGCAATTTCCCAAGCTGAAGGGTTCATCCAGGACACAAACATTGTCCTCCTGAAATTACGTGGCTTACTGATGTCCATTTACCCTCAGGTAACCAGAATAAAGACTGAAAGTGTCATATTCAGTTTTCCAACTCTTTATTCCTTAATTTTTGAAATTTTGTGTTCACAAGTAAATTGTTTGTTACACATTCTTATTAGGCAAGTGAGAAATTTTCAGTAGCTCTCTTTCTGTCGGCGCTGATGCTCATTCTTGTTCCCAGTAAGTACATATTGTTAATGGTTTTCTTGGAGACTTTTACAAGATATTCTCCTCTACGGAAAGCAAGTACTGAGAGATGGATGAGGAGGTTGAGAGAGTGGTGGTTCAGTATACCGGCAGCTCCCGTTGTTCTTGAAAGAGAGAAGGAAGATAAGAAGAAAAAGTGATGGTGTGAGGACATGTATAGGTCTTAGAATGCAGGTAAGTTTTCTGTTAAGGAGTGCACGTACATCTGAAAAAAGAAGGGAAGTCTGCACGAGATAAATCACGAATCTGTCTAGTTTCTGTATATACTTGAAAGTGGTCGGGCTTCTGCTGATGTTATTGCACTTCTATTTAATCTTCAGCGAAGTGGGAATATAACCAGTTTTTAACATATGGGTTCTCTGCTATTTTTTTATTTTACAGCAGCTTTATTTTATATTTATCTTGAAAGGTTGCAGGCTTTATTGGTACATCATATTTGACTACCTTTTTTTAAATTTTATATTCTTAGCCAACGATAAAGTAGGCTGTGCTGCTTCGTAGTTTGTACTTAGAAGTCCCCTGAAATTTAATCTAATTAACTACCCTTATGCCTTTTTGTTTGTGAAAAGGGTCTTGAAAAATACACTTTTCTGGCAAACTGTAATGCTTCATCTAGTGAGATACAATTAAGTTGGCTGTTTAGTCTTTGGGTATTTCATGCCGTTGACTCTTCCTTGGGTACAAGGAAAAGTCTTTTACGAGTACGGACACTCTGCTCAACTTAATAAGCTTTGCTAACTTCTCACCGCTTGAAAATTTGATGTTCATAACGAGTCAAGATCCACGCTCATTTCTTGTCCGATTAAAAGCCATTGTACTTGGCTATGTATGACTCCAACCCTTCTTAGTGTTGCGGATTGACTGTACTTTGTCGCGTTGCTAACCAGGTTGCAATTTACGACGAGCTGATGTGTGGTAAGTGAAATATGTTGATTTTGATCCTTTCCCTTCTAATTCTTTCGTAGTCTTTTGGTTCTTGCAGCATGAGTCGGCCTTCTTGATTCATTTAGTCTGCATGCTTTCTTCTGGTAGTAAAACTTTGAATATGTCTCCCTCTGTCAACGTACAAATGATGGCCTTGTCGATGTGTCTTCTCTTCAGTTACTTGTTTGTGAACCCGTATCGAGCAGGGGGCAGGCTAAAATTCACGCCTGTTTGACCGAAAAATCTCGAATTCCAAAGTTCCCACCTAGTGCTTGATGTATTTGCTACTTCAAGTTGTTCCCATCTTCACGCTGATGTAGGTGGTAGTAGTGCAATTATGGAACGCATTTCATCTGTTCCACCGGAGTATCAGACAAGAATTAGACCTGAGTGTGCTATGTGGTCCAAGAATCACTCAATATGCGTGTCCTTTCATGGGGCTTCCCAGACAATGGATAGACGTTAGCGCGTGAGGTGGTCCATGGATCACCAAAGTATGTGCTCATGGCGTGACATTCCATGGGGTCTCTGTCTTGGTTAACGCTTTTCTCTGGATAGAGCCAATCGACTGTTGTCAATGTCAACATAGCGGGAGGTCTCAACCGTTGGAATTCTTGTGATAATGTCTAACGTGAGTTCGAGTGTAGATATTTCTCATTCTTCGTCGGGACTTGTTCAGGTTGATGGCCATTTCATCGTGAATTGATTTAAGACTCTCTCTCTCTCTCTCGTGGATTGATGGTGATGCTTCATATCCACAACAGTGGGAGAGGTTTCCACGCGACTGGGGAGTTGCATACAACTGGGGCCATTGGCTGGTTGGCTATCGATTAATTTCCATCGGGTGTAGCGACTTGCTTTCTCGATCGTATCGAATGATTGTGGATTCACCCGGGTTCGTGACTTACAGGAGTTAAGAGGAGCTGGTTGTGAATGTAATTGAACCCAAGATGTTCTCGCTTAGTCTGAACGAGACGACGTGGCTGAAGTAGAACTTTGGAGGCGTTTGGAGAAAATTCCCAAGACAGCCTTCGGTACAAATAACTTTGGGATTGCAGTATGGTGTGGACAAAGCGTGCGTTTGAAAAACCTTTTGGAGAAAATCATTTGGAAAAATGTAAATGCTTTTGAGTTAAAGAGGTTTTTCAAAATGCAAATAATATTTGGTAAAATCACATTCTGAATACAACTTTGATTTTTCGAAATACAAATGGTGTTTGGAAAAATTACACTTTGCAAAACCGTTTTAGGAAGTTTTTTTTAAAGTCAACCTGCACTGGCGAGTCTCTCCGGTGAGTGGTCGGCGACCCTCTCTGGTGAGCGGCCGATGAGCCGCTGCCAGCCTTGCCTGAGGTTGGGCGACCTCAAGCGAGGCGGCCTGAGGCTGTGTGACCTCAGGCGAGGTTCGCCTAGGTTCGCAACCCAAGCGAACGGTCGCCTAAGGTCGCGTGACCCCAAGCAACGATCACCTGGGGTCGCACAACGCAGGCAACCGTCGTGCAGCGCGTACCCAGGCAAACCTCGCCTAAGGTCGCGCAGCCCTAAGCAACGATCACCTGGGGTCGCGCAACACAGGCAACCGTCATGCAGCCCCAGGCGGCGGTCACCTAGGTCGCTCGAACTCAAGTGGCGTCGCCTGGGTCGCGTGACCCCCCCGCAATGGTCGCCCGCCTCGCGCGACGATCGCCGGCCACATCAGCCCCTCTTCGGCAACGCCAACTAACCTCCTTCAGCTTTAGGGTTTCTCATTTAAGCAAAAGGGTGAAGTTGGAATTTGGATGAAATTGTGATGGTGAAAAAGGAAGAAAAAAAATTCACTTACCCCCCTATATGCATTTCGAAAATACTGAAATGTCCAAGGCTGCCTTGAGCCTTCAGCATTTGGGAGACTTGCATTTTCCAAATGCAATTCTCCAAATGGGTTCCCAAACATCTATATTTTGGCCAAGGGGCATTGGATGTCCAAAGCCCATTGAAAATGCTGGGGAAAGGAGTTCCCAAATGCAGCCAAAGTCATATCTTTCTCATTTTTTGCTTCTAGGCGCAACGAGAGGTTTTTCTTTTTAGTCTCCGTGAACTTTCAAGATCTTACATGTTCGCCTTTGAACTTTTAACCGTTACGTAAAATGAAAATCTCTTTGGAACTTTCATCTTGTTAAAGTCATAACTCTCCGTCTGTTTTTCCATCTGCACATGCTTACTATGTGATTTTCCAAACACACAATGGTTGTAACTATTATTGATTTTTTTTTTGGGCCAAATCGCTCTCTTATCCTTCAATAGTCTAGTACAAAATGAAATTCATAAGAAAAAGAAATGTAATTGTCATAAGCAAAATCTTCGGACACAATAATGACAATAATAAAAATGGTAATAATATTATGCTTTTGCTTCATAAAAAAAAAATCAATTTTATCTCGAACGTTTAAATGTGTAAGTACTTTGTTTTCCTTATATGCTTACATTAGTTAGCCGTCTAAGAGGACCATACCCTTTAATATGGCATAATACAACATAATTTATGCAGACGAAAGAAAATATGATACAAGACTAACTAATCAGAGATATGCTTAAAATACTAAAAAATGAAAATAAACCACCATTTGATTAGAGAGAAATAATTCGCACAAGGTAGATGAATGGTACCACTTTGGTTATTATGGCGAGAAACGCCAACTTTGTTAAGGGCGGTTGTGGTTTCTTAATTAGAATATTCAAAAACAAGATAACTACTTTCGTAATTAAAAAATCATTTTAAAGAAATTAAACAATGATAAAGAAAAAATATATCTTATTAACTTTTGTGCCAACAATTTTTTTAAGATTATTACATTTTTTTTTCATTTTCTTGTGTTCATTGTATAATTTTTAACGCATTTAGGGGCAAAAGAGTGATTTGACTAAAAAAAAAGCAATAAGAATTACAGTCTCACCTTTGAAAAATCACATATTAGGCACTTACGAATTGAAAAATAGACAAAGAGATGACGATTATAACAAAATTGAAAGTTCACGCGGTTTTGCAAGTTTAAAGGCAAATGTGCACTACCTCGAAACTTCAAGGGGTTTTGTATAATTTTCCATTTTCGTTTTGAAGAAACATGAGAAAATTCGAAATGAAATTAATCTGTATTTTTACTTTCCGATCAAAATTAAACTAATACATGCACCCCGAAAATTACAAACAACCATGAATTTTTATTTTTTTTTGAGATTTAATATATCCAACGTCAGGTAAACACAAATGCTCTTGACACTGCATATTAATTAATAGTTAAATTCAACTAAAAAGCCAAAGTAAAAAAGAAATCACTCCAAATGCAAACTATCTTGCAAATTTGATCAAGTGCTCCAATTCTATTATAATAAACAGAAATCGCCTTCTTCTTTTTCTTTAATTTTCTGGCCTAAGCTAGAAATTAAAAAAAAAAATTTGCAAAAATTTCAGTAGCCAACTATAAACCTGCAAAAAGTAAATGCTGCTGCCGATGGGGCCGACAGTCGGTTCTACATCCGAGGTTCCATGACAGTACGGCCAAGGTGGACCCGAATGTAAACCCGATGAATCCGGTCTGGACCACCGCCTTAACGACCCGATTCCCAAGGGCCTTCCTTGGAGGTGACACGTGGAAAGTAGCGATGAAAAAATTAAAATCAATCTAGAAGCCGCTAGGCCCCACCACGCCCACCACCCCCAAAATAAAATTGAAGCAATTTGGAAAGTCGCTGTTTGACTCCTCCCTTGAAAGTTCAAAGATGGACCGGTGAGCCGGATTTGACCCGATCCACGATCCCGGTCCGGTGTGGCCCTCAACCACCGTCGGTCAAGCCTCGATTTGATCTTCCATATACTATTGCTCGGATATTTCAGAGGAGAAAAACAAAACGTTACATTCTATCCAAAACACTTCATGAAAATAGCAAAATTCTATTTCAAGGCCGCCACATCGAATTCAAATATCAAATGGATATTTATCTTGTTTTCTCGAGGAATAAATACGAATGTGTTCGATCTGATCCGAAGAGGCGGGAAGTGGTCATCGAGGCTAGAGGCTCGAGATAATAAACGGCTTTTGACAAACTTCTAGGATGTCGAAAAAGAACAAAAATGGACTGAATTACACAACTAAACAAGAGGAGAGTTCTTAAAATATATATGTGTATACTTGTGTGAGAAAATTGGAATTAACCTACGAAAGTGCTTTTCGATGTGACGACAACATTTAACGTTAAAACTCCAAAAATTAAACATGTTCTAGTTAAAGCACTGTCAAGATGAGTGGCATTTTAGAAAAGTGTCTATCCGTATGTCACAGTCTCAAAAAATAAAACTACAAGACTCGGTATTGGACGAGCTAATTAAGGAGGAGGGTGTGAAAAATACCAATATCCTTTATTTTCCTCGCGCACAAAATTGAAAAATAAGAATTTCTTCTCTCTCTCTCTCTATCTTCCCCTCGACCTACATATAATTTCAAACGTTGTAAGTCAAAGTCAACCAAAAACCTCCCCGAAAATGGTCACCAGCTCGATCGGCTTCCACTAGTAGCAGTGGTCAGCCGCGAAGATGTCCGAACGCGAGGAGACTGCAGGGAATTTCAATCGTCTTTCGTGGCGGGACCCACGAACTCTCAATCAACGGTAAAATCAAAGCACATCAATCTCTTCTTCACTTGTGCGTTCCAGACGATGTTTATGTCCGAAAAACAGAAGATTGTGATCTCGTTGGAGAGAACGAAAGGAGAGGCTCGAGCTAGTTTTTTTTTTTCTTTCGATCACAAAAGTCTGCGTTCACATTCGTTCTCAACTAACAATTTCTTTGCCTTTACCTGCTGTCAGCCTGTGACTTTTCCTCTCTCTCTCTCTTTCTCTCCGGAAACGGTATGAGAGCAGCTGGAGGAGTCTCTCTGAATTCCTAACCGCTTCTTTACTCGGACAGCGAGCGGCCCCCGTGATTCTTGATTTTCAGAGGATCGGTTCTTGGGCAAAGTTTAAATCCCTCCAAAACTCGATGCTGCTGGTGTCTGTCAACTCTCAAGCTTAGATTTTTTTTTTTTTTTTCTCTCTGCCCCTTCTTGTGGCGGTTTTCACCATGGTATTGTGAGGTATCGAGCTCCCTTTCCTGGTCTCTCTCTCTCTCTTTTTGTTTTGCCAAGAAAGTGAAGTGGGAGTTCTGGGAGTCTTGACTTTCGATGGGTAAGAGAAAGAAGAGAGAATTCAACGTGGCAGAGGCAATGGAGTTCTTGAACTACTTGACGGTGGAGAAGCCTCTGCTTCCGTTCTTGATTGCTTTGATAGCACTCGGTTGGGCAATAGAGAGATGGGTTTTCCCTTTCTCGAATTGGGTCCCTCTTGTTGTCGCCGTTTGGGCAACGATTCAGGTGAATGATTGCTGCTTGATTCGTGTTCTTGACTCCTCTTTGACCGATTCTTTTCTCGTCTGGGATGAAATGGAATTTCTGGTCATATTCTCATCTTTCGTTTTTTCGGTAAAAATTCTCATCTTAATTCGCTTTGCACCATGATGTTTCTTTTTGTATGATCCAGTCTTGCTTTGGTGGCTTTTGTTGTCTTCTGATGTTTGTACGGTTACGTGGATGATTACTAATTTCACTTTCTTCAATGATTGGCATTCCATTTTCTGAAAAAAAAAAAAAAACTGTTATGATCATATTTTCCAGTTCTCCCATGATATCTGGAATTTAATTATATAATTTGTCTTGACCAACCTGTTCCTTCGTGTCTGGGTCGACTGCTTTATATCTTACGGTCGTCAGGATTGGCCCAATTGCGATCCTCTGGAAGACAGTCATTCCAATTAGTTTATCCAAGATTACGACACTTACTCTGCATGGTTTAGATACATTTCGTAGGTGACGAGTGATCTTGGCAATCAATTTAGTCGAGGGCTTGAGAGGTCTCAATCGCAGGTTGTCAAATGAGGTTGCTGTTTCTTGTAATCTGTCCCTAATATATTGCATTATGTGAAGTTTAGAAGCAGAGATAGCTCAAGCTCAAATGGCAAATTGAAATCAATAAATAATCAGAATCCATCAAGTGAATAATACAGAAATAAAAGTTTTAGGCCATGCTTCGAAGTTTTCTTTTCTTTCTTCCCTCAAATATATCTAATCCTGTTCCAAACAAGGATTCCAAGGGAAGTTTCCGTTACTAATCTTCAGTCTGGAATTCATTGTATGGTGCCTGCAGTATGGAAGCTATCAACGCCAAATGCTCGTGGAAGACCTGAATAAAAAATGGAAGCGTGTCATACTGAACACCTCGGTACCTATCTTCTTTTCATTCGGAACATGAACATTGATAATCAAAAATTCATCCTCTTCATTTGGTTCTAATTGCATGTCTTTGCAGCCAACAACTCCTCTGGAGCACTGTGAATGGCTGAACAAGCTTTTGATGGAAATCTGGCCCAATTTTGTAAACCCAAAGCTCTCTATAAGATTCGCATCAATAGTTGAGGTGAGTTGGGTTGATTTCAATGTTTATTATTGGTTGTTTTATGTTTAAGATGAATGGGCATGATAGGTGTAGGCTGTCATACCGCATATAAGTTAGAAACGCTTGTGTTGCATGCTTTGGGAAAAATGATATTTTCTTCAACACGTTATATTTTTTGGAACTTCTTATCCTCAGAGCAGAAAATGGATGTAGCTGTGTTCTGCTTGAAAGAAATAATAGCATGCGCAAATATGTTTCTTGCCGAAGAAATACTGTGAAAGCTTCCTCCAATTTTACTCATCTGAATTCCTGAATGCTAGGAATAACCTAGTCATACAATTATTGTCTATAATTATATGTGTTTAACAGTCTAATATTTGTTTTGCAGAAACGTCTAAGACACAGGAAGTCCAAGCTTATAGTAAGTCATTTTTTGTACTGTTCGTTGGTAATCTGTCCTTTTGGGTTACTGGTTAAAGATGAGCTTACGTCTCTTGGCATTGTCTTTGCCATAGGAAAGAGTTGAACTGCTGGAGTTTTCTTTAGGTTCTAGTCCGCCCAGTTTGGCTCTTCAGGGGACTCGGTGGTCAACTACAGGTGATCAGGTTTGTTATGAGGTTTTACCGCATAATTTTGTAATCGTGTATCGTATTTTTTTTGTGGGCGTACTAATGTGTACATGTGCAAGCATAGATGTGTGTGTGTGTGTGTGTGTGTGTGTGTACACATATATTAGAGAGAGAGAGAGAGAGCACTTCTTGTGTGCCTGCAGGTAGAGTGACAGAACAATTTTAAAAATATGTGAGGTAATACATCTTGGGTGGTGCTGATATGAGGCTTCACTGAGAGTTGCTCATTTGGAATGGAAATAGGTTTCACGAAGTACATTTTTCATTAAACAGTTCAGTAATTCTTTTACGTTTTTTAAGTTACCATTTGTGTCAATGGTTTATGCAAGTATTCACATTTGCACCCAACAAATCTTTTTCTCCTCTTGTCCACTGGTGATATGTCTTGTATCCAAAGTGTTCTTGCATGCTATTTAGTTGATAGTGGGAGGGTGAAGTTTAATGATCTGCTTCTGTCATGGATACTGGAAAGAGGGGCTGCATAGGAGGTAGATGAAAGTGATGGTTGTGTAAAGACGAGAATGATCGAGGGACTGTTTGAACTAGAGGATGTTGAGTATGAATTGCAGCAACTCTACTCCATCTGCATTGAGAATTCTAGAAACTAAAGATAATTTGAGGATATAATGTTGATTGAAACATTTTAGAGGATGGTTAATGCTAGAATAAAGTGGCTGAGCAACTTTATTTAATTGTTTCTTTCTCTTATCAGGGGTATGAGTATTACGTTTTTCAGTTCCTGACATCTAATGGATATCTTTTCTTTTTCTTTGTAGAAAATCATGCGTTTGGGATTTGATTGGGATACAACTGATATGAGTATTTTGTTGCATGCTAAGCTTGCGAAGCCAATTGGAAATGCTCGGATCATCATTAACAGTCTACATATCAAGGGTGATGTATGTAATACAGCCATTTCCCTGCAGTTAAATCTAATGATTTATGACATTGTAGAATCTGCATATAGGCTTATACATGCATAAATATGCACAAGCAGGTTTTCATTCACAAGTAGCATAGGATGTTTGTTAAAATCATAGTTTTCATGTGACGATTCAAAATGTGAATGGGAGTCCCGACAGTGAAGTGATTGAATGTTCAGTACAGTGATGACCTAAGGAGAAACCTCTTCCTGATAAAAAATAAAAAATAAACTCTTTAAAATTTTGGGTTGTGCGGGCCTGTGTGGGCATCTTTGGTTTCTAAGTTTTAACCAACTGATGCTCCCAGCTACAAGTGATGGTCATTTACATTATTTACATACAAGTGCCCATACTTTACAGCATTTGGGGGAAGAATTTCCTTGTAAGATAGTATTGCCTTGATGGGTATTGTGTGGACTTTGAAATTCTTATAACAAAGAACATCATAGTTAACATAGCATTAATTGTTTTGTGTGTCTGCATCTAATTTGGTCTTTTCTCAATCTGATGTATAGTTAATGTGCTAAATGGACCTTGAGGCTGACTTCCCATTGTCCAAGTCAAATGTTATAATGCCTGCCTGCTTCAATTCATGAACTAAGAAATTAGGAATTCTCATTGTTCATGACAATGGTGAGCTATATCCAGTATAATTTGCTCGCTTGCAGGATAGAGCATAGTTGGTTAAATTTTTTGCGAGTTACTTATAAAGTTGAAGCTAGAGGTGTCCCAATGAGGTGATATTTTAGTGCTTGAAATTTTTAAAATAGTAATCGGTCCATCCTGGTCACATAAGTATGCAATCGTTTAGTTCACTTGTGTCTTAAAAAGAATTGCCTTAAGTGCCCTTAGTTTCTATTTAGTCAGATATGGTGTGTCTCTGACAGAGTCTCTTTCAAGTTTTCGGTGATGTTCTGGTCATCCCTGAATTGCAGTTCTGTGTGTGTTGCAACAATCTATTTTCCATTTGCAGCTACTCTTGATGCCAGTCCTGGATGGGAAAGCTCTATTGTACTCGTTCATGTCTGTTCCTGATGTGAGAATCGGAGTTGCCTTTGGCAGTGGGGGAAGCCAAACATTGCCTGCCACAGAGCTGCCAGGAGTATCTTCTTGGTTGGTGAGTCTTTTGCCATTTCTATTTGGCAGTAGTCACTCAGTCTAACTTCCATAACGTCTTTTAATTTTAATTTTCTTCTTCCAAACTTAGAGGGATAATTTGTCTATTAAGAGTGTTTGCTTTCAGATGCATATTTGGCTACGATTCTGCCAAGCATCCATTAAGTACACTCGAGATAGGAAAGCAATTTATCTGTCTGCATAATTTTGTCATGGCAGAATATTCAAAGCAGGTTTAATGGTCATTCAATTTTCAAATCATTCTTCACCCCTACAAAATTTTACACACTTTGATTCTTTTCTAGATATCTGGTCTTTTGATTGGTCTTTATGCGAGTATAGCGTGTTAAAAGGGGTAGTGAACTCTCAAAGTGGAGTAGATTTTGAAGGATATTACAGAGAACACACAAACCCCAAATAGTGGGAAAGGACATCATTGTTTCTTGAGCTTGTTTTTGGATGTTCGGTGGATGGCATAGTGGTATCATCAGTTACTATGGACGTCTTATCCTGTACAAAACAGAATGAAGAACTGCACAAGACTTGTTGACATACTGATTGGTCGCAGACTGCTTGTATTAATTGGTCATTCAACTCTCAGATGCACTGTTTCAAAATATTCTAGATGTATTTTGTTGAAAATGCTCTTAATAATAAATTCTTTTTGTCCTCACTATACTTCGGTTACTTTTAGGTAAAAATTCTTACAGATACCTTAGTCAAGACCATGGTGGAACCACGGCGTCGTTGTCTCTCTTTGCCTGCTGTCGAGTTGAGGAAAAAAACAGTTGGTGGTATCATTTATGTTGAGGTTGTTTCAGCCAGTAAACTTTCTCGGAGTGCTTTGAGAGGAAGCCCATCCAGAAGACAACATAGTTTTACCACAAATGGGACATTGGAAGAACACCTTGACGACAAGGATCTACAGACATTTGTTGAAGTCGAACTTGAGGAGTTAACCAGAAGGACAGATGTGAAGACAGGTTCAACTCCTAGATGGGATTCGACTTTTAATATGGTTCTACATGAGGATGCAGGCATCTTGCGCTTCCACCTTTATGAATGTACGCCAAACAGCGTCAAGTATGACTATTTGGCAAGTTGTGAGATAAAGGTACCCTTGCATGTTGGAATGAAGCATAGAAGTTACATTGAATCAACTTACATTAAATTAATTTATCCAACTGTTCAATTAGGAACCTATTCCACCTTCTTTATATGTTGCCTGCTAACTTGTATATTGCTTCCTGATGTGTAGGTAAGGTATGTTGCTGATGACTCGACAATATTCTGGGCAATTGGGCCCGAGTCTGGCATAATTGCCAAGCATGCTACATTTTGTGGAAAAGAAGTTGAATTGGTGGTTCCATTTGAGAGGGCAAGTGTGGGGGAGGTATGAGTTCTAAAGTCCTGTTCCATTATAGTCATGAATATGATTATTGACATTGTTGTTATCCTTTTCCCGCCAGCGATGTCTCTAGGAAATTAATCAACCTCTTGATTCTTGACATGTTCCTAGCATTTAAATATGCAATGTGGTTTTATGTGACCCATTAATTCACTGCATGCCTTTGTAAATACATTTTTGCATCATGTTTGTAATGCCATTAATTTTTGGTGAGATGAAGGATATGATCTAAATGACCGATTACACATTGCTACAGTTGACAGTGAGGCTCGTCTTGAAAGAGTGGCAGTTCTCTGATCGTCCACATAGCTTGAACAACTTCCTCGTCAACTCTCAAAATTCACTTAATGGATCATCAAATTTGCTCTCAAAAACTGGAAGAAAACTCAATATCACCGTCGTTGAAGGGAAGGACTTAATTTCAAGGGACAGAAATGGAAAGTGTGAACCCTATGTCAAATTGCAGTATGGAAAGGTTAGTTTTCCTTTTCATGTTACTTGCATTGCCATGTTTCAAAGCATGAACTTTCGTTTGATGAATCCACGGATTAATCATGTCTCAACCTTTCTTGTTTCAGGTCCTACAAAAGACGAGAACTGCACATACCAGTAATCCAATCTGGAATCAGAAGTTTGATTTTAATGAGATAAGAGGTGATGAATGCCTAAAGATAAAGTGTTACAGCGAAGATATGTTTGGTGACAATAATATCGGCAGTGCTCGAGTAAACCTGGAAGGACTGGTTGAAGGGTTTGTCAGGGACGTGTGGGTCCCATTGGAGAAAGTTAATTCTGGGGAGCTGAGGCTTCAACTTGAAGCTATTCGAGTCTCTGACCCTGAAGGATCCAGGGTATGTTTTGCTTCACCAGAGGGAGTGCAGATGGATATGCTCAATTTGAAATAATCGAAACGAAACACCATGCATAGTTTTTAAGTTTTTAGCCCACTGCACTAGTTGTTAACATCGCACCATGCCATTTTTCTGTACTGATGTATGTCTCATTCGTGTTTACACTAACACGCGTTTGCTCGATATGATTGAATCTTCAGGGTTCGATAACAGGTTCCAGCAATGGTTTGGTAGAGCTCATTCTCATTGAAGCAAGGGATCTTATTGCTGCAGATCTTAGAGGAACAAGCGATCCATATGTGAGGGTACACTACGGAAATTTGAAGAGGAAAACAAAGGTTAGGAATCTTGCTATTCAAACTAAAGCTTTGCTTTTCATATTCTCGTCAAGTCATGCAAAAGCCTAAATCCAGCGAGTTGATATTTTCTGTGTTAATGCATTCATCATGTGATATTGTGGTAGCCAGCTAATGATGTCCATAAGCACCTTTAGACTCTCGGTCTCTTTAACTAAATCTTGGTTAGTGTCATGCTTAGCTTAGAACATGCTAGTTCCAGGGATTCTAATCCAGCAAATGTGAAAAGATCATCAAAGTCAACGAAAAAGATGAAGAAAATAACAGCTGTATATTGTCCGAATCGTCTCTAGGATAGTGTAGTGAAAAACAAATCATGATCTTGGCAAGCTTGTACTTAGTTTCTTGAATTTCTGTTTAAGTCGTTGACATAAGTATTTGTTCAACAGTTTCCGCGCTCCTATATAAGAAAGCCCAATCTCGTACAGAGTTTTCTTACCTAGTGTGCCATGTCCGGCATTGCAGGTTACATTCAAAACTCTAAATCCTCATTGGAACCAGACCTTGGAATTTCCCGACGATGGAAGTCCCCTAGAGTTGCATGTGAAAGACCACAATGCACTGCTACCCACATTGAGCATTGGCGATTGCGTCGTGGAATATCAAAGGTTGCCTCCAAACCAGATGTTCGACAAATGGATTCCCCTTCAGGGAGTGAAGAGGGGAGAGATCCATATCCAGATCACAAGAAAAGTTCCAGATCTCCAAAAGAGATCAAGCCTTGATTCAGAACCATCCTTAACCAGATCGTATCAGATTTCTGGCCAGGTGAGCATATTCTATAATGGTGTTCAGAGTGTCTTTCTTAACTGCATAATGCCATGTCCTACATTATTTAATAGGAAGGTTTTGCTTGCTTGTTCTGCAAAATAATGTCAACTTATACTGCTAAACGTGCTTGGCCAGATGAAAGAACTGATGGTCAAGCTTCAATCTTTGATCGAAGATTGCAGCCTTGAAGGGCTTGCAACAGTAGTGACTGAGATGGAGAGTCTTCAAGATTTGCAGGAAGAATACATGGTCCAATGCGAGACAGAACAGGTGCTTTTACTCAACAAGATAAAGGAGCTCGGTCAGGAAATATTCAACTCGTCACCTTCCCTAAGCAGAAGATCTTCCAACGATTGACCAAACTGTTCAATATAGAAGCCACTACCTCCACGTAATGTTTCATAAGAGAAAGCAAATGTCATTGGTGATAGAAGTATTGTATACTCTCCTCGTACAAAGTTGAGTCCAAGTTCGCGAAATTTGATTGAACATGAATACCCGATCTTAAGCAGTTTTAATGCAGAAATTTGTCTCCGGGTCCATGGTATTCTATACTTAGGAACTTGGTGCCTCCAGCTTCCAAAGAGGACCCACAGTCATCATGTTTTGCACACAAAATATGTAATTAACTTGGTGACTTTTTGGTGGGCGAAATTCGAATTGGTTCGGGGAAGTAGCTTGCTGCAAATATTAATCGACTATTTCACAAGATAACAGAGATCCTCGCATGCTCTCTTTAATGGTTTCACTTCAGTAGTCATCATGACTAGCAATATTGACAACCAAGGAAGGGGAGAAACGACGGTGACTAACCAAAAAGCATTCAAATTTTGTCACCCAAAAATGAGATTTAATATATCCATTCAAAGAGAAACCAGGAGAGCAGAAGGCGGATGCTTTGGAACCTGATCTATGAAAACCTACAAAACGATATGACTACTTAAAAGCATGCAATAGCCAAATGGACGCCTCCCATGTGGAGCAATATGTCCAACCATGAGGGCCTTTGGCGTTACACAACATTGTCAGTAGCCAATAAACAACTTAATATATGCTCAAAATGGAGATCGATGATATTGAGGACGGCGACTAGAAATTGTTCAAAGAATGAGTTAGACAATCTCATTGGCGAAGCATCTGCTGCAGCTGAAGAACTTGATTCCGTTGCTCTGGAGGCAGGAGATTAATCTGCTCTGGAGTGAGGCTCATGACCTGCTGAAGTAGGGCCTGCTCCATCTCAGGTGACATCTGCACAACGGGAGAAAATTCTACGTCAACGTCCCAAACAAGGTTCTTTATTATAGACTTCTATATCAAGCAAAGGTGAAATAAAGCCAATATAAAAAAAAAAAAATGAGTAAGGTAGTATACTTACAGCAGCAGGACGAGGCGGCTGACTTCCTGGGCCCATCTGACCAGGAACAACGGGTGGAGGGCCAGGAAGCTGTGGAGGGTTGTCTGACTGGGCAGGCATCCAAGAAGATCCCCTATCCACTTGCATGGGACCGCCACCTTGATGGCTAAATTCTATCCCTGGATGTGAACCTCCACCCTGAAAATTAAAATTTGAGTATTAAGAACTTAAGATTGCATAACCACGAGAGAGATTCACCAGCAATATTAAGGATTTGAGTAGTTGGTCAGGAAAGATTGTACACGCAAACAGATATAGGCCAAAGTCTGCCAAACTAATGGCCAAACTTGCAATATCAAATATCATCGGGCATTGATCTGTCTCTGAAGTACTTGACACCACAACTATAAAGTCATTATTAAGTCATCCATCAGTTATCCCCTACAATTTGGTGGGTGAAAGCTCACTGTCCTTGTAACGTAACATCAAATCCACACACATTGGAAGGAAATCGCAAGGATCAATCTTATTTTAGTTCAAAACATCTCCTGAAGGGTGTATTTGCATATGCAAATCTTTAATTTTAGGAGGACAATGTCTATACAAATTTGTTTCTTTTAAATAGAACTAACATGAGTCTGGTGATGCCAACACCTGATGTAAGCTACTTTTAATGTTTCTTGCCCCCATCAGTAGAGATCTTCAGTGCTGACCAAAGACTACAAACATTTTGGATACGACAAGAAATCTGGAAATACTCTTATTTGAGTTCAATTACTCTACTTTTTGTTTGATAATTTGCAGAAGCAAGCGCAATCATACAATCAGGAAAAAGACATAATGAAATAAAAGCGCCACGTGACAGGGATCTTTAGTTAGACATGGGTTGAGTCAGAAATGTATCGTGAAGAAAGACATCCAACATAACAATGCTTCAGGTAACTCAATCAGGATTGCTTGTTGACAAATTCAAGCACTGCCCATGATGCAAATTAATTAGGCAAAGCCACAAATGGAGATCTTTCAAAATGACTGACTTTTTATATCTCACTTCCTAACTTCACTAATTCATAAACCTCCATCCCTAAATCAAACTGAACTCCTAACTACTCCTCAACATCAGTAACAGGAACAATTTCATGCCAAACTTGCAATTTATCAAACTGTGTCAATCTTCACTTCATAATGATAAAAAAATTGTGCATAACATAAAAGACTCGTTTGGGAAGAAACGGTCCCACAAGAGATTACTTGATACATGGCTTGAGGTGGTGGCTGACTAAGGAGTGAAGGCTGTCCTTGGCTGAATGATCCAATGCCAGGAGGAGGCCTGGAAGCTGACTGATCAATTCATCAAGAAAGAAATTACCACCCCTATTCAGAGAAAAACAAGAATAATCTAAAACTGGCTAAAAGCTCACATGATATGACGGCTGTGATCCGTGCTGAGAACCACCAGAGGGATGAAACCCCACATTAGGGCCTATCTGAGATGGATACTGTTGATGGAAAGAAGACATCGATGATGGTCTGGTTTGTGGATGCATTGGCGGTTGCAACGGAGGCTGAAATGAAACTTGAGGAATTCCACTTGTCTGTAAGGGTTGTTGCAACTGGGCTGTGGCAGTGGGCATTTGGGGCTGTTGAAGTGGAGGCGGCTGTGGAGCAGAATGAAGTGGGAGTGGAGCCATTGTGGGCACTTGAGAAGGTTGAGGAAGGGTCACTGGAGTAGATTGGACATTTTGATGCATCTTAGGCTGCTGAGGTGGCTGTAGAGCATGGGAAGGCAGAGGCTGAAGATTAGCTGAAGAAACACTAGCCGATGAAATTGGCATTCCAGGCTGGCTTTGACTATGATTTCTCGTAGGAAATTGAGTCTGAGAAGCACTCCCTTGATCTGGAAAACCAATTTTACCAGGATATTGATGAGCTGTCTGAGGGTTCGGTTGCTGAGGTGGCTGTGGTAGCTGCTGAGGTGGCTGCACTAGCGGCTGAGGCTGAGGCTGTTGTGATGCTGGAACTTGAATTTTTGGAAGCTGTAGATTATTGAGATTATTATAGCATCCAGAAGGTGTACATGTATCAATGCAGAACAAAAAGGTTAAAATAACATTACCACTTGAGGAGGCTGCACCATTCCAAGCATAATTTGTGCCTAAAGGAAGAGTAAGTTCCAGTTAAAGACAAGCAAAGAAATCAGTAGTGAGCATGATATGATATGACAGAACATAAGAAAAGATAACACAAACAAGTGAGAGAGCAATATTATGTATACAGTAACCTGCACACCGAATAATAGAGAGATCATTGCACCAACACTAAGCTTGAGATACAATATATGCAAATCCATTATCGTTTACCAAAGAAACAGACAGCTTATCAGTAATGCACTCCTAAATTGCACAAGGAATTCCCTATTAAGTTCAGAAAGAGGATTCAACCTCCAAGATCGTTGTTTAGGCACGAAATCATGAATATTACAGGCGAATCAATTTAAATTCGGCAGGTGTTGAGGAAAATTATTATCTAGACTCTAGAGGATGGAAACATGTCCATGGGCTGTAAATGAGTCCAGTTGCTCACAAGTTACTCGTCCTGCTTGCTCGTGCTTGAAAAGAAGTGGAGCGTGCAATCACAAGGCTTAAAAGGAATGCAGGGCGGTCTCGAACTACCCCGAGCACGAGCAACGTTGAAAATCGCGTCCCAATCGCCACGGGCCATCAATTACCAAACCACAGCCCCTCGAAGTTTATCCTAAGACAAATCGAAGTAATACCCAAAACAAAACCGACACATCCAAGAACCGCCCAACCCAGGAAGTCTAAAGCAAAGATCTTGAAAGATGATCTAAACATTCTTGAGTTACCTGGAATAGGGTTTTCGTCAAGAGGGGATTCTGGATCAGTATTTCTCTCGCTTGTTGGTGGTTCTGCTCGATCAATGTCTGCCACAACCATACCAATTAGAAGCGGGAAAGAGGAAAAAAACAAGAAAATCACAGCAAAACTCCTAATCTTTCCCTAGATCGTAGCTCCGGTGAAAAGAAGGGCAACAAGAGAAAGTCGCCGAGGATAGAGAGAAGGGAGACGAAACCAAGAAGCAGAGAAAAAAGAAGGGGGGTAAAAACAGAAGGAAGTGCCTTCATCTGAGACATGATGTCGTAGAGCTGGTTCTTCGACATCCCGGCGAGGCTCGCCGCCGTGCCGTCCCCGACGAATTGCCTCCCCGCCATTCTTCGACGCGGAAGAGAGCCTCGATCGTTCTTGTTTTTCCTCTTTTGGTTTGAGATCAGTGGGGAATCAGTGTGTGCGCAATTGTCCTTCTTCTCCCGTCAGTGGCCGTTAAAGTATGGATCTTTTTGGTTTAGACAGATCAAGGCGGCAACCTTTTTGGGCCGCGACCCAATTTCGCCACTCACATCATGGGCTTTCTCGACCGGGCCAGATCTTTTAGGGCTTTTCTACGGTTTAGCGTTCATGTCTGGTTTTTTTTTTTTCCGAAAGGGTTCATGTCTGGTTCAAAAGTAACAAGACAAGCAAGAGCTTGAGAAAAAGGTCGAGGAACAGTGAAGGTTGCACTTGCTAGACCTCCTAAAACGATAAACTTTCCGACATACTTCTTGTACTATGATCTCTTCGGCATGATTGATAAGGAACTTCATTAGCCAAATTCGAACTAAAAGTTAAGTAATGACTAGACAATGCGTGACAATTCTTCATTTACTAGCTAGCCGAAAATTACAACTATCCAATGTACGGATCACTAATCGTCGGAAAATCGCTTTGAGTTTCGACTTTCCCAAAAGTTACAATGCTGTAGTGATGGAACGAGCACTAGGTTACAGCTCCTCCATCGCCAAGGTGCTAACACGTAGCAGTCCATGGATTTGGACCCCTTGTTCACATAAAATTACGTAAGAGATGAGTAAGAGTTACACCAATGGAGGTGTTTAACTTTTACAGTGTTAATTGCCTTCGTATGGTGTAGTCCAATTGAATGGTAGCGCCTGCTGTTCTTGGTTGGTTCCGGGCTCGAAAGGTCCCGATGAATTAATCGTGCTCTGATCATGCCCAAAAGGAGACGTCCCGTGGGATAGTAATGGGTAGTCAGGCATGGCAGCGGCGACTTCTCTTGGTTGGAAAGTCCTTAACTGCAATGCTTTGAGGATGAGAGAATTCCACGGCGAGTTCGAGCTCAGAAAGCCAGAAGGCCGGGGCGGTGGAGGTGGCGGCAAGCTTGTTGGTTCTCTTGTCGTTGGCCAATTCAAATTGTTGTTAAAGAGAGTGTAGTTATTGCCAGCGAGTCCTGATGGAAGATTGCTAAATGCACCTGAAGTGGCAATAATGGCGCTTGGACTGGTGGTGTTTGTCTCCATTTGATCTCCATAATAGTTTGCAATTGTGTCTTCGCAGATGGGAGAATCGGGAGAAGGCAGTGAGGATGCCGTCTGCGGCTTCTTCACTGCCGAGCTCTTCTGGAAAACCCTACAAACCGCCCATCCATCCTGCAGAATGAACCGTGAATAGTATTGATGAAATCACGGTCAATTCATGAAATTCTTCCCCTCCAGTATGTTCTATAGAGAAATCTGAAAATGCAGGGCATGCATGAATGCCGATGGAATATATATCGGATCGAGCATATCGATGTGTATTCCGTATAGAAAATAATAGGATGCAGAAAGAGCGTATCCCATGGTATAACTAAGGCAACACCAGACATTATACGCTAAATTACCTGGAGTTTCTCATATGACTCCAACCATATAAGATTGGCCAAGTTTTACAGGTCAATTGGCAAAAATATGAGTCTGCATACTGTTCTTCAAGTTCCATAACATCCTACCCACCTGTTTGACCGAGTAAACCAAATGACAAGCTACTTTTCCTCATCGATGTATCTGATGCATCATTTGACAGCATTTGAAGAAAGAGATGTGTGACCTATAACTATTTAACGAGCACGCGATGTATCGAAGAACATTACCATGGATCGCCACGAGTGCTCGCCTTGTAGCCTATATTCATGCATGACCCAATTGCTTTTCTCGCCCCTCGGGGCTCTACCTCTGTAGAACACTAGGGTTTTCTTCATTCCGACGAGAAACCCGGCTCGGAAAATCTCCTTGTCCTTTCCGGTGGTTTTCCAATAGCCCGCTCTCGTCGCCCGGTTGGTCCGGAGTCCAGTTGGGTATTTCCTGTCTCTCAAGCTGAAGAAGTACCATTCTTTCTCTCCCATGGACGCTTTGCCTACGCATATCACACGTATATATATATACGTAAATAACCAAGACATTATTGATGGCAATTTCTGGCAACATAAAGATCTCCTTCTGTGGAGAAATTTTTTTAAAATATATATATTAATGCTATCTAGATTTTGCATGAAATAGATTGAGGAGGGAACTTCTCCTTTTGTGGGGTTAATTTCTGAAATTCAGCATTTACAAAAGTTTCGAAAGCAATGACAGTAGGAGCAATCGATCAAGACTGAGAATTTGTATATGCTTCTGCAAAATTGGTATCTTCCTTTAGCATTCTCTCATACTGCATTCAATTTGTGGGGAGATAAGAAGTTTAACCAAAAAGAAAATCCGCAGCGATCGACTATCGATCAAGACACACGAAGAAAACCCTAAACTCGTCATTTATAAGAGAAACAGCTCTTCCAATAAGCTATCCAAAGGCTAATATACATACACACGCGCAAATGTAAACATGAGTATGCATATACCAGGGAGGTCCCAAGGCTCGCACTTGTTGAGATCGACATCGACGACGGCTTTCGAAGTGAAGCATTTCTCGGACACCTTCGGAGTCAGATAACAAGTGATGAGTTCTTCGTCTGTCGGATGGAACCTGAACCCAGGAGGAAGACGGTTCTCTGCCGCCATATTTCCCTCTTCTCGCGGAGCGAATAAGGGGGGAAAAAAATCAGATTCAGATCAGATTTCACATACGGATCGGTTTGTCTATAAATAAGCCAACAACATGCACAAGTTGAGACACATTTAATATGATATATTTCTTGATAATCAATACGAAACAGCGTCGGTTGAAAGTTCTCTCCGTGGCTCCTTCTAGCTCTCTCCCCTCCCCAAGAAGAATCGCCAGCCATCTTCTTAAAGTCTTTCTTTATGATTTTTAATTTCCTGATCACACCAGCTAACTTCTTGACAATGATAGTGCAATGCGGGTTTGAATATCTTAACCACACCAGAATCTTTATTAAAATCGAATTATTGAACGGGCCGTTCTCCTATATTACTGGGCTTTATAGTGAATTACAACAAAATCCTAAGGTACGACGTATAGATACATTCTAAGATGCAGATGCATGAATCAACTAAACATATTTGGATTATCTTCTGACTAGCTTCCAGGCACGCATAGTGTCTGTATTTTTACAACAGTTCGTGAAAATTTACTTTCTTTTCCACAGCAAAGAACGGATTGATACTCGACATTCGCTATATTGTTGAACAAACGACGATTACTCGAGCGCACGAGTTTGAGTTTACTATACTATGAAACTATTCTCTCTCTCTCTCTCTCTCTCTCTCTCTCTCTCTCTCTCTCTCTCATGTCTTCCCTTCTAATTCTATGTGTGTGATCTTATCCAACTACCTCCAACCATTTCCAACCCAACCCCAGAAAACCTGCGTGCGAAGCCAGTTGGATTATGTTATTTAGGGCACAACTTGGTTGCTGCTACAGCATGCAACCTCTTACGTACGTATCAGAGTTGTTTTCCACTTGTATGGTATGGTTATATTATATAGATATATATATTATGTTGTAGTCACATAGACGGTGAGATTTATTGCTGAATCTCGATGATCTGCATAGGTTATCAGTGATGAAACTTGGACATTGTGAGTGGTGATGGCAACCGGTCGGGAAAATCGGGCCTGACCCGTCCGAGTCCTACGAAGTCATAGGTGGGCATTGGGTTGTGGGATGGGTTCTGAATCCCATTTGAAGAATCATATAAGGTTTCAGGTGTCGAATTTAGCAGGTTGTTTCCCCGAATTCCGCATTTGATTAACCTTATTGTAAACGTATCATTATTCACTACTTGGTTTTATGTTAATATACACATACATAGGGAAAATTACCAAAAAAGTTATAAATATATTGTATTCGTGTTACTTCAGTCTTAAACTTTTCAATTTAGCCAATTTAATTCAAAAAATTTTTACGATTTGTCAATTTAATTCTTCTAGCTAATTTTGAGTGGAAATTGGTCATAATGAGTAAATTGGCAAATCGTCAAAAGATTTATGACTAAATTGGTCAAATTGAAAGGTTTATGACTAAATTGACACAAACGCAATAGATTTATGACTTTTTTGGTAATTTTCCCACATACATATATAAAAGTGATTAATCATAAATGGTGACTATTTCAGGTCATATATGGATCTAAATCCTATTTTGGATTGTGACAGATTAATGGATCCTAAACACTTAGAACTCTTACTAAAATAGAACTTTGTATATCGACGGTATTGAAGGTGACAGGTACTAGAAATTAATCCAGATTGTTGATGTTGTGCTTTACTACCGATAGATGACATAAATTAACTCGTCGCGCTAAATTATGGTGCATGACCATTATATCTCCATGCATGTGTTAAAACATCCCACATCAATTGATTATTGAGTTTATATGCTCTTCATATATATGGGTCTTCCTCCACCTATCTCTTAAGTTTTTGCATTGGACATTCTCTCACGATACCTATCAGAGTCAGGTTCTACCCCGCTTTAATTCACTCGTGCGTCCGCCCTCTTTGTCAAATTCCACGGCCATTCCTCCTCCACCTAACCGTCTAAGTTTGTTGAGTTAGACTTTCTGACAACTTATATCAGCAGCATAAGCTTTGCCGCTACAACTCTATGAATAACCATAAACCCGGGTTATCATATAATCAAGTGTGAAAAGACTCTGTGCGGGTGGTTCAAAATGGTTACCAAACCCTAAGATTGTACATCAAGCACCGTACTTAGCTACCAATTTTCTGTTGGCTCATTCAGTGAATTGAGCTGTTTCCTGCCCAACGAATGATGCAAGAGTCCTTCACGTTCTGTTCTTCAAACCCTCTTTTCAAATTTCGGTCCTAACAAGAAATTGACTCGGCTTGCATTCACGTGTTTTCACTTTTCATGCCATGCTTCTAGAAATGTATACAGTCACGCACTGCTTCCTGTTCCTTCGCACCTTCGTTCACTTTCAATATATCATTAATCAGACAATATCCTTAAATGAATCGAAGCAAAGTACATATAATTAATCTAAGAGACAGATATTTAAATGGTCCAGAAAAGAAAAGGTTAAATGGTTTCGTGACCACTAATTTCAATTGGGAAAATTACCAAAAAAAATTCTAAACATATTGCAATTGTGTCAATTCAGTTTTAAACTTTTTTTTGTCAATTCAGTCCTAAACCATTTGCATTTGTTTCGGTTTAATCCATTTGGCCGGCCGGTGTTGATGTGGACAATTTTTAATAATGTTTTAATTTTTTTCTCTTACTTTTTTCTTTTTTTCCCCCTTGTGGCTGGCGGCCGGTGAGGACTTCGCGGCAGCAACCCTCGCCGGCTAGGGGGGAAGGGAAGAAAAGAAAAAATAAAGAGATAAAGACAAAAATAATATAAAAATTTGAAAAAAAATTTAATTAAAATATTATTAAAAATTGTTCACGTCAGCACTGGCCGGCCAAATAGACTGAACTGACACAAATGTAAAAGGCTTAAGACTGAATTACAATAAATGTATGACTTTTATGGTAATTTTGCCAATTTCAATCGAACATATCATTGGACCGGAAAAAAAAAAATCAAACATAGCATTCAAATCAACATGGGGTTAAGAATTTGGGATCGTCTATTTTTATTTTTACATATCACGTTTACATATAGCAATGCTTCAAGAAAAGGTCCTGGTTTTGTAGAAGTCCTATCAGGCCCGTTGTAATTAAACACTAAAACTATGTGGATGGAAAAATATTCGGCGGACTCCTGCTACGAATGCTGCGGTGAACAGAGCCGAGCGAGTGCGGTATTCGTACGGAAATCTGTGTTTTCCGTAGGGTCTGGCACGAGTCCCGCTACCTCTTGATACGCGACGACCGACTTAGTCAACGGGATTAATGTCTAAATAATATTTTCTGATCGATGTGCTCTTGGGTTGATATTCACTTCTCATCATCAATCTTTCTTCAGGATTATCTCCAGGGAGCTTCATGCGGTGGAATTCGGTCTGTCCTCCAAGGTTTTCTTACCTAATTTAGTTCCAAAACATCATCTGCGCTCCACTAGCAACTTCAAACGATTTGCAGGTGTTTTCAGAAACCATTGGGCCTAGAAAGAAATCTTGAATTGGGTCGAGTTCATTCGAGATCGAGACCAAGGCCACGGCTTCTTTGCTGGGCTGTAATTGGCCGTCTAGCCTGAGAAATAAAAGAATAGTTTGACCAGTAAGCCCATTACGATCCGAGGGTTTTTTTTTTGGAGTGTCTTCTGCGTTTTAACCTGTTTGTTCTTAAGCTTTCTCTAAAATTAAACATGCGGAATTTTAGAGAGGGATACGCATGATGTGACTGCCTAAGGTCATTTGCAACCATGTCGAACTACATTGAAATTTCATACGAAGGTTTCATACGATGATGACGTGACAATGTGCTACGTAGGATGACCGGCTATGATTTGACAGCCAAATCAGCGATTTCCGACAAAAAATGATTGGAATGACTATATTGGAATTTTGCACAAAAGTTAAAGACGAAATTGGTAAAATTGAAAAATTTATGACTGAATTAGCATAAATGGATCTAATGAACACAGCCCAAATAATGATAAGTTCTATTGAGTCCGGAAAGAACCCACTTTCATCCCACTCTCAGGAACAAGTCCATGTCCTTCACAGATACAAAGCCTCCCCTGCTTAGGTTATTTCAATCACAATTATGTTCATATGGTAAATGCCATTGTCTCGGACCACGATTTTAATTTTTCCAGAAAATTTATTTCCTGTGAATGAGCTCGCACTTGTGTATGCAACACATATCTATCATTAAAAAAATAATGATGGAGTAGCTTGTACAAATTCAATGCTTTTCTAGTTTCTACAGCCAAAAAGCAACACATATATTTACGCCTTCAACGTATCTTTCTCTCATCACAGTTGCTAGTAGGACACACACACAGCATTTTTTTTCACCGTCTACGTTGTCCCTTGTCAAGCACCCACCCTGACAGGAAGCAAAAGCATACTGTCGAGATGAAACCTACGGCTGCTCCGATCCCGAAAGCCGTCTGTGAATAGGCGGTTCCCTCAGTCGAAGCCTCGTCGTTTGGAAGCTCATCAGATGGTGGTTGCGATTGACATGAGTGTAGGCTCGGTCTACTACCACAGAGGCCGATGTTTCCATCGAAGCTCGAGTCTGGAAAGGTCGAAAACTGGCCTTCCGAAGGAACTGTGCCGGATAGCTTATTGTATGAAATATCGAAAGTCGATAGGAAAGTCAGCTTCTGGAAGGACGCAGGTATCTCTCCCGTCAACCCGTTATGAGACAAATCTAGTTTCTCCAAACTTCGCATCCCCGAGAAGCTATTCGGTATATTGCCCGACAATTCGTTGTTTTCCAAGAAAAGTGCTTGAAGGCCCTTAAGGTTTCCGAAACTCGGCCAAATCGGTCCGTTGAGCTTGTTGTAACTCAGGTCCAAAGTTGATGGCAAGCTCCAGAATTGGTTGTATGTCAAAAATCTTCCATCTCCTTTCCCCTTAAGGAGGGGCACCTTCGATAGAGAGCCTGATGGAGGGAACGATCTGCTACTGTTGATGCAATTTCGTAGTTCGCTTAAGCTCCTCGGTATGTCTCCGGCGAATGAATTATTTCCTAAATCCAAATAGAAGAGGAAATCAAAATCGCCAATCCAGCTAGGAATTCTTCCACTTAATTGGTTCCATGAAAGATCCAACAGTTGCAAGTTTTCGCATCCCTTTTATGGATAGTGCATCTTGCTAGTAGTAATGGATTAGTTGAACAGTGATTGATGGTGCGGAAAATTCAAAATTGCGGGGCTATGTTCATTTGAAAGTCTAGGCTTGTACTAGAAACTTACAGAGTGTTAACTTGTATTTAAAGGCATATGTAACTTCAACAAAGAACGTAGCCATTCTTCAATTGCCAATGCATTGCTCCTTTGAAGTTGATTTTCATTTTAGATCTCTGTCGGATTCTTGCTTTGTTTACAAATGGTAGTTCTCACTCCAGTGCGCTTTTTTTTGTTATGAGTGAACCACTTGTTTTCTTTGGAGCGGATTTTTTTCCCCGTATTCTTTGCGTAATGGAATTAGATATGTAATATATATGTCTCGTTTTCCATGAAGCCTACCAAATGAATAAGTATTGCATGTTTGTCTTCTTCTTATTGTTCTGCTTCAAGTTCTGATTTAGTCAATCCATGGTTTTGTCATGCCATTATCTTTAACTATTATGACTCTTCACTTGCTCAAGCTTTGAAGAACTTGCATTACTAGAGACAAGGCAAATTGAACAGTCTTGTCATCTTCAAGTTCCTTCTATAGATTACTTAGTTTGTGCTTGACTGATTATCAGATTGATTTTGAGATAGCATGCATGATCTGGTCAGTTCTTGGCCCTTTAGAGAATAAGATTCTGCATCACCCACAACCACTGTCGTGTGAAAGAGTCCATTAATTGCATTCTTTACAGCTGTAACATGATATGTGGTTATGGTTGAACAGTGTAGTTCAAGTTTTTCTAAGTAGCAATTTCTTTCTGAGCTCTCCTATGTTATGTTTCACTTTCATTTTGCTGATCGCCAATTTAGCTTGGATCTACAGGATCAAAATTACCAAAAGAAATCTATCTAGTGAGCTTTGCAGTTATCATGTTTGCTCGCTTGGAAAAGATTGAATTAGAATACTCTGCTCTCAGTTTCACCCTTTTGAAAATTCTTTTTTCCGGAGTCTGAAATAATTAAAGCTTCCTCAGGAAGATGCTGCATTCTGGTGATGATCTCTATCTCCTTTTCAATCTTGCTTTTGTTCCAACGTTAAGTTGATGTAAGAGTAGACTCGGAGAAATTTTAACAAGAAAGCTATTGCTCTCTACTTTCTCCTTCCTCTAGTTCAACAACATGACGACTATACGTATATTGAATAAAGATGGTTGCATAAATGGTAACTGTCTAAGGTTAATTGTTACTATTGCCGGTATTCCTATGATTCTTGGCTAGTGAAAGTCCTACTTATACAAATTCTCTTAGCATGAAACTTTCTGATACTTATTTGATTCTTCTGTCCTTTGGTTGGAACGAAAAGGTATGCTAGCAGTGTATGGATTTGTGCCAATGTGCGAATTTCTATGTGGACTTGAAATTTACGGAAATAAAAATTTAACAGGTAAGTTTCCATGAGCTATTAGACTTTCTATAAAGAATCTGCAGAGAATCTACAAACTAATGCCGCTTGAGACTTTAAAAATTGTTTCAAGTTCTCCTATGACTCTCAGTTACAAACTTCTCACTACTTTACATACAAGAATTTTATACATACATCAGCAAAAACATGTTTAAGAACTATCTGAATATGTGGGACAATATCAGATTTATATAGCCTCTTCTTGACTCATGCTTTTTATTATGCCGTGACATCTTCTAATGCTAGGTTGGGTTCCTAGTTGTGGATACACTCGTTTTCTTTTGGCTGTGGAAGGTTTTCCATATGTTAGGCTGCCACTTATACTTTATATCCAATTTTCTGTAGCTTCTTGTTGGACCCCTCGTTTTTCAAGAGGCAGAGTCACATTCATCAAGAAATTAATGAGAATTTGAGTTTACGCATATTTAGCTAGTATACTGTGTTTTGTTTAGCTTTAGCCATAAACCAGCACTTTCTCTTTGCAAGCTATATGACATTAAATTCATCTCTCAAGAGTGCTTCAAAGCGTCGCGGAGTTCACACAAATCAGTTCATTTGAAGACAAAGTTGTTTACTCTCAAGACCGCTAAACCCCTTGGTGATGGTTGCTATATTGTCTGAAGAAAGGACAGGGTTGGACACCAAAACTATGATCATTATTTACATCGCGGACTCCCGAGATATTAATGAGTATCATTTGAGGTGCTCATATCATGCTCAAAAACCATGAAGTCAAAGGCAATTGTAACGCTTTTTGTGTTGCTATCGCCTATCTTTTTGCAATTGTTACGTGACTTCTATCCAAAATCAAACAAAAGAGTCTTCAAAAGATATTCATATGTATTGAATTTGAAGCCATCTAAATATTTTTTAATAATATTTTAGATATTGAAATAGTTCCGTGCCTGTTTAATATAGGAACTGTTTTTGATTTTAAATAAAAATAACTCTAAAAACGCATTATGCTAAAAATATTTTCAAGTTAAAATAAATAAAATTATTTCACTTTCATAACATATGTATATATATAGAGTGAGAGAGAGAGAGATGTCCTGAAGATGAAGGTAATGGCGTGGTGACTGGTCGCCACGACAAAGGCTTGGCGAAAGCTTAGCCATAGCGACCATTTGGCGGCGGCAACGGCTCACCAGCAACTGCGAGAAATGTTGCAAATCTTCAATGGCGTATCTACAACAACATGTTGACTCCTTTTTTTTATTTTTAATATTTTATTTCATTTTATAAAGTTCAAGTATGCTAGCTTAAACATTAAAACAAAATGGAGTTGCCCATTCTTTAGAGGCAACAATTTAAGGAGAAAATTTGCTAATAATGGAGCCCGAATTGGGTTGGGTATGGGTTGATCTGATTTGGGTCGAGTATGAGACACTAAAAATATGTTACATAAAAAGGGTAAGTATGAATTGAATCATTTTCGATCTGATCCAGCTCGCCCGTTTTGACAAGCCTAATTAGCAGGAGCAATGAAAGAAGGTCAAGAGCTAGAGCTATGGAGCTGTGCAAGGATGGTGGATGCTAACCGTTAGAGACCTTCAGAAGGTGCTCTCTCTCCCACTTGCTCGATTGAGTGTAAAGCTAGGGCCTCGGGGGGTGCACATTTATGAGGGATTGCCACTTCCCAACACTGCATGTGGAGGAATCAATGCCCAATTTTAGACCATACAAAAAGGCCAAAGCGGATGAGAATGCCTACGTTTGTGGGGTTCCCCCCACTACAAAATTCTCCAACATCTTGAAAATACCCCTGTTAAATCTCAAAGAAAATTCTAAATAAGGGCCCAAAATTTCTTCTTTTTCCCAAATAAAGGCCTTAAGTATTCTCATTGTCTCAAATAAAAGTGTAACTTCAAGGGCATTTTCATCTTTTTACTTGTTTTATTAAATGAAATAACTAGGCAAGGGCTCGCCCCTGTCGCCAGAGCCTCAGTGAAGGTCGCGACCGCAAGCGAGGGTCGCAACTCTCCCCCAAGAGCTCGGTGAGGGTAAGGTGGCCCTCGCCCAGCAATGGTGGGGGTCGGCGACCCTTGCTAGCCGAGCCCCTGCTGACCTTTTCCAACAACGGGGGCGAGAGTGGCGATGACAAGGGCCTAACGCCTTTGCCTTGCCTTACTTTTTCTTTTTTTTCTTTTTGTGTTTTTTTAAAATATTTTTTATTTCATTTAATTTTTTAAAAAAAGTGAAATGACAAAAATGCCATTGAGGTCAGACTCTTATTTGAGACAAGAAAAGCACTTCATGTCCTTATTTGCAATAAAATCCACTTTATGCCATTATTTAGAATTTTCCCTTAAATCTCAACCCTTAAATGGGTCAAGCTAGATACTCCTAGTCTTTTAGTTAGCATTAGTTAGCCAAAACTGATGAGAATGCCACAATTGTCTTGCCTTTTGACTCACGGGTGCGACCAAGTTCGGCCTAATCAATTTCCCGCGACGAACGACTCAATGTACCTTCTTGTACCAAGCGATGGAGATGGCATGAGAGAACCGACCAAAAGTCACGCATCTTTTAGAGTTCTCACGGAAAGTTAGCGTCGAACCCTTCTACTGCCATGGGCAACTCAATCTTGGCATATCGACAGTGGAATTGATACGTAGGAATACGTTCTCCCGTCGGTTGTCGGACAGATCGATTCGTGATAAGGTGGACAACTTAGATAACGAAACCTAGTTATAATCCATCACTTGATTTTGGTCCTTTCGAGAGCTACAAAGCCGGATTGGCCGTATGCTCCTACAAAGTGCACAGGTCTCCAAGGCCACTAAACTAATGTCGTGATGCCTACCCAATCATCGATGAAATTTCGTCTCAAACTCTCCGACTTTATTCCCCTCTTTTTTTTTTCTTTTTTTTTTTGTGAAATCGTTGAAATTTCAACGATGGTTCTTGATAAGCACGAGACATATTCCCACTCGTCTAAGACAACCTCGACACCGAGGCCCAAAAGAAAAATAAAATTATATAAAGCCACTATAGAGACGGCACGATATTTAGTGAAAAACACAAGCGTTGGTATTCCGCTTTTCTACTAGTTATGAGATGCGCACAGACAAATTAGAGAAAGGGGGCCCCTTCTTTAATCAATCAAGCTTCGACCAAAAAAAAAAAAAATCAATCAATCAAGTTAGCCTCGATCGATCGAATACTTTACATTCCACTCTATAATTAAGTGTCGCGGCATTCATATCAATATGTCCATGAAATCAATACGCTATAATGATGCACGTGTTTTGAGTGATGTTATTTAAATTTTTATCGTTTTTTGTAATGATGCATCGAAATTTATTATGAGTGTGAAGAATAGACATACTATCCTCTTATTAACAAAAAAGCACACATTTTCATGTGTGCAAAATAAATTCGAAATATCATTATGATTCTTAGGAAAAGAAAATTATATGCTTTTTCCCGGATGATATTGAAAGAAGAAAAGAGAAAAATTGATGCAAATTGAGGAAAGGATTTAATCTATTGTGAAATGGGAAAGATTCCACTTAAATTCAGAATATGCTTCAAACGTCCGAGATAAAATCGGAGTTGTGTCGACTATTTTGAGTTTTTCCAATAGGGCGAGAGGATTTTCATAAATCCTAAAATCAGACAGATTTGCTAAAAAAAGAATTAATTTGAAACCCCCTTTTTTTTGTTACCAAAATATATATTTTTTCCGTTGGGCATTATCATCTTTAATAAATAATTATCTCACATTCTTACGCGTGCGTGCGTCACGTGGGGCAGACCTGCCCCCCCACTTGTATATCTTATCTCATCATGACCGAATAAAGCTTTTTCTTCCACGCTTTTGCTTTTTCGCCATAGAAGAAAAGCTCGAAATCCTCCCAAAGAGAAAGGGATCGACGGCCGAGATTTGAGATCGCGAAAGTCAGAGGAATAAATCAGATCCGACGGTGGAAACGCCCGATCTCACAGCTCCGCATTCGGATCGGGTCGCTTTATCTCGCAACCCTGGCCCATCTTCTTCTTCTCTGTCTCTCTCCCTGCGTGGCTGCTATGAATACTCAGCCAATTCCTTCGCTCTCTCTCTCTCTCTCCTCTCTGCATCGCTTTCTCGCTCCTCCTCATCCGTCTCCAGTTTCCCTCCTCGATTTCCTCCTCCTCGTGGAGGAGCCTTTCAGGTCGTCGCCCCCTCAGGTCTCTCTCTCTATCTCTGCTTTTTCCATACGCACAGATCTGCGAGCTCGGATGGATGATGTTGTACGCCTCTGGATTTACTCTATCCCGCGAAAGATCTCTTTTTAATTCGGGGTCTGTCTGAAATTCTGCAAGATGACGACCCAAAACGAATTTTTTTTTTTGGGTATTTTTGGTAGATTATCCACTCCTTTTCTTGCGATTTTCCATGGATTATGTCGACGCTTTTCTTCTTGTTTCGTGGATGATCTCTTTTTGAGGGTTCAATTTTGGTCACGGCATGAGATGAGATGAGATGAGATGAGAAGGAACTTTCCTTTGTTAGTTTCTGCTTTACGAATGAAGAGGCGTTGCATAAATTGACAGTAGCGCTTGTCTTGTTCTTGAATCTGATTTCCTTCTCAGGTGTTCCGGTCCGGTTAATTTGACCGGTGAGACCGAGAATGAATCGGTGCGGATATCAGCAGAAGAACGCCATGGGGGGAGGCTACGAGGGGATGAGGAGGGTGGTGGAGCCGGTGGTGTGCCCAAAGCCTCGTCGATTCTGCCTGTTGAATCAGTCCATGGACGATCCCGTCCGGCCTCCGAGACGTCATATCAAGTAATCCGTCACATCTGATCTCTCTCTCTCTCTTTTCTTCCTCATTCTCGTGTTTTTGGTTGATTTGGGTGTTTGATTTGGCTGATTTCCTTTCCTCTCGCTTCTGCCGTGAACAGTCACCACGCAGAGGCAGGGGATTCCGCAGCCGGGACTGAGCTTCTTGACATCATATTAACAAAGGTCCCTCTCTCTCTCTCTCTCTCTCTCTCTCTCTCTGCTGGTCGAAGAGTTGGTGGGTTGGTGAAGAAAGTTTCTGCCACTGTGCTGTATTAAATTTTTTGTTTTGACCGGTTAACGCTAATGAATTCCTTTCTTTTCTATCTAATTTTGTTATGTCCAAACGCAATTTGGTCACTACTGACGGATTTTTTTTCCTTCTTGAATTTTGCTTTGGTACCGTCAGTTTAGTAATGAGAATATTTCTTTTCAGATATGACTAACGAGTGATGTCGACACACTCGTTTTTTTTTTCTTTTTTGCCCTTTTCAATCTCCACCAGATCTGAGCTTCCCCCTCGAAGGGTTTAAGTTTTTGGTGTTCTTTTGTAGAGTTTCCTATCTGTGAGCACATGGTTAATTATCTTTCCTGCGTAAGGCAGGATTAGAAGTAGGGCTACAAGTCTTTGCTTTCTCAGTTCAAATAGAGATCGGTTTTTTTTCTCTCCGGGTTGAGTTGTGGAAATAGGACATGAAGCTTTTTGTTTGCTTGATTTTTTTGCTTCTCTGTTCAATTATGATTCTAACTGTCTGCTCTTGGCTTGTGCAGGGAGGTTATGGAGGTGAGAGATCTGCTGCTCCGGTGGCTTCATCGCCGCCATTTTTCTGCGGATCTCCACCATGCAGAGTGTCGAACCCCGTGATCCAAGATGCCCAGTTTGGGACTGAGCAGTTCATGCCATCATCTCCTGCACTGCCATCGCCATCGTCCTTATCTGCGTGTAAAGCAGGAGGAGGAGGATCTGTGAGGATGAAGGTCGGGCACAAGCCTGCCGCTGTGAGAATCGAAGGTTTCGATTGCCTGGGGAGAGATCGCCGCAATTGCAGCATCTCTGCCTTAGCATAATCAGAGGCCATCTATAACATAACTATTTGCAGAAGATGAAGGAAAAAAGAAAGGCTGCTAAAAATTTTTTGAGATGGAAGAGCAGAGGTGGTAATTTTGGGAGGGATGAAGAGGAGGAACTAATTAAAGATAAGGTGAATCTGTAGTTTTCTACTACTACTACTACTACTACTACTACTTGTATATATATGAGTCAATGGGATGTTGGTGCTGAGTTTTTTTTTTATTTTTCTTGGGTGTCAATCTCAAGAACTTGTACATGTAACTTATGGGGGTCGCGAGAGATGTTAAATTTTTGCAGAATAAAAGGGGGAGAGAAGTCTCTCGCTTTGCTAGGTTGTCTGTCTGTACTTCGTTTTTGTGAGAGTTGGTTGTGAAGTGTCGAGAAGAAGGAGGGGAGGGGAGTCTGTTTTGCTCCATGTAGTCCTGTTCCAATCACTTTTATTACTCTGTCCTCCATTGCTAGTTGTAATTTGGAGGGGAAGAAGTGGAGGAGTGATGTCCTTTTTGTTTTTGGGAATTTGACATTTCGCTTGCATCATCCTGCAGCAATCAATAAGTCCTGTACAAAAGCACATGGATGATGAGATTTGGGCTATCTATATATGTAAATAATTGAATTTCTTTTGTCTCTTTTATCTTGGTGATGTCATCTGTGTAGATGAATTCAATAGTACTTCTTGCTACTTGGGCCAAGGCAGCTGAGCATGGTCTTTTCTTCTTGTTGGGGTCTCTGAGGTGGACAAATGAAACTTCTTGGTACTATCATCACACGCTTGTGAATTGTAAATTCCATGCTCTGTTGGTTTTTCAGGTTTTGGATTTTCATGGAGGAAGATGGGTCCCGGAGACGGTGATATTGATGGGTTTAGAATTTGAAAGGTCCAAAAGAAAGGTGGATGGGTGGGTGGGTGGCGGTGGTGGTGATGGGTGAGTTGAATTAAAGAGGCGAGGTTTTGGCCGTACTTAGTGGTTGAGACGTCCTGTGCTGTCATGTGATCCCGCTTTTGTTTATGTACGTAAGGGTTTTGCTCTGTTATAAGAGACAGACACGGTAAATGTTACTTCTAACCGTTGTCTTTGCCACGCTTTAATGAATGAGCTTTCGAATTTAGGCAGAGGAGCGATGCTGTTGCCCTATTGTGCGGTCGAGACACAAGGCTGTGCTTATTGGCGATTGCCAATCTTTGATCAAACAACCGACGTGGCAAACGAATCGAAGGTTCTTTGTGATTGAGAAGCTGCTTTAAACTTCCGACCAAGGGTAGGCAACGTGCATCGCCCGATATTCCGACTTGATCATAGACGGTTCTCGTGTCATTCTACCCTCTAGAGCCCCAAGAGCTGATGTTGTGTTAGGTAACGAATCCCAACCAGACTTGCTCGATCAGTTTAACTCCTTGGGGACGCAAGAGGATAATGTTCATGGCCTGACTGCGAGATGATAACTGTCGCAGCGAAATCGAATTGAAGCCTCTAACATCTCACCCATCTTGGATTCGGACTACTCTCCTTTACGTGAACTACAAGCCGCATTCTATGCAGAATGCTTCTGCTTTCTCATCAATCACTGGGATCGAAGCAGGAGTACACATTTGCAAGGTGGCATCTCTCTCCTGGATTTGTCCTGGGGGAGACGAGAACAGCACAAGGTCAGTGTTATTGGGCCTTCTCTATGTTCGAGGTCCATGATCCACTATTTCTCGAAAGGCGAGTAAGCTTCTTCTATAACTAGTTTGACTTTTTTATTGTCAACCGAGTGCCTTAACATGAAGAGGAAGAAAAGAAAAGAAAAGTCAGTCGAAACGAAACGAAACGCGTCGTATTATACTGGATGCGACTCAGTTCATTTGCATTTGTGATGTAGGGAAGTAGATTGGTGAGGGATATATAGTTCTTGGATAGGATTCTTGATAGAGAATTTTTTGTAGTGCCCAATGCATTAGCTTTTACCATGCTATTGAAGCCAGAAGGGTCATTTTTCCATTGTGGAAATTAAACTGTACAAATTAGTCACATAAAGCTTTTCAACTCGATAATCGAAAACTCCTGTCTCGTCTCAATGAATTCCGAACTCTAGAAATACTGGGCTAAGCTTATGATCTAGATAGAACTTAAAACATGAGTCCGGATGTGAATGGATGGTCCAAACATGGCATTAGTGGGAAAAGTGTCATAAAAGTCCTAAACCTATTGCATTGATGCCAATTTAATCCTAAGCTTTTTAATAGTGCCAATTTAGTTCTAAACTTTTTAACCTAGTGCCAATTCAATCATTCCGGCTAATTTTGGCCGGATTTTGCTGATGTGGACGCCAACCGACCTATGTGGCACAGTCGGCACCAATTTAGTCCTCGCCCTGGCCCAAGCGATGCTCGGCGAGGCCACTTGGCCTGCGCGAGGCCGACCCTTGCCAAATCTGGCGAGGTCTATCATAGCATATAAGAGCGACTTTTTACCGTACTTCATGCACTAGATTAAAAGGTTTATAACTAAATTAGCACCATTAAAAAGTTTACGACTAAATTGGCACTAATGCAATAGGTTTAGAACTTTTCTAACACTTTTCCCATTTTTTCTTGATCACGTTTGTATTTGATGTTAGGTGTTTGGGTGAAAAAGCAATACATTGTTCTCTTCTCAGTACGGTTGTATTAGTGTTGGATTTCGCATGCGGACATATATGGTCTCTAGTAGCTTTCTATGTACTAAGAGTAAGCTGCATACACAGGCATCTCGTAGAGCATATCTACACGTTTAAGTTTCAAGACCACCATTTTAAGTATGTACTAGCATGTATCGTCTTGCTTTGGCGATCAATCTTTTTTTCTTTTTTCTTTTTTCTTTTTGTGGTTATACGAGCACTAATAATCTTATGACGAGTGCAAAGATTAAGTGGATTCCAAGTGTTTTTTGTTTGTATCTTTCGTAGACAATCAACCGGATGTTGAAACATTTCGTTGTCCTCGAGTGGACCAAAGAGTCTCGGACTTGAATGATGAGAGGCATTAATTTGAATTCATCATTTAATTTGTACCTTTCGTAGTCATTCATTCCCTTAGTCCTCCTTATCCTTTTTTAACTTGAAAAATCCTTCTATGATAACTCCATTGAAGCCACCTATCTTTCAGGTCTTCACTAACTAAAGTTCAATTACTTTCCCAGATACCAATTCTATCCGAGCTTCGTTTCAATTATCAGCAACTGTCAGACATCAAACACACCCAGAAATGCCAAATCACAAAGGAATCAGCACTCCAAGAATTGAAAAGGCTCTCTTTTATTGTTATCAACAAAACGCAGCGGTCAACATTTGGAGCTAGCGCTGGCATAGTACTTTATCATCGTTACTTTCCATTCCATTCCATCCAGAAACTCGATGGAATGAAAGAGGAAGTACATTATGCAAAATGACAAGCGAAACTCGAGTCGAAGCAAAAAGAAGTTCACAAAATGGCCCTAATATAGCAAACCCAAAAGATGGGGTCGCTCCAACGGTTCGGAGCGCAGCGAACTTAGACGCCCGGGGGCTTGTAGGCGATGAAGCTGATGCATTGCACTTGACGCCTGTTGTCGAAGCCGAGGATTCTAATGTAAGAAGTTGGGTATTCCTTGATGGCCTCGTTGAGCTCCTTCAACACCTGCAACGGGTCGGTGCACCCGAACATGGGCAGCTTCCACATGGTCCAGTAGCGACCGTCGTAGTACCCGGGGGACTTGTGGTTCTCACGGTACACGAATCCCTTCTGCGATCGCGAATGACAGAAATGATCAGACTCGGATCCCATTGTATCTCACCAAATGTGTACCGTGATCATGTGTTTTAGAGGTTTGTACGTGGTGAAACTGAAGCCACAGTATAAAGAGATTGGAATTGGAAATGACCTCGAGCTCGAACTCCAAGCAAGGAACCCAGTTCATGCGGAGTAGGTACTCAATTTCCTTGAGGAGTTGCTCTCTTGAAAGGGGTGGGAGGTAGGAGAGAGTCTCGAACTTCTTCTTGCCGATTGGTGGCCACACCTTCACAATGTCAAATAACAAATCTCAATTTAATGCATGAGAATCTACCCTGATTAATCTAATTATGCACGAGGGTCAGAGATCTGCAAGGCACCTATTTACTAATCGAGGTGTCGAATGTTGATCGGGTTTTCTAAATGCACATTGAAATGTTATTTTAATTCAAGACTGTTGTGTACATGATCACGCCACTTGATGTATCAATCCTAATACTTTATATTCTTTATATTCACATAAAGGCCGACTTTCCGCCTACCTGCATGCACTGGACTCTGCCACCATTGCTGGCGAGGGAGGTGATGTCGGCGGACTTGCGGGTGACGAGGAAGGCGGAGGCGGACTTGAGGCCAGTGAACGGGGCCACCATGCTAGCCTGCGCCAGGGAGGCACCGTTGACGGCAGCGACGGCGGCAGAGGAGACAATCGACAAGGCCATCTCTCTCTCTCTCTCTCTCTCTCTCTCTCTCTCTCGAGATTGTTCTCTTGCACGAACGCTGTTAATCCTACTTGGGTGAGGGGGCCAATCTTCTCACACTCTTCCCTTAAATAAATCATTATTGAGCTCACTGCAGGTGCCTCCTCATTGGCTTCTCTAGATGAGCATCCTACGGCAGACACTTGATCTAGAGGGTGTCTCGAGCCACCCATTGCCGTTGATCTCACGAGTGGTGTGACTCTCAAAGGCGAGGCAACAGAGGAGCAGATGAAATGCGTTATCTTTTGGAACCCATGTCACCTTGCCATGTGGACAAAGGGGGCCCACAACCTTATCTCGACATGGCTGAGTGCAATTGAGGTTGATCGTGTGATTGCTTGTGGCCCTTCGTTTCCTAGGAGAGATATTTGAGTTTGGACCAAATGGTCACGTGGTTTCTGAGCAACGGATTTTTTGGGCAATGGACAAAAGGAGTATTGGAGGGTAAAGTGCATTGGTCAAAATCAAAGGTTATGGGGTTGGGTTGCAAGTTGGAGGTATTGAGGCAGTGATATCTTGTGCATATTCCCAAAATCAAAGGACTAACATTTTTTTTTTTTTTTTGTGGTAATATTGAGATAGTCATGAGAAAATCGAATGTACTGCTGGATAAAAAAAGAAGAACGGAAATGCCCCAATTTTGGGAATATGCACAAGACATCACTGCCTCAATACCTCCAACTTGCAACCCAACCCCATAACCTTTGATTCTGACAAATACACTTTACCCTCCAATGCTACACTATGCCAAATGTGACACATTTACCCCAAACATTTTCTTATGATATAAAAAATCTCTAATTTATGTAAGATTCTGTTAGATAATTTTTCAGCCAAAACAATGTCATTTTTATTTTACTTAAGCCACGTCAACACTATTTGTTTTTTTGCATCTATAACGATTTTCTTTGACAGAAGGTAAATGTGTCACATAAGTACAAGTTTGAAATTTTTTGTATCACAAAAAAAAGTTTAGGTATTAATGTCACAGTAAGCATAATTTGATGGCTTTTATCTCTAAATTTTTAAGTAATGTCGTTTATCAATTTTTTTTTTGTCAAAGTTCATTGTTTAATTGAATTTTGATGATATGAGGGTGTTTTTCCTTTAAATCGGCTGAATTAGAGACAAGTTGCAACCAAGTGCAACGCGACTGGCCAGCAAGCGAGGCTCGTGAACGTCGCGACACGTGTGTTGTTGCTTCCTGTTACCTTTCTTTGGACCAATTTATGCCCAGTCTCATCAGTTTTATCTAGGAGTGTGCATGATCCGGATTGGTCCAGTCCTCGTATGGAATCGGAAACCGAACCAGTAGTCTCGGTCCCCCAATTTTTGGGACTGGGGACCAATAAACAATCGAAATCCCTGTTGGTTGCCCACATGCTACCAAAATATGCAACCCACGTGATGTTGCTTTAGGCCGAGGAAGCTCCGGTGGAACTCCTTCAGAGTGAGGTCGAAGAACTTGGTGACGTCGTGCACCGCCGAGGGTTGAGCTTCTAGTAGAGCTTCGCGTGACGGAGGTTGGCCTTGAAGATGCCGAACCGGTGGTCGTGCTCCTTCGGCGTGGCGTAGGCCTTCCTGAACCGAAGCTTAAAGATGGAGAAGTGGCGCTCCACGCCAAGGACGACCTGATCAGCAGATCGTCTTGCTCGACGGGCTTCGCCAAAGCGATCCTGACCATCATTGCGACGACTACAGCGAAGAGGACAAGAGGGAGACGGGACATGGCTGTAGAGGGAGCGAAGGAAGCAATTGCTAGTGGCGCTCGTAGATATGAAAATTGGAAGGAGAGTGCCAAGAGAGAGAGATAGATGGGATAGGAGTAGCTACTAACTAGTAGATGGGACAAGACTTTGAGGGGAGGGGGGCAGCAGGAAAGCAAAAGAGATAGAGAGGACTAAGAGGAAACAGGACAGGAGTGGGGGGGAATTAAAGGAAAATAAATGGACCGATCTGGTCCGATCCCATCACCTCTGGAATCGAAAACCGGACCGGACCGGCCACCGATTCCACTTTTAGGAACCGGGGACTGGACCAGGACCCTCTAAGACCAGACCTAATCGGCTGGTTTGGTCCAGTTTGATCCGGTCCCGATTCGGTCCGGTTCTTTTTGCTCACCCCTAGTTTTATCAACGCCGGAAAAGCCGATACTGACCTCCACCAATTTTTGTTTTTATTTATTTATTTTTCTGCAATATCTTGATATGCTATGGTTTCATGCATCTAGTTTTTCATCTGTCACATGTTGTGCCTGGTCAAGATGTAAAAAAGGAAAAAGAAAAAGAAAATATAAAGGCTAAGTTAACACCAAATAGGTCATGATTTGAATAGATAAACCTAATTAGAATCCACGATTTTTCTTAGTGAATAGGCCTCTATCATAATATAGGAATTAGTATACTTAAAGTTTGAAAATTTGCCACAAAAATACAATTGAGTCCTAAAACTTTCAATATGATAAATAATATAAGATCGTCACATGATGGATTTTATCGAGATGTTATAATCAATCATGTTCGAGTCGATTTGTTTGTAAGTTGTTTCAATCTATCTATGGCCACGCAACTGACTTTTCAGTTTCAGTTTGTGTTGCATGCGATCAATTAACAAGCTCTTGATCATGACCTTACGCAGCGACCTTCATGTCTCTGCTATACGATGCGTGTGGGCAGATCGTCAACCCCATCTACGGGTTCGTCGGCTTGTTCTGGTCTGGCAGTTAGCACCTCTGCTAGGCCCCCACCTCGCAAGTCTCTTCCGAGTCCTCTATTAGCTGCGCCACAGAGCTCCC
>BCNH02000011.1:18588574-18599097 GCA_001662345.2 Metrosideros polymorpha var. glaberrima | reverse complement strand
CCCCCCCCCTCGAAGCCAGCGACATCCGCCAAGTGCCCAAGAAAAGCCCTCGGCGGCAGATTCCGATCAACTCCACAAAGTCAAGTCTTAGCATCAGTTCAAGCGGTTGGCATCGAAGACGAGGCGCGAAGAAGCAAAGGAAGCTCGCCGAGACCGAGATGGGGATGATGAGCCTAGAAGTCGTGAAGAGTTGGTGGAAATGGAAACTCGGGAGCGAGCCGTCGATGGTGGGGACTCCAAGCTGGAGCTGAGCTCGAGGTTGGAGCTAAGAGCTAGAAGGGCTTCCGAGTAACAACACGAGTGTTAGATATTTCAGCAGTTTTGAAATATTTAAAAGTAACAGCTTTGATAATAGTCATAGGGGTGAGCACCATGGACCATCCGAATCGGAACAAGACCAACCTGACCGATTTAGTCTGGTTCTTGAGTGATCAGTTAGGTTCCCAATTCCTAAAAGTGGAATTGGGACAGGCCGGTTCCCGATTCCGGAGGGGGAGAGTGGACCGAACTGGACCGGTCCATATATGAATATATATTTATTTATTTCTTAAAAAGATACAAAGTCAACTTTTAAAACATTGTTAAATGTCATAAATGTATAAAAAAAAATGGTTCTTTATACAAATAAAAGTTAGAAAGTCGATTGGTGATTTAGAAAAAAAAAACACAAAATATCGTGCAATTAGCGGTTCCATTGGAAGCGAATCGGACCACCAGTCCGATCCTCGATTCTAAAAATATGGAAACCCGATAACTGTCCGATTTCTGATTTCGAAGGGAATGAGACCAACCCGAACCATGCATATCCCTAAATAGTTATGACTGCCATGAAAACTATCATTTTGTGACAGTTTTGCAACAATCGTATAACGGCTTTATAATTGCTTTGTAACAGCTTTGCAATGTTTGATTTATTTCTTCATAAAATCTTCATTATTTTATAACAGTCATCTTCTTCAATAATTATCAATTGATTTATAATATTTTTTTGTAATGAGTCTTCTATCTTTCTGACCCAAAAAAAAAAAATGAGTCTCTATTTTGTTTTGCCTATAAAATTGAACATCAAACCACAATCCTAGACGATGCACCTAGTTAAAGAGAATTTCTTTTCACTCTCGTTCCATTTTTATATATTTTTTATCTATTGGATTGTATACATAAAGTTATTTTTGCTACTTCTATTATTCTATGCAAAGTAAAAAAGAAGGTCTGTTGTATTTTAGGAAGATAACCATTAGAGCCCATTGAGTATTATACTTCGAGTGGCAAAATTATTCTCAAAAATAGTACTTACATGCCTCATAAAATTGATTTTATATTTTTATCTTTTTTGACTGAATTCCAATCATTTTTATTTTTAATATTATTCAATATTTTCCAACAAGGAGATCACAGACGTGTGCGACGGCGACATGTGCGTGCTGAGTTCTGGTCTGGGCGTTCGTGGGTAGCTTTAAATCGGATCCACCTGCTGCTTGCGGGTTGGATTGTGGGCTATACAGTTTCGACAGGCATTAATAACGAGTGCTTTTGTCATTTTTCTTTTTTTCCTTTGTACAAAGTACAAATGAGCTTTTTTTTTTTTACTCGGCCAAAATAAAATTTATTAATTTTATTTTAATGATTTTTGTGACGTAACGAGGTTTTTTTTTTTTTTTCCAAAACAAACCTACCATTGCATCAGAGTGGTCCAAATATTAAAAGGAGAAACTAGAGCCTAGTTCGTGATATAACGAGGTTGATGTCACTGCACAAATGCACAATGGGCTTCTTTATTAACATAGACCCTACACGTTCCTAATTTTAATGATCCATGTCCCAACTAATTTCTCTTTTTCAACCACATGCTCACTTATCCATATCCATATGTTACCCAAAAAAAGAAAAATGAACTCAGCTATGTGTTTTCGCTTTGGAACCATGCAACTGTATAGATAAAAGAGAATTGTGCAATTATCAGATGTTGTAATGGAATGGAAAACAAGAATCACATCGATCTACAAAAATTATGAGAAAAAATAAATCATCTTCACGTTTGTAATTGAAAACTTGTGAATTTGGGTTTTAAATAGAAACCCAATCAAATCGAATTGGAGCAACCTAGCTCCCAACCCGGCATGTGATAGTGGACGCACAATCGTTCCAAGAGTCCGTCCCAACAAAATGGGCGAGATTAAATTTGATGCATTGGGGAAGAATTTTTATTGATAAAATGATGGAAAGGGGCAATTAGCCCTCTCAACATTACCTTAAAGTCCCACCCCCATTATATGATTTTCGATTTGGGCCACTACACCACATCACTGACGACTCAAAAGTCCGAGCTTGGTGAATCTATCACCATAACGCCCCCCACCCCCCCAATATTCTAACGATCGGAAAGTCTCTTCACACAAGTTATGCCATAACTAGGTAGCGCAACACGAGTCATTTAGAAATCTGCTAACGACAAGAATTAATCTCATGATTTCATGAAATACGTGTGACTTTTTTATCACTAGGGGACAACTCACGGAATGTAGGGTCACCTCATAATTGAATCAGGGGGCCTTTTGTGAATCATTGGTTTTCGGTTACGAGGGTCACCTCACAAGCTACCACTTGAGGTTTTTGTAGCTTGTCCTCTAATCGGACGGGTTTCATCGATACGTTTTTTATTTTAACATGTCGGTACTTGCATGCTCAAACCTTTAAATTGATTTAGTATCTTTTTTCTTGTCCCGTTCCCGACAATACCTTCTTTTTATTTTATATCCAGGTGATCTCAAGATCCAGACGAGAATCCAGGTGAAGCATTTTTAAGGAATTGCTTAAGTACAAACTTCTAAAGAACATTTTCGATAATCAAATTGTCAACAAAATTCTCTCAATCTAGGCGAGGCCTTAGATAGCAAAATCCTCAGGAAAAGTGCCAGAAAAATCATAAACTTATTGCATTTATGCCAATTCAATCCTTACAGCTGATTTTGGCCGGATTTTGCTAATGTGAATGACAACCGATCTATGTGGCACGATTGACACTGATGTAATTTTCGATTTTTTTTTTCCTCGTCTCCTATGTTGTAGCGGCCCTCCGGTGGCTGGGAGAACAGAAGGGCGAGGGAGAGGCCAAATCGAGTGAGAACAGAAGGGCCGTAGAGAACATTTGCTTCCCCCAAGTCCAAAAAGATTTCCCACTTTCCTAGGCTTCATCACTTCCCATTTTCTCTCTCTGACCAAGCCTTGACTGCGGCAATATCTCTCTTCCTCCGGCGACGACAACATGCCAAGATCTCATATCTAGGGCTCAACTCGGCCTCGGAGCTGAGTCGAAATTATGTCGACGGCTCGAATCGGCCACGATCCGAGGTCGAAAAGGGAGGGGGAGAAAGATGGATGCGCGATATGGATCTAGGCGGCTGATTTCTTGCCGTCGAGCTCGAAGGTAGGCCGCGGGGTTGCCGGCAACATCGGGGGCTAGGGACAATACAAAAGCCATGTTTATCATGGGTTGCGACTACCCTCAACCCGAAGACTATTCCCACGAGCCTCGATTTTGTCGACTCATTTCGCTTCTCGGATTCGTCAAGATTTGTCCTTGGAGAGAGATGGCAAGTGTTCAGTCACAGGACAAAGAAGGGTAGAAGCCAGAAACTGAGTTGGTGCTCAATAAGCAGCACGAGCTCGATCACGAGCCCGACGGCAGGGGAAGAAAAAAGCCAAGACAGCGGTGTCGTTGGAGTAGGTGGAATGACTGAATTGAATATAAATTAAAAGATTTAAAATTAAATTTACATCAACACGATAAATTTAAGATTTTTTCAACACTTTTTCCTCAAAATCCTTGCAGTCTATGAAAGTCCAAAGACGTAAAGGAAGGGCCCGTGTTCACGAACCACTGCAAAAGCCCACGGCCCATCACAGGCCCAAAAGAGATCCCGCCCCCCACCCGAACCACTTTTTTCGGGCGATCGAGTCCCCATTCCCGAACACAGCGCACGGCGAGAAACGCAGAGAGAGCGGAGCAGTGAGAGCTGAGAGCGATCGGCGATGGGGAGGAAGAAGGGGACCGTGGAGTTCGACGAGTCGCCGCCGGACGACTTCGACGCGGCGAACCCGTACAAGGACCCGGTTGCGATGCTGGAGATGAGGGAGCACATCGTGAGGGAGAAGTGGATCGACATCGAGAAGGCCAAGATCCTCCGCGAGCGCGTCAAGTGGTGCTACCGCGTCGAGGGCATCAACCACCTTCAGAAGTGCCGCCACCTCGTCCGCCAGTACCTCGAGTCCACCCGCGGCATCGGCTGGGGCAAGGACGGCCGCCATCCTTCCCTCCACGGTCTCTCTATTTCTCTGACTATGTTTCTGTGCCCTAGGAATTGTGTGGTTTCGGATTGAGTGATTGCGGTTGGGTTGAATTGGTTAAGGATTTTTCCAGTATGAGCTTTAATCGATCGGGCTTCAATGCTTGCGTTGTGCATAGATTGGACGCTCTCTTTCCCTGACTCGCTGAAGCTCTCATTTAATGCTTTCTGAATCAGGCCCCAAGGTCGAGTCCGTCGAGTCCGACTGACGCGCAACCAGGACAAATGGAGGTACATTGGTGTTATCTCGTCGCACTTTTGCCATTTTGGCTGCAGTTAATGGTGTTTTGTTTCCCAACCCCGTGCTTCTTTTCCTCCTATTGATGCGGTGGTGTTGGAATACCAGTTTAAGGTGTTGAATTGACTGAAAGAGGGAAAAACTTTGCTTGATGTTTGTGTTGGTTGTACGGATTCGGTGCACTCCAGGAGGGCTTTAGCTATTGATTCTGATTTTTGCCATATCTAATATATCACGACATGCAAGATGATCACTAATGGCAACCGTGCTGTTGTTTGGACAACCTGGTTGCTCACAGTTTTATAAACGACTTAAGCAATATGGGGAACTATGTCGTTGCCCTTCTTATCTATTCGAGGTTGTATCGCGGAAAAGAGATACCTTTCCATCTTCAAGACAGCATTCACTAAAATGTGGCCATGTCATCCCTCACTGACACATGTAAATTGCTTGACATCGCTCATTTGTTAGGTCACTGAAAGTCCTGAATCTTAGCCATCTTTTGAAGTCAATATGGGTCTGATCGTATGAGAAAATGAACAGCCTTTTAATGCTCTACATGTTTATTTTATTGATTCTAGATCTGATGTAGCAATAAACTTTGTTGGTTCTTTGTCCAGCATCAGACTGCAATCTTGTGCATCTTGCAATTTACCCGGAAGTCAGAATTTCGTAATGCATAGAAAGTCTTTTTTTATTGTCTCTCTTATACTTGCTTTCATTCTATATCTAGTGGAGATGGCTTCTCACATTTCCAGCGAGTATCATCGTTTTCGCATCATCTTAAATGAATTCTACAAAAGATTTAGTTTGCTTTCTTTCCATTGTTGCTGGTGTTAAGGTAGCAAAATCATGCCTGTCTGGCCTTGGCCATGCCTAGCAACTGTCAATCTCTTTGGTTGACTCAAGAATCTCTTTTTAAACATTAAATTAACATGTTTGGTTGTGTCTAGCGAGCTAGCTCGGCAATATGACTGGATGGCCATGACCTTGGGGTTTGGCATTTGTGTTAATCTTGGAAACTTGATGGAAGTGCATGTGCATATTGGATTTTAAACACACGTTTCTTTGTTGACCTTGAGTTAATACATTCTCCCTCATTTGTTTCGTGGCTTTCTTCCTAGTTCCCTTCTGTTATATCCTTCTCTAGCTGAAGCTGAAGTGTCATTCCTCAGTGAGACCCTTTGCTTTAGTTCCTTGCAAGTACAGAGACAAGAAAATTGAACTCTCATGCTGTTTGGTGGCATAATATAACTCCTGGAGTTGGGTATGCAAAAGGATTTTATCTTCCATACTTTCATGTTATTTAAAAGTAATGCTAGGTGCCCTTTAGTACCTGGTTGCCTAACAAACGTAGTTGATTCGAGTCAACCAATCTTTTGTTTACACCAATGCTTAACTTTGCCATCTGGATCATATAAGTGGATCTTTTGTGCACTCGGATGGTTGCAATCAACACTGCTTGTCAGGGTGTTACATTAATTTTAGTTTCTCCAAGATGCATGGCATGGGCTGTCTCCATGTAATATTTATCAAGAAAACCATTGGATGATGAGATGAACAAACCTAAAATTTTTCTTGCAGGTCTGAAGCTGGAGCAGGCTGTCTGCACGAGAAGTGGGTGCTCACTTTCTTGCAGTGTGATTGTATTCCTCTTTCAGTTTGGTCTTTTTCATTTTATTCGCAGAGGCCATATGATGTCGGATTTGGCTTTACTAAGTTCTGTTTGTTACCACCATTCAAAACGCCAAGTGTTAACAGAGCCTTCATCAATGGAAGAACATGGGACAATGAATAAGTTTGTTGCCTCTCACTTGCTGATGTTCCTGCTTCTTAAACATTTGTAGATATGTAGAGAAGGATGATTACGAGGGATCAAGTCTTACTCTTTTCTTTCTTATTGAAGAATAAAATCTCTCTTATCCTTTTTCTCTACTTTTGCCTGTAGAGCACAACATGATGGTAATGTTGCCTAGATGAATTGTGCCAGATGATACCGGATTTTACTGTTGGGAATCCTTCCATTAGGGTCTAGCTCATGAAATTCTGCTTATAATGGGTAATATAGTATCCTGGCTTTTCGATGGGGGAAACTTATGTTGACTCGGAAATAGGGTTAGGACTCCTATTAGTTTATCTTCAATCCATTCACATTTACTTTGGATGACGGTGACGATGTTATTTCGGGAACTGTCAAACTGCTGGATGTTGAAATTGTAAAGATGGAGGACAATCAACTTCTCATTTGGATGGTTGAAACTTTCTCAGCTTGATAACAGTTGATTACAGATTTAGAATGAGGTGTACGGCAAGGATGCCTTCTGGGAAGCATTGACCTTAGATCTGGCGGAATTCATCTTTGGTCCACCTGAGCTGAGGGTTCTCGCTTACTGGGTCTTTGTTATTTCTTTTATTGAGCGCTTAAGATCTTTGCAGGCATCTTTTTAATCTGAAAACTTACATGATCATGTTTGATGGGGTGACGATTCACTACACCTTCCCAATGCAGTGGTAAATGCAGTAGAGAGTGGGAAAAAAAGCTGCCGAAGCCGCACAGTGGAGCTCTTTTAAGCTGGATTTATCTCCAAATGCATGTGATGGTGGATTTGATCCGCATACACACAAATGTAGTTCTATTCCCGTTTGGTATTGTCTGGGATAGCAAGGTTTGTACAGAATAAATATATCTCAACACCAAAAGATGCCATAACACCCAAATGGATTCAACTGTTACACTTGATAAGATCTAACACTTCGTTGCAATACCCTACTTAAACGCATGCCTTTGTATTTTGGAGCCACCGAAAACCGAACACAGAAAAGAGCTAATGACAGATGCACGGGCGTCAGAAAGAGGAGAAAGAATTGGCTGTGCATATTCCTTCATAACTCTTTAGCAATGCTCTTTGGATCTTCTTTCTTAAACACCCAATCATAAACACGCTCTCTGTAGCGTCCTTCTTTCTGCTCTGGCTTTCGAGCATTAATCTGATCGATGGCATTTGTGAAAGTCTCTTTGGTTGAAACTCTCTGTATCGTCCATTCGCGGTACTTCCCTGTAAAACAACCAATTGGACTTTGAAAGAGATGCATTGGGATAATAGATATAGTAAAAAGGAGCAAGCTAGACGGGCTAGACAAAAACACTTAGATACTCCTCACAAAGCGTACTACTAGGAGCTCCCTTCACTCCAATGAATGGGCAAAGAACGCGGAAGGAGTTGCTCTCACGTCATGCACCTGGCCACGCTTATTCATTAAGGTGCTTCTGGGCTTGGTTGGAGCGATCCGTTCTGTTTCCCGGACTGTATAGTTTGGTAGGGAATGTGTAAGCATAGCCTTGGTGCATGAGATGACAGCTCTGTCCACTTCTCAACCCTTATATTGGACTGAGGGGAGCTTCTCGTTTTATCTGCCTAGCCACACCCCACTCAAAGCAAGATGAAGCAAGTGACGATGTTCTTGTCCCTCCTCTTCTCTTGCACCCTTATATATAGGCTGTCTACTTGGGGAGGTTAATGTTATAATGCACCAGGACAAGTACCATTGGATGGACCAGGTTTCATGGGTTTGTCCTCATTCACAGTCTGCACCTTTTCTCGTTCGCGACAACGTTTGGCCTAATTCAACAGTACATGATACAGTCTCCTTTGAATCGTAGGCACACAGATTAAATATCATCTTTTTTATAATGGGAACTTTGGCAAATGACTGTCTCATCTCTTCATTTCACAACGCGTTCACTTTGATTCCGGGACCAATACTTTTGTGAGTAAATTGGCAATCGAGACATCCTAGAACATTCGTGCGATGGTTCCGTCATTGTGTACTATCACAAGCCGATTCACGATTCTTGTGATACACCATTCTTCGCATTTATGTGAAGCATGGATATGCTGTATTACTTCGAATAGCTTTTCAAAATCAATAGACCAGAGCTTTCATTTGATCTTTCACTTGTCTGTCCACCATTCAAAGTCTTTCTTAGCCTATTGTTTCGTTTTACCCAAGCTCATTGGTCCTAACATAACCAGGAAAAAAAAGAGAGCAGATTCTGGGATAGGAAGCAAAATTCCGTTCTGATTGTATTCTAGTGTAGTTTGAGTCCACGAAATTGGAAAAGATTCGGCCGTACTATGATTCTCACCCTGACAAAGTTTTGCTCATTGAACACCAAAGAGAGAGAGAGAAACAAGATCAAACTCGTCCAGGCTTTTCTCTCTATCCATGAATTGTCAAAAGCAAATAGACAAGAAAGCAGTCAAAAGTTCCGGACATCGATTGCTTCCCACCACAGTCCATGATCAACAGGAAATCCTAGCCTGAATTCGAGTCTACGAAGCGGATGCAATCCCAGCCTTTGAATTTTGTGAGATCACAAGAGACTCGTGCAGATTACATATGATCAAAGATTGTGATGAACTCGATTCCTCGCCGACCGAGTCCAGGCAAGCATTTGCTGTGGCCATGTCATCAAACTGCATCCTGTTGGCTCCATTTGCCCTTGCCAAAGTCTTACGGAACCCATGGACCGAGGCACTTTCTTAACGCTGCACGAATCTGCTATTTGTTTGGAGGAGTCTTGTCTCGAGAAGGGTGTTAGAGTACAAGATTTGATACTGATGACCTTTAGGTGACATTCCAATAGCATATTGATTTGTACGACATGGGTGTTCCTTCTATTTGTCCTGCTCATTTTGGATAGCAGATTCTGATTCTGCCCTTGCGAAAAAACGCATGGTTTTGGCCGTCTCTACCTCTCCGAGATCTTGTCGATTTAAGTTTAACGGAGAAATTGTTCGCTATAAGCGCTAAGAGCAACGGTGGATCAGAAACGTAATCACGTAGTATCCTAGGCTAGCTTCCGCGCCACAAACTAAATCCATTTTCACGGTTCAACCAAAAGCAAGCCGCCATCCATGCCGGGCGGAGGGGATTCGCGGGGAATTGCTTCCTCACGGCCAAACCCTAGGTGATTGCGTCAAGTAGGAATTGAATTACTTCATCTATCGATGTACGCATTTGGACAAGTAACTCTGTAATCTAGCTCGCATGCGCGTTATTGATGTCGATTGCGCTTGCTGCTTGAGATGTTCATGTTGCAACTTAGGCCAGATGCAAGAAACAAAGTTGGGGAACCTTGACGGGGTATACCATTACCGTTCAGGCTCATAAAAAAAACAGACACAAGAGGCTAAATTTGCTCCTAGATTGCTGTAACGCCACAAGATAGGGGCCCGAACCAATGACTTAGATCGGATTCTTATCAAGTCTCTCTCTCTTATGGAAAAAGAATGATTGAATTCCACAAGAGTAGGTTGTATCTAATTGCATCATCAAGTACGTAATAGACACGGTCTGCAGTAAGATTCTGGTTTGCTTCTCAAATTATTCTCAATCACCATTGAATCGTATAGTCTAATTTCTACTAGAGTTCATGTAGCCCCACCGAAAATGTCATCAAGCTTGGATCTTTCCATGGTGATTTGTAATTCGAGAGAAAATTATAGAAAAATCATCCTTTTCCTTTAATTACCATTTGCACACTACAATTTCGAAAGCTCTATGCCCTTTAGTTACGAAATTTACACCTCGCAACATTTGGTTTCAAAATTTTGTACCTTACATCTTGAAATTCCAAAAGAAACTCATTTTGCAACTTTCAGTTTGTACAATTTTATAACCATGTTACGCATCTTAATTGGGAATACGGGCTCGAAGTTTACCTATCTACGGTGAGTTTCACCCTTACAAAGAAAAATGATTTTCTTATTAAGTGTATAGCATGAGCCTTTGGAGTTGGATAATAAGGGTGAATGGTAACCATTCTCCTCCAGAAATTAACTTCTGATCAGAAGTTGATTTTTCTACTTCTACTTTAGAAGTTGATTTCTAGAGTAAAAATGTATTTGGTAAAACAAGAGAAAATTTTTACTTTT
>BCNH02000011.1:18567234-18588519 GCA_001662345.2 Metrosideros polymorpha var. glaberrima | reverse complement strand
TTCGAAAGCTCTACGTCCTCTAGTTACGAAATTTACACGTCGCAACATTTGGTTTCGAAATTTTGTACCTTACATCTTGAAATTTCGAAAGAAACTCATTTTACAACTTTCAGTTTGTACAATTTTATGACCATGTTACGCATCTTAATTGGGAATATGGGCTCGAAGTTTACCTATCTACGGTGAGTTTCACCCTTACAAAGAAAAATGATTTTCTTATCAATTGTATAGCATGAGCCCTTGGAGTTGGATAAGCAACTCGAAGGTTATTTTTTTAAGTTTAACTACGAATTTGATCTGGAAAAAGCAAAAAGAACTGCAATTGGGCCGTTTAACTGGCCCATAAAGTGGCCCTTTTGGACCTGGCTACTAGTCAGGCCTAATCGAACGGGGCCAGGCCGGATCGAATAAATTCTTCGTTCTTCGCTCCGGGTGGGAAACGCTCGCGCCAAGAATCGCCTCCGCCGCCGGGGAACTCCAACGGCCATGGCGAAATGCGGCCGCCGCGAAACTCCTTGCTCTGATGATTCCCATTTACTAGCCACTCGCTCGAACCAGCACAAGCGTTTTCCAGATTCATGCGAAGAAGAGTCTCAGAGTGGGCGTCGCCGTAAAGCGAAGAAGATAAAGACATTCTCGGCCTCCGAAACCCTACTTGTTCAATCCGAGACGACCGGAACTTCTTCCGCTTCGCTAGCGTGTTCGATCGAGCTCCATCGCGAGGAGAAGCCGAGGAGGAGGGAACCGAGCAGGAGAGGGCGAGAGGATCGTCGTGAATGGGCCTTCAATTCGCGCGATCTTTCTGGATGCAGAGGTGCGTGTTTTTGCCTCGGTTCTTGTAAGGTTGGGTGAGGAGGAGAGGACAATGTTCGTTTTTTCCGCGGTTTGTGCTTCTTCCGTCGAACATGTCTTCACGAAAGGACGCTGCTTCGTATGTCGATGGATAAAGGTTTTGCGCATCGAGCTTGTTGAATCTAGTTAGCAGATTGGGGCTTCTTGAGCCTTCCACGTTGTGCGTGCTACGACTTCGCACGACTTCTTTTCTATTTTTCTTCAACAATGCGAACTGCATATATATATTTGTCCTAACTTCATCATCATCATGTGGATAGACAAGGTTGTGTTTGTTTCCTACAACGTATTGGGTGTCGAGAACGCAATGAAGCATCAAGACTTGTACACTGAAGTTCAGCCAAGGTTCTTGAAGTGGAGGCGGCGGAAAAAGCTCATACGCAGGGAGCTTGATCTTTATGATGCCAACATTGTTTGCTTTCAGGCAAGTTCTCTCTTTGCTTCTTATCTGGGTCCTGTGTCGAATATAAAAGAAGGTGTGAGAATTACACGATCTTGTGACTCATGAGGCACTTGTCGCTGAAGCTAGATAAAGGAGGTTTGGGTTCGACTAACTCAAAGCTAGTATCTTAATTTATTTAAAGGAAGAAAGATGTGAAATCGATGTATCTACTATGTAATGTTGGAGCTTGATTTTGAAGCATATTGACAATGTTTTTCTTTGAGTTGCTTGGCTACCCCAATGTTTTTCTTTCTTTCTTTTTTCCTGTTTTGCTGGATTCTTTCTTTTTTTTTGTAATCATCAACTTATGGTATTTTTTTACACTACTAATAGGAGCTGTTACAGGACAGCCCCCTGATTTTAAAACTGGAGCTCTTTGGTTGACTGTTATTCTCTTGCTGATATTACATTCATGTTGCTCATCGGCCCTTAACAATGTTTAACCTTATTTATTTATATTTTAAAACTTGTTTGATGATCTTTTCTTCTTAAAGTTCAGTATGAATTCACATCTTTCTTGAAGATTTACTGAAGAAAGGATGGTCTATTAGATAGTAAAGTTTGCTTTTTTGGGGTGTTGTTAATCAATTAGTAATATTGATCATTCTCGCACTTCCTCTATTCATGAGCCCATGTTGCATAAATCCACTTTTGTCTGGTAAAGCTATCGAGGCAACAATCTTTCATTGAGTTGCATATAGAGGAGTGATGCTTGTGATATTCTCTCCCGTGTGACTGCAGGAGGTTGACCGCTTTGATGATTTAGCTGATCTTCTTAAGAAGGATGGCTTTGGAGGTGTTTACAAGGTATGTGGAGTAATTGCTTCTATCAAATTTGTAGACATAAGGTTGAATTGACTTGTAGTCCTGTTTTTCTCCAGGCTCGAACAGGTGAAGCAAATGATGGATGTGCCATATTCTGGAAAGATGATCGGTAAGTTGCATTTCTTTCTGTTTTGTCGTTTACTTATCTAAGTACTTGTATTCGTGTATAGCTTCTGGCTGTTTGTCATTTTCTAGGACCCTTCTGTGAGAAACTCACATGATACATGGGTAGTGCTCAGATAAGGAGGTAACCTAAATCTGGGTGTTGTTTTCTTGTTCCCATAATATTATTTAGCATCTCCCCATCTGTGACATGTTCAAATTTTGTTTATTACAGTATATGTTTTTATCATCTTCCAACTATTAGCTAGTCATGTTCTTAACACAGATTTACCCTTGTCCACCAAGATAATATAGAGTTCAAGACTTTTGGCCTTCGTGACAATGTTGCTCAACTTTGTGTTTTAAAGGTATGCGCTAGATTAATTTTTTGCAGTGATGGACTCCATTGTCTAAGTATATTATTTTCGTTATTTCTTTCTTCTACTATTTTGGTGAGTACCTCTGTTTTGAGTTAGTGAAAGACCTTGAAGTAAGTGAAAGAGACATGAAACTGCTTGTTCCTTTTCCTGTACTTCCTGTAACAATGTATTTTTCTCCAGATGTTTTTACTGGACAGTAATGGATATTTTACTGATGAATTTTCCTCAGATGCTTGAATTTTGATATTCAGCGCATTTGCAGTTATCCTGGAACTTTTTGTGTAGTCTTATTGTATTTTGATTTCGTTTGCGGAGTTCTGCAGTTTTAAGCTGCACGAGTTCCTATGCTTCTTAATTGAATATATCTAATTGCTATTTATTTTCCTTTTTGGCGTAGATGAAGCAAAGAGTTGTATCCAACTCACCTGCACAGTCATCCGCGTAAGTTGTAGTGCATTGTCTTTATTTAGGTCAATAGGTCGTTATTCATCTTTTGCAGCACACAACAAGCTAAGTTTCTTACAACAGTCAATCTCATACTCTATTCTCCTTTGTGTTACGAGATTAGCGTGGAGTACTTTGAATGTGTTAACCCTTTGAAGTCAGAGAATGTGTAAAGGACATATTTTATGTGTCATATCATGTGCTTTGATGTATCTTTAGTGCTCATATGACATATAGTGTTACAGTTGGTTAATGGTTGGCAGGAATTTGGATTATTTCTTCAAAATGGCTTTTCTCGAAACATTTGCTGAAAATCCTTAACAGATGTCTGTGTACTTTCCTAATTAGGGCGACTTCTCATATTGATTCACTATTTAAATGTGTTGGCTTTGGGGGAAAGCCTATTTTAAGTAACTATGGGTTGTCATTGGAGAGCAAACGGTTGAATTTTACATCCTTTGAAGAAGTCTACCTGCTTAACTTGTGTCACATGAATGATTAAACTGGATCAAATCAGTTTGTGTTTTCTCTCTCAGAGTTGAACATCATGAGATTTATTAGGTATACTGTGCTTTTGAAAATGCATAAGGCGCCTAATTTTAGCCTAGATTAACTTTTTATATAATGTGTCACACAATTCATGTTTTCATATGTCTAATGATTCTAGCATCTTGTTTACATGTCTAATGTAGGAGTCTCCTCGACGAAAATCAGCTTTTGCTTGTCGCCAACATCCATGTGCTGTTTAACCCTAACCGAGGGGATGTCAAGCTAGGTCAGGTATCAGCTGCTCTGATGTTTCCCATGCAGGGTTATGCTTTCTCTTGTACTGCATTTAACTCTTCAGCATGTGATTCCTACTTGCATTGAGAGAGAGGGAGGGAGGGAGGGAGGGAGGGAGGGATTCTCTGATATCCTTGTGGACAAATAGAATGATGCTGGTTATATAGATTTGTGGATTTCTTTCTGATATCTTGGAAGTAATTTTTTCTGAAGGTTGTGTACTACTTAGTGTGCTAATATGAAAAGTAACATTGGCGATGCAGATTCGACTGCTTCTTGAAAAGGCTCATCAGCTATCCGAAATCTGGGGCAAGATTCCTATTATAATTGGTGGGGACCTAAACAGCATGCCCCAGGTGAAAAGCTGCAATCTAGGGAAATATTTGGTTCTGTTGAATGATCACTTCCCTGGTCAAAGTTTCTAGTACTTAATAACTTTTTCTTCCATTTCATTCTCAGAGTGCCATTTATCAGTTTCTTGCTTCATCTGAGGTAAGTTTAGTTTCTTGTTTACCACTATGTTTGAACCATGCTAGTTAGTTGCATGTCTAATGGCCTTAGATGCAACTTTATTGACTGAATCCTAATTTGATTGTCTTCATCCTCTATGAGGAACCGAATGGATGTTTTCTTCTTTGGAATTTACTGCAGTTGGATATCCGACTACATGATCGCAGAAAAATATCTGGACAAATTGACTGTCTATCAGCAAATAGTTGTGTCAAACATCAGAACAGGAATTCATCGAGGTATCTTTAGGATTTTTCCTTATATTCCTGCTAAAACTTATCATGAGATAAATTTTTATCAACTTGGAAGACCGAATGATTGGGCTTACTCAAAATTAAAGCCAAATGAGGGGGGCTCTAATCAATATTCCGTGGAGAAAATTATCATGATAATCACGCGTTTAAAATAATAGAACAAGGTTTGCGTATTATGACGAGACTCATATTTCATTTGAATCATTTTATCTTAAATGTAAATGCAGCATCAAATGGATGCCTGCATCGAGGCAATGTGTATATAGGTGGAATGATGACGAGTTAAGACTTGCCACAGGCAGCGAAAAAGTCACTCATCTTCAGCACCACCTAGATCTCTGTAGTGCTTATTTTGGGATTGCAGTAAGATGTTTAGCCATCCTCTTGATATTCTGTTCAAATATTACTTTATACTTCGAAGTTTGTAGTCTGCTGTGATTTACTATTTAAACATGCAATTGATTGTTAACATCACCTTTCAATTTTATCCTCCAGATTAAAAACTTATTTGCTCTATTTCTTTTGTAACTTTTCAGGGAAGTTGCAGAACCAGGGACGACTGTGGGGAGCCCTTGGCAACTTCTTACCACTCCAGGTTCATGGGAACTGTTGATTATATATGGTAATTTTCTTGTGACATTGGATTGTATATTTTGATTTTTCTTGCTTGATATACAACAAAATCATTGTGTTTCCCAGGCATACGAAGGAACTTGTTCCTATTAGAGTTCTTGAAACTTTGCCTATTGATGCTTTAAAACGAACAGGAGGTCTTCCAAGTAAGGTGAGATATACTTGTAACCATGGCTTCTCTACTAGGTTTCATTTTCTCTTTTGTTTTCAGCGACAGAGTTCACTACCCAGAATACCATCAGTTCACAACTTTCTTTGTAGAAGGCTTTTGGGTGTATCATGAAAAGAGAGTTCATTGTCTACAAGATCTATTGCATGAACTTGTTATTTATTAGTTCACAAAAACGAGAGGATTGCAGGAATTGATGCTCACCTTTTGATATTTGGACGACCCTGTGTTTTGCCTAACTTGAAAGAAGTTTGTCTTCATTGCACAGAATTCATATCACATGTGTTAGTTTAGCAAAGTCTTACGTAACTTTTAGATGTATCCCCATTAACATTTTCCTTTCTGTGCCTTCACAGAAATGGGGGAGCGATCATCTTGCTCTGGTATGTGAACTAGCCTTCTTGGACAGGTAACTTAGGTAGATTATCAGAGATAATATATGTATTTCTTTTTTCCATTTAACCATGGTTCCATCTTTTTATGAGTAATATGTGCTCTTGATTATGTCTGAACTGAGTCATCTTGATTTCTAACTGTAAACAGAAGGTTTTAAAAGTCACCTTTCTGACATGAAATTTTTTGGTACCTTCACCAGGAGTCAATGAGCATTTTGTCTTGATGCATTATCAGAGTAAATTTCATAAGCTCATTTCTAGGCACTTTTTCTGTGATTGGGTTCTTCATCTTACCAGATTTCGTGCTGCATGGTTGGGCAATCCATGGTTTATAGGTGCCTCCTTGCGGGCTATAAGCTTATTGCCTTGGTCACCATTAGTATGAAAGGCGCTATAAACAAGTCAAAAAATCGGTAGTCACATTCACATTCATGGCATCAACCTATCTGTTATAACTTAAACCTCCATGATCAAAACAAGTAATTTGCTGGGCTACTGTTTGTGCCTCAAGCAATCACCCCCTTGGGAAATCATCAATATCCGAATTTCTCCATGAGAACTGGAATTTCGTCGGAGTATCTCCCCTGATAGGCTCAATTAGTTTGATATACTTACGCGCGCGCGCGCATATACCCATAACCCTTTAGGTTAGAGTGGTTTCGCACGACCAAATGCCTAAACTCTTGAGCTCTCTTAAGAGGAGATTTGAAGGTCTCAAAACTCTCATGTGCACATGAGATCACCTCCTTCTGTGGGATCTATAGTTGCCTTGTTTTTTCAATCCAGAGATGGTTCAGCAGAAATTGCTCGGGATCCGGTCACAAACGTAGGCCAGGCTCTTTAACTTATAGAATCAAGAGACATGGAAGTTTGTCTGATGAGACTGCATTGTCTGTTGCTCTGAATGTGCTACATTTGTTCTCTACCTTTTGCGAATCCAATAAACCGGGTATGACACCACTCAAACCTACCAACTGTAGCATCGCTTTTTGCAAGTCCAATCGAGTCATGAATTGCTAGGAGCCTTGATCAATGGATAAAGTACCTATAGAATAATCACTTCAGGAAAAAAAAAATGTACAATTAGCATGCGGACTTGTATGAATGGTCTATAAAGAAGCTTGAACATATTGCTTATCTACGTTAGTCTTGAATTGACGACAGGGGACTAGTGATTCCTTGAACATATTGTACAATCAGTATGCTGTTTCTAGATTCCTTGATTACTTGTATTTGCTATAAAAGGACACATAACAAGGGTTGACGTTTTGCCGCCAGGGCGGTAGGCTCAGCAGTGACGTTTTTTGTTTTTTTTTTGCCTTTTTGTATGAGCTTGACTCAGCTAAGTGCTAAATTCATAAATTAAACGAGAGTGGGTGGAGATTTGCACCTACTCGCCCTAATAAACGGGTCACGGCCGGGAATTTCCTGCTCTGCGACATTCATTCATTGCCCCACATACAGAGACCACTCACAGCACTAGAGAAAAAGGGCGAGACTCGAGGGGGTCATTGAAATGTCAATGCTTCTTTTTGCCTTCGTTCTAGATTTCAGGAAATTTGCAGATTTTGCCAAGTTGCGCTGCTATTTTTTAAGATTAATTAGTCAAATCCAATGGCACGTGGAAAGTCGATACGTTGAAAATTGAGTACTTAGGCTTCAAAAAAAAAAGTAGTGTTCCAGGGCACTCGTTAGCAATATCTTTATATGAGTTGGGTGTCAAGTTTTGTGGTAGGCAAATCCGCGATAATTCAATTTCAGCTTGAAAGAGGATCGTAATGGGTTGCTATTCTTCCCTTGGTTGGAAAGGGTCTTCAGGCAGATCAAGAAAAGTGGTTTTGTGTAGAATTTCAAACGATTGAATGTTGGTGTGCGGATTGGGTATTGAAAGCATATCGCTTAGATCATCTTTCTTCAAATTGATTGACTAAGCCTTCCCAATTTCTCTGAGATTTACTTTGGTATTGTTTTTTCCACACAAAAAAAAAAAAAAATGTCGGTGGCTCTCCGGGTCTTTCCCAAGGAATCCCATCTCGTGGTGCAGAGTTGGGCCAGTTGGTCATTATGATAGGAGTAGAATGATTGGCCCGAATGCGAAAAGCGGGGCAAGTGGTGATGTATATTAGGGAGGAAGCAAAGTAGGTGAATAGCAGCTCAATCCTAGGAAGGTGGCTGCTTTGGCTTTATCAAAAGACCTTAGTGGGATCTTAGCACAGTATAAATGTTTGTGCATTTCGAAAGCATACGACATTAGGGTAAAGATTGAAGAACCATACACTAGACGTAGACGCGCCGCATCTTATGCATCCGGGCCCAATAGTTTTGCCGCTGGTGAAGTATATTTGCGTGGCTCGTGGCTCATCGCGGAAGTGTTTGGTTTATAAGCTGTCGCGTTCGTGGTATGAGTGAAAAATGGACCAAGGGCTAGGATGATCGTCGCCTTCGCATTCACAAAGTGCGGGGACAATTCACACGCGGCTAACAGTGAGAGGCGTTGGAAAAACGAGCAACTCGCCGCCCTTTTGAAAGTACTTGTTGTGCATGATTAAAAAGTAGAGGCAGCGGAATGATTTGGAGACATGAAAAGTACATCTAAACAACTGCTTAAAGAAAGCTTGTGTAAAGTTGAAGCATACGCATTGTTTCAATAATGCTTGATATCACTCCAATCTATATAACCTTTCTCTCTCTCTCTCTCTTTAACTCAGTGCTGTGAGCACCTTTGAAGTCTATGACTAGACGAGGAGGTTCAAGCTTGATTAGTCGCGGGATCTACAAAACTTGGACTTTCCTCAACTTTTCGACCTATATGTGCAAGTTCCCATCAAACCCATGACCTCATTGTAGGCAAAAGATTTCTGATTTATATATATATAGATTGCAGCTGCAAGGTGCGAAAATTAATGAAGAACTATTCAATATCCGCTCTTAACTTATGTTTAATAGCGCCCAACATTGACATTAAGAATAACCATATACTGTCAGCATAAAGTTTGGCTTCTATAGAACTGTCTTTGATCATTTATGTTGTCAATAGAGAAGTACTATGATGTGGTTCATGATCATGGTTGTCCTCATACTCAGCAAAAATTAGAACCAGGAGACCTTGGACGGCTATATGACACAGATAAAAAACCCGAGTCCCCTGTTTCTAGACAGTGGACACACTCAAAATACTCCGTAAATTAAACTAATTCCGCTCAGCTATATGCATGCCATATCTATTGCTTCGTCGATCCAAGCAAGCTCGTCGTTCCCTAAATCGAAGTCGATGTCGGGTAGATCGTATACTTTGCCGTCGTCGGAGAGATCTCTCGTGAGATCGAAGCTGTTGAAAAAACTCCCAAACTCGTTGTCGAGCATGAAGTTGCCCTCGCATCCCAAACCAAGTTCTTGACTGGTTGATCCCGACGATGCTCGATCCACAAACGGCTGAATGAACCGGTCTTGTTCTGTGAAAACCAGCTCATCTTGTCCACAGCTAAGTGAAGAAGACTTGTGGACATCGAGGACTGATGATGGAGATTGATGGCAAAACAAATCGTTTCTATTGTCTACCGGTTCGCCCCTCGAGTCGTAGATGGAGTTCTCCTTCTTCTCCTTCTCCTTCTCCTTCTTCCTCCGTGATTCAAGCTTCTGATCGATCTCGAGCTTCTTCTTCTGGTAGGCGAGAGCAGCCTCCTCTGCAGTGCTGTAAGTGCCAAGCCACACTCGGACCCCCCGAGTAGGATCGCGTATTTCCGCCGCGAATTTCCCCCACGGCCTCCTCCGGACCCCTTTATAAGCAGACGACCCCTGAGCTCTCATGCTCGCCTCGCTCAGAACGTTGCCCACGCTAGTAGCACACTTCCGATGATTGTCAGCAAGGCACGGAGATATCTCTTCGCACGATCCCTGTCTCGTGAATGGAATCACAATCTCCCTAACAACCTGTATGCTCTTCTTCCTCGACGCGAGCCGATCACTGCATTCCGTGTCCTCTTCGTCGCTCGAGGAGTCTGTCGCGTCGGGGTCGCGGTACATCACGCGGATTTTCCTCATTGGTTTCAGCCTCCTGTCTGCTCTGCCTGGTTTTTTCGTCTCAACTCTCTCAGTACTCACGTTAGAATTCAAAAATCGCCCATCAACGCCCCGCATTCTCTTTCTTCTCTAGCGTGCGGTGGGCTGACTATAAAGGAAGGAAAGATATTATCTGGGATTCAAACGTTTGGGAAAGATAAGAGGCAAAAGGGAAACAAGATCTTCTGGCGATCTTTGAGAACTTGGGTAGCAAGTAAAACCCAAAACCCTCTGACCGAACTAACCCCCCCGAAATCAAAGTGAGGAACGGTTTGGCGTTGTGACGAGCCTGAGCAGAACAAGAACAATCACTGCAGCAAAATTTCGTATTAAGTAATAAATAAAACATATTGCGTAAGTGTTTGAATAAATCAGCCTCAAAGCTCGAACCCATCGTCAAGAATTCCCTGCGTTCGTCCCGCAAAATCGACAAAAGGCGAGAACTTTGACTGAACTCTCGCAAACTAATCACTAGGGAAGAGCTAAAAAAGCAAAACCGAGCAGAAAATCGACGTACCCTTTTGATCTAAACTGCATAGAGACGCGGGGGATTGCTCTGTTTCTCGGCCTGATCAAGAGACCAAAGACGCGCGCGACAGCTGAAGAACGAGAAGAGGGCGGGACTGAGCGAGCTCACGCGCACAGAGCTGGTACAGAGGCAGAGCCGCTCGCGACCACCTGTGATCGGATCAGACCTGGACGACATGTATTATATCTCTCGGTTCCTCGGGGAAAAGGAAACGTTCCCTCTTTCGGTGCCAAACGAGGAATCTGGAACAAATCGGGCAAGACAACTGATCAACAAAAGGCATGACGATCCTCTCTCTCTTATCACCAGCACGCGGGTGAGTTCGAGTCGCCGAGCTCCGAAAGAAGGGTGGATTTCCTTTTCCTTCTCGCGAGATTCGTTTCTATAAGCGGACGTCCATACGACGAGAGAGCTGCGATTAGCAGATAATGCAAATCAAGGGAAGCGCGAAGGGAGATTAATCTTTAACTCCAATCAAAGAGTTGACCCTGCTCTGTCTCCTTGGCTCATCAGTCTCTGTCTCTTGGAAGCTCTCGCTGGTGACTCCTAATTGCGCACGCGGGCTCAAAAAAGCGCAATCAAACTCTGTTCTTGAACTATATTATACCAACAAGAAGTTTGAGTCAGCATGCAACCAAAGCGAGTGCCATCTGTCCATTTTCTTTTCTTTTCTTTTCTTTTTTTATTTATATATTTCATGGTCAAAGGCTCGAAAAAATCAAAAGCTCCATCCGTCCATGGATTCATGACCCGATATCCATGTCCATTAGCTCGGGCCAGCCCAAGAAATTGACTCTCTTTGACCATATCCAATTATCTTCATTTTGATAGAGATAAGAATATTAATTAGAAGAGTTAAGCCTTATGGTTGGACCTACCACGTGGCAAAAGCATTTAGTGTAGTGATTACACCTCATGTCATTTAGGTACTATGCGATTGATTGACAAAATAATTGAGAGTTTCGCAATTCGAATGTAAAAGTTTGTTCGCATGATTGATCGGCTATGCCATGTCTTCAAAGAAGGAAATTAATGGTCTTCCATCATTCATTCACTCTTGAGAGAAAGAGGGTGTCCATGAGATGCAAATTGCCCAAAAAGAAAATCATATAACCCGATCCTTATCTGTATTTTTGGGCGGGAGTCCATTCACTTCGATGCATTGTTTTATATTTGAGATGTTTTGATGTACATTTGTGGAAAAAATCATTCATGAGATTATATTATTTGTTATACGAGATGAATTGGTGAGAGTGTTGGTCAATGAAGATCGGCGTCGACCTTTAAGGACTCAAATCCAGCTATTAATAACCGAGTCTAGTCGATAGTAGGTAGGGATGAGCATGGTTTTAGGGTGAAACCTAAAACTTGAGAACTGTATCGATAGAAACCTGTAAAGTTCTAGGTTCCAAAAATTAAAGAACAATATTTCGACTAGTAGGTTTCAGATTCTAAGTAAATGGAACCTGGAAACTAAAACCTGAAACGTGAAACAAGTTTTTGTGTTTTTCTTAGTCAATGTCTTCATGCGACCCTGCAGTATTCCATGGTATATAACCTAGAACCACTAGTATGAGTTTCTATTTCGGCAATATTTATGATTAAGACTTTTATTTTGTTAATGTTTCATATTTTTCGTGTATCTAAATATAAATTGTGGCCAATGAATTGTGACATTAAGTGGTAGTCATTAAAGGTAGTGATTCACTACAATTATTCAATTAAGAATACAGGCAGAATCTGGGTAGATTCCGGAATCTGTAACAGGGTAGATTTCATACTATAAGTGGAATCTATACGGAACCTACAACCGCTCACCCCTAATAGTAGAAGTATCAACGGTTCGATTAGATTCGAGTTTTCAAGAAAAGCGAACTGAATAATTGAGAGCTTCACAATTCAAATGTGGCTGATCAACAAAATAAATGAGAGTTTCACAATTCAAATGTAAAAGTTTGTTTGCGTGATTGATTGACAACGCCATGAGAAGGAAATAAATGATCTTCCAAGAAGGAAATAAATTATGTTCCATCATCAGTTCACTCTCAAGAGAAAGAGGGTGTCCATGAGATCCAAATTGCCAAAAAGAAAATCATATAATTTGACCCTCGTCTATATTTTTCGGAGGGAGTCCCGTTCACTTCAATGCGTTGTTTTGAATTTGAGATGCTTTAATGTAAATTTGTGGAAAAAACAATTCGTGAGATTATGTTAAATGTTATTCAAAATAAATTGATGAGAGTATTGGTCGACAAGGACCGAGGGTCGATCTCTAAGGTCTTGGATCCAACTGCCAACAACCGGGTCTAGTTGATAGGCTTTCAGTGACGGAAGTAGCTGAGTGCTAAATTTAAGGATCAAGGTCAATCGTGTGAACGGAGAGAAAAGAAGATCACGTAAACTCAATAAACAAAAATAAATCTCTTATAAGCAAGTGAGAAGCAAGTATATAGGAGGATAATTTTGGATGTCAGCAATTGAGAGAGAGAAAGAAAGAGAGAGAGTAGGGGTGGAAAATCTTGGATATTTTAAATTGCTGGTGAGAAGGAAATGGAGGGGAATTTTATTTTTGGGTCAAGGCTCATTGGGCCTTGTTGGAATTTTCCAAATAGGCTCAATATACAATGAATAGAGGCCCAAATGGGGGCAATCTCGTCATATCATAGCCCATTGGGACCTGCACCGGAAGATATTGATGGACCATGGGCTAAAATATATACAATGAATAGAGGCCCAAATAGGGGCAATCTTGTCATATCATAGCCCATTGGGCCCTGCACCGGAAGATCTTGATGGACCAAAACAGAAAACCGAGATCGTTTCATTTTGCCTAGAAATGATATTTGATAGGCTCAAGTAGGCCAGGCGAGCCCATGAAGAATTTGGATCTTCTTTCTTTTAATTTCAGGTTAAGTACGATGTTTAGCGAACTCGCACCACTCCTGGACACGTTAAGAGAATTCTCGAGAAATTACTTATTCATATCCGAAATTCCGAGAGTTCGTACCTAATAAGAAAATGCAAGAGATTTCGATTACCTCATGAACATGTCTAGCGTTAGAAGGAATCTCGACCATCTTGGTTTCTTGTCCATGAACGGATTACATTGTGTTTTACCCTAAGGAACTTAATATCTTCTAATTCCAATGAGTTAAGATCGGTCATTGCTGAAAGCGAGATTGAAATCTCTTTTCGATAGGGGAAATTTAAAAATAAAAAATAAAATAAAAGGGGGAGAAAAGCAATTCTCCAAATTGTCCGACATCTGATCTCACGATCGGGCCTCAAATATGAACTACAAGCCCAAGAAACGACTCGAGCTCAATGTAATTTCAAAGCGACTCCAAATGGAATTGATTCCAAGACACGAGTTGGACTTGAGATTAAGAAACATACACGTTTGTTCTAAGCTTGGGCCTTGTTACGTTCCTTAACGTCGCAATCCTCGAGTTAAAACTTGCCATTGTCTCCAAACAGATAGAAATGTCTATCAAGACAAAGTTGGAAAAAAGAAAGAAAGAATATTCCTAAAAAATATTCGACTTACGTCGATAAAGAGATTAGCATTCTAATAAAAACAAATCTGGACGGGGCGTTAGTGCATTGAAATCTCTCCAAGAGCAAAACCTAAAGACCAGGAAACCTAATAAGCTTACCCCATTCTTACCGATCGACTTACTCACATGATGACGCCACGTGATTCCCGTCGGACATAATTAAAATTGGAGTGGAGAGAATGTGTGCTCCCGTGCTAATCATGGGAACACTTGACTTTCGGGAAAAAAAATATTATTTTAATTTTGGATCAACGACCTTTAAGCGTAGCAATTCGTGATGTTTGGGGTGTCTTTTGTTCTCATCAACGATGAACTGCCCTCTTTGTATCTGGTTGCAACGCATCGGACAATTGAATGAAAAACCTGAAAAGCATCGATACAGGTCCAACATTAAGATACCAATCGTCCCTTCGATGTTAAGATAGTTGCTAACTGTTCCACGTTCTCCTGTCGTGTGCCGTCGGACTCTAAACCAATGATTAGAGTGCTTATTACATTCCATCTTTATTTTAAATGGGATGGAATGAATTAGTTTATGACTGAATTTGGCACAAATTCAATAAATTTAGAAATTTTTTTGGTAACTTTTTCTTGGAATTTTCTGTTCAAGTCAATGGCGCAGGACGTAATTTCTGCTCCAGCCCTAGGGACGTAATCGGTACGAGGAATGACGACGTAACCTAGGGAACTGCGGTTTGAATATGGGAACACTGAACCCGATTCGACGTTGAGCACGATAAGACAGGACCAACCCCTCCTTAGCCGAATGGTGGGTCCCATGTCTGCCCAGTTGCATGATTAGACTTCTCTTCTTTCTCATGACTCGTCGTGGCCGTCCCCACCATGCTTTTGCCTAATCAACGGATGGCCACGAAACTTCGGCATATGTCCGAGATTTGCCCATATATACTTTGAAGCCAAATACCATAAAAAAAAAAATTCTAAATTACGTGTTACGTCTCTTCTGATATAAATAATTTATAAAAGAATATTATCATAAAAAATCTTAACATTTCTTCGTGACACAAATATTCCAACTTTTTCTTATGTTACAAAAAAGCTCATATATACTATTTATTACAGTTCCGTCTAAAATATATTTGTAATACCAATATAAGTTCGAGAATTTTTATGATGCTAAAAAAAAATTCAAAGTATTTGTGTCACAATTGACAGGTTTAAAATATCTAGTGACACAAAAAAAGTTTTGGCGTATTTATTTCGCAATGGGCATAATGTGAATTTTTTGTGGTATCGAACCTTCTTTAAACATGTTTTATTTTATTTTATTTTATTACTTTTCTGGATTTTCTTTGGCAGAATTAAAGCAAAGGTTCGGCTTTGTTAGGTTAAGGTTGGTACATGCTACTTAGTCAAAATTAAGGTTCACCCTTTATTGCGTAGAGTCATATCCAATGCTTCGTCCCTTCCTTTGGGCCCACACACGAGTCCCACGAAGCCCACTCGTGTTCCCAGGTGCAACAGGAGTTCCCCCCACGCGCCCCGGCCGGGATCCGCATCACCAGCCGTTCGATCTAGGACCTGAGGCCCATCCCCTCCGTCGTTTCGGCGCGTCGACCCCCATGCCCCGTCCGGGTTGTTTGCCCTTTGTTCGAGCTTCACCAACCTTTATACACGTACCTGCAGCCTGCAACATTTTCGTCCTCCGCTTTCATTTATGAAAGAATGCTTGTTTTTCTTTTCTTTTCTTTTTTTTCCAGATAAACCGAATTATGTAGGTATAGAACATATTCCGGATAAAATACTTCAAACTTAATTCATATCATTTCTATGGTGAATTGATGATATGTCGAGGATCATTTAGATGCCCAAAACATAATCATTTTATTTCATATTCACATAAAAAAAATGCAACATTCCTGTAATTTATCATTATATAGCACGAAATGGTAACAAAATACAGTCAATACATAATATATTTTAATAAAATATTATAATTTCATTAAGGAAAAAAGTTACTAAAAACCCTAAATTATCCCACTTTACTTTGGACTTTTTTCTCAACATGAAAACCCTCAAGCTATATTCATTGTGACACATTTAAGATAAACCTTTTTCTTGTAACGTTAAAATCCAAAATTTGTACCCACGTGACACATTTACACTTCTTCAACGTTCCGTCAGATGATTTTTTCAATTAAAATAATGTCATTTTTTTTTATCACTTAAGCCGTGGTTCGGACAAGGTAGATTTTTTAACAGTTTGACGAAGGGTAAATGTCTTATATATGTAAATTTTTATGATTTTTTATATTACAGAAAAAAGTTTAGATTAAATGTGTAACGGTAAATATAGTTTGCGATTTTTTTTGTGGCTTTTGCCCTTTTAGTAATCATATCATCTTTATGTTATAGTACAATTGATAATAATATTATCTTAATGTATTTAGAAACAAAAAATAATATATGTATCCGTCCATTCCTTATATTATTAACGGAGCATCTGCTTACATATGTACACAGTGCGTCACCTTCCCCGGAAAGCATGACGTCACGCGGGTCAAATGGACGCGGGATGAAATGACGACCCGTGTTTAGTGGCCCAGAGTTAGACAGCATCAACACTAAGTACAGTCGTCCCAACTACCCCACATTTTTTTCCCCCACAGAGGAACAACCGCACTCATTTTTCTTTTTTCTAGTGACAATATATTTTTAATACTGTAATTTACTATTTTGTAGTGAATTTCAGATTTAATTTTGATAGATCAAATCCCTCAAAATCCGTCACACCACTCAATATATGAATTTTACAAATTAATATTAATATATCTAAAATCGCTCATTTCTTATACCGATAGTTTTATCATCACCAAAAGGTTTACTGACCGGGGCCTCATTAATCTGAAAAGGGACCAAATTGCCAGTTCCATTTGTTTCGCAAAAAGTGTGATTGAAAAATATTTTCCTAAAAATAATCACTTATGTCGCTAGAAATAATTAGTCAATTGAATTTTTTTTCGTTATCAACAACAATCTATGTTAAATATTTTCTTTGACGATACAAAAAAATTTATTCATTTTTTTAGGGTTATTATCACGAAAAACCCCAAACTGGTATCCATGTAATCAATTTACCAAAAACTAATTTTTTTGTCATGAAAAACCCCAAATGGATATATTTTGTGACAAATTTAGTTCAAACTAATTTTTTTACCACAAAAAACCCTAAATCAGTACATCTATGACAAATTTACCCTAGATTTTAGGGTTTGTCGGAGAAGATAATTTGAGCTTCGTCGCTAGAAAATGAACTAATTGAAAAAACGCCAACTAAGTTATTATTATTTTTTAAACTAATTTTTGAGTAAATTTGTCACATATGTATCAATTTGGGGTATATCGTAGTCAAAAAAATTAATTTGAGGTAAATTTGTCACGGGTGTTTAATAGTAAAAAAAATTAGTTTTTTGTAAGTTTGTCACAAGTATACCAATTTGAAGTTTTTCGTGATGTTATCAAATTTTTTAAGCGATACAAGAGATCATTTATTAGAAAATTATATTTCAAATCACTGTTTTTTCATGAAACAAACGCATCCAACACGCGACAATACATTATGGGTTTATTCAGAGAATGTCGAAGTTATCATGATACAAGCCAGAGGTCAATTTCATGCTCTTTGATAAATAATCCTCACCCGGTGCTGGCTCAATCAAATACCGAGTACCAGTAGTGTAGGCTCCATCAAATGTCACATCGACATTTCGAAAACAAATGATTCCCGACGGCTATGGCGTTCGTGCATGGGCCCCCCTCAAGTCTTTCTTAATTTACCGTATCAACCCTCAACCGATTCTACAGCCTAAGATAAAAACTATTCAAATCGCAAAGGACATAGTATAAATCACTAGGAGACTTCAAAGTCATTTACTAGTTGTATAATTTATCGTAGACCGGCGTCGGATTCGTGGGAAATTTGGAACTCGGAGTATCTTTATTTTACGCCTTTTTCGCGATTATACGAGGATTCGAATGCAATAGTGTCCGAGATGACCAGTCGAAGAACCAGTCCTCAAGGCAAGGGATGCCAAATAATTATAAATGGGAGGTTTTGGAACGACCTCGGGTTTTATGGTCAGAGCAAAAACATAGTTTACGACCATTGGCATCTCCTGTGTAATTTGTGTCGTCCGACGCGGACGTTGTAAAACTAGAATGGCAGGGAATTTCGCACTGCATACCATCGTCACATAAAAACAAAGTTTCTCTCTCCCACTCTCTCCCTCTCTCTCTCTCTCTCTTGAATTTCAGAACTTGCAGAGAAATCGGCAACGACCGAAATGGAAGCGGAGAGACAGAAGACGCGGAGGGAAAGAGATGGCGTGGATGGCCCCAAGAAGAAGGTGAGAGTGGTGGAAGCGCGAGACGACGTCGACGCCGTGAAGGCGCCGCCGAGCGAAGCTGAGGTGGAGGAGTTCTTCGCGATCGTGCGGCGGATGCACGTGGCCGTGAAGTACTTCTGCGAGAAATCGAATGGGGTGGACGGGAAGCTGCCGGGGAAGTGGAGAGCCGCCCTGGAGGCCGACGAGGTTGTGGCGGCGGATGACGGAGAAGTCCTTGACGGCGAGGAAGGAGTAAAGAAGGCGGCGGCGGCGACAACGACTCCGACGCCGGAGGGAGTGGCGAAGGAAAATGGGGTCTTTGATCTGAACAGCGCGCCGGAAGAGGGATGCGCCGCTTAGGGACGGCAGTTGTTCCCTCGTCCCAAGTGGTGGTGCCACCTGTCGGCCTGAGGTGGAAGCTGTAGGTTAGATGGCAAAACAGACAAAGGTACAACCTCAAGTTCTTTCTTCTTCTCTTTTTTTTTTTTAAATTTCCAAGTACTACAATCCGTTCATGTATATTAATTATTTAATATGCGCGAAGTTTTATAAATTTCTGGGAAAATACAGAAATTGTTAATGACATTTGTATATAGTAATTGATCTCGTGGATCACGGGTGCAACGCATGAAGTCCCTTCTTTAGGTCATTCTCTCCCTCTTTTTATTTTTTTATTTTATCATATTAGATTAATAAAGTAAAATAATGTAATTAGATTTATTGAATTTCTATTTTATGGGCATTTTTGTTACATCAAGAAGGATGGTGCCATGCTTTCCACGAGCGAATAAAAAAGGATCCTGGGATCGTTTCGAGGGAATAGCGCATCTTGCTTATCAATTTTCATATGTAGAATATTAAATGACCGTGAACCGCATACATCAAAAGTTGCACCGACGAGAATGTGAGAACATGTACGTATTTATTGCGCTAGTCGGGACATACGAAAATGTATATGTGGGGTCAGGTAGGCTCGACATACACGATGAAGTGTATGTATCATCTGATGAGAGGTTGTTTAGCATGGTCCATGCCGACTAGAGCCGTGTAAAGACGATGCTATCGACTTTCGCAAGGTGTCCGAGAGCGTCTCATGGCTGTCGCTCGACCTATCTATCTCTAATAAGCTACTTCGTCTAACTTTCAAGATTTTGTGCCTTTTTTCGGAGCACGCATTTTGTATGTGTGCGAGATAGCGCGCGATTACAAACTTTGGTGATAATACTGCCCGGAAATTTGCATGAAATGTTGCCAGGAAAAGGAAAATCCAGCATTAGGAACCGGTTTCGTAAATCCTAAAAAAGCTAGTTTGTTTTCTTTTGGCATCTTTTTGTCTATCTCTCTTTTTCCTCCGTTCTCTCCAAGACTCCAATCTCACTTAGACACTTCACAACTCTCTCTCTCTCTCTCTCGAGACTCACACTTGTCCTCGCTTGCTTACGGCTCGCCGTCGCTCGTTCGAGCCTTGCAACCCTCGCTCATTCTCATTTCACCCTTACTCGCTCGCGGCTCACCCTCATTGGTTTGAGCCTAGCCTCACAACCCCCAGTCGTTCCTGACTTGCCCTCACTCGGTCGAGCCTCGCAACCCTCGCTCGTTCCTGACCTACCCTCGGCCCCTCACTTGTTCGATATAAGAGCATAGCTTGATTTGCTCTTCTTATTATTTTGCTGTAAAGAGAAAAAAAAAAAGAAAAAAAAAACAAATGGCAGACAGGTTTCGGATAGACCTTGCAATTGGACCCAAAAAGAGGAAAGGTTCCAGGGTCCAATGATTCTCACGGATATGTTCCACGTTCCCGGATCTAAAACCAATCCACCCTACAGAAAATGTCCCCCCGAACACACAACAACCATTGGATTTTAAAAGTTCGAGATTGGACAGGAAATATGACTTCTTGGGCGTCCCTCGGTAAAGAAAAAATAAAAAAGACAAAATAAGAGAGTGCGAAAAAGGAAAGACAATGCAGTGTCCGTAACAACCGAAGCCCAAAGATAGCGGACAGCAAAGATGTCCTAGCGAGTGGCCCATAACACAGTGCATCGAGGCCCATTCATGCCTTTCTCTCTCTCTTGTTTTTTAATTAACCGATAAAAGGAAAAATGCCCCATTCATTCTCTGGAAGTTCCTCAAAAGTGATATTTATTTCGGGAAAACCCCTTGGGGTTAGCGACCGTGTCTCAAATAACCCCCTGAGCTCATCACCAGTTGAAATTTTTCGCCGGACCGGCGATCACTTCCGGAGATTTGCGCCTTCAAAGATGCGTTTTTTGTCCCAAAATGCCTGATCCATGCTCAATTTGGCCAAATTTAAAGTCCCGATTAGAGCCCTGATTTTCTAATTCGAAATGAAAATTTAGGTTCCGTACACCTTGCGGGTGAAGCCCTATCGGAGTTGGTCCTTGCCGTAGCTCGGGACCAGGAACAGTGTCTCTCCGCCTCCAAGCTCTAGGTCCTTCTTCACCAAGGGTGGTGGTTGTCACGTTTAGATGGTTGTTCAGGAGGCAATTTGTACCGTTGGATGTGTGAATTTAAGAGATTTGATGGATCTTACCTTACAACCTCACTCTCCATGCTTTGCTTTTTACAAGTCGCAATTTCGACTTCTCTCTCGGCACGAACGAAAATGGAGAAATTAGGGATTGATAGGATAAATTTGGGGAGCTTTATGCTTAATTTCATACCAACGTGCTCAAAGTGGACGTTCCAGGACCAAAATGCCATTGAGGCACCAACCCACGAATGTAATTAAGATGCATTCGTTTCGTAGAAAATAAGCAATTGGGAAAATACTTTCCGAAAAATGATTGCTTATATTGTTTAGAAAAATTAGTCAATGGAAAATGTTTTCATCACCGATAACGATCTATACCTAACTATTTTCGTAGATGATGAAAAAAATTTCCATTAATTTATTTGAGACACGGTTGCCCACTTTAGGGGTTTTCTGAAACCAACCCACTTTTGGGGGAACACTGAAAAAATACCAAACTTCGGGGGGGGGG
>BCNH02000011.1:18515547-18552741 GCA_001662345.2 Metrosideros polymorpha var. glaberrima | reverse complement strand
ACCCTCCAAACCCACTTTCCCCCTCCCCGNNNNTCTCTCTCTCTCTTTCTCCCTCCTCGAAACTATAAATCCAGTCGCCCCACTTTGCCCCCATTTCCACAGACAACTACGTCTTTCTTCTCTCTACCATCCCAGAAACCATCTCTCTCTCTCTCTCTCCCTCGCCCACTTGGCAACGACCTTTCTCTGCCGATTTTCTTTTTCCATTTTCTCGGGAAAATTGAACCGCCCACTATATAACCTAACTTTACCCCGACCATCCCACCTCGACCTATACGTCATCCCCTCTCTCTCTCTCTCTCTCTCTGTGCGCGCGGGTTGACCTTCCTTAGCCTCGCCACTGTGTTATTTGAAGCTGAGGGCGTTTTCTCTCGCCTGTTTTCCTGCCTCTCCCCTTATAATGGAGGAGAAGAGCGACAAGAAGCGAGCGCGGGATGACTCGGCCGTCGACTCGCCCGAGTCGAGCCTCACTCGGGTCGACTCGGCCGGTTCGGAGCTCGGCTCGCCCGAGTCGAAGCGGCACCGGGCCGGCCCCGAAGCGAATCTCGACTCGGCCAACTCGGATCTGTGCTCGCCGGAGGCGAAGCGGATCCAGGACGACCTGCTCAACATACTCGACGACTCGGAGAGCGTCACGGACCGGGATCCGGCGATCCAAGGCCTCGATTCCGTCATCAGGAGCTTCGAGGAGGAAATACTCGTCCCTCAGGCGCTGTCGGTTCTGGATCTGACCTTGGAAGCGGCCGAGACCCGGTCGGAGCTGGGCTACCTGCTGGAGGCCTCCGACGACGAGCTCGGTCTCCCTCCGAGCTTCGTTTCCTCCGTGGACGACGACGGAAGGGTCGCCGACGGCGAGTTGCCGGCGGCGGCGACCCCGCCGGCGGTGTTAGGATTCGGCGAGACGATGACCTTCGAGAACGAGATGACGGGTTACGACTCGTTCGAGTTTGTACCCGAGGCCGGCGACAGTAACAACCACGAAAATGGAAACGAGTTCGTGATGTTAGGGGGGCTGTTCGATTTCCCGGAAGGTAGTTGTGAACCGGACGACGGGCCGGAGATGTTGTGGCGGCTGGAGTCGTTGCCGGCGATTTGACCGGTCGTTTCTTTTTTTCTCCAAGGGGGACGTTTCGGGTCGCCGGGCGTTTTATGGGCGCCGGAACGTTTCCGACGACGCATACGGTGTTGATATGATAGGTTGTACATGTCCACAAAAAAGAAAATCAAGTGCTCCCGCGAAGGTTGGATGGACGAACAAAACCAAATCGGCCTGTGGAAACTTTTTTATTTTTTTTTATTATCATCATCATCGTTTTTCCGATAGAAATTCAAATTCGTCGGTATTTACCTAAAACGGCAGAGCAGTAGCGGCGTGGAAATCGGGACTTAACATTATGGGAGACAAAAGAAAATGGGAAAATTGAGAAAAATAAAAAGCCCAAACGCAAGGGCAGATGCGTAATTGAGCCATCGCACGATCACGTGACATGACGCGTGCGGATGATCTGTCTTCTAACGCCAGCGACCGAAGCGATGGCGAGGAGGAATCTTTTGAGCTTCTTTTTCGCAGGCGCCTCCCCGGTTTTGGACTCGAGGCGGCCGCCATCGCGCCGTCACGTGAATTGGCATGAATGGAATGCGACCGTTGCCTTGGACCTATCCCACCACGACATCCTCCCAGTCGGCAATTGTCAATGGTGGAAATACTAATTAACGTCTTGACTTTTCTCGTCCTCCTTGAAAATCAATAATAACATTTTTCTTTATCATTTACGAAAGCGTTGTTTTCTTTTCGAAAGTGTCCGTCCAATTTTCTAGATTTCTTGCTACGCACGAAAATCCCAAAAATAATTAATATTCGAAACCCGCCTGCCTAACTTGTATAGGCCCGACGCCTCGGTTGCAAGAGGTTAGGGCGGGATGTTATTCAAAATCTTCGAAAGGGACAATAATGGTCTTTGAAATTGGGTCATTGGGTCCGCAACGTTATTTTTAAACTTTTAATTTGTTTGATATGATTATGAATTTTAGTTTAATATTCAATGTGATATTTGAATTGTTGGTAAATGTTTAATATAGTTTCTATACAATATGAAAATGTTTAGAAGTTCAAAGATTACGTAAAACAATTTAAAAGTCGAGGTCGTAAAACTTGAAAGTTTAAGGATGTCTAGCTCAAAATTAGGGTCTAGCGCTATTATTATCTCTTTTAGAAACCGACAATTTGGAGGGCAAAGTGACAATAGGATGAAAAGTGAGCATGATTTTTGGGATTTTCCCTTAATAATATATTGTAACTTAGTTTTGGGCCGAAGAATGGCTCATGATGGAGAAAGGAAAAATCGGATGGTGAAATGACAAAAGAGTATAGACGGAGATATTTTGCGTTAAGCTTTAGCTGTGGGCCACGAATGTGTGGGTTGCTCATTTCTCGAACTAGGTCAGATTCGAACGTAAGCAAAGAAGAGGGCAGAAAGAAACGCATCACAGCTAAGCACAGGGGTGATCGGTTCCCGATCCGGTCCGGTCCCAGGCCATCCAGTGGAACCAGTAAATGTGTCATGAGATCTCAAATTTACCAAGCACTAAACCAGAAGCACTCTTAACAATTGTCAACTGGAAGGTTAGGTTTCTGGGGATAGCTTACCGAGGCAAGAAATGCAAAGTATCTGATTAAGGCATCTAAGAAATTGAATGAGATGAACTTTCGATCAAGACAAACGAGCATCGTTCCAAAGTGAAGTTCCTCAACTCAATAAACCAAACACAAAAACATCTGAAGTTTCAACATGGTTGAATAATTGTTTTGAGTATTAAAAAAAATGCACATGAACTCATACAAAAAAATTATGCCCCGTCTTGAAAACGAACGGAAAAATAGAAAGACGTGTTCATCTAAAACTCTGTATGTATTTCAATTCAACATCTTGCGATCCTAGTCAATTCCGTCGTAGCCAGAGAAAATAGCAGAAGTGTCGATAACGTAACTCCCTCCAAAAAATAAATAAAAAAATCGATCTGGTTCCCTCATCAAAAGATCGAACTAATGAGGCTCGGTACAAAAGTAGGAAATTCGACCAAGTTAGAGACACCATGTCCATGATAATTATGATTTTGAGAGGTCTACCAAAGCCTGACTCGGTTGTATGCGAGTTCAAGTCATTCCAGTGCTAAATCAGCGAAAGATCACAGTTGCTCTTAGGATAGGAAAAATTACCAAAAAAGCCCTATATCTATTGTATTTCTACCAATTCAGTCCTAAATCTTTTAACGGTTTGCTAATGTAGTCTTTCTGGTCAATTTTGATTAAAAAATGCTAATGTGGAGGTCCAGTTAGCGCCAACCATCCTATGTAGCACGGTTGGCGCTGGTGTGGATAATTATTCTGAATTTTTCTCTTTTTTCCTTTTTTTTTGTTTTTCTATTTTTTTTTTCTTTCCTCTTCGCAGGTCGCAATAAAGAAAAAAAAAATCAAATTTGAAAAGTTATGTAACTTGTATGTGGGGACATAATGAAAACATCAAAATACTGCTTCTGTTCGCTTTTGATTTTGGCAAATTCTATTGGCCTACTCGATATCCTTTTTAGCGCTTTGGATGTGTTTGGTTCAACATTTGCAAAGAACTTTAGACAGCTAAAGACAATTGTGCCAAAGTCAAACAAACTAGGTAGGCCTCTCTCCTAGGGTTCCATCAACTATAGAAGGGCTAGACTTGGGTCGCTTGAGCTCGCCCAACCTCGGCGTCACCTCGCTTGGGGTTGTGTGACGGGCCATAGACCCATCTTTGTTTGAGTTGCTGAGTTTTTAGGCTTCATTGAAAGGCCAGATTTGTGCTTCCACTTTCGTTTTTTGTTTGTTTATTTAAAACTAAAGTCTTTTACAAGTTTGTGCAATAGTGTTACCAATCACTATTTGTATTTCGTGAAGCCTCTTTGGTCTAATTTTTTTTTTTCCTTTATGCATAGGTTCCATCCCCATATCCATTAAGGAAAATGATTAATGAATTTTAATGAAATTGTTAATGCTAAACTCATGAACCACCTTTTCAACCAAAGCACAGCTCCTAGAATTTATCAGCCACCTCAAATTCGGTGTTTGGATTTTGGATTTTGGATCCGGATTGGCCCCCCAATTATCCTATTAGGGCGTGTTTAGTAACACTCCAGAAATTCTAATTCTGCTCCAGAAGCATTTTTGAAGCAGTAATGTGTTTGGTAAAAAATTATTTCTGGAGCATTTTTTTAGAATTGCATTTGGCAAAAGAAATAGAAATTTCTACTCTAGAAGTGATTTTTCTCTTCCCCTCCAAAAGTGATTCTTGTTCCCTCACATCAAGGGCAAGAGCGGTAGCTGGTTACCCGCCGCTCGCCCGCCGGTCGTCGAAGTAGAATGAGGACGCATTTGGTAACACTCTAGAAATGCATTTCTCATTCTAGAGCAGAATCACTTCTGGCCAGAAGTTGAATACTAGAGCATAATGGTTACCTAATGCGTCCTTAGTGACTTCAAAGAGGAAGAGTACAAAGAATTATAAGTATGATTCTAGAAATTCCAACCCCTTACCCAATTAAGTGGATTGTCAGGGAGCCGATTGACATATATACCCTTGACATTTGGTGATACACATGGGCTAATGTCCATAATTAACGGCACTTGGCACTCCGACAATATGTAGTGCTCTACAATGGTATTATAACTTAGGGTGGCCAAATGTCAATGCATGCATGGTACGTTAGTGGAGGTACCATTGTGGCCGCCATTAGATAATGATTGAGTGGTGTATAATAAAAATATATATACCGTTGGAATTATAATCTCCCGACGTGCCGTGATCTTATCGGGTCAATCCCGTCACTCTGCCACGCTTAGTCCTCTAATAGGCTACTTAAAAACTCCTCTATCAACATTCAAAGGAATAAAGCTGGAGTGATTCCATTCTCAACCATAAGCTTCTGATTGTCTCTAACAATAATTCACGATCTTCCTGGATCCTCATGGACTGTAGCATATGCGTTCCCTTTGAACTATCCAAGCGGTTTCCATTTGATCACGACCGCACTCTTTTGATTGCCTCTCCTTGACATAAGTAATGCCGAGAGGTAAAGTGAATTTTAGTTGTGAATTGGAACGAATCAACTCTAATAATTAGTTCTTTCATTGTTTGTATACGTAACATAGATTTAAATAACGTACTTGTCGCGTAAATAATATCTTTCTATGAGTCAAAACTTTCAATTGACTTATTCATTTCAAAACTACCCTTAATTTATATATATACACACACACTAAAAGTAATCTAGGCATTGTTTTCGTCCAAGGAAACTCCCTAAAGCCACCATTCTGATCAATGAATTACAACCACGGGAATTCCTATTTTTGGATATTGCGTTGTGCGCACGAGTATAAAAGAAAGTGTGATGTGGAACTCTTTTATAAATATATGGACTATGAATATATTTTAGGTTTTCACGGTGGACCGGATTACTTATTCATTTCACTAATGATGAAGTATAAAATTAGTTACATCTCATCTAAAAAAAATATGCTCTAGACAATAATTAGTCGTGAAATTGGGTTTGCGCCGTAACTACTCAACTCACCGTTCACAAATATCCACCTCCAAGTCACAAGTCGATTTTCTTCCTTCACATTCACAACATTAGTCAAATTTGGGCCAAATACCCCAAAAAATCTCAAACTTTAGCTGTTGGGACAATTATATCCAAAAAATTTTTTTGTCTAGCAAAAAACCTCAAATTTTAGATGTTGTCCCAATTATATTCATAACTTTTTTTTGTCTGGTAAAAAATTCCCAACTTTTGTTTTTGTCCCAAATTTACCACAGTTAACTTTCTATCCAAAATGGTCGTAGTGAACTTATGTGGAATGCCACGTCATTAATGAAATTCTCTTTAGCAAGCAGACATGAACAAATAGTCCACAAAACGACATCTTCTTGGATGAGCAATTAGAGTTTGGCTTTTCAATTGCTACTCACTTTTCTTCGTAATGTATCGTCTCATCTCCCTTTCATCTCACTCAAATCTTTCACGGCGCTCACTCCTTCATCTCTCACGCTCAGAGTCCTCCATCTCTTGTGCAAGTCAAAGTAAGAACAATTTATAAAACAACCATTGTCTTATCCAATATATGAAATCTCTAACCAACAAATTTCAAAATTTCTCAATTAAGAGATGTTTGAGTGTCTCGACCATGAGCTCTCCAAGTGCGAGAGATAAAAAGTGAGTGCCACAGAAAATTCGAGCGAGATAGTAGAGAGACGAGATGATACGAAGAAAAAGTGAGAGTAATTGAAAAACCAAACTCTAATTGCTCTTTCAAGAAGATATCATTATAGAAATTATTTGTCAATATCAATTTATTGAAGAGAATTTCATTAATGGTGTGGCATTCTATATAGGATCACTAATGACCATTTTAGATGGAAAGATAATAGTGGTAAATTTGGGATAAAAACAAAACTTTAGGGTTTTTACGGGACAAAAATAAAAGTTTGGGGTTTTTTATGAGACAAAAAAAAGTTTTGTATATAATTGGGACAACACTTAAAAGTTTGGGTTTTTTTTGGGTATTAGTCTGGCAGTTGAGGGTTTTTTACGATATAAAAAAAAAATTTGGATATAATTTTTTCAACACCTAAAGTTTGGGGTTTTTTGGGTATTAGGCCGTCAAATTTGGGATTTTAATGAAAATCAACCTTATCATCGAAAATTCTTTCTATTTAACATACATTTCTTATCCACCCCGCTCACGTTCCCCAGTCCACACTCTCAGCCACCCACTCATGGCTCTAACCACAGTCCACGGCGGTGGCGGGGGTGGCAGGATCTTCCACATCGCCCCCACAAGAACCACCACCTCCACCGTCCCAATTCGCTACCTCCTCTTCCCCTCTCCCCCAGAAGAACCCTCCACATAGCCTCGGCCAAGAAGCTCTCCTCGAGAACCAGCAAATTCGACAGCAAGAACCGGAGGACCACCACCACCACCACGACCCAGGACCAGGAGGACGGTGAAGATTACGGCCAAGGCCAAGGGACGGCCGAGATCGAGAGGGTGGGGCCCGAGAGCAGCGCCATGGGGAGCTCCGGCTTCGCTGGTGACGACGGGTATTTCCGGCCGGAGCTTCCTGGGGACAAGCCTGATTTCTGGGAGGGCCCCCAGTGGGACGCTCTTGGGTTCTTTGTGCAGTATATGTGGGCTTTCGGCATCGGTTTCGCGGTAAGCGACTCGAATGCTCGTTCTTTGGCCGCGTGGGACTCTGTTCTGGGTTCGGGTTGATGTGTTTTGTGCATTGCTGGTGTTTGATGGTTGCTTATGCTGAACCTCAATCTAGTCCAGAAGTCGTGGACCTGATCTTGTGAAGTCGTAATCTTTTATCATGCGCAGAGAGCCCTAAAACTTGTGTCAAAGTGAAAACTTGGTAATGGTATCGAGTTCTTTCGATTCTCCCATCATCCGAATCGCGCTGCCACCCGTAGAATTGTCGTCTAAGTGTTAGCTTGATAGGAAATTTGAATGGATGAAGCTTGTGGGGGAAGGAAGATGCAGTTCTGAGCAGTCATTGCTTTTCATGGATGCCATCTCATATTCCGAGCACTTCACGTTGCTCACGGTTGATCGAAAGGGCTCTAGATATTTCACCCATTACCTTAGTCCTGATAATTTATTCGAACTTTTGCAATGGAGTCTTTTACAGTTCAGTTAGTTAATTGAGTCTCCGACCCTGTGCGATTATTCGAGGATATTCCCTTGAACTGTCTATATTACTAGTTAATGACCTCGGAAGTCGATTAGCTAGTGTACAACAACCCTATAACTCAGGTGTGAAAGCTCTTTCTAGAGGGCCTTTTATCTCTGGAGAGTCTCTTTTCCCCTTAGAAATACTTGTTGATGGGTAGATTTCAAGCAGTCGAAGACTTGCTCTGAAATCGGTGGCATAGGAGTTCGTGTTCTGTTTTGGCAGACATTTCTCTAGAGGCCTGAAAGTCTTTGTGTCTATGTTAGAACCTTGACCTCCTGAACGCCAGAACTCGAAACGAACTCTTATGCTGGTGGATACAAGTGACCGCATAGTGTGATGTGTGATGCACGACATGAGAAGCAATTACATCTAGTATAAGTTTTCGCACCAGAACAATTTAAGACGCTACCCCAGTTCCCCTTAGCATAGCCTGTTACTACCGTGGTTTCAGTGCATGTATTCTATCATGGCATCCAAACTAAGTTGGTGTTTAATGTGATTTTTTTCTTTCAAGTTTCGCCTTTCTCTTGAAATTTTAGAGTCCAATTTCCGTCTTTTTTAGTAAGCATTAAAAAAGTTACCTTGAGTTTTTCATAAATCTTCCAAAGTTGAATTAGTTGATTGATTTGACATGAGAATCAAAACGGTTTTTCTTGGACTTTCAATGAGTGCTGGCTAGTTACCAATGCGTTCTGGACCTGGCTTTGGATTTCTGACATTCACAAATTTAGAGAAGTTTGTCTATATTTGGTAGCGAGGTAGTCGTGAGTTACTGAAGGAGAGAGGTAGCATCAATTGCACGCCGTGCCTGTATATAGCAGTTAAATGCTGAATCGATGAAACCTGAAGGTCAACTTCAATCAGCAGGCATCATTTTCTCCTTTGCTAAATAAGCAGCGCAATAAAATTAAAAGGAGAAAGCCGCGGAATCCCACGAAAATGGAACACTTTAGTTTGCATATTGCTGACTCACCTGATCTCACATTTAGCTTGTACCTTTTTAAGTTGTACTGTCCTTATGGCCTTATTTTCATAGGGTAGTTTTTGAATGCGTTGGGCTCCATGGTTTCGCACTGGTGGATGTGTTGTGTTGTCAACCCACCGGTCCATGTATGAGGTGCTCACTCCTGCGGGAGAGAGACAGAAAGAGAGAGAAGGACTTTGGCAGCTCGAGAGTCTAATTCTTGCCTATTTTATTGTCTTTTGACAGTTGATTGCGTGTGGCATCGCCATCGCGACATACAATGAAGGAGCTACAGACTTTAAGGATACACCGGTCTACAAGGAGTCAGTCCAATCTCGGGAATTCCTGGAAGAACCCGACGCTAACTCGGACGTGTTCGAGTCCAATCCAACTGAGGTGGCACCCAGCTTGGAATGAATAGGCACACACCATGGAATGGATCTTGTATGGATCATGTAAGTCTTAGACAGAGAAACAAACCAGAGAGAAGGGACCTTTCCTCCATTTAGAGGAAGTTACTGTGAGTTCCTTCTGTCAGTGTAATTTGAATACTTCGTTTCGGGAATGGATATAATGTTTTTCAAGCACGCGCTGAAAACCGAGGACATCAAACATGAATGGCCGTCGATATACAATTGTTTGAATCTCTTTCCACGAGTTTAGCTTTTGTTCCATAGACTTGTGATGAACTTGTGAACCGGCGGTCTCCAATCCGGGAGCTTTTACAGTCGGGGTCGGGGAATCCCATCGTGATTTTTGGTTGCCAGATCCGGTGCAGAGCATGCCCAAGGTATCCGTAGACATCGTCCTCCATTCGAGTCCGCGTCTCTGTCGACAATTGTTGATCCGAGGAAGAAGAACGAGAAGGCATGACATTGAGAAGTGGATTGGAGGGAGGGGATGAACTGATAAATGGTTCAATGAAGGATGAGATTCTATGATTTTTTTTTTTTAATGAATTTAAATAATTTAGCATATCTATTCGATCCATGAATTCTAAACGAAACAACAAAATAGATTTTCCGGGACACATGCATACATACTTACATTGACCCCAAAACACAAGATTCATATGCTTAAAAAAGATTACGTTTTCCTCGATTAAGGTTTGAGGAGAATTTCTTCAATTAGATGTGTTATATAGATGACTAGTGCAATTTGAAAATCCAGCTATTAAATCGCACTTTCCCTCCTCCTAAATCACATATGTACTTTTAATTAAAATCACCTGATAAGTGACTACTCTATAGTTTCAGTCCTTTTTTTTTGGCCTTCTAGTTTCTAGATCTTATGTACGCAACGTAATCAAATTTTACATCTTTCAATCGATTTAATCAAGTCTTATATCTTTATCGAAATGTACAACCGAGTTCCAGATCTTTCAATATGTCCGGTGAAATCCTAAACACCTACTTAATTACACAATTAAGTTCATGAAAAAGAAAAGATTTGGATTGGTTTCTAATTCACTCTTTTTAACTAGGGAGGTCGCATCGGTAGAAGGGCGCTCAATTAAGTTGAAAAGTGCAGTTTAAGCGTGCCACGCGCACAATTTTTTAGTGACAAGTAGTAACTTTTAGGAATAAGCGCTTTGAAAATCCTAAAACTTGCTACGGCATTACAATCGAGTTCTAAAACTTTCAAAAAGTGCAATCAAATTTTAAAATTTGTCATGAAAATACGATCGAGTTTTGAAACTTTCAAAAGTGCAATTAAGTCTTTTTGAAGGTTTTAGAATTCAATTGCACTTTTCGTGATAAGTTTGGAACTTAATCGTACTTTTTGAAAAGCACTTTCGTGACAAATTTTAGAACTTTCAATATACTTATCTTTGACTTATAAGTACCGTTCATAGAGAGAATGTGGCTGCAATTTTTCTCAAGTGAACGGACCCGAAAAACAACACGAGGGCGAGTCCGGGTCGGGCGGAGCGAAAAACGGGTACCGCCGTACGGGCGGGAATGATTCCGGAGATGTCGTCGATCGGGATTCGAACTCTTCGAGTTTCACGTCAGAAACGCGCACAGCGAAGAGGATCGCGCGATGAAGTGAACCCGAACAATCACAGATCTCTCTCTCTCGGTCCCTAAGATCCGTGAGCTTCCTCTCGTCGCCGATCGGCGATTCCCTTCCGTCTTCGCGGCCTGAGAGGTACGTTCGTCTCTTCCTCCATGCCCCTCCCGCATCCATCTTCCCGCCCGATTGCGTCTCCCATTTCCTAAAGACCAATCAATGGCCGAACGTCGCGTCCGATCCTCGCTCCAATCGATTCCCTCGCCTTTTGCATTCGTATGTTCTTGATCTAATCGTGGAATCGGGAGGTTTTGGGATTGGAACGCAATTGTGCCGCTTTGTGGAGGCTGATTGAGTTCCTTTATAGCATAGGGGCGAGCCTATGAGGCTATGACCGTGTGTAAGCGTGGAAGGTTTCATGGGGTCGTTCTTCATTAGTTTAGTCACATTTTGTGTGTAATGGAAGCGGTTGTTCGTTAACTAGTGGGCAGATTCTACAACAGCTTGTTCTTTTTACTGGGCAGCTGTAAAGATTCCTGAGAGTTGGTAATGGCCGTGATTGAGGAGCCGTTGTACCCTGTTGCGGTGCTCATAGACGAGCTAAAGGACGAGGATATCCGGCTTCGTCTGAATTCTATCCGTCGGCTCTCTACCATCGCTCGTGCGCTTGGCGAAGAGAGGACGCGGAAGGAGTTGATCCCGTTTCTCAGCGAGAACGATGACGACGACGACGAAGTGCTTCTGGCGATGGCAGAGGAACTGGGAGTTTTTATCCCACACGTTGGAGGTGTTGAGCACGCTAATGTGTTGCTGACACCGCTGGAAACGCTTTGTACTGTTGAGGAAGCCTGTGTGAGGGACAAGGCAGTCGCGTCTCTGTGTAGAATTGGGGATCAGATGAGGGAGCAGGATGTGGTCGACTACTTCATTCCCATGACGAAGGTACCTTGTTTTCTCTTGTCATAGAGATGCTTCTGTTGGTCTAGTTGACTTTTGTTCTTGTAAGTTGGATGCAGTAAGCTAGAACAGACAGAACCAGATGAAGCTTTGGCATTCATCTACTATTCCTTTTTTTGGTGAAAACATCTTGCCTAGTGAACAGTTGAAAATCCGTACCTCATCCCTCTTATGTGCCTTCTTCAGAGATTAGTTTCGTAGGGTGTGAGGCCCGTTAATGGTTCAGATGTGAACATACGTAAGCAAAAAGGAGTAATTCCAAACTTCCAAGGTGAACAAACGAAATGCGTTAAAGTATCCATGGTTAATTGATCGACTCTGTAGTGTCATTGTTTCTTTTTTCTTCATCACATTATTTACTCGGCTTTCTTTATGATTCTCACCTTCTAGAGGCTGGCTTCTGGTGAATGGTTCACAGCTCGTGTTTCGGCTTGTGGCTTGTTTCATGTTGCTTACCCTAGTGCCCCGGAGGCATTGAAGACAGAACTGCGGGGAATATACAGTCAGTTATGTCAAGATGACATGCCGATGGTCAGAAGAGCTGCTGCGACAAACCTTAGGAAATTTGCTCCTACTGTTGAAGCTGTGCATCTGAAAACTGATATTATGTCTATATTCGAGTGTCTAACGCAAGATGGTATGCTAATTCTCACTTATGTGCCATTATCAACAAATACCATTTGCAAAGTTTCTACTTTTTGAATATCTTTCGGTTATGATCTAATCCTATTGAGAATACATGCATAACCACAAGTAGAATTTGCATCTATAGTCTGTAGGACAAACGGTAGTATATTTGCACTGAAGAAATAGAGTTGCATATTTATGATTACAATTCTTTGGCATGGCTGTCCTCTCAACAATTATACAAGTATCCCACTTTTGAATTTAAGTGTAGTTAACTACACCAATCATTCTTATGGCATTTGATAGGTTTTGCAGATACAATGTCTTAGTATCCAATCCCCTTTAGCTAATGTTAGCATATCTTATCATCAGTATAGTGAATTTTCTTCTGCTGCAAGGTACAAGAACAACTTATTGCCTGTACAGATCTTTGGGATTCATTCTACCTGGTTTTGGTTATCAATAAAGTTATGCCTAATCTGCAGCTTTTGTTGGATGTGAAATTTGTCTGTATAATTGCATAATAAGAGGCTACTTGGACATATGTGTGGGTTGTAATTTGCAAAAGTACATGTTTATCATGTACATAGCAGATAGAAATGGACAACATGGTTTGTTCTTATATTTTTAGTTATCTTTGTTGGAGTAGACTGTGCTCCCAATGCTTTATGCGTTTGCATTGCAGCAGCGAATTTCTCTTTCTTCTTTTTTGTCCTTTTTTCCCCTCAAAATATTGCACTAATTGGAGTTCATTTGATTTTGTGAATTGGTTCAGATCAGGATTCTGTGCGCTTATTGGCTGTTGAAGGGTGTGCAGCTCTTGGGAAATTGTTGGGACCCCAAGACTCTGTGGCCCATATCCTACCTGTCATGGTTAATTTCTCCCAGGTACACCTTTTCTGTTTCGTGACTTCTTAACATAATTCTGGTCAGTTCCCCATGTAGTGTTCAAGTTCATCATTTATTGTACTTTTATTCAATGATGTGTCTAGTCATGGCAAGTGTATGGCTTTATACGTGTACATATATTTATATTTCTTTCGGATAGCAGACAAGTGCATTTCTTGTCTTACGCAACTCTTTCAGAAAATATGTCGATCCATTTTGAGAAGATATTGCGATGCTAGCAATTATCTAATTTTAGCAAGCACACGAACTGTTCAATTTACCTCTTCATGGTTACATCTTTTGTGAAAATTTCCAGTCTCAGCCTCTCAGGTGCTTCAAGTGATACGTTTTTGGACAGCGAAAGAATTCTAAAGATCATGAAAGCAGACTTTTAAAAGGAATTTGGTTGATAATGTCTAGGACAGCTTCTTATATGTATGATCAGATGAGTCCACTTAGGGCTTCGCTAACTTGATTGTTTCTTCATTCCCTTCTTTGGCAAGAGTATGGACGCATCTTTAACAGTATTCAAGACGAGGCAAACCAGCTAAATGTATTACTAAAATTTGTTGCCTTTTCTGGTGTGCTTTTGGAAGCTGCATTTTTGTGAAACTTAATTTAATGACAATTGATGATTGGCACTTGCCATTTCAATTTGTTCAGTTAGTTTTGCACATTTGGATGAGATTTGTTCTCTTATGTACTGACAGTAGTGGAGGTTAATCAATGGTCATACTAAGCTCTCATGATCTATACCTTTTTTCTGGTAGGATAAGTCTTGGCGTGTTCGTTACATGGTTGCCCAAGAATTGTATGAGCTATGTGAAGCTGTTGGTCCTGAACCAACTAGGTAATCATTTCTTTGTTGCTGAGCTTTTTGTTTGCATTTTATATCTTCTGCTTCATAGCGAGCTACTTAAGTTGTGAGAACTTCTGATAATAGTGAATTTGATGCATTTAGTTTTTATATAGTGTCCATAACCATAACAATTATCAGTACTTTCTCTCTTTGTTTTTCATCTTTTATTTTTTATTAAAATTTGATGTAAATTTAAGTTGCTGATGAAATCTTTGTACTGTTTGCTGGAATATTGTTTTCATGCAGGTCAGACCTGGTTCCTGCATATGTTCGCCTGCTTCGTGACAATGAGGCTGAAGTGCGTATAGCCGCTGCAGGAAAAGTGCCCAGGTTATGCAGGATTTTGAATCCTGAACTTGCAATTCAGCAGATTCTTCCTTGTGTGAAGGTGTGTAGGCGATTTAGCGTTTTTTTTTCGGGATTAAATAATCATAGTAAGCCCACTGTTTGGCTGTTATCTATCCAAACCGATTAACATGTCCTTTTCTTTTGCAGGAATTGTCAACAGATTCATCACAGCATGTCAGGTCTGCTTTGGCCTCTGTCATAATGGGAATGGCACCAGTTTTAGGGAAGGTTGTAATCTCTCTCATCACATGACATTCTTTTTGTACTTCGTGCCAGATTCAGCAGGTGTTTTTTTTTTTTTTTTGGGGGGGGGGGTGTCATTTGGGATGTCTTTGCTCGCTAGTTAAAATGAATTCAATAATGATTCTGTCCCTATAATATTTTACATATCTTTTTATATTCCAGTCTAATTAGTATTAAAGGGTCAAACCTGTCACGTGTTTTTCCTTGCAGGATGCCACGATTGAACAGCTACTCCCGATATTCTTGTCTCTTCTGAAAGATGAATTTCCTGATGTTCGACTGAATATCATTAGCAAACTTGATCAAGTTAACCAGGTTTGTGGAATCCTTTATTGATTGTTGAATAACATTTGTCTGGGACTTGTGATATTTCAAATGAGTGGACTTGGAGTATGAATATTAGCGAAAAAGCTCCAAATATGTAATTCTATCTTTGACGAAAATACCCGTTTGGATTTGCTTTTATTAAGCAAATTCTTCTTTATTAAAGAAAAGAAGAGATTGAAACAAACATTATGTTAAGTTTTATAGAATTATATGCAGATCTGCAAGCCAATATTTGTATGTTTTGAATGATTTTATATGTTTTTTGTTAAATGAAAGTCAAAATGTAGGGGTTTCAAGATTTGAAAAATGCAAAAAGTACTTAAAAGAAGTCATACCAAACAGATAAATATATCTGTCACATGGAAGGACTTTTCATGCTTTTACTATCTAGTATCTAGATAATTTGAACATGTTAGGTAAAGCAGAACTTGTAAGGAAAGACTGCGGGGACAGTTCTGATTTGTCTTCGTCCTTGGCTTAGACTTCTTACATCTAGATGTGTGGTCCATTTGGCATGTCAACCATGCATGTACTGCATATCTTAATTTTGTCTTCATTTATTTGTGCTGTTTTTGGAACTAAACAGTATTGGAACCACAGAGCTTATGCAGTGCTTGTTATGGTAAATCAGAACTGTGCTGATAGGCTCATGTCGACGATTATGATTAGTGATTGGTCGTAAATCAGCTGTGACTATCATAGATGATATAGTTCAAGCACTTTGGTTGCTTTAGATAAATGTAGGTCTTGTTTAAGGGTATCGTAAGGACACTTGTTAAGCATTACCAATTATAGGAAGTTTCTATCTTTAAAATAGTTAAGTGAGTAAGGATACTATAACCTCTCACATATCTAGGATAAATTCTTTACATTTTCAAGATGCATTCTTTTGCCACTTAGTTGTGTAGAGAATTAATTAGCATCTGCCAGCAAATATTTGCATGGCCAGTCAGGGTGTATACACAGTAATTGTTTTACCTTCACTCGTCTCTATGGGATTTTTTGCTATTTAATAACTGGGAAAAGCTATATTGCAGGTGATTGGAATTGATCTGCTCTCCCAGTCCCTATTACCTGCTATTGTTGAACTTGCAGAGGATAGGCACTGGAGGGTTAGGCTTGCCATCATAGAGTACATACCGCTGCTGGCTAGTCAGTTGGGTGTTAGATTTTTTTATGATAAGCTTGGTGCTCTGTGCATGCAGTGGCTGAACGATCAGGTGATTCCTTGCTATAATTATCATTTTTTATACATGTGCTGTGCATGGGGTAATGCTTGTGAATCTCTTTACCATGTCATTCGTCCTTGTAGTAATGTGGTCCCATGTGGAGCATCTAAATATATCCTTTTTAACAAGTCTGTGATGATTGTAGGTTTACAGCATCCGGGATGCCGCTGCTAATAATGTGAGGTGCCTTGCGGAAGAATTTGGACCAGAATGGGCAATGGAACATATAGTTCCACAGGTATCTCCAGCTGTTGCTTTTAAACTATTAAAAAAGTGGATAAATTAGATATACATGAGAGTCACGTCACATTCTGAAATTGAATTCCTTCCTACCTGCATGGTATTATTACCATGGGAGATAATGTAGTGGTCTGGTATATTCTCTTTGCTGCAATTTCCTTTTTTGAGGATAAGGATACCTTTAAACAGCTTGTCATTCTTGGACAGGTTTTGGACATGATAAACAACCCACACTATCTACATCGGATGACCGTTCTTCATGTGATATCTCTGCTTGCCCCTGTCATGGGATCCGATATCACTTGTTTGAAACTTTTGCCAGTGGTTATTAGTTCGTCAAAAGATAGGTAAAACCGTGCCTGATTTCTTACTTCTTTACAGAGCTTATGCCTTCTCCATTGTTTGTATGATTGTTTGAGTTGCTTGGAGAAATAAGCTAAGAGTACTCGTACGTGGCAGGGTACCCAATATCAGGTTCAATGCGGCGAAGGTGTTGCAGTCTATTATTCCTCTAGTCGATCATTCCGTAAGTAGTATCCGTGTTTACCTCAGTGAAGCATATCTGTTGTGTGAAGCTTTAAATTTCTTCACGTTTAGTATCATCTAAAAGTAGAATAAAGAATTCTAGTGTTTGTTTTGGAATCATGGTTCTTTGAGATTAATTTGCCCACAAGCAGTTGAAAGGTTGATGGGATTGTTTCCTTGCATATAATTTGTGCTGAAGATTTATGGGCATTATATATTTTAGGTTGTGTTGACATAGCGTTCGCTCTTGAAAAATAAACTGCAGGTTGTAGAGAAGACTATTCATCCGTGTCTGGTCGAGCTGAATGAGGACTCAGATGTTGATGTTAGGTTCTTCGGTGGTCAAGCCCTTCAGTCAAGCGATCAGGTCATGGTGATGAGCTAAGAGTAGTTACTGTAGATATTCTCCGTTTTGCTATTCATTTGGCGTGGCTCTTGTTTACTCTTGCTAATTTTGCTCGCCCTCAACTGGATGATGTATCTAAAGGGTTTTTCTCTTTTCATATCTCAATTTTAGAGTTCCAAATTAACTGAACTCTAAAATATGCATGGTATTCTGTGTCCTCTTCTTGATGATGGATCATGGCCTGACTCGATTCAGACATGAGACGTTGATATGCCGTTTATAAGTCTTGCATCTTGTAAAATCTACTTAGTTGGCAACATTTCTTGGATGAGGTTACTTGGCAATGTATGTATGTATTGGTATATGCATGTAATTCGTCTGAATATGCGATTATACCAAAAAAGCAGTTATTGGTTAAAACAAACAAAGAAGAGACAGACTCGGGATCGATATGGGCCTTCCAGGCCCAATTTAATCAGACTTTGGGCCTTGTAGGGCACATTCTGACAACCACATGGTCCTGGAGGCCCAAAGGCCCGCACATGAGCCCAATTAGTCAATTAGGAGGTCTTGGGCCTGCCATTATTGACAGGAGGCCCATCCAGGCCCGGTTCGACAGCTTTGGGGCATTTTAGGTTCCATTCTGACAAAAAGATGGGCCTGTAGCCACCCATGAGCCCACAATAATAACTTGGAGAGTTCTTGGGCCTGCAAGTGGCCAGGAGTCTTTGTGAATTTCCATGGGCCTCCCCAGGCCCATTCTGACTAACATATGGTCCTGAAGGCCCATGGGCCATCCCCAGCCACGTCTATGCAGCAGTTACGAAGCCCAGCTTGCCCCAGAGATGATACATGAATTATCTTATGGGCGGGCCTAAGGGCCCTATCCATCCACTGGGCAGAGCCTAAATCTAATGACATGGACTCTGGATTGGGCTTTAAAATGGCTTAGGCCCACAATTCACAAGCGGACCTTTGTGAAACAAGTTAGCCAGCCCAACATATCTAGGCCCACTAATTGGACATGGGCTTACGGAACCAGCATCATGACTACCTCGATTTGCCAGGCCCGTCCGAGGCCCTACTTCTCCATCACCCTATTTATTTTCTCTTGGGTTGGGCCTGGACGTGCTGTCTTACCGGGTCGCACCAGCCCATTCTAGATAAGAATTCCGTATTTTGCTTCAGAGCTCACAGAATTTGGTTCACACATTGCTTCGACGGCACAAAAAAAAGGATAGGACCATATGTTTAGAATACCTAGAGGCTTGAGATCCCCACTTATACCAGTAATGCATATTTACAAGCTAATTTAAGTTTTTCTTATTTTCACTCACCTTTTCAAATATAGGATTACGCAAATAAATAACCCGGTTGTGCCGCACATGTGGAGAGCGACAGAAGCCTCGCGAATCATATACAAGAGGATACAGTCTGAATGAGAATCTGATCTTTCATGTAAACGGGTGGCTCTGATGTCTTTCTGGTTTGACACAGTCAGATCGAATCCACCCAATTCTCTGGTTCACATTGTCATATACCACCAGCTTGCCGCGTAACGATATATCTGTACACACCAAAAGTCCATGGATCTTAAGAGGACCATAAAACAAGCTTTTTATTTCAGAGTTGTTTTGTTAAAGATGCACATGCTGTATTTTGGACTCCGAAAAGGAAAAAGGGCGATACCTCCGAGTATGCTTGTGGATCCATCAAGCACCCTGCTTCCATCAAGAATGCCCAAGCACACATTTCCTTTATTCTGCCAAGCAAGGAGCCGAGACATTGCAGAGAAAGTTAAGCTCTATGGACACGGAAAAGAAAGAGGTTTTATATAGAAATTGCCCCTTACACTGAGGATCAAGTAGCCTTCAGGAGGGATATGAAATTTCGTGGATAGTATCCACCATTTGCTCCCAAATTGAAGGGTCAAAGTCTTGAAGATGTGCTTCACATCAGCGACCGATCTGGAGATTTTCAGACACCGATGCAGTATTAGCTTACAAGCTCTGAGGTTACAATGACATCACATTCATTGAAGAAATTTCCAAAGATGCAAGAGATCAAAAATTGAAAACCAAGAGCAAAGCTCGCTCTCTGGACACGAGGGACCTGAGGACCTACAACAAAGTCAACTACCGCTATTAGTTAATAGGCTGTGAGAACCAAGAGAAGAGCTCTATGTTGGGTCCAATTATCCATTACCCATGTGCTCTGATCTGACCACCTACTTCAGACAAAGCTTATACTCCCATTTACTTCCACAGCACTGAGTCAATAGATATAATTCTTGCAATCCGTTATTCACTCTATGAGTACCTATGAATATTTATTTGGGTAAACAGCTTCTAAAGTTTAAGACGTGTAAATCTCTCCATTAACCTTTTTCTTTTATTTCCACTAGTGCTTTGTGTGTTTCTGATTACTTCCTATGCCACTCATTCATAATTCAAAAGACTTGGAATCTGAAACACGAAAGAGTTCATAGCAAGAAGTAATTCGACCTCGGCTTGTCAATTAAGGCTTTATGAAATGGGGTATAAAACATTGGCTTGGAACTAATTTTCTCTTCTTGAATAAGATGCTAAATACAGCAACAAGATTATAAGATCTTTAGAAGCCTGAAAAACATTCCAATGGCAAGTTAAAGATTTACACTGTCGAAGGAGAGGAGAATATCTTTCTCACTTTACTTCTACCTGATAGGATATTCAGCTCGCCAACATATGGGCAGTGTATCATCAGACTGATCTTGGATGAGTCCCATGCTCGCCAGACTTTTAAGCTGCTGCATCAGAGGTTCCGTAGACAAACTAAAATTACTGCGAATTCCAAGATGAAATGATTAATTGCCAGAGCGGCTACTGACAACAGGACTTACAGAATCAACCAAGTTGGAGTATGCTTGTTTGGAAAAGTATGTATAAGAACTGCCACTGTCAAAAACTATTCGCCCTAATCCAGTGTGCTGGCCGCCTAAATTGAGTGAACTGCTCCCGTATTTCACTTTGAGAATCTCCGTGTGATATAAGTTGCTGGAAAGAGACAGCAGGCTGTGAATTGATGCCGAAGCAAAGTAACACAAAATGGACTCATTTAAAAGTAGAACAATGACATTGAAACATCTGAACACAGACAAAGAGAATGAGAAACAGAAAATGCGGATTAACAACACGTATCCAATATCCTTGGAACACATGCACTTACCCCAACAAAATATGGCTTTTTCAAGAAGGGTCATTTTGAGTGATTTACTTCTTACTTTCAACTTATTTAAAATCTTACCATGCATGCCCTTTGATTTTTTTTTTTTAATTTAAATTGCGTGAAACCTTAAAAAATGGTTTTATATTGACATGTAGACTCAGATATAAATTGTTCATAATTTTTTTAAAATTTGAATAATGTTTTAAATTTTGGCAGCATAGTAAGAAAAGTTACTTTTGACTTTTCAGAAGTACAAACAAACAAATCTTAATCAATCAGAAAAGTAAAGGGCAATATAAAGAGTACTCTAGAGGCCCATACTCACTTAGAAGGATGGTTCATCATGGGGATCCATGACATACCCCCATTGGGTAGAAAGCCATCACCCAAGAACATATAACCCCCACCAGTGGCATCTGAGGAGAGACAATGGCCAACAACATTGTTAATCACTCCAAGGCTTGCCAACTGAGAAGGCAAGCTGACTCTAGATCTGCTTAAACCAAATATTCCGTCCGTCTTTGTCAGGGTGTTTAGCAGTTGGCCTTGCTGATCATATGCACACCTAACATAAAATACGAACTTATTAGCATTTCATCAGGTAAAAATATCATACAGACAAGCAATCTGCATGCAACAACACAAGAGGCATACCCGAAAACCACATTTACTTTGGCCAATGACCCATTTGTAGTCCTTAGTTGGAGCTCGTCTCTTGCAAGAACGCCCATCGAGGAACTATGATCTGCATACTCGATCTCATAATCACACTGTTGGCATGTCTTACAATATTCAGACCCCTCACTCCTTTGAACTTCCTTGCACAACGAATCCCTTGGCAGTACTATTTTGCCTCTCTTTGGCTTGTAGAGAGAGTTGGCACCCTAAAGGGTGTTTTCATTAGTAAGGCAACATGAATAAATCTGACAAAACCCTTTTAGTGAGTTTGTTTAATTAGACTTTTTTAAAGCACATTTTGCTTTACTTTTCCTGAGGCTTTCAAAATTTGATTCTTATAAAATAAAACATCTAAAATCTTTCATAACATACAGATATTGACATGTCAATTCGCATATACTTTTTTCATGTTTTCTGAAAGCTTAAAATATATTTGTTTCGATTTCAAATTTTGAAAGATAAAGTAAGTTTTGCTCTTTTTCCTAAGCAAAAGCAAACATGCACTTTTTTTAAGTTCACCTCTATTAAACGAGTTCAGCAAGAATCAAATATATAATGCACTTTATTAACAGTTCATCAAACTAGTAACAGTAACAGTAACTTAGCAATACCTTGCCACAGCTTCTACACGGAGCATCACATTGGATCCATGTTAAATCACTCCCGGTATCCATATCAAGATAATAACGCTTTGGAGGAGTCCCAACCAGGATGTAAGTAAAATACAATCTGCTCAACAACCAGTAATATCAATATACTGCTCTCTATCTATTTATAGACAAAGGCAAGCTCACTATTCTGAGCCTTCTGCACTCACAGCTTGATAAGTAAGGAGAATTTGAGAAACAAATGAGTCAAGAGAACAATGGAAAATCCAAACCTAAACAAAAAAGCATATGTTGACAGAATGTCCACCACAAAACAGAAAGAATGTTTTGACAATAACTTGATAAACCAACGTGGCTTCTTCAAAGTGCAAAAGCAATGAATCATGCAGAATGCTCGAGAAATTAATGCTCCAAACACGCCCGAAAAGTAATGATTACTGAGACAATCATCTGCTAATTGACTACTCTTACATAATCAATTTAAGCATTAGAGATTCACATACTATGAAATACATCTTTGGCTATAACAATATCATGCGAACAATGGAGGCCATTAGTAGTAGCAGCTGAATTCAAAGCTAATGCTATTGAGCACAGCGAAGCACATAGGTGCTAGCTTGCTAATGATATATCCGAGAAAAATATATATATCAATGTGTAAATCTTCTACTATCTAACATATCAAGGCAAGCAAGATATACAAAAGCGTGAGATTGGTGATCTTTAGTTGTTTGCTTTTTGTTGAAAAGGATTGTCAATAACACTTCTCGAAACCAGTTAATGTATCAAATTTTCCTCAGAGATTGGTTTTATACTTTTATAAGACCACATCTAAGTGAAAATCCAAAAATATTAGGCGCAGGAATGTATTTACAGCACTAATCCCACCCAACTGAAAACAGAAGTAACACAAAGCTACAAGGGAAGTGATTAATAGAAATTCTTGCTTTGATACAAGGAAGAGATAAAATCATCTTATGCCCTGACAGAAGTTTTTCTAGAGAAGACATGAGTCTATATGTTTCATAAATCGCATTATGGACAAGTTAAAAAGTCATAAGCTAGACATATATACGCAAGCTTCTCAGATACGTCAAAAAAGAAGCTTGTATTCAGATTTCGGCCCCGCTGTATTTTGCTTCATGAAGACATTAACTGTTCAGTGAGATTCGCAGGAATAGCTTAGTGAACAAACCCAAAGAAAACTGTATCCAGTCCAACATAAAGAACAACTAAAACGATGTTATGGTGTTGCCGAAGGGATATAGGTCCATTCTTTCAAAACAGTTACTTCAATACAGCTTTACTAGAAAAATTTGTTAGCTTACTCTCAAGAAACATTCTACACTTGGATTAATTTTCGAAAAAAGGACTTAGTTCCTCTTCACTTGCCCCATCACAACTCCTATAGTCAGAATTTGCCAACAACTAAAAAGAAGAAACCTTATACTTCCTTCATTCAGCAGTAAATGCTCAACCTCTGAACCCACAGATATAGGAAGAAGGATTCGACGAAAAACATCCCCATGGGATATGTAAGAACTAAGAAGATACAATACTAAGAAATGGAAATTCAAGACGTACCCATCTGGATGCAAATTGCCCCTGACAGGCAAAATAGCAGATGTATCAGTTACATCCTCAGAATCGACGAAATTAGCCATCCTCTGGTCTTTCCTCACACCACCATCGATCGAAGCCATGAATCTCTCCTCATCAAAACCCACGAACCTCCCTAACTTGAGCTCCACGTCATCTCTCGACAAGAAACCCACACCAAACTTAGGGAACAGAGGGAAAACAAACGACTCCCTCTCTCTGTCCTCGTTGGAGTCGCGCAGTTCTTGGAGGGTCCTCGCGTACAGAGTGGCGAAGAGAAAGGAGGCGAAAAGAAAGACACCCAGAAACCCAAAGACCGCTCTTGGGCTACCGAGAAAGAGGCTCCTGAGAGAGAATCGGACCTCGGGGTTTCGCGGTGGTTGACGGACGGGGAGACCTCGCTGGTGGGTGAGGGGCCGATCGGGTTCTTGAACCAGCGAGGTTGGAGGGTCGTCGGAGAGAGTGAAGGCGGTGATGGTTTTGCCGAGCGAAGGGTTGTCCGGTGGGGGGAGAGTGATTATGACGACGCCCTTGAGCCGAGGCGAGTGATCGGATTCCATATTCGAGAGCGAGAGAGTTCGGGGATCAAGGATCGAAGGAGAAGGACTTGAAGAAGAAGAAGACGAGGACTTTCTTGGGACCCAATTTCTGCTCCATGGAGTACTGATCTTTGCTTGCTTTGGATTCGAATGGACAGTGTCCTTCCAAGTCAATGGATGGAGTTTCCGTGGAAAAGTTCAGAGTGTAGAGAGAGAGAGAGAAAGAGAGGGGAAAAGGCTTGGAACTTTCCAATGGAGTTGGGCGCCAAAGCGATGTTGGCCCTTTGCGCGATGGCGTGTCCAACCTCCAACCTCCAACCTCCGGACAGAAGAAAACTTCTAGGATGATTAGTGATTGTTGCCCAATGCATAAGCGCCGTTGATTTATGTGGGCCCCATGTGGGATCCACGCGATTCAGCGGTTGAAATTGGCTGAACGCGTGTGCACGCAGTTCATTGGCGTATCGCTCCCGATGGAAGTAAACGAGTCGGCAATTTGTCCCTCTGGATCCGCTAAACGCGTGCCCGTTTATCTTTATTTTTGCATATTTTCATCACATTTATTTGGGGAAAGTAATTAATTTCATATTTTACAATTTAAAACATTTCTCTTGAAAATTCACAGTTAGAGGTGAATGTTCAGTTTGAGTGGGAATAACTATCTTGGAGAGATTTTGCTCAAAATAAGACAATTACCAAGATGTGGGCTAATTCACATACCAACCCTTCAAATCTTATTTTTCTTTAAACTATTTTACATTTTATGTTGTACATGTAAATTTGGAAAATGAGTGTGAGCCGAAAGCGATTGGAGTGCTCCAGATGCATGCTCTGAATTTATCCATGAATATGACTTCCCACTCCTTTTTATTTTTATTGGAGGCCAATTCCCTAAAAAACACCAAAATTTTAACTCGAAAATATCTCTCTCTAGGGTTTGGCAGTTTGCTCCCTCTTAGGGCGCGCATGACAAAATTTCTGTTCCAGAAGTCAATTTCTGGAAAGAAATTGATTTTTCTATTTCTGTTTTAGAAATCAATTTCTAAGAAAAGAAGTGTGTTTGATAACGACACAAAATTTCTATTTCTGAAATAGAAATTCGTTTGATAACAACATAAAATTTCTATTTCTCCGGCGTCCGGCAATCGGCGTCCGACGTCTCGCGGCCGGCGTCCAACGTCCCGCGGTCGACGGCCACCGACGGGTAGTAAGTGGCGGTGGGCGGCGATGGGTGGTGAGGGCGGTCGGCGGGCAAGCGGCGAATGGCCGGCGGCGGGCGACGACAAGTTGTAAAGAGAGAGAGGAGAAAGAAAATTTCTGATTTCTGAACTCTGTTTCAGAAATCAAGAAGCTGAAAATTTTAACTTCTAATTTCTGTTTCAGAATGATTTCTGAAACAAAAAGTTGTTTCAGAAATAGAAAAATGAAGTTGTGTTACCAAACGGATTTCTGTTCCAAACCTGTTCCGGAATGATTTCTGGAACAGAAATTAAGAAATTGAAGTGTTGTCATGCGCACCCTTAGTTGCCGTTTCTATAGAGACGTTTTGAGAGGGGAGGGTCTCCCTCCCTGCCTCCCTTTCCCTCTCCATCTTCCTCTACCCTCTTTTGTAGCCCGCTTAATATTTGCCTTTCCTTTCCCTTGCATTGTTAGTCTCTCATTTCTCTCCCAATTTGTTTTGTAGATTGTGTGTGTGAATAAATTTTTGTAACTGATCTTGGGTGAACGTAAAGTCCAATTCAGCTATTCGTCCAATCGAGGACACTCGAGGAGGATGTTTACGACGTGGCTTCATAACCTTTTTGAAATCAGGCTGCTCTTCTTTTCCGATTTAGATTTGGGTCAAGTTGCGGGAATTTTACTCTCCGAAACTATATTTAAATTTAAATCTATAGCTATTTGATCTATGTTCTTTCAATATATTGATGTTGGTGTTTTTGTATGGCAATAGTGATGATGATATTGTACCTAAACGTGTACCGCAAGCTAGAGTGGGAGATCTTGGCCGGAGTGGGAGATATTGGCATGTATGCTCATCACTATATCTAGTGATCGGTCGCCTAATGTTTTACAGTGATAGATCTTTCTTAAGAATGAGAGTGTGCTTCCAATTGCAGACTGAGTTTTATTTGTTGCTTTTAGGCATTTGCTTTGTTCAGCAGTTTATTTGGATTTTGCTAAGCTTAAATGACTTTTGTATACTCTTGAGTATTATTTTGACATATGAATGACATCTTTTTTTCAACAAAAAAAAATCAAATTTCAATTTTGGCTTGATTTTTTGAAAATATTATAGAAAGTGCAAACTTTAGCTCAAGTCCAATTATAGCCTGAATTTTTTTTCCTCATAAAAAAGCATCAACTTTAGCTTGTGTCGCAATTATAGCCCAAACTTTTCTTTTATGTAATAAAAGAGGCACAGACTTTCAATTAGTACCCAAATCTAGTTCTTGTCAAGTTTTCGTTGAGTACACATAAAATGACATGCCTCATCCTTAAGAGTAACATTGGACTGAAACTCAAAGGGAGTCAGATTTAGGAACCGAGTAAAATTTAATATTTTTTTATGAAACGAGAAAAAGTTTAGATTAGAATTAAAACTTGACCCAAAATTAATGATTTTTGAGAGATTTAGGTCTCTTGGTTGAATTGAATTACTTAAAAGAACGAGAATCGAATCTTACAAAATGGAAAATTCTGTTATTGGAATTCACATTTTTAAGAAATTCAATTTCAAGATAAACTACAAGAGAAAATAATTCAATTGAAGAGAGAGAGAGAGAGAGAGAGAGAGTTCAATTAAGAAGCGATAAATCGGCACCAGGAGCAAGCAGTTTGCTCTTGGAGCCGACTATCCAAGTCGCTAGGGGAAAGCCCAATCGAAACTATGCTATAATTGGGCCAAAAGTGGCCCATCTATTGATCAGGCCCACATTCATCCTCCAACATCCTCTCCGGCCCGACCGAAACGGTTGGAGCTTGAAATCTTAGCCCTTGAGATCCACATTGGGGAAAATTACCTCCGCGTTGTGGGCCCAAGGCATCGCGATCTCTCTCGAGAGCCCAAGCGTTGACGAAGATCGCCGACTTCTTCGAGATGCAGTAGCCGTCAATCTCGATGTCCTCAAGCCTTTGGTAAATCCGACCTGACTCGATCCCTTCCCACGACGGTTTCGAGCTCTTTGCCATAGACGTTCCATTACACGCCGGTTCCTCATCATTGACATGAAGAGAGCCCATTTGACTCCAATCGATGAGGTCTCGTATGAGGCGATGATCATGTCAAGGATTATGGGCCTTGCTTGATGTTGGTCCAGCCCATTAATACTAGTCCTTGTTGTGCACGCCAACTTCTTTGGAATCTCGCTACGGCCCGAGCTTTCAGAAAAGTTTACACTGAAGTCCCTGTCTCTAAAAAGTTCAAAATGATGCTCTATTCCTTTGGAAAACTTGATAAATGCGCTTGTGTTAGATTTGAGGCCATCCCAATTCGACTTTGCGAATCGGACACTGATTTCGTTCATCATTCAAGGTGAGACTTTAGGAATGCTTCGACTTAGAGAATTTACATTGGCAAAAGGAAATGTTATCCCAAAGTTTGGTAATTCAATAATTAGTATGTAAAGTACTAATTAGTAACACAACAATATATCTATTATTTCTATTACCACAACAACAACAAAAAAACTATTTATCTACCATTTCTCAGTACACTGAGCGTTTCTTATGTTCTTTTTCTTTTTTCAGATTTAAGCATGTAGTCGTAGTAATTTGTAAGTGGAGTGATGGGAACTTGACCTTATTACTGAACAAAGTCTAATGTGTTAAAGTTCAAACAAGCAGGCGATAACTCGGCACGAGGAACAAGTGCTTCGCTTTCGAGAGCGACAGCCCGACCTCCTCGGTCATGTCCAACTCGCTCGGCGACGTCCCCTCCGGCAACTCCCAATCAAAGCAGTGCACCATTTGCGCCAAAAAGAGCCGAGTATTGATCAGTGCCAAGTTCATCCCGGGGCAGCCTCTTCGGCCCGACCCGAAAGGTATTAGCTGGAAGTCCCGGCCTTTGACATCCACACTGTTGTTCGCAAACCTCTCTGGCTTGAACTCCTCGACGTCGTTGGCCCAAGCGTCGATATCTCTCCCGAGAGCCCAAGCGTTCACAATGACCCGAGTCCTCTTCGGGATGTAATACCCGTTGATCTCGATGTCCTCCGTGGACTCATGGGGGATCAAGAGTGGACCGGGTGGATACAGCCTGAAGGTTTCTTTGATCACCATGTCCAGATAACTCAACTTCGGCAGGTCGGACTCCTCGACCATCCGGTTCATTCCGACGACGGTTTGGAGCTCCTGTTGAAGTCTCTTCCTCGTGCGCGGACTCCTTATTAGCTCCGAGAACGCCCAGTTGATCACAGTTGATGAAGATTCGTACGAACCGGAGATCAGGTCGAGGACTATGGCCTTGACGTTGGTCCGGTCCAACATGTCGGGTTTGTCCTGCGAATTGGTCACGGGCTGCTCCATCACGGAGAGGATCGTGTCTAGAAAGTCGCCCTTGTACTTGCCGGTCGTGTCTTGCTCGTGTTCTCCGATGATGCCCTCCAAGACCTTGTCGATGGCTAGATGAACTACTCTTGCACGCCGAGCCAATCCCTAGTCCATCGACATAGTGGAGTTTAAAAGAACATGGAAGCGCAACAAAGAGAATCCGTCAGAATTTCATTAATTCAAAAGATATGGCAGGGAAGCAATATTTATAACTAAAAACTCTAAACTAGGTTGGGCCCGCACATGTCGATATTTCCCGAAAAAATCTTGCATGGTACTAACTGATTCGTATGAGCTAGGGGTGTCAAGAGTTGGTTGGTTTCGGTTTCCATAATACCGGAATCGATCCAATGCAAAAGACAATGGACAAGGAGACTTTCTTGGAGGGTATTCTCCGAGATTAAAACAATGTACGTATTAAAGCGTTTTGTTTTGGGTTCGGTTCGAACCGAAACAGTTTCTGCACCGTATTTTTTTACCCATTTCCCGAACTAGAAGGAACCCGATCCAAAAATGTCGGTTCGGGTCGGTCCGGTTTAGTTCGAGCCGGTTAGGGTATTTTTGACACCTGGAACAGCCCATAATGTCTCATATGCCCTCGTCTACACATCACAAAACGTATTCTCGTGCAAGCTATCTCCAATGAAAGTTCTTCCGTTTAAAGAAATTTCAAATTAGGAGAGGATTTCAGGGTTGATGGTCAATGATTGGTGAGCACTAAGAAGGATTTCATGGTACCTGAAGATCGAACGGTCCAAGAAGAGGCACGTAATCCGCCAAGTTGAAAGAACCAGCCAAGCTCAAAACCTCGTGAATCAACGGCTTCAAGTCGAACTCATCCTTGCCGTTGTTGCTACAACACCCCAATATCAACCTACACGACAAGTTCCCCATGAGCTCCCCCACCTCCGCGCTCACGTCCACCACCTCACGTGCCGCCGCCGCCGCCCTCACCCTCTCCACCAGCCTCCCGAGCTCCTCCCTCCTCGCTGGCGCATACGACTCCACCTTGGCTGGGCTCAGCAGCTGCAACGCGCACAGCTTCCTCGCGCTCCGCCAGTACGCGCCGCCCTCGGTGAACGCCATTCCCCTGTCGCCATACGTCAGGTGGTGTGTAACCCGCCCCTTCGGGCGGCCTAAGAAGATATCGTCATGGGTCTTGAGGACCAGCTCGGCGGCCTCCGGTGAGGAGACGACGACCGTCGGCTTGTTGCCGAGGCGGAGGAACATGATGGGGCCGTAGGTCTTGGCGAGGCGGTGAAGGCGGCGGTGCGGGAGGTCGCGCAGCTGGTGGAGGTTCCCGATGATGGGCAGAGCCGCTGGACCCGGCGGCAGTTTCTTGGATTTCCGGCCCCAGAGGCAGAGGAGGAGGAAGAAGTAGTAGAGAGCGACGAGAGTGGTTAAGAGAATAGCCAGGTCCAGAGTTTCCATGGGTGTGCTTCAAGCTAGCTCGGAGGCTTTGTGGAGAAGTTGGAGAAAAAATGCAGAATTTTCTACAGCTAGCTCATGGTGGCCGCTAATAAGGTCCGCTCAGAAGAGATAGGTCATATAAAGATGACAGGTTGACTAAAGTCTACTTGATAATTTGTACGATCAAATATCATCGTTCAAAGAAAATATATCATGGTATTTAGTGGATACCGATTGAAACGAGGCGTTAACCGTCCCCAGTGGCTATTATCCTCTTTCCATCCACCTCTTAATTTTAGGATAAACATATAAAAAGGAAAAAAAAAGAATTATAAAATGAACATTGATTCTTGCTTATTTATAACAATTTTGCTCTTTTACAATTTTATATTGTTGTGAAATTTCGAGACCCAATTTATCCGACTTTACATAAAATCCACATCCGCAAGTAGATGCGTGTAAGCGGATGCGCATCTGTTATTCCTCGTTGTGAATCCATATGGTGTTCTATTTACAAGATCGCAATACTTGTTCACCTATTTATAGGCCTCACCTTTCTCTCTCTTCCTCCTTTTAGCCCCTAAGCCGCCTCACTCCTGACCGCCGCCCTCCGCCATTGTCCTCGCCGTGGAAATTGCCGCTCCCACATTCGGGCCGGACCGGCCTTACATCAACTTGAAGCACAAATCCTCAAACCAATCCAGAGACGAGCCATAGAGGCTACAGTAGAAGGACCGTATCGGACAACAACTAAGGAAGTCACTCAGTCAGTATGGGTTAGGCCGGGGCCGCCGGGCAACTCGCGGTTTAGACAACCATGACGAGCGCCAAAAACAACATCGGAGTTATCCCCATACACGAAGAAGACAACCATTACTCCAGGACCGACCTGAGAAGCCTTTTCAATCTTTCCACGCAGGGTATTATTCTCCGACCTCACATTGTCTCCTTCCTTTCTTTTTAGGAAATTGTCTTAAAGCCTACAACGTCATTTTCTCCGATGGGAGGTGTTTTTTTTTCCACATGTGAAAGATCAGTTACTGCGTTTCAGTAATGTGTTACAACTTTAAGATGCGGGTAGAAAGTATTTTCTACAAGAGGGCCGGCGAAGTCTGGATGAGGTCGCCCCTCGCCAGAGGCCGGTGAAGGCCAGGATGCCCTCACATGGGCAAGAGGCCAGCGAGGCTCCTTGCCATCTGAGCGAGGCCACCCCCTTGCAGACCTCATCCAGCCCTTGACGGCCCTCGCCAAAAGGCCGGTGAGAGCATCTTGGCCCTCGCCCTCGTCGACGGCCGGCGACAAGTAGGTGACTAGCAGAGGGAAGAGATAGGAAGGAAAAAAATGGATGGAAAAAAATGGAAATAGAAGAAAAAAGAAAGGGAAAAGAAAAGAAAATTTAATAGAAAAAATGAAAAATATTTAAAATTAATCTAAATGTCCACATCAGCATCGATCGTGTCATGTAGAACCACTGACGTCCATGTCAGCGATTTCCGGCCTACATTGGCTGGATAGACTGAATTTGTACCAATATGAAAATATTTAGGACTGAATTGATACAAATGCAATAGGTTTATGACATTTTTGGTACTTTTTCTTTTATTTTTCTTAATCGATTTGATTACTCTCAGTCCCACAAGAAATATTTAGGTATTCTGATGTCGTCCCTCCAAAGTTAGGTATTATGCCAAATAACTCGAGAACATATGTCCTTTGGGATAAAATTATGGGAAAAAACCACCAAAGACTCAAATTTTGCCAACCGTAACATATTTATCATAAATTATTTTTTGTGACACAAAAAATTTCAAACTTGTACCCGTACGACATATTTATCCCAAACTTTTTTTTGTGACACTAGTAATTCCAAACTTTTTCTGTAACACCAATTTTTTGGAGGTAAATGTATTACATGAATATAAGTTTGGGATTTTTGGTATCATACTTTACAAGTTTGGAGTAAATTTGTCACATAAATATAAGTTTGAAGTTTTTGGTATCACAAAAAATAGTTTAGGGTAAATATGTTACAATGAGCAAAGTTTGAGTCTTTTGTGGTTTTTTCCCATAATTTTATCCCAAAGAACATATGTTCTCGAGTTAAGGATTTTTTATAATTTCTCCTAATCTTTTCTATTTGGATATGACATAAATATATATTTTTTAATAAAAAAAAGTAGCTAATCTTTTATCGTGATATGTGAAAGATGATCGAAAGGACTAATGGAAAAAGAAAAAGAAATATTACGGTAAGTTGGCTATGGCTATGAAAAAGAATCTCAAACATCATAGAGCTAATTTGGCTTCATTTGCCTATAAAAGTAACGTGTGCTTCGAAAGAGTAATGATAATGTCCAAGCAGCCGGATGAAATAATTCCGTAAATGTTGATACATGCACCGGAGAGGGAAAGAAGTGATTGGAAATCCCGTTTTTATTTAGAATGTTATGATGTTATGGTTATAATTCTTACTACTTCTTGATATGTTGAATAAAGAGAAAATGATACAAATGATCCATGAACTTATGTTCAATATACAATGTGGTCCTTGAATTTTCAATTTGTTCAATATGATCCTTGAATTTTAGCCAAATATTCAATGTGGTTCCCGAACTTTTAATACATGTTTAAACTAGTCCTTGGACTATATAAATATATTCACTATTGTCCTTCAATTATTTTAAGTTCAGGGATAATATTGAATATTTTCATATAGTTTATGGACTAGTTTGAACATGTATCAAAATTTTAGGGATCACATTGAATAATTTAAAAGTTCAGGGACCACATTGAATATTGGTTTAAAGTTCATGGACTACATTGAGTAAATCGAAAGTTCAAGAATCACATTATACATTTGGCATAAGTTCATGGACTATTTGTGTTGTTATTCCGCGTATAAACTAGTAAGTTGACTTTGAAGAGAGACAGCTGCAGCCTAGAACGTGGGATTAGTCTTAAGTACAATGTCGTTCTGATTAGCACAAATAAAAATTATCAAAACAAATCTCAAGCATCAAGGTCGGAAACGAGCAGTCGGTAACTCGGCTTCAGGATCAAGTGCTTCGCTCTCGGCAACGACAACCCAAAGTCTTCGCTCATGTCCAGCTCGCTCGGCGACGTCCCCTCGGGCAACTCCCAGTCGAAACAGTGTACTAATTGGGCCAAAACAAGACGAATATTGACGAGGCCCATGTTCATCCCCGGGCAGCCTCTCCGACCCGACCCGAACGGAATGAGGTGGAAGTCTCGCCCTTTGACATCCACGCCGCCGTTCGCAAACCTCTCCGGGAAGAACTCCTCCACTTTCTCGGCCCAAGCGTTGGCGTCTCTCCCAAGGGCCCACGCGTTCACGATGACCCGAGTCCTCTTCGGGATATGATACCCGCCAATCTCAATGTCCTCCGTGGACTCGTGAGGGATAAGGAGCGGGCCCGGCGGATGCAGCCTGAGGCTCTCTTTCACCACCATGTCCAAATAATCCAGCTTCGGCAGATCCGGCTCCTCGACGGTCCGGCCCAACCCGACGACGGCTTCCAACTCTTGTTGGAGGCGCTTCATCAAGCGCGGGTTGCGGATCAGCTCGGACAAGGCCCACTCGATCACGGTGGAAGAGGACTCGTACGACGCGGCGATCATGTCGAGGGCTATGGCCTTGACGTTGGATCGACCCATTATGTGAACCGGCTCGTCTTGCGAGCTGTCTATGGGACGGCCCATGGTGGACAACAGCGCGCCTATAAAGTCGCCGTTGTATTTTCCGGTCGTGTCTTCCTCGTGTTCTCTAAGGATGTCTTCGAACACTTTGTCCACGGCCCGGCTTACTGCTTTTGCGCGCCGAGTCATTCCCTACCAAGGCAAAACCGTAATTATCAAACATGCTTATTCTTCGAATTTCGAAAAGCAATGTAATATAAGTTGCCAATTCTCCTCTATTTATAAAAGGTCGAGCTAGCTAGATTGGTGCTCTTTGCTTTTATGCATCTCTAGATCTCTTCTTCCTGTTGCTTCATATAATTCCCATTCACCGATCTATAACCATACTACTACATAGATATTCCATAAATCTAGAAACAAAATAATAATAGAGACCCATAATAATAGAAACCCAAAATAAACTAATAATTAATACCTGAAGATCGAGAGCTCCAAGGAGAGGCACATAATCCGCCAAATTGAAAGCCCCCGCCAAGTTCAGAGCCTCGTGAATCACCGGCTTCAAGTCGAGCTTATCCCTCGTGCTACACCCCAATATCATCCTGCACGCCAAGTCCCCGACCAGTTGCCCCACCTCCGTGCTCACGTCCGCCGCCTCGCCTGCCGCCGCCGCCGCCCTCACCCTCCCGACCACCCTCCCCAGCTCCTCCCTCCTCATCGGCGCGAACGACTCCACCTTCGCCGGGCTCAGCAGCTGCAGCATGCACAGCCTCCTCACGCCCCGCCAGTACGCGCCGCTCTCCGCGAACGCCATCCCCTTGTTGCCGTACGACATGTGGTGCAGGACGTCCACGCTCGGGCGGTTCGAGAAGATGCCGTCGTGGGTCCTGAGGACCAGCTCGGCCGCCTCCGGCGACGAGACAACCACCGTCGGCTTGTTGCCAAGTCGGAGGAACATGATGGGGCCATAGGACTTGGCGAGGCCGTGGAGGCGGCGGTGGGGGAGGTTGCCCAGCTGGTGGAGGTTCCCGATGACGGGCAGCGGGGTCGGACCCGGCGGCAAATTGGGGGCTCTACGGCGGCGGAGGTGGTGGAAGAAGAAGTAGAGAGTTATTAGAAGAGCGGTCGAGAGAATGACGAGCGGGAAAGCCTCCATTTCTTGTAGACATGGAGAGTGACAACGCAGTCGTTCTTTGTATAGGTGCAAGTGGCGGGTGCACCTAATACTATATACAATATTTGGGTCAAGAAAGGTTGGCGCTTGACTTGACAATTACCGGAGAAGATGGGCAAATGATCTAGGTTGGCTAGGAAACGTACTGTCTACGTATCGTTCTAATGTAACACAAAAAAAATTAATCAAGCAAAACGAATTCCGCAAATAGTTAGGAACAATCACTCAATTAAAGTTAAGGGCCATTTGATTTTGCGTGGCTTCTGTATTGAGAAAGGAACGCTTGCTGTGTCCTCATGGCCTTGAGCGAAAGATACAGAGAGAAGAGGGGACCGTTCAATTGGGGCCACAACCACAATCACGAATTCGGTCAATAGGTGGCGATCGGATAGTACCGTCTCGATCATTGATTATGTGAATCGCATTGCGAGGCCCGCATGATTAACAATGCGGATAAATTTGATTTGCGTATTCTATCGGACATGTAATTAATTTCTTTTTTTTGTCAAGCCCGATTGATGATGCTCGCGGCATGATTACATATATCATCTTTCCACATGAATTGGAGGTCCGATCTGCAGATGCTGACATGTCATTGACATTGCGCGAATTCCACTAGTTGGGACAACGGGAGCATCAATTTCCAGCTACTAAAGTAATAAGTATCTCATCCAAAAGAATTGGCAAAAGCAATTCATAACTCTGCTTTCTATCCAGAATTAGATGAAAGAGAAGATCTTCTGGCACATGAAAGGTAAGACTCGGACCATTAGTCGATTACCATTAAACCAAGATTGTTGCATTCTGTCTATATGTAGAAATTAAAATTGGGTTTGGGCTCACTTTTAGCGCCTTTTTTCCAAATTGACCCGATACTATATAATAAAAATATTGAATATCATACAATTAACGATTTTAATAACTTCCCACTTCCAGCTACTTCCCTATATAACCATCAATTTTTTTTTTAAAATACAATTACCAAGCTTCAATCGTGCCCAAACAATATTGAACGATAGTGCAAAAGATATAACCAACGCAGTCATATTTCTTGATATGTTTCCCGTGGATCGTGTGAATCGGCAACACAAGAGTTGGTGAGGATCCTCTAGGTTTGCTCACATTGTTTATGAGATTGACTATGTCTGCTTCACCTTTCCTAGAAATTTCTTTTTTCTATATGAGTGACGAGATAGACAGAATCAATCACGACACAAGAATCGTATGAGAAAACAATAGAATTGCTCTGAAGTCATTGATTTTTTTTATTTTTTTTTGGTTTCACCCATGGTTCTTTGATACTTATTGACACTGATTGACATCTAATGACTCCCGAAATTAGCCTCTAATTTTCGAGCCGCGTATTTACTAATCAAAGGGGATTGGGAATATCATGACCGTGAGAATTGATCAATTCTTCGACACTGATTCTTGTATAATTGATGGGCGACAATAAGGAAAACCATCTTTGGTATTATGGAAACATAAACAACACAGAAATGTGCAGTTGATGATTATTCGACGAAATAAAATGAGCAAATGCCTATTCAAGTTAATTTGAATTTCTTCTCTTTTAAAAAAGGCAATGATATGTAATATCATAACCATTCATCATACTAATTGCCGGTGTAGAAGTGCAAATAATCTGCTTAATATACTGCACTGACTTTTCCGTACTCGTATATACCATAAGAAATGCAGGTACAATTTTTTTTTTCAGTCAGCATCGTAATGCGTCGTAATGACAAAATCATTTCACTGCGTTCTCGATCAAGTGGGATGAACTAATTCTTTACTATGAGATTTACTTATTTTAATGTTTCACATGATATTGAACATTCGATTTAACAAGACTCACGCTATCGCTATCGCATGTTTATGTTAGGTTTATATCCTAGTTTTAAATACGTGAGATAGAGTGGCCGAGGGTTGACTTTTTTTTTTTGGATAGAGAGGCCGAGGGTTGACTTAGACCATTATAATATTCAGGAAATAAATGCGATCCGTGGGTTACGCTCGTTCCACACCGAGGTTTTCTCATGGCAAAGACATAAAAAAAGAAAGCTAAAAAGCAGACGAAATATCGCAAGTAAAAATGACGAGTTGGAAGAAAAGAAAATGGGAACGCACTTATTATTCTCCACAGAATTGAAATAAAAAACGAGATAAAAAAAAGAAAGAAAAAGAAAATAGTAGCTTCTTGTTACATGAAAGATGCCGCGCAACTTGTTAATTCAATCTGTGGAAGACCAAGACCTCGATTGTTATATATTTTTCCCGAATTGATTGACTTGTATTTAAACTCAATTAGATGGAAAATTTCCACATTGACATAGTCAACTATGATTAAAAAAAAAATCTTAAAAAAAATCCTTCCCCCAGCAATTAAACCTTCGTTAATTATGCTTCCCATATATTCTATTCTAGGCATGGCCAACATGT
>BCNH02000011.1:18504367-18515433 GCA_001662345.2 Metrosideros polymorpha var. glaberrima | reverse complement strand
ACCTCGATTGTTATATATTTTTCCCGAATTGATTGACTTGTATTTAAACTCAATTAGATGGAAAATTTCCACATTGACATAGTCAACTATGATTAAAAAAAAAATCTTAAAAAAAATCCTTCCCCCAGCAATTAAACCTTCGTTAATTATGCTTCCCATATATTCTATTCTAGGCATGGCCAACATGTATTTTTTTTAGCATTTTTGAAATATTTATATATATTACTGCATCCAGTGGAGTGGCCCTGCTGGTTTCTCCTCGCCATATCGTTATAGTTTTTGCCTTCTCTCATCCTTTTGCCGAGGCGAACTCTAGCTCCGAAATGTGTCCGCGAAACCCCCGAGGAGATGCGAAAGCCCCACCACCTCCAATCGCCGCGCCGCCTCTCGTGGCACTTCCTCCGGGAGCGTGCACTCCCCCGGTACACGTCGGCCTTCCCGGTCCTCCATAGGTCTACGTGGGAACACCCGTGCACCACCACGTTCACGGCGCCAACACTGGAGTGTGGACCACCGGTCTTTGCGGTTGCTTCGACGATCTATCGAATTGTAAGTCTCTAAAAGTTCCAAAGGACTCAATCTTGCTCTTGTCAACTGTGTGATGAGTTACATCATGCCGATGATGTTCTTTGTTGGAGACACATGCAATAGATTCTCCATATCTCTAACATATCGATAAAAACAAAAAAATGTTGACATGACGTTTATGTGACTTTTTGTGTGGCTTGTTTTCATTTTTTTTTATAGATAAAAAGGATAAGGAGGGGCGATTAGTTCAACTACGTTCTGTAGGCATTATCTAAGGGTGTCACACCTGGTGTGGAATGTATGGTTGGAATAATAATTAGTATTAGTAAATGTACAAGCCCATCGTCAGAGCCTATGGACGTGCCAGAAGCCGAAGCAATCGGCAGAATGGGTAATTAAGAATGGAAAAACGTAGTCCCATGAAGCGAACGCATATGTACGACAAATAAGGCGGCGAATTCTTTTTGGAGCTGCATACTGGCAATGCAGTGGTTGCCTCTTGTTGACAAAGCTCCATCTTTATCATTCTTTGCCTTTTGCTGTGGGAAACTTTAGCTCCAAAATGTGTCCCCCGAACACCAATGGCGGCTCGAGATTGCCTTCGGCACCACCAGTGGTCGTTCCGCCTCCCATGGGATTCGCCTCGAGATTGCATAATGTTGCCAGCAATACAGGCGTGTGGACCACCGGTCTTTTTGATTGTTTCGATGATACGACGAACTGTAAGTCTTTTTCATAAAAGTTTATAAGACTCGATCTTGCCGTTGTCGACGTTGTGAAGTTAACGTCACACCTCAAAATACTTAATCTTTCTAAACATGGTTTGGATGAACATATACTTAGCTGCTTTCATCTTCCTACCTTTTTCTTCGGACAGGTTTGATCACCTGTTTCTGTCCGTGCGTCACGTTCGGCCAGAACGCCGAGATCATAGACAGAGGAGGCACTTGTGAGTGGAAAAAACCTCAGCGAAACGTCGTCTTTGCTAAACTATGTGATTAAGGGCTTAATTTCTTGTGCTAATTTTAACTTTGGCTAGCAAATATGCAGCTTGTGTTTGTGCCGGGCTTACGTGTTGCTTGATATTCCACTGTTTCGGCTGTTCGTACTGGTACACATGCACTTACCGAACCAAGCTCCGAGGCCTCCACTCGATCCCTGGCGGTGAGTGCGCAGACTGTTGTATACACTTCTGGTGCGAGTTATGCGCCATTTGCCAAGAGTATCGGGAGCTCAAAAATCATGGGTTCAATCCCTCTATTGGTGAGTTCTCATTGCAACAAAACTGCCCAAGGCGGCATAAACAATTTAAGGAGAATCGCGCTATTCATGAAAACTATTTAAGCTTAGTAAGTACTTGAATGCGTGCGCATGCATGTGTGAGCGATAGGTTACATGTTTACACATGGAAAATTGTCCAAAAATCCCTATACCTATTACACTTTTACCATTCAATCATACGTATTTTCACGTTTTGTCAATTGAGTCAATCCGGTCAATTTTGGCCGAAAATTGCTGATGTGGATGCTGGCTATCCTACGTGTCATAGTCGGCATTGGCGTAAATAATTTTTAATAATAAATTTTTTTTTTCTTTTCCTTCTTTTCTTTTTTTTTCTTTTTCTTTTTCCTTTTTCTTTCTGCCAGTCATCACCGGGCCTCGTTGTTGGCCAACGAGGGACACTCGAGCCTAGGCTGGCGAGGGCCACCCTCAAATGAGGGTCGCCCTCACATTGCCTGGCACAGACGTTGCTTGCCCCAACCCTGGCAATGGCCAGCAAAGGGAAAAAGAAAAAAGAAAAAAAAAGCAAAGAAAGTCACTTCAACATTGGCCGAGCCACATAGGATGGTCAATGTCCATGTTAGCGATTTCCGGTCAAAATTGGCAAGATTGACTCAATTGGCAAAAGGTGAAAATGTTTAAAACTCATTGGCACAATTAAAAGGTTTAGAACTGAATTTGCAAAAGTGCAATAAGTTTATGACTTTTTGGACAATTTCATCTGTTCACATATGGGGAAAAGTACCAAAAAAGTATTAAACCTATTGTATTAGTACAATATCAATCCTAAACCATTTAATTAGACCAATATAATCCTAAATCTTCTTTGCATTGGTACCAATTGAGTCAATATGGCCAATTTTGGCCATAAATCGCTAACACAAATGCCAGTTATCTTATGTGGTACAATCGACGTTGACGTGGATATTTTTAATAATTTATTTTTTTTGTTTCTTTTCCTTTTTGTTTTTTGTGCTTTAAATTTTTTTTGGTTAAGAGTCAGCAAGGGCCGCTGGCCAACCCTCGCCGGCCACAAGCGAGGGCCAAGACGCCCTCGCTAGATCAAGACAAGGGCCACAAAGCCCTCACTTGATCTGGGTGTCACGGCCCTCATCAGATCTAGGTGAGGGGCTGCGCGCCCTCGCTTTGGCCAGTGAGGGCGTTGTGGCCCTTGCCTAGAGCCGACAAGGGCTACGACACCTTCACCCTGTGCCGGTGAGGGTCGGTCGGCAGCTCTTGCCGACCTTCAACAGAAATAATAAGAGAGTAAAGAATATAAAAGAAAAGAAAATACTAAAAAAAAATTAAAAAATTTAAAAAATTATTAAATTGAGTCCTATGTGCCGGCTATGCCATGTAGGATGGCCAGCTTTCACATCAGCAATTTTTTTACTGAAATTGGTTGGATAGACTCAATTGATACCAATACAAAAAGGTTTATGACTAAATTAATTCAATTAAAAGTTTTATGATTGAATTGATACAAATGTAGTAGGTTTTGAACTTTTTTGATATTTTTTCCTTACATATGTGATGCAATGCATAGGATGGGCCGCCAATGTCGAGCTAATGAGTCGGCCAGTTGGAGTCACAGTTCCTCCGTCAGTTCCCGGTGGCATGGTGCGTTGACGTTTCTCTCGGCCAACCTTTGCAGCAACTGATCCATTTTATTCAAAACTGTTACTCGTCCTCTCATTTCGATATGTTAAGAGAAATTTGGACAATAATGCAGTACTTGATCGATACTTGTGGCGATGTTTCTCTCTTTTTATTCGCAATCATTATCTTTGTACTCTTTCCATTGTGGCGTTGGGAAATTTGGACAATTATCTGGTACTTGATTGATACTTGTGGTGATTTTCTCTCTTCTTAAACATAAATTGTAACATGTCATTGTAAGGAAAAAAGATATTGCAAAGTTAATAATAATAAAAATGAAAAATATTTAAAATTAATATAAATGTCCACATCAGCACCAATCGTGCTATGTAAGACGATTAACGTTCATGTCAGCGATTTCCGGCCTATATTGGCTGGATACACTGAATTTGTACCAATATGAAAATATTTAGGAATGAATTGATACCAATGCAATAGATTTATAATATTTTTGGTACTTTTTCTTTTGTTTTTCTTAATTGATTCGATAACTCTTAGTCCCACAAGAAATATTTAGGTATTCTGACGTCGTCCCTCCAAAGTCAGTTATTATGCCAAATAACTCAAGAACATATATTCTTTCGGATAAAATTATGGGAAAAAATCACAAAAGACTCAAACTTTACCCACTGTAATATATTTATCCTAAATTATTTTTTGTTATACCAAAAACCCCAAACTTGTACCTATATGACACATTTATCCCAAACTCTTTTTTGTGACACTAAAAATCCTAAACTTTTTTCTATGACACCAATTTTTTTAGGGTAAATGTGTTACACGAATACAAGTTTAGGATTTTTGGTGTCACAAGAAAAAATTTGGGTTAGATTTGTCATACTCTATAAGTTTGGGGTAAATATGTCACATAAATATATGTTTGGAGTTTTTAGTGTCACAAAAAATAATTTAGGGTAAATATGTTACAATAGACAAAGTTTGAGTCTTTTGTGGGTTTTTCCCATAATTTTATCCCAAAGAACATATGTTCTCAAGTTATTTGACATAATAATTGACTTTGGAGGGACCAAATGAAATTATGATGTGGACATTTTTTATAATTAAAAAATTCAAATTCAAATTCAAATTTGTTATTTTTATTTTTATTTTCTTGGCTTGTTTTTTCCTTTGTGGTTGGCACTGGGCTGCTGGCGAAGGCCTCGCTTGTGGCCGCGGGTGAGGGCCTTCGCTACCCAACAGGCTGAGGGCAAGGCGACCCTCGCCAGCACAACGAGAAAAAGTAAAGAGAAAAAAGAAAATAAAAAGAAACATAAGTAATAATAAAAAATAAAGTTTGTTCACATCTAAATCTTCTCCCTCCTTATCTTCAAATATTTTTTTGGTATTAGGGATTTTGAAATGGTCAGATAGCACATTATCCTGGTAAGTAAGGCTAGAAGGCTTTATGTTCATAATACAAATTTAGCTGGATGCTAAAAGTCGATCCCGATAAATAAGAATTTAGTCAAATGCTAAAAGTCAGTCTCGATAAGCTAAGGCCTAGATAAGGCATCATAAGGGGACTGAATATCTACATTTGCTAAGTTTTTTTTTTTAGCTGAATGCTAAAAGTCGGTCTCAACAGGGTAAGGCCTGTATAAGGCACTGCACGAGACTGAATACTGAGGGACTGAATACTTACATTCACTAAGCTCTTTTCATGTCGTGCTGCGTAGGACGATTAGTGTCTATGTCAGTGATTTCGAGTCAAAATTGGTTAGAATGACTCAATTGACAAATTGGTACAAGTGCAATAGATTTGAGGATTTTTTATAATTTTCCCTAACCTTTTCTATTTGGATGTGACATAAATATATTTTTTTAATAAAAAGTACCTAATCTTTTATCGTGATATGTGAAAGATGATCGTAAGGAATAATGCAAAAAGAAAAAAATATTACGATAAGTTGGCTATGGCTATGAAAAAGAATCTCAAACATCATAGAGCTAATTTGGCTTCATTTGCCTATAAAAGTAACGTGTGCTTCGAAAGAGCAATAATAATGTCCAAGCAGCCGGATGAAATAATTCCGTAAATGTTTATACATGCACCGGAGAGGGAAAGAAGTGATTGGAAATGCCGTTTTTATTTAGAATGTTCTTATGTTATGGTTATAATTCTTACTACTTCTTGATATGTTGTTCAAAGAGAAAATGATACAAATGATCCCTGAATTTATGCTCGATGTACAATATGGTCCGTGAACTTTTAATTTGTTCAATGTATTCCTGAATTTTAGCCAAATATTCAATGTAGTTCATAAATTTTTAATACATGTACAAATTAATCTTTGGACCATATAAATATATTTAATATTGTCCTTTCATTATTTTAAGTTCAGAGACAACATTAAACATTTTCATATAATTTAGGGACTAGTAGTTCAAGGACCACATTGAACATTGATCTAAAGTTCATGAACTATATTGAATAAATTAAAAGTTCAAGAACTACATTACACATTGGACATAAGTTAATGGACCATCTGTGTTATTATTCCTTGTATAAACTACTAAGTTGACTTTGAAGAGAGACAGATCCAGCCTAGAACGTAGGATCAGTCTTAAGTACAATGTCGTTCTAAACAAATCTCAAATATCAAGGTCGGAAACGAGCAGTCGGAAACTCGGCTTCAGGACCAAGTGCTTCGCTCTCGGCATCGACAACCCAAAGTCTTCGCTCATGTCCAACTCGCTCGGCGACGTCCCCTCGGGCAACTCCCAGTCGAAACAGTGCACTAATTGGGCCAAAACAAGACGAATATTGACGAGGCCCATGTGCATCCCCGGGCAGCCTCTCCGACCCGACCCGAACGGAATGAGGTGGAAGTCTCGCCCTTTGACATCCACGCCGCCGTTCGCGAACCTCTCCGGGAAGAACTCCTCCACTTTCTCGGCCCAAGCGTTGGCGTCTCTCCCAAGGGCCCACGCGTTCACGATGACCTGAGTCTTCTTCGGGATATGATACCCGCAGATCTCGACATCCTCCGTGGACTCGTGAGGGATAAAGAGCCGGCCTGGCGGATGCAGCCTGAGGCTCTCTTTCACCACCATGTCCAAATAATCCAGCTTCGGCAGATCCGGCTCCTCGATGGTCCGGCCCAACCCGACGACAGCTTCCAACTCTTGTTGGAGGCGCTTCATCACGCGCGGATTGCGGATCAGCTCGGACAAGGCCCACTCGATCGCGGTGGAAGAGGACTCGTACGACGCGGCGATCATGTCGAGGGCTATGGCCTTGACGTTGGTCCGACCCATTAAGTGAACCGGCTCGTTTTGCGAGCTGTCTATGGGACGGCCCATGGTGGACAACAGCGTGTCTATAAAGTCGCCCTTGTATTTTCCGGTCGTGTCTTCCTCGTGTTCTCTAAGGATATCTTCAAACACTTTGTCCACGGCCCGGTTTACTGCTTTTGCGCGCCGAGTCATTCCCTACCAAGGCAAAACTGTAATTGTTAAACATGCTTATTCTTCGAATTTCGAAAGGCAATGTAATGGAAGTTGCCAATTCTCCTATTTATAAAAAGGTCGAGCTAGCTAGATTCGTGCTCTTTGCTTTTATGCATCTCTAGATCTCTTCTTCCTGTTGCTTCATATAATTCCCATTCACCGATCTATATGCAGCAAGCAAAAGTTTACCATACTACTACATGGATATTCCACAAATCTAGAAACAAAATAATAATAGAGACCCATAATAATAGAAACCCAAAATAAACTAATAATTAATACCTGAAGATCGAGAGCTCCAAGAAGAGGCACATAATCCGCCAAATTGAAAGCCCCCGCCAAGTTCAGAGCCTCGTGAATCACAGGCTTCAACTCGAATTTATCCCTTGTGCTACACCCAAGTATCATCCTGCACGCCAAGTCCCCGAGCAGTTGTCCCAACTCCGCGCTCACGTCCGCCGCCTCACCCGCCGCTGCCGCTGCCGCCGCCCTCACCCTCCCGACCACCCTCCGCAGCTCCTCCCTCCTCATCGGCACGAACGACTCCACCTTCGCTGGGCTCATCAGCTGCAGCGTGCACAGCCTCCTCACGCCCCGCTCTCCGCGAACGCCATCCCCTTGTTGCCGTACGACATGTGGTGCAGGACGTCCACGCTCGGGCGGTTCGATAAGATGCCGTCGTGGGTCCTGAGGACCAGCTTGGCCGCCTCCGGCGACGAGACAACCACCGTCGGCTTGTTGCCGAGTCGGAGGAACATGATGGGGCCGTAGGACTTGGCAAGGCCGTGGAGGCGGCGGTGGGGGAGGTTGCCCAGCTGGTGGAGGTTCCCGATGACGGGCAGCGGGGTGGGACCCGGCGGCAAATTGGGTGCTCTACGGCGGCGGAGGTGGTGGAAGAAGAAGTAGAGAGTTATTAGAAGAGCGGTCGAGAGAATGACGAGCGGGAAAGTCTCCATTTCCTGTAGAGGTTGAGGATAAAGCGAAGGCATGGAGAGTGACAACGCTGTCGCTCTTTGTATAGCTGCAAGTAGCGGCTGCACCTAATATTTGGTATATACAATATTCGGCTCAAGAAAGGTTGGCGGTTGACTTGACAATTACCGGAGAAGATGGGCAAAAGATCTAGGTTGTCTAGGAATTGGACGCGTTTGATAACCCGTCAGAATTTTTAATTTTATTTTTAAAGTAATTTTAGAGTAAAAATATATTTGGTAAAAAATGATTTATGGAACAGTTTTCTACTTCCGAATGAGAATTATGTTTGGTAAAAAAGTGATTCTCTAAAGTCATAATCAATTCTTATCAGAAGTGATTCTATTTTATTTTCACTTTTCATTTTCTTTTTCATGCTCGTAAGCCGCCGTCGGTTGCCGCTGCCGGCGCCAATTCCCACCGCCGCTGGTCATTGATCTCCGAACGTCGTTTGGTAAATTTGCCAAAAGCAGAAATAAAATGAAGGTGCGTTTGGTAAATATAATTTCTCATTCTCTGTCAAAATTAATTCTCATAAAAATGAATTCTTGTCAGAATAAAAAATTATGGCAAGAATTGTTTTCAAATGCCCCCGTACTGTCTACGTATCGTTCTAATGTGACACAAATAAATTAATTAAGCAAAAGCGAATTCCGCAAATAGTTAGGAACAATCACTTAATTAAAGTTAAGGACCATTTGATTTTTCGTGGCTTATGTATTGAGAAAGGAACGCTTGCCGTGTCCTCATGGGCTTGAACGAAAGATACAGAGAGAAGAGGGGACCGTTCAATCGGGGCCACAACCACAATCACAAATTCGGTCAATAGGTGGCGATCGGACAGTACCGTCTCGATCATTAATTATGTGAATCACATTGCGAGGCCCGCATGATTAACAGTGTGGATAAATTTGATCTGCATATTCTATCGGACATGTAATTAATTTTTTTTTTTGGTCAAGCCCGATTGATGATGCTCGCGGCATGATTACATACATCATCTTTCCACATGAAATCGGGGGTCCGATCTGCAGATGCTGACATGTCATTGACATTGCGCGTATTCCACTAGTGGATATGTGTTGGTAACTTGGGAGCGTCGATTTCCAGCTACCAAAGTAACAAGTATCTCATCCAAAAGAATTGGCAAAAGCAATTCATAACTCTGCTTTCTATCCAGAACTAGATGAAAGAGAAGATCTTCTGGCACATGAAAGGTAAGAGTCGGACCATTAATCGATTACCATTAAATCAAGATTGTTGCATTCTGTCTATATGTAGAAATTAAAATTGGGTTTGGGCTCATTTTTTACGCCTTTTTTCCAAATTGACCCGACACTATATAATAAAAATATTGAATATCATACAATTAACGATTTTAATAACTTCCCACTTCCAGCTACTTCCCTATATAACCATCAAATTTTTTTTAAAGTACAATTACCAAGCTTCAATCGTGCCCAGACAATATTGAACAATAGTGCAAAAGATATAACCAACGCAGTCATATTTCTTGATACGTTTCCCGTGGATCGTGTGAATCGGCAACACGAGTCGGTGAGGAACAGATAACTTGTAGTGAAGTTGAATCATCAAAGACAGGATCCTCTAGGTTTCCTCACATTGAATATGAGATTGACTATGTTTGTGCCTCTTTCTTGTCTGAATTAGCCAAATGGTGAAGGTTCTTTATAGAGTTATTTAGCTATACATCTGTGTCGATACATGACAATGCAGATGCAATTCATTCAAGTGGCGTTTTCTCCCAAAAAGCCGCTTCACCTTTCCTAGAAATTTCTTTTCTCTATATGAGTGACGTGATAAACAGAATCAATCATAACACAAGAATCGTATGAGAAAACAATAGAATTGCTCTGAAGTCACTAATCTTTTTTATTTTATTTCACCCACGATTCTTTGATACTTATCGACACCGATTGACATCTAATGACTCGCGAAATTAGCCTCTAATTTTCGAGCCGCGTATTTACTAATCAAAGGGGATTGGGAATATCATGACCGTGAGAATTGATCAATTCTTCAACACTGATTCTTGTATAATTGATTGGCGACAATAAGGAAAACCATCTTTGGTATTATGGAAACATAAACAACACAGAAATGTGCAGTTGATGATTATTTGACGAAATAAAATGAGCAAATGGCTATTCAAGTTAATTTGAATTTCTTCTCTTTAAAAAAAGGCAATGATATGTAATATCATAATCATTCATCATACTAATTGCCGGTAAAGAAGTACAAATAATCTGCTTAATATATTGCACTGACTTTTCCATACTCGTATATGCCATAAGAAATGCGGGTACAATTTTTTTTTTCAGTCAGCGTCGTAACGCGTCATAACGAAAAAAATCATTTCACTGTGTTCTCAATCAAGTGGGATGAACTAATTCTTTACTATGAGATTCACTTATTTTAATGTTTCACATGATATTGAACATTCGATTTAACAAGACTCACGCTATTGCATGTTTATGTTAGGTTTATATCCTAGTTTTAAATACGTGAGATAGAATGGCCGAGGGTTGACTTTTTTTTTAGATAGAGAGGCCGAGGGTTGACTTAGACCATTATAATATTCAGGAAATAAATGCGATCCGTGGGTTACGCTCGTTCCACACCGAGGTTTTCTCATGGCAAATACATAAAAAAGAAGAAGCTAAAAAGCAGACGAAATATCGCAAGTAAACATGAGGAGTTGGAAGAAAAGAAAATGGGAACACAATTATTATTTTCCACAGAATTGAAATAAAAAACGAGATAAAAGAAAAGAAAAAGAAAATAGTAGCTTCCCCAGAAGCCGTGTGGGGTATGGTGAATAATAACAGACCCGTTATTTTATTAATTCTATTGATTTAATTGCTTGATGATTTATGTAAGACAACCAAATTAGAACAGACTGCAGGTGCAACCTCTTCTTGTTACATGAAAGATGCCGCGCAACTTGTTAATTCAATCTGTGGAAGACCAAGACCTCGATTGTTATATATTTTTCCCGAATTGATTGACTTGTATTTAAACTCAATTAGATGGAAAATTTCCACATTGACATAGTCAACTATGATTAAAAAAAAAATCTTAAAAAAAATCCTTCCCCCAGCAATTAAACCTTCGTTAATTATGCTTCCCATATATTCTATTCTAGGCATGGCCAA
>BCNH02000011.1:18494114-18504243 GCA_001662345.2 Metrosideros polymorpha var. glaberrima | reverse complement strand
GATTGTTATATATTTTTCCCGAATTGATTGACTTGTATTTAAACTCAATTAGATGGAAAATTTCCACATTGACATAGTCAACTATGATTAAAAAAAAAATCTTAAAAAAAATCCTTCCCCCAGCAATTAAACCTTCGTTAATTATGCTTCCCATATATTCTATTCTAGGCATGGCCAACATGTATTTTTTTTAGCATTTTTGAAATATTTATATATATTACTGCATCCAGTGGAGTGGCCCCGCTGGTTTCTCCTCGCCATATCGTTATAGTTTTTGTCTTCTCTCATCCTTTTGCCGAGGCGTACTCTAGCTCTGAAATGTGTCCGCGAAACCCCCGAGGAGATGCGAAAGCCCCACCACCTCCAGTCGCCGCGCCGCCTCTCGTGGCACGCCCTCCGGGAGCTCGCACTCCCCCGGTACACATCAGCCTTCCCGTTCCTCCACAGGTCTACGTGGGAACACCCGTGCACCACGTTCACGGCGCCAACGCTGGAGTGTGGACCACCGGTCTTTGCAGTTGCTTCGACGATCTATCGAATTGTAAGTCTCTAAAAGTTCCAAAGGACTCGATCTTACTTCTGTCAACTGTGTGATGAGTTACACCACGCCGATGATGTTCTTTGTTGGAGACACATGCAATAGATTCTCCATATCTCTAACATATCGATCATCTGCGTTGTTTCTTTCCAACCGAAGGCTTGATCACCTGTTTCTGCCCGTGCGTCACGTTCGGCCAGAACGCCGAGATCATAGACAGGGGAACCATCTGTAAGTGAAAAACCTCGACAAAACGTCTTGATTAAGGTTCGAACTTCTCCTGCTAACGATGTCGACTTTGGCTAATGAACTGGCAGCTTGTGTGCGTGCCGGGGCCTGGTGCTGCCTGATATTCAAAGTCTCTTTTTGTTGCTTCTGGTATACATGCACTTACCGGACCAAGCTCCGCGGCCTCTACTCGATCCCCGGCAACCAATGCGGGGATTGCTGCGTGCACCTTTGGTGCGAGCCATGGGCTCTTTGCCAAGAGTATCGGGAGCTCAATAACCGCGGGTTGGATCCCTCTATCGGTAAGTTCGTTACCCGATATGCTCTTTGTCCAAGTAATTCATCGTTCCTAACTTCCTTACCTCTGCTCAGAAAGAACAAAAGAACATCGAAACTTGACTGAACTCATCTGAGCCACTAAGGGTCTATTCAGTAACAATTTTATTCTCGGGAATAATTTCTAAGCAGAAATGATCTAATTCTATTCCCGAGAACAAAGAAATGGATTTTTTCTTTCTTCTTGTTCATGTTTCAAATCTATTCTCGAAAACAGAAAAATTAACTGACGTTACCAAATAGATTTCCGTTCTTTTTTTATTTTCGGAAACAAAATAATAGGAATCTGAGAAACGGAAGCGTTACCAAATATGGCTAAGCCTCCAAAGAAGCCAGCATAATAAACATATGTACCCATTAAGAAGATCTAGTCCGATTGGTTCTGCATATTCCTGCAAAGGACACAACTTCGTATCTCTCCGTTAGATTGGTATTGCTTGAAAGTGATATTGAATTTGTAATTCACGATGGCATGAGTTCTTTTTGTCTCTCTTTGTGATGACAGATAACCTACTCAACTTAGTGGTTTAAATCCAACAGTAGGTAGAACTTTTTATTTAAATTCCATCAAAGAAAAAAAAGGGAACTAACTCTATAGTTTTTATTACGACAAGCTATCATTATCGATAAGTTATCAGAATAACGAGCCTTAGTAATTATAGCTATAAAATGAGGCGGAACACTTGTCTGTGAACAACGATAAATCGTCTCTTGTCGAATTGCCAAATATTCCAAAATCTTCCATTGCTCCTATCAAATCTGTCCCTACAAATTAGAAATCAACAAACAAAAGAAAAAGTAAATTGACCTAGTCCGATGAATCATGGCTATATCGACTATTTTGAACATCCATCCCATTTGTATTTTGAATACCCGTATAATCATGGAAGATCATTGGTACCGATAAATTCTACCCAATTGCAATTAGAGACCCAAGTAAACACAAGCGCTACGAGATTCCAACATCAAATTTTGGAAACTCAAATTGCATAGAATACCATATCATAGCCGAGTTTGAATATGAGACACTTGTTTCGATGTTAGGTTAAAATCTATTAGCTTATTTATTATATGAATTACGTATGCCAATCTTGATACACCTGGCATTACTCGATCATATTTATGCATGCGTATGATATGAATGTGACCGGTTACACGTTTTGATATGCGACATGATGTGTGATGCGCAGGATGGGTGGCTAACAAGGAACAAAGGGCTCGGCAGGTCGGAATTGGGGTCCCTCCGCCAGTTCTTGGCAGCATGAATCGTTGATGTCTCTCCGGGGCCAACCTTCGCAACAATTCATCCGTCTTATTCTCAAGTTCTAATCTTGCTCTCCCTTTCGAAAATTTTAGCAAATCTAGCCGAGCAAGTTGAATGATTGAGAGATTATTTTGTGTGCCTTTTATTTTAGTGTCGGGGCTTTGTTTGATTTTCTAGGACTTGAAATTGGACTTTCGTACTTCATTGTAACATCGGATCTTGAGAAGTATAATATATTCTCTCACCTTATATCACGACCACCTTGAAATTAAAAAGAATTTTCCTTACAGCGGATTACAAGATAGATTAGAGAAGGCTAATTTGTTCATGTCGTGGTTCACGGATCATGATGATAATTGCATGGTTGGTTGGCATCTCATATTATACAGACCAAAAGGTTATAGATTGACGATCAACGAATCTAAGGCTCCGTTTGTTTCGCGAAAATAAATGATTTGAAAATTATATTCCAAAAAATGATTTCTTATATCACTTGAAATAATTAATTAATGAAAAATATTTTCATATCGATAAAAATTTATATCTAAATATTTTCATATACTATTAAAGAAAATTGTGTTCATTAATTTTTGTAAACGATATAAGTGATTATTTTTTGCAAACAAATTTCCAAATCATCATTTTCCATGAAGCAAATGGAGCCTAAGGTTATATAGGAAAAGACCCATTATTTTTCTGGCTTTTATGTTGCTCGATGATCTCATAGTTCAACTAACAAGAGCAAACCATCCAATGTGACGAAAACAGATAGTTCTTTCGGCAAAAGCCGCCAAAAACCCTAAACTGTGTCTATTGTGAGACATTTATTATAAAAAAATTTCAGTGACATGAAAATTTTCAAATTTGTAATTGTGAAACACATTTATCATCCGTAAAAAATTTATTAATGAAAACCGTTAAAAATCTAGATTCATGGATGCTAAAAAGCAAAAAATGTGGACATGATGTCTATGTGACTTTTTGTGTGTGGCTTTTTTTCATTTTTATTTTTATAGATAAAAAGGATAAGGAGGGGCGATCAGTGCAACTACATTCTCTAGGCATTATCTAAGGGTGTCGCACCTGGTGTGGAATGTATGGTTGGAATAATAATTAGTATTAGCAAATGTGCAGGCCTATCATCGCCCATGGACGTGCCAGAAGCCAAAGCAATCGGCAGAGCAGGTAAACAAGAATGGAAAAACGTACTCCCTCGAGGCGCACGGATGTGTACGACAAATAAGGCGGCAGATTCTATTTGGAGCTGCATACTGGCAATGCAATGCTTGCCTCTTGTTAACAAAGCTCCATCTTTATCATTCTTCGCCTTTTGCTGAGGGAAACTTTAGCTCCAAAATGTGTCCCCCGCCGAACACCAATGGCGGCTCGAGATTGCCTTCGGCACCGCCACCGGTCGTCGTTCTACTTCCCATCAATCCAGGCGGGTGGACCACCGGTCTTTTCGATTGTTTTGATGATATGACAAACTGTAAGCCTTTTTCATGAAAGTTTGTAATACTCGATCTTGCTGTTGTCGACATTGTGAAGTTAATGTCACACTTCAAAATACTTAATCTTTCTAAACATGGTTTGGATGAACATATACTTAGCTGCTTTCATCTTCCTACCTTTTTCTGCGGACAGGCTTGATCACCTGTTTTTGCCCGTGCATCACGTTCGGCCAGAACGCCGAGATCATAGACAGAGGAGGCACTTGTGAGTGGAAAAAACCTTGGCGAAACGTCATCTTTGCTAAACTATGTGATTAAGGGCTTAATTTCTCGTGCTAATTTTAACTTTGGCTAGCAAATATGCAGCTTGTGTCTGTGCCGGGCTTACGTGCTGCTTGATATTCCACTGTTTCGGCTGTACGTACTGGTACACATGCACTTACCGAACCAAGCTCCGAGGCCTCCACTCGATCCCTGGCGGCGAGTGCGCAGACTGTTGTATACACTTCTGGTGCGAGTTATGCGCAATTTGCCAAGAGTATCGAGAGCTCAAAAATCATGGGTTCGATCCATCTATTGGTGAGTTCTCACTACAACAAAACTGGCTAAGACGGCATAAATAATTTAAGGAGAATCGCGCTGTTCATGAAAACTGTTTGAGCTTCGTAAGTATTGAATGCGTGCGCGTGCATGTGTGAGTCCAGTCAATTTTGGTTGAAAATTACTGACATGGACGCCGATTGTCCTACGTGACATAGCCGTCATTGACATAGAGAATTTTTAATAAGATTTTTTTTATCCTTTTCTTGTCTTTTCCTTCTTTACTTTTTTTCTTTTTTCCTTTCCTTTTCTCTTCTTTTCTTTTCTTTTTTTTTTTCTTTTCGCTAGTCATCGCCGGGCCTCGTTGTTGGCCAACGAGAGACACTCGAGCCTAGGCTGGTGAGGGCCACCCTCAAATGAGGGTCGCCCTCACGTTGCCCGGCGCAGGCGTCCCTTGCCCCAGGCCTAGCAATGGCCAATGGAGGGAAAAAAAAGAAGCAAAGAAAGTCACTTCAACATTAGCCGAGCCATATAGGACGGTTAATGTCCACGTCAGCAATTTTCGATCAAAATTGGCAAGAGTAACTCAATTTGCAAAATGTGAAAAGGTTTAGGACTTATTGGCACAATTAAAAGGTTTAGGACTGAATTGGCAAAAGTGCAATAAGTTTATGACTTTTTGCACAATTTCACCTGTTCACATATGGGGAAAGTACCAAAAAAGTCTTAAACCTATTGTATTGGTATATATAAACCATTTAATTGGACTAATGTAATCCTAAATCTTTTTGTATTTGTACCAAATGAATCTATTCGGCCAATTTTGGCTAAAATTGCTGACGCAGACGCCAGTTGTCCTATATGGCGCAACCAACATTGATGTGGACATTTTTTTGATAATATTTTGAATTTTTAAATATTTTTTTGGTTTTTTTCCTTTCTGTTTTTTGTTCTTTAATTTTTGTGTGTGTTAAGAGTCAGCAAGGGCCGTCAGCCGACCCTCGTCGGCCAAAGGCGAGGGCCAAGATACCCTCGCTAGATTGGGATGAGGGCCGCAAAGCCCTCACTTGATCAGGGTGTCACAGCCCTCATCAAATCTAGGTGAGGGGCTGCACACCCTCACTTTGGTCGGTGAGGTCCACAAGGCCCTCGCCTAGAGCCAACGAGGGCTGCGACACCTTCACCTTGTGCCGGCGAGGGTCGATCGGTAGCTCTTGCCGACCTTCAATAGAAAAAATAAGAGAGTAAAGAATAGAAAAGAAAAGAAAAGAAAAAACCAAAAAACCAAAAAATATATATATAATTCAAAAATTTATTAAATTGAGTCTTACGTGCCAGCCGTGCTACGTAGGACGGCTAACTTCCATAGCAACGATTTTTGGCCGAAATTGGCTAGATAGACTCAATTGGTATCAATGCAAAAAGATTTATGACTAAATTGATTCAATTAAAAGTTCTAGGATTGAATTGGTACAAATGTAGTAGGTTTTGAACTTTTTTGGTACTTTTCCCTTACATATGTGATGCAATGCGTAGGATGGGCTGCCAATGTCGAGCTAACAAGTCGGCCAGTTGGAGTCACAGTTCCTCCGTCAGTTCCCGGTGGCATGGTGCGTTGACCTTTCTCTCGGCCAACCTTTGCAGGAATTGATTCATTTTATTCCAAACTGTTACTCGTCCTCTCATTTCGATATGTTATGAGAAATTTGGACAATAATGCAGTACTTGATCGATACTTGTGACGATGTTCCTCTCTTCTTATTCGCAATCGTTATCATTGTACTCTTTCCATTGTGGCGTTGGGAAATTTGGACAATTATCTGGTACTTGATTGATACTTGTGGTGATTTTCTCTCTTCTTGAACACAAATTGAAACGTGTCGTTGTGAGGAAAAAAGTTATTGCATGGTCTATAAATTATGAGCCGGCATCATCTGAATTGTTGATTGTGTGATTTCTATTGTGAGGCCCGTATAATGCATGGTCCAGATGAACTTGATCTGCATGGTTTATAGAGCATCCAATAATTTTTTTTGTTGCATATACATATGTTATGCATGATGTGATTGGCTTTTGGGCACAAAATTCAAATGGGTAGATCTAGTAATTCGAAACTGTTTATGTGCTCAACTTAGCCCACTTACATTCAAGTTTTCTGTAATTTTTGGGCATTCATTACTAAATCAGTGAACTTTTTTTTATGAGGTTAATGTTGGGACGTGCAACAAAAATACAATCTTAATTAAGGGAGATATGAAGAGAGAGTCAAAGTCAAATCCATCGATATATCGAGTTGGACACATAGGTCAATGAGTTATGGGTCAGCCTTCATACACCGCAACTATTCTCCTGTGCTAGACTTCGCCTAACACACCTCGTGAGTGCATCTCAATAGCAAATTGGCCGGATTGAGCGATAGAGAGAATAGGCTAGATCATCGAGCTAGGTCTCAATTTTCAACAAATCTAGTTGAGCTCGCTAATTTGTTAGAATTGAGGTATCCAATATGCCTTTTATTTTAGTTTTAGGGCCTTGTTTATTCAATGTCATAATTTTTTTTTTCCATTTCTAGAGATAGAATTTTGTTAACAAGTGCCTCAAGCAACCAATTGAGGAAACTTTACAGTTTCAAATGCACTAACGACCTCATAATATTAATATACACAATTGCTATCTTGAACATAGAGTTATTCATAATAAAGTGCACTTAAAGCGTGCCCCTTTGTGATATTAGCATCTGGGATCTTAACAAAAGGGATGTACTAATCCATAGACCCATCTCGATTTCCTTCATTAATATATGAAAACTAGATTGAACATCCCATAAATTTTCAATTTGATTTTGGCTATCCTCCTAACAGAATACATGCCAAAGTAATTTTCGGAAAATCTCATAATTCTTCAAGATTGTAAAAAGGGAACAACTCCATCAAAATCAAGAGGGTTATTCCCTTGACTCTACCCTTTCAATCAATTTCATATGCTGATAAAATGTTAATTAAGAACTTTGCCAAACTCACTTAAGTTAAAATGCTGAGTTGGGCCTAAGCCTAGTTAGGCATCACAAGATCACCATCCCCTTCATCCCCCAACCTTCTGTACGGGTTTCGGCCCATGATGGCGATCTCCTCTAGCAATCGAACCATGCTTCATTGGCCCAAGATGTCTCTGTTGACAAAGACGTACTTTGGAAAACCCCAAGAATTTTGTCCCATTCAGGGTGTTTGTTTTACAAAAAAAACTCAAGATTTGGACAATATTTTTTGAAAAATGATTGCTGAAAATATTTCTTTTTATTTTTGATAATTAAAAAAAAGGAATCCGAAAAATGGGGGAGTTATTTCATGACCGAAACAAAACTTAGGAAGAAGAATGGCCTCGACCGGATGAGAAACGATCGATGAAGTAACGACGATTGGGCCATGACTCATAGTGACTTGTCGTTAAACCTCTTTTTGCCTTTATTTCTTGGGTGCCTCTAGGATGGACCGCCTTGATATTTTAAAGAAATTAGGCAAACAATGACAAGAAATGCATTACGTTATCCTCGTGAATCGACCGTTCCTACGTGCGAATCCATGGCTCTGTCTTTTCTGGTCTGACGCCCCGCCCTTTAAATGTGAAGGAAAGGAAAACGGCCACTGAATTTTGGCAAGAAACCACGGCACGAAATGTGGAGATTGGGTCCGAAAAAACTTCACATGGTCCATCCTTTGCATGTGTAAAACCGTTCGACTTTACACCTAAAAAACAGAAGGACCCCAATTGAAGTTTGGATTGCTACTTGGTGGTTGATTGAGAGCAACAGATTTTCGGTCGATCTGTCAATAATGATCACGGATTACTTGTTCGACGAGAAGTGCGATTGGTTCCGTTCTCCAAGATTTGACTAGCACGTTATTTGACCATTCAAGGAAGGATTACTTCTTACATGCACCTCATGTACATCGTGCTGCCAAGGGTCGTGGCAATGATAACGAGTCTATATAAGCTATATTGAGGCTCCGGATTAAAAAATACCTTTTTATATATAAAATTATAGGGATAAAAAGGCGAGAGAGAGAGAAAAAAAAAATCACATGGACTATGGACCCGACAACCCACCATTAGCAGTAATAATACGTGATTAAATAATGCCAGATCTGCTTCAAGATATCTGTCTTAATAATAAATTATCGCCAACTTAGGCTATTTGATTTGATGTAAGGCATCGATTTTTTCCACACTTAGGCTTCTTAAACTATGGTTGCACAGTCTGATTTCCATATAGTTATCCTCTTATTAAACTATAATTAATTTGTGCTTCAATCACCAGACATTTCCTTAAATTTTTGTCCCTACTGTCGGGTCAAGTAGGCTCCAAGCCACTCGTAAAGGCGCAATAGGAGGACGGATCCCACTCTGTTTTGTTCCTCTTCTTCTTGGGATGTCGTCTCTCTAGCCAGGAGACTGATCTTCCGCGCAAATCCTCATTTGGGAAGATACAAAATAAAGAAACGTTTTTTCTGTGGCGGTGCATCTCCGGACGAAACGATTTTCCTAGGACAAATTCGAAACCTCCCCATACCTAAGCATCTCGAATTTTACCGAGGCTTCATAATGAAAGTTAACCGTCTGATCAAGAAATGGCTAAGTGGGAAATGACAATGTAAAAGTAGCTTTCCCTCGAAGAAAAAATTACTGCCACAATGTGAAAGTGGGTGGGTTGTATATATGATATGATATGATATGACTGAAGTGATTAATGACAACTTAAAAAGGAGACGCTTTGCTTTGCTGTTTAGAAACCAAAGCCATTTCGTGTGGAGCCTTCCAAAACATCGTAAAGAATTTCAACATCTAATGACCGCCGCTTTTCACCTGCAGTCGTTCGATCCGATGATGAGCTGCGTTCCCATTGACAAGGACGACGACGACCCACTAAATCAAACCATGCATCTTGTCAACCTCCTCTCTCTCCTTTTTCTAAATTCTTTTTTTATTTTATTACTAATCGACAGGTAGAGGATCTCGAAAGAAATTGCTCCAAAGAGAGACGACTTTTGCTTTCATGCAGAACCGTCAAAGCGCTAAGGAACGATGGTCACTGTTCTCACCACAATTTGATAGTGTACAAGACCACTTCTCTTTGCTAGGAGAATAACCATAAAAGTCTTAAATCTATTACAATCATGCAAAGTCAATCTTAAAATCTTTTTTTTTTGTCAATTCAGTTATAAACCTTTAGTATTTGTACAAATTCAATCAATTTGATCGATAGACATCGACTAAGACCTTTTTTTTTACAATAATCTTTTGAATTTTTTTTTTATAATTTTTTCTCTTTTCTTTAATTTTTCTTTTTTTCGTTGATTTAGGGCCGATGAGCAACGCCGGTTGACCCTCCTAGCACTGGGCGAGGGCCTCAATGCCCTTGCCAGATCTAGCTTGGCAAGAGTGTCTCGGCCCTCGCTTGGTTTGGACAAGCGAGGCCGTCGCGGCCCTCGATGACCTCTCCTAGTGCCGGCGAGGGGCGTCCTAGCCCTTGTCTGTGACCGGCGAGTGATGTAACCGAAGCTCGAACATAATCAACGAAACAATCATTCATCCTCCGGATCCGGATGCGCATGCAATGGCATTTGATTGGATCGCACCCCTTCCAATCCAACGGCAAAACGACCCTCTAAAGTATCAGCGATGATACCAGAGAAGCTGCCGACAATCACGGACTGGGGCCCTCACCGTTTCGCCCCCACATCGCGGGACCGGATCCCCAAAAAGATAAAAAAAAAA
>BCNH02000011.1:18437718-18494100 GCA_001662345.2 Metrosideros polymorpha var. glaberrima | reverse complement strand
AAAAAAAAAAAAAAAAAAAGGTCGTCGTCTCCCATGCATGATGGGAACTCGATCGACACTGGGGTCCTTCCTTCGAGCGACTTACGTCACTGTCCAGCTGCCCGCGAGGGAGGGGGGGCCCACGCCCCTCATGTAATCTGTTTCCCACTACGCACTTCTCGATAAAGCGCGCCCCCACCGGCACCCTCCCAGAAAAAAACATTGTCCCAATAGAAAATTAGTAAAAATTAAATAAATTCATCTGTCCTCTCCGAAAAAAGGGCAAAAAGAAAAGAAATGAAAAAACAACGTACGAAACAAACCCAAACCCAAACCCAAACCCAAACCCAAACCCATGGCTAAAGCCAGATTTGCTGTGGGATGGATTCTTCCTCCCTCCTTCCTCTCTCTCCCCCCCCCCAACCAAAAAGAAAAAATCCAAATCTACCGCCACGACGCTGCCACGTGTCGCATGCACGTCTTTCGATAACGTACGTCTGTCCCCCCGGGGGTCCCTCTCTTTTTATCGCTGAATGCCATAATTACCCTGCATGTTCATCCAAATTTGCCAAAACAGCCCTCACCCACTATCCCTGCATTATAGTAAATGAACATTAAATTATCACGCTCCCACTCATGCTAAAATACAAATCACAAACCTCTTTTGCACTTATTTTGGTGGGGCCCATATCTTTCATCCGCCCACCAACCAGGCAAATTCGCATTTACTATTTTACCCCCTAACAACATTAGTAATATCCTATAGCGTCAAATTTAAAGCTTGAGAGAAAAACGAAAACAAAATAAAATACACTTTCATCTTTCACAGCCTTACTCTCTCTCTCTCTGAGATCTAAGAGGGGTAATGCGGTAAAATTCGCAGGCCTATGGTTTACCCAAAATCTAGTGGTTCCCTAACACTTGTTGGGCGTGAACCCCACGCGCGAGTTGGCCAGGTCGAAGGTGACGCGCGTCCCCTGCTGCTGCACGTTCCCGATGATGGACAGCGGCGACGACGTCGGGGCGAAGGCGAAGCAGAAGGTGCCCGCGGAGTCCACCGGTATCAGGTAGTTCTTCGCCGGCAGGGACCACGACCGGCCACCGGTGAAGTGGAACGAAACCGTCGGGACCTGCACGCTGGAGAGGGAGCTGAAGTCGTAGCACGTGTCGAAGAGGGCCACTCCACTGGTGGACTTCAAGTGCGGGGTGAGCCTGACGAAAGCGTCGCGGAGCGAGTTGTACGCCTGGGTCTGCAACCGAGTTATGGCCGTCCCCGAGTCGACGATGATCCCGCCGTTGCCGGACTCGTCCATCTGGAACAGCGACGGCGGGATCGACAGCATCGCCCCTCCCACGCTCATCCCCGTCAGCCCCACGTAGTAGAACGTGTCCATCTTGCCGTTCTTCACCAGCGGGGCGAACACCGACTCGGCGCCGGGTGGGGCCGAGTTGAACTCCAGGGTCGACGACTCGGACGAGTCGCGGTCCACCAGGCAGTACGAGAAGGAGCTCGCCTTAATCTGGTTCGTCAGGGACAGGGGGCCGCCGCCCAGCCCAAGCAGGCCTGCCGAGCCCACGAAGAGCCCCTCGTTGTCGTGCCCGCATCCCAGAGCGACGTTGTTAACAGCCCCGGAGCCACCGAACGACACCGTCTCCGTCACGAAATCGCCGACGGTGAACGACCCGTCGCCGTACGAAACCTGTACGGAACCCATTTTAAAATGAGTTTCTCAAAATTGGGACTCGGAAATTGATTGAGATTCGCACAAAAAAAGCAAATCCATCAATCTATGCGTAAAGTAGTTGCTCACCTGATAGAGGCACTTGCCAGTGCGGCAAGCGGAGACTTCGAGCGACCCGCATTGCGGCGACTCGCAGGTGAGAGCCCCGTACGAGGACGACGACGAAGGGTTGAACACCGGGTCGGCCTGCTGGTAACAGTCGGTGCACGGCTGGCACTGAAGCCAGTTGACGTCGCTCCCGGTGTCGAGCACCATGTAGAACTGCTTCGCCGGAGTGCCGACGCCGATGCGCGAGAAGTACTCGCCGCTGCCCTGACTCGTGCCGGAGACCACCGGGGTCGACAGATCCTCCGGCTGGAGCTCCGTCCGGAGCGGGATCAGGTCGCTCCGGGTGACGTTACTGAGGGCGAGGACGAGCTTGGCGGCGAGCGCGTCGACGCGGGCCGAGTCGCGGGCGACCCGGGCCAGGACGAGGGCCTTGTATTCCCCGTACGGGGCTCTCAGGAGGGACGCCCTCGGGTGGAGTCGAACGGAGAAGGAGCCCGACGCCGTCCCTTTCTGACGCTGCTCTTGTTCTTGCTCTTGCTGGGAGAAGGGTGTCTGGGACTGAGGATCGAAGGAGAGAACTCTCTGGGTGTTCTGGAGCGAGCCGGAGACGTCGAGGGTGGCAGCGGTAGAGGGCAAGGTCGTCCTGGAGAAGGCGGCCGGGAGAAAGAAGCTGAAGGAGACGGACAAGAGAGAGAAGAGGAAGAAATGTGGACACATTGGCTTCATTTTTGTGTTTTCTCTCTCTTGACTAGGTTGCACTCTCCTTCTGTGGTTCGAGCTGGAAGGGAGTGAAGCTAGGAGAAGGAAGAGAAAGAGGAAGTGGATGAATGGTCACAGTTGGAGATTGGCGTTTATTTATGTGAAAACGGGGGGAGAAGGGTTTGAAAAGGCATTGAATGTGGAAAGGGTGTTTGGGACCTAACCTTGTTATTTTTTATTTTTTGTCTAATGATAATTGGTGGCTAAACAAAGTGGAAGCTAAAGAGTGTTTTTTTTTTCTTCTTCTTTTTATTTTTTGGGAGTGCATGTTTGCTTTTGATTAGGGGGAAGCTGAGCTCTCTCTTTTGATGAGTTTTTTTTTTTTTAGGTTTGTGAAAGTTATAAAATCTCTAATTATTGGATGTCAAGGAAAGAAGGTGTGGGGGCAGTTCATGAGAGTTGACTGCTTTCACTTTTTCTTTGCTTTCTTCTTTTCTTTTCTTTTTTTTTTTTTCAATTTTCATGATTGGGTTAGGCTCCGACCCGATGATTAGATCTTCAAGACTTCGATTGTACGTAACACGTAGGGGTGAGCATCGTGGATTGCCCAGACCAGGACTAGATCAACTCGATCGATTTGGTCCAATTCCCAAAAGTTGAACCGAGATCGATCCAGTCCGATTCCCAATGGGATAGGATTGGATCGGACCGATTCATATATGAGTATATATATATTTATTTCTTAAAAAGATACAAAGTCAACTCTTAAAACATTATTAAATGTCATAAATATTTAACTTTTGTTATAAGAATCAGTAAATGTAAAAAACTGGTACTTTATACAAATAAAAGTTAGAAAGTTGGTTGGTGATTTGAAAAAAAATCATAAAATATTTTCCAATTACCAGTTCCATTGAAACCAAACCGGACTGGACCAGCAGTCGGGTCCCCAATTCCATAAATATGAGAATCGGACCAACCCGAATCGTGTACATCCCAAATAACACAAGAACTTTAATTAATAAAAAAAAAATGAAACCCACGTTTTGTGTGAAGAAAAATGATTAAAATGAATTGCAAAAATTGACTTTTAGAGTTTGTTTGTTTACAAAAAGCTCAAGATTTGAAAAATGTTAAATAAATAAAAAATCGTCTATATCATTTATAAAAATGAATAAACCGAATTTTTCATCACTTACAGAAATAGTTCGGCATATATTATTATTGATAATGAAAACAGTTTTTGTAGACTTGTTTTCTTGGTGATACAACCAATCATTGCAGAAAATTTAAGATCTAGAAAACATTTTTCGAACAATGATCACTTGTAGTGTTTGGTATAATTAGGGTGGGTTTAGTTTAGCATTTGGAAGGAGTTTTCAGCTTGAATGCTTCTTTGCGAAATGCTGAACTGTTTGGCAAGTTTTTTTCTAAGAGAGCATTCGGCCAAATGCTGACCTTGAGAAGGCTGAAATGCTGAATGCTGGAGAGACCAGCATTCAGCATTTCAGCCTTTCCAATGCCAGTATTTGGCCGAATGCTCATTTGAAAAAAAACTTGCCAAATAGTTCAGCATTTTACAAATGAGCATTCAGGCTGAAAGCTCTTTCCAAATGCTGAACCAAACTCACCCTTAGTAAGTGGAAAATGTTCTCATCTTTGACAAAAAAAAATTGTATCTAAATATTTTTACAAACGATGAAAATATTTTTCTTTTATTCATTTTTGTAAGCGATATGAACGATCATCTTTAAGAAAATGTTTTCCAAATTATTTATTTTTGCAAAACAAACAAAGCCTTAAAGATTCGGTATATTTCGACAATAACTTCAATTTAAAAGAAAACAAGATTTAAAGTTTAATTTACAAATTTTGAGAAATCAATTTATTATCGTCTCATCTTCTTTTTAATTACGATTTAATCAATTTTAGATCACAGTTCTACCCCTTATTTGCCAAGGAATATTAGTTTTATCTAAAGTTCTTGCATTGATTTATGAGAAATTTTTGGGTAAAATTTTTCGATCGAAGTTCTCTTCGAGTTTACTTTCTTTTTATAAAAGTAAGAGGCCCTCTTTTCTTTACATAATAGTATAGATTACCAGGGAAAACAACTACACGATAAACCTAAAATGAACAGCAGAATAAAAAGAAGTTCGAAGACTTGATATATTTAAAATTATGCAAAAGCAAAAAGATTCAATTTTCCAAAGTGCGGAAAGTTTCAAGAAAGAAAAAGTATTTAAAAAGTTCTAAATTTATTGCATTTGTAGAAATTCAATCATAAACCTTTCCATCCAACCAATTTAGGCCGAAAATCGCTAAATTGGACACTGATCGTTTTACGTGGCACGACCGACGCTAATGTGGCCATTTTTTTTTTTTCCTTTCTTCTTTTGCTTTCTCTTTTCTTTTTGTGGGTGGACCGGCCACAAGCCATGGCTAGCGAGGGTCAGCCTCACCAAGCCATGCTTGGGTGAGGCTGACCCTCACTGAGGCCAGGGCGGCCTTGCTGCGCCTCGTCGAGCCTCGCCTAGGCAATGATTGGCTTCGCCAGATCTGGGGAGAGGGGCCTTGTTAGCGTTCGCCCTTGTCGAGGCGCAGCTCGACAAGGCCGGCGACCGACAAAAAGAAAAGGGAAAGGAAAAAAAGGAATGCAAAAAAAATTATATAAAAAAAAAAATTCTACGTCAGCGATTTCCGGCTTTGCCTAAAATTACCGAATGGACTAAATTGATATCAATGTGAAAATATTTAAGACTAAATTGATCTAATAAATGGTTTAGGACTGAATTGGCACCAATGCAATAAGTTTAAAACTTTTTTGATACTTTTCTCCAAAGTTTTGAGAACTACCTTTGAACTTTAACTGACGATGTTGTCCACTATTTTCAAATGGACAGTTGAAAATTCATCTTCAACAAAAAGGAAGATTTCAATCTTAATCTGCTCATACGCAACGCATTTGCTATTTTCCTAGCATATACTGTATAATACTTTAGCGCCTAGATATAGAGCCATAAACAAAAATTTGTGACTAGCCACGGTGCGACGCTAGTGAATCAAAGCAAATATTTCCTTCTTGATCGAACATATTAGAGCGATGTTCATACGATATTTTGACCTCCAAATTAATGCAACCGTGGCAATTTCGATTCGATGTGAGCAATTCCATCGAGTGTAATTCCTCATCAGTCAAACAAGTTTTAGAAGAAGTAGAGACTGATCCCCGGCCTAAGGGGTTCTTCTATATAGCAGATACCATCCTATCAATCTCCAAACATGGATGAAGATGTAAGTTGTAAGAAACCCACTGGAGTTAACTCTTTCCATCAACCAAACACAACCACATAATTGAATGTTCCATCATGCATCTCTACCTTAACACCGTGATAAGCCATTAACCAGCAAGAGGTGTCCACCTATCATTATCAATGCTAAACGTACTAGGACTACAGCTACCACGAGAGAATACGCACTGAAACAAAAGAGGTAAAAGAACAACTTACCACAAGATAGCTTGCTCCTCTGAGCTAAGCCATTAAGAGCAAGGGCGCTTCGACACTCCTCAATGTGTGCTCACATGCACTCGTGCATTTCAGTTCTCAAACAACTACACGCCACCAGTTACTACCGATGGCAGTTGCTTCCTGTGTTCATGAAGACTGATGAGGAAGTTTGATGCACTCGACATCATCTGAACAACAAGTTGAAATGCATGGAAATATGACAGGAACATAGAGTTTCAAGGGAGCAGGTCCGATTTAATCGAAAGCACAGGGGGCAGTGGGGAGAGGAACTGGGAGACATTCGAGAGAAAATCACAGAAACCCAAATAATAATTTCTGAAATATGGGAGTCGCATTTTGATTGATATGAGCATTTTCCATCTGCTATATACATAAGAGCTGACTCTATACTCAGATGCCGAATGCAACTACTACACAGAGCATTATGGAGAAATGGACCATCCTTGCTAACTTCAGCATCCACCACTGTCTGGCTCAATCGAGCTCAGAAGCCCGTTACCTCTTAGATGCATGCAGTGCTCTTCTGCATCTGCTTGAGTACATATAATCACGACGGAGAGGCCATTGCTATGTGCCTCCTGCATGATGTTAACGGCATTGTCTAGCGTCATTCCAGGGATAACCTTCATGAGCACTTGGACGACATACTCCCTCTTGTTGAAATTATCATTGTGCAACAGCACGCGGTATGGAGGGGCTGTTTTCCTTGATTTTCTGAGACACATAAAAACATGATGGTTACATGTATCCTAGCTGCTCTAGATTTATCCATCAAAAGGAGGGAGAGGAGAAAAAGGAAAAACCAAAAAGAAACTGCACACTCATCTATAAGTGACATCACAGATCATCATACTGCTTGCTTATAACAGTCGCCCAGTATTCTATTCATTGTACCACAGCCTTAATACCACCCAGAATTTCAACTGCATTTTATTTTTCCGAAAAAAAGGGGGAAACATTGCACCTTTCTTTAGCCATGATGCTAGAAATGAAGTCATACTTGAACAAAAGTTGGTATTTCATCAGAGAATGAGCAAGGGCATACACAGTGCAGGTCAAGCACGGATGCAATCAAATATAAAAAAGATTTGTCCTAACACCCAGTCCTTTATTCAACTATGCGGAAAACCCAATGATCCATAGTCAAAATGGTGCAGAGCAGAGTAGGCCAGGAGAGTTTCTACCCATTAACTTCCATACAACAAGCGGCTATAGCTCAACCCAGAGATCAAGGACAGCAAATTGCTAGGCAATTTAACAGGAAAATGGTGAGGATACCATTCTGTTGTGGAATGGCACAGACATGAGCTGGGGTCTAGATTATGGAGAAGCTCCAAAGGCATTTTAGTGTCTATACCTCACATCAAATTCAGACTCCCGACCAGGTGTTGTCTCTATGGTTGGCCTCTCCAACAACCCACCACCCTTTCCTAATGCAGTGGTGGTCATTGTCGTTAGACTGCTTCTGTAAGAGCATTTTTTATTAAAGTAATGTTTATCCCCTGCCACAGACATAGGAATCATAACATAGAAATATAAGAAGCACTGTGGAAGATGTATAATGACAAATAAAAAACCTACTAAAAAAATGCTGTAACTGCAAACAAAAAAATCAAAGAGACGCACAAATGACTGCTGATGCAGGACACATTCACCGTATTGGAGAGAGTAGACAGAAGAAAAACGCAGCAAGCAGGACATGCATGGCTCATGCCACCTATATGCAAATTACACCTATATGCAGATCAAGAAACAAAACTTCCATTTTGGAACATAATTGATTAATGCCAATTGTAAGCATATTAGGAAGAAAATTCAAAAAACGCTTCATAGACTTTATTATATGCTACACCCACTCCAATCTCAAATGAAGCATGAACCAGTTACAAGCATGGCCAACTACAGTCTTCCATCACAGACAACACATTCAGCCACTCGCACCAACTCTAAACCAATTTCAGTCAAGTTAGAAAGCGGTTAATCAGCTGCAAATCCCACTTAGCTAAGTATAAAGAACAAATCATATCAAAGTCCCCTAATCTTGAGCTTCTTTGATGTGTGGCAAAGTCTAGGAAACAACTAACAAGCTTCTCATCTTTCCCTGATGTGTCAAAGTGGACCAAATGCTACTTCCTCTCCGAAGCTTTTATTTCAAGGTGTCGACAACATTAACCCATGGAGAGCACAGCAGCACTAGGCTCTGAGCTCCAACAAGAATCGCGTATGGTTTGCCAACCCGCCCACCACTGACAATGCTGCCACACAATCTCGTGATCTCGTGACTAAGGGTCGACCCAGTTATCTTCAAAGAAAGGACAGAATGAAATCTAAGCTCGACAAATTCGCTCGACCCGTATTCACAAACCCGGCATCTACGAGAATCGCAGGTAAAGCAACATCCTCGTCCACCGAGCGGAACATAATATCACCGGCAAACAAAGATTATCAACCGACCCAATGGAAGACTCGGAAAGGCCCAACCCCAATCTCCAAGAAAGCCTTCCTTGGGTCGCGGGATGAACATCCTCGGCCGATACAAGAGCGCCCAAATCGAACTAAAACGAAGAACAGGTTCACTCCATGAAAAGGAACGAGAAACAAAACAACGCAAGACATCGCAAATCAACGAAAGAATCGCGAGCCCACATACGAAGGTGCCGCTATGCATGCAGTAATCTACCCGATTTGCTGAGAACGTGGTGCGGGGAGAGAGCAACTCGACCGCAGATTGCAGTCTCCATGGAGAATCCGGAGGTCTCTCTCTCTCGGTCTCTCTCTCTCCTCTGCGATATTTTTCAGTGAGCTTGAGAAAGAAATCGATTGGGGAAAAGAATTTGAAATAATGGGCAAATTAGAAAAGTCGTTGGGATTTTTTTTGTGGTTGTGTCGAGTGTCGAGGGGAAAAGGATTCGGGGGGGCGTTTGGTAAAACGGGGATCGTTTGAATCGTTGCGATGGTGACACGTCGCTCGCCGGACAAGAGCCTCTGGAAAAAATATTCGGAGCGTATCTTCGAGCCTCTGGGCCGTACCCGATCCACGTGAGCTCGCCTCATCTAAAAATTTAGGCCCGTCTTGTTTGAGACCTCTAAAAATGAAAAATGAAAAATGAAAAATGAAGAAAAAAAAAAAGCAAGCCTTTTTCGTGTTTGCGCTAGAATTTTAAGTTTTTTTTTTATTATTTTGATTCAAATTATTAGGGTTGTTTATGAATACACGTGTCGATTTGTGTTTTGGAAATATTGAAATTAAAAAACACACCCAAAGTACGCACGCTGCAAAAGTTGAAAAAGATAAAAATTTAGAAGTGAAAGTCGCTTCGAATAGGCCCGGTTTTAATGTGTACAAGACATTGCTCGGTAAATTCAAGTGAAGCTTACGTAATTCGATAGCTTGTACAAAGGATAAATACTTGCGTCGATATAGCAACACCATGACACTGATTTGATTCACAACATTAGTCTATCCATCAAATCGGATACACCATGACCAGATAATTTAACAAATAGTTTATTTTTTCCTCGCGCATTTTATTCGTGTCCACCCTATCAAGTTTATTCCATCTCTTTTAGTTTTAGGTCAAACATTAGCCGGTAGTCTTTTGTAACGAATAGTATCGGACATCTTAATTCAAAGAGAATATAGAAAGTGGTTGAATTCTTGGTGATAGATTTCCTATTCTCCAACTGGGACATTCCTCGTACATGTCTACTATCAGATTGAGAAAGTACTTGGCCGTAATGATTATGTAATTCGACGAGATCGATTGAGTATACCAAAGTGAACATTGTGCCGAATCCATAAACACTTTCTTCACCCCTTTGAGTAAAGCTTTGCCCGAAAGACATGAACAAGATTTTGTTTAAATTCGTGGTGACTAATTAATCATTCAATAGGTACGAATGCTCGTTATATTGCAAAGAGGAAGAAGAATACACTATCGCTTCAAGAGCGACAGACAATGCAACGCAAATTTCACGTCTCATCAACCGTTAAAAAAATAAATACTTGTGTAAATTCTATAATTATATTATATTTTTGAAGTATTACCTATCTCGCAACTTTAATTTTAATTTTATGCGAAATACTTCAAACTTTTGAAAATGTGATAAAGTGAAAAATCTGCCATGAATGAAAACAAGCTCTTGCCTTGCAGTTTCCAACCGCCAATTCTTAATCCGTTCTATCCAAGGCAACGCAACGGGCTGCGCTGCGCTGCACATTAGCTCACCACCCCTTCTCCTTCTTCCTCGCTTCGAAGATCGATGGGCTTCGAAGCTGCTTCTCGCCGTCCTCCTCCTGCTCCTCCTCCTTCTTCTTCGTGGCTCTGCGCTCGGTCGCCCCTATCCACCAGGCTCTCTCCAAGTCATCTCTCCATGAAACCTGCGTCCTCGTTCTCGCGCAAATCCACCACACTCTGCTGCTCCGGCGACTCCACGAAGCCCTCGTCCTCGCCGTCCGCTCGTTCCTACAGCCGCCGATGGTACAATCCTCTCAGGCGCGGGCCGCCGGAGGACCGGCCGTCGCCGGAGATCGTTCGCCGCTGGATCGAGGCTGATCAGCCCCTCGCTTCACAAGGTACGTCGTTTTCCGAGATTCTCGGCCAGCTTCTTTCTTTATTCGGAGAGCTTTGTATGCTCGAGCGTGGACTTGGCAGATGTTTGCGATTGTCAATGCGAAATCGCGGCAGTCAGTTTGGATAGCCTCAATCGCTGTTAAACTGCTGAACAACGATGTAAATGGCGGAATGATTTGTTTAGTGCATCTCTGCTTTGATGCAGATGAGTCGGAAATTGACAATTGCAGTCTTAGTGTTAAAATGTTAGGTCACGTCTCACCTCGCGTTGTTCGTGATAATTGGCCATATGTAAGCGAGTGCCATTTTAAGCAAGTGCTGTTGAATGTGGAATTTCAAATGATTTTCTAATTGCTCAGATTGCGGTATCCACCAAGTATAACTCACTCAATTCCCAATCTAGTATACTGGAATGGTTTATAGGCAGGTTATAGATGAGATTATCCGGCGGTGTTGTCAATTTTGGTTTAATTTATGTCTTCTTGTGATTTTATGGTTTGTCATGTATGTAAGAGGTTGATTGCCATTAGTGTTCCATGCGCTTGTTTCAGCGAAATTTACCATGGTTTCTTACAACATTCTGGGGGATAAAAATGCTTCGAAGCACAGAGATCTATACACAAATAGTCCTTCTCTCTACATGAAATGGGAACGGCGTAAACGTGTTATATGCGAAGAGCTGATTGGATGGAATCCGGATATTATCTGCTTGCAGGTATATTTTCTGATCTTTCGTCAGGTATTCGTGCTAACTCTGGTGGCATAACATCTAAAATAGAAGGAGACTGATCAGTGCCCGCTTGATTGTAGGAGGTGGACAAGTATTTTGAGCTCTCGAAAATTCTAGAGAAAGCAGGATATGTTGGCTCTTATAAGGTCGTTGTTTTCCCAGATTTTATTGCCTAACTATATAATTGGCTAAAGGCATCCAGAGCTTACCTATTAAGAAATGGCAGAGACGCACTGGAGATGCTGTTGATGGTTGTGCTATATTTTGGAAAGCAAACGAGTGAGTTAACACCGACGAGGCTTGACTTACCAAGCTCCCTACAAAGCTATATTGGCTAACTGCAATTGTTTGAAATTTTCTAAATTAGGTTTTGGCTATTAGAAGAAGAGAGCATCAAGTTTAAAGAACTTGGTCTTCGTGATAATGTAGCACAGCTTATCGTCTTTCAGGTAGGTATCTAGATTGCCAAGCTTGAGCAAGAGTTTACTGAAACTGACCTACATCTAACTCTTTCTACAAGATCAATTATGGCTCTTCCATTTATTCACTACACCTGTTCTGATTCTGGTGATTTATCTATTGTTTTCCCCCTTTTCAGTTCACACTCATTTGGATAAAAAACTGTTTTTCTCTTCACATTTCACTTCTTTTCCTGCAGGAAGGCGTGCAAAGCGGAGTCAAAGCAACTGCTTGTTGGCAATATTCATGTACTCTATAACCCGAGTAGAGGAGATGTGAAGTTAGGACAAGTAAGTTTTCTCTACTGCCGACCCCCACTGTGAGTAGTGAAGTATTGCAACCTTGTTTCTCTTGTATCTTACCTGAGGATCAAAATATTAAAGATGTGTGCGTTGATGATTGACCTCTGTTGTTATGCTTAGAAGAGGAACCAAAGATCCTGGGAGTATCTTGCTAGGATATTTACTTTGCTACTAGTTTGTAAATTACCGTAATTCAATGACCTTGTAAAGTGGAAAGCATTCATATGATCCTAAGAGTGTGATTGTGGCTTCATGTCTTGGAGGGAGTTTGGAGTTGTGGAGTGTAACAGATGAGTTACAGCTCTTTCATATAAAACAGATGGGAAGACTGAGGAAACAAAATTTTTTGGACAAGATAGAGGATGAACACATACAAAGAAGGTCTTTACCATAATAGGCCTTTTGCGGTCTTGGTAACTTTGTTTTTTGGTTGAATTTCTTGAATGTGGTCTAAAAAGCTGAAAAGTGGTTTTGTGTGTGCATGCATTTAGAACATGAACCATTAATTTTCGTTTGCTAGAATGCATGATAAATGCATTTCTAAATGTTTAATGGTACTTATTTTAGCACCTTCTAAGGGGAGTTTGTATCTTGAAATTTTACAAGTGCAATATGTGGATCTTTTATGTTGTTTGAAATAGAGGCGGGGGAAGTGTCCCACAATACATTTGGTTAATTAGATGGCTATCCTAATTATTATACAATTGCTTTTGCTCATTCATGTGAGGTATATTACATTTCAGATTCGTCACCTCTCCTCAAGGGCACATATTCTTTCAGAAAAATGGGGTAGTATTCCTGTTCTGCTTGCTGGTGATTTCAACACCACTCCACAGGTAGAAATCATACACAGTAATCTTATTGGTTCCTTCATCAACTGGATTTCCTTTGGTCGTGATATTTTATTTGCTAATGACAGAGTGCTATATACAAGTTCTTGTCTACATCGAAGGTGTGCTTCTCCTCATTTATTCTGATCTTTGTGCTAATGATGTCAAATATTACTCATTTAATCATGCATCCCTCATATGTTATGTTCTAAGTCTTGCTACTTTTTGAAATGAATTTGAATTTCGTTTGCAGCTGGATATTATGTCATATGACCGAAGGGAATTATCTAGCCAAAGAAGCTGCCATCCTGCTCAAGTTTTTGGTGAAAAGTGGGATTTAAGTGACTCTTTGTTTCTGATAGACAGGTATATCAATTGGATTTGCTTTTTTGCTGCTTCTGGTCAAGCTCAGCTTACATTGAAAGTGCGAAAAGCTCCACTTTGCTTGTCTATGAGTTTGACACTACATGTCAATCTGAAAAAAGTAGCTTGATTTCTCTGCCTATACTTTATATGGCTAGAAATGTTATTTCGCGTTTGTCAGATTTTCTATACTGAAATGCTGTTCATCATAGATTTTTGACATGTGGCTGGACTGACGAAGAGATCAAAACTGCTGGTGGTAATGCTGAAGGTGAGGTTGTTGACCACCCATTGAATCTTAAGAGCTCCTACGCCACAATAAGGGTATGTACCTTAACTCTTAATTTTGCTGCATAGGGCAGTTTATGGTTTTCATCTACTCTTCAGAATGATGATATCTGATTATGAGGGGTTTTCAAATTTGAATATTCTCAGGGATCAGCGAAAACGAGGGACTCAAATGGTGAACCGCTAGCAACTTCGTACCACTCAAAATTTTTTGGGACAGTCGACTATATATGGTATGTGATGTAGGTTTAAGTAAAAGATTAAACATCAGTAAAGTGAAGATGAAAAAGAAAGAGAGTTGAACAAAAAAAAAAACGTAGGTTTGACTGCATAGTACCACAGAATCTCCTCTCCTTATTAATGTTTAGACATATAACTTAGTAGAAGCTACGGATGATCTACGTATAGTATTATTACAAATTGGATGGAAAGAGAATATGGCATCAAGCAATTATTTCTATGACAAACTATTGTTACAAATATCAGTTTGTATAAATAGTAGTATTATTAAATACTTGTATGATCTGGTCTACCTTGGGTAAAAAAACATCTTTATCTAAGTAAATACCTTTCCTCTTGAAGTGTGATTTTTTTTTTTTGGCCTTTGATTCTCCCCAGAGAATCCATTGATTAGGCTAGGAAATGGAAATAATATGGCGAATAAAAAATTGTCAAGAGTCTAAGAACTGACTACATGTCACAGTAATAGCATTGCATTAATTGATGCAATTCTTCAGCACTCTGACAAGTGATCACTGCTGTGAGAGGTTCAACTTTATGAAGCCGCAAGACATTAAATGTCTAAAAGGTCTCATCTGCAGAGGAGGCCTATTGGTTATGTTAAATTTCTCTTGTTCGTTCCCTAGCCTCATACAGATCCATTTGGTAAAGTCGTGCTTGGACATTGAAATAACACAGACATTTTCTTAGAAGAGATTTCTTCCTTTACTTTCAGTTCATGTTTTCCTCATTGACCCAAACAGTGCTCAGCTAAAAGGTGGCAAGGTTTGTTTTTTCCAAGCTAAAACTTGTTTAGGAGGATAGACTACACATGATGAACCGTTTCTATGTAGAGAGCAGGTGAGAGATTATCAATTAACCGTTTCTTTGTGTGCTTACTGCTCTGTACAGGTACTCAAAGGGTCTTGTACCTACAAGAGTTCTGGACACTCCCCCAGTTGATATTCTTCGGATAACAGGTGGTCTGCCATGCAAAGTAAGAGGGACTTCATTTAAGATTGTGACATTCATAGGGGTTGCTCAAGAATCATTGTTTGCAGTCTCATCCTATCTGTAACTACTGGAAGATGATCTTCCTTATTAAGATAAAAACATGCAAAGTTTCCATAGTAAAAGAAAACGAGAAGAATTTGATCCTTAGACATGCAACAAAATTGAACCTTTTGGATCTTAAGGAAAGCTAGCAACACAGTCCTAAGTAAAAATTCTAAAGACAGATGAAAAAACTATTTAAAACTTATTGAAGAGCTATCGATCCAAGAATATAATCTGGATGATGCCCTGGTGATGGTTGGCTACTCGTATTGTTCAGCTGGACAAGTTTCAAACCCTGAAGAATACTGTGTCCGCACAAGTAGTTTTGATTGGTTGGTCTGCCTTCTACTTCATTTTCTCTTGTTCTTGAGTTATAGAATTCAAGTAACAGTGTGCAACTAGGCAACATATGAGATCAGTTAATTATCAAGGGGATTTGTTCACCTAGTTCATAGGTAGCAGTTGCATGCATCTGCGTGCATTTTCCTATAAAATTGAAGTGCTTCTCAATTTATGAGCATTCCCGGTTAGTTGCCACCTTCACGCTTGAGTTGATCAAATTACCATCTGTTATCCGGACTAACCATTTTCTTTTCCTGCAACGTAATATGGATTAATACTGATCGTGCAGAAAGTGGGGAGCGATCATCTGGCCCTGTTATCAGAATTTGCCTTCACTCAAGACAGTGATGTGGGTGAAGGCACGCTCGTGGCCACATCTCAGATGTAGCAATTGCACCCTGGAGATAAAGCAGAGTAAAGTGGATCTTTTGATTCTTTTCTCGCGTAATTTAAAGATCTCGATAAAGTGATGCGAGCCACTTGCTGGATTACACCAGAAAATCAGTTCATGAATAGCTGCGCTCGGTTTAAGTGTATCCCTGGAGTTGATATTGGTTAGGATTGAGTTCCTGCGAGTCAATCATTACACATAGCATTCTTATGAATTACTATTCATTGTGAACCTGAACATAAAATTGCTGCAGTTGTATCTGCATCTTCCAAAGCTCCACATCTGTTCTCTGTCGTAAACCGTCTCCCGAATATGTGATCTTCTCTTGCTGCTCGCTGTCCGACGTGCACCTGCACCCATGAAAGATGCCATGCACTCCGTAGGAAACTACTTGCGAATCAGATTTGAAATCTTTAGATGCCTGGTCTTTGGTCATGGTACATCGATTATCAACGATTAGTGAGGTATCAGATGGATCCTCTCTCTCTCTCTCCCCTTCCTTCCTTTTGAGAGCTCAACTTTATAGTTTGATCATTGACTTGCTCTAAATGCGTGTTTGGTCGAACCGATAGGGAGAAGAATAAGTTCAGCCCAGTGGGAGAAAGATTAACGTCAAAGAGTCGTATTTGTTGCTTTCACCACAATGGCGAGGTAACATGAAGCGTGCACCCAAAAATGGAAATAGGTATTTTCCAATTTTGGCAAATTGTATTGCTTCAAGAGACAACGTGGGTGGTGGCTATCCATTCATCCTAGACTGTCTCGCGTGTCGGGATGACTATGTTTCCTATTCTGCCTGCTTACCCAATGAATAAAAGTAGACACGTTAATTTTGACGTATTCTCTTTTCTTTTTTTTTTCTCCTCGCTTTTTTCCTGAATTATTTATTATGGAAAAGAAAATGTGGATGGCATCTCTTTCCGTGGCGTAGTCTTTTGGACCGTTCCCCACTGGGCAATTTTGCTTCTTTCGGCAGGCGGATCAGATCAGAGAAATGCTCCTTCGGAGACAGTCCCTTCACTGATCCACCCTCATCACATCTCGACCGTCCACGTGGCCCTCGAAGGTTCGCATCGCCACGCCAACCGCACGTGCAAAGCAATGGCTGCGACCAGCCCCGTTTCTCTCGTCCGCCACGCACCGGAATGAATGAACCCGAAAACGACACATATGACCACCTCCCAATCAGACCCTTCCACGTGGCGTCCCCCCCCCAAAGAAGGTTAACGAGAAAAAAGCAGCCGACTTGCATATTACGGCAAGCATCGCCGTTGCAATGACACGCGCCTCCCTCTCCCTCCCTCTTCTGCCAATCGCTACCTTCCCCCGGCCCCACCCTTCTCTTTCCTGCCTGAAATCTCGATCTTAAACTAATTAATAATAAATGGATGGTGAAATCATTAATCTATTCAACTCCTGTTTCAAGAATCTGCCTTATATATATACACACACACACCTCTCTCGTGATGGTTGAAGAAGAACTCGCCCCTGTCGTTTCGCCTCTCCTTCCTTCGTTCGCTCGTAATTTCTCACGATACCAGCCAGGATCGCGAAGTTCACGGGGGGTTTCGTAATATGCAGCGACTCGTTGACAACGTGCTCGCAGTCACTAAAGAGTGAGTCGTTCTTCGCCATTTTCTCTCTCGGGTTGGTGGTTCTATTCTTTTCCCCTTCCTGTGGTGTGGGTTTTTTGGAGGTTTGACTCGGAAACAATCGGTAACCGAAGGGGGGACTTTGCTTTGCTCTCTATGATCGTATCTTGAGCAACCCTTTTCTACCTGTTGTGATTGATCGGCGATTATCAGATCATGGGTTGTTTTATTGGAGAAGAAGAAAGGTTGGGCTGATATGAGATTCCGGGCTCTTCTATGCTGGCATTTCTTTCCGCTAGGAAGAGTCCATCCCCTCTTCTTGGGTTATCTTGGATAGATTCGTGGGTGGATAGATATATGGTTGAATGAAATTGATTTGCGCCACAATGGGGAGATGTTATAATGAAGTTTTGTGGCCCTTAGATGATACTCTCAGTGATTCTGGTCCTAGCGCAGCAATGTTCTTGTGTCTCGTCCCTTGGACTTACGCAAAGAATCTTTACTCGTGTGTTGCCCGACAAAATTCTCATATGAATTACAGGGTTCTGCATGAATTTGTTGTGAATTGTGAACATTTACAGTTGGAGGCGCGGACTGATCGTGGTTGACGGGATCGGTGTTGTGTAGTTTAGAGCACAACAGTGTGGTTTTTGAGGATATAACTTATCTTTCTTTACATTTGCACTTCCCTTTCTTTGTATCGATCACTTGTTCCTCATCTTTGTCGACTGATGACTTTTAAAGCATCGTTGGTTTCTGGTCATTTATGAATCTTGATTATGTATTATTGTATATAATGTTGGCTAAGCTGTAAAGAACCTCTTTTGTAATTAAAAAATGAGTAATTCCTTTTCTGTTCCTCTTTAGTGCAGGTCGGTTAAAACGGTTACATATGAATCTTTGAACAATATAGTGAGGCTCATTAATGGGGTTTCAGCACTTCTACTGACCATCTTTCCTGGGAAGGCTAATATTCTAGAAGGTGTTCATGGATGGGAGCTAAGGCCAACTTTTCGCGGACCTCGCTTTCCACGATGGATGGAAAAGTTAGTTTTGTTTATCTTGGTTTTTGCTTATGCTTTGGTTGATTCATCAGCTTGCATGATGAGTTACTGATTAACTAGGTGGGAAATAGAAAAAGAGAGCACTCATTATGTGCTAGTATGTGCCGGAGTTTTATCATGCCCCTCTTTATTTATCAGGAATTCCAGTCTTTTTGTCTGTAGGAAAAATTACCGATGTAGGGTTTTAATCTAACCATTGTTTTCCTGTTGGATTTTATTTATTGTGGATATTATTCTCATCTTCACACTGTAGTATGCTGAGCTGATGAACTTTCTCTGTGATTGCTTTGTAAATGATCCAGTGGTGTATCCTCCTTCAATCAGTTCATCCATGAACTCTCTGTGGATTCTGACGCATCTTCAAGCATTGATTACTCATCGGAGGAAGAATTTAGTGATGACAACATATGTCCTTCTCCATTGTCTCAAAGCTCGCGTGCCTCAAGAGCTAGTTCTTTCAGCAGATATGATGGGAAAGGGATGGGTTGGCTGAGACTCATACTTTCATGGATTTTGCTACCAGCAAATATTCTGTTGGCCATAGTATCTCATCTTTTCTATTCTTTCTACTCTAGTAGCGCTAGGAGCGCTTTGTTAACGGAAAGTGAGAAGCCTTCACATGTTAGCTCTGCAAAGAAGTTACACAATCTCAACGATCACATCGTACACCGGACAACCGACAGACGACGTGGAGTAATTGAGGTATGGTGAAGAGCCCGTGGCTGATTCCTTATGAGATGGTCTGCTGTTTCAATTAGAGATGCTTTCCTTGTGCTCATCAGTTTGATTTACTCTGATTCAGGATCTTCATCTAGCCATCGAAATCTTTATAGAGGCTCTGTTTGATATTGTTCAAAAGGCAGCACGCTGCCTTCTCTCACCAGTCGAAGTAATCGCAATACTGTGGAGATGGTTTTTTCCTTGTAGCACTGGCAGTGATGATGTTCGTGGCAGCAGGTTGGATGCCTCTGCTCCTGAGACTGAGCCAGCTGAAAGTGAAAATGGAACTTCCTTTCATCATTCTCTAAATACAGATGCTCGGACATGTCAAGATGTCATAACTGAGCTTGGGTAATAGTTAAAACGCTACTGGCTTCTTTCTTTTCTCTTCTTTGAGGTGTTTTTTCTTGCACCCTCTCACTATGCCACCTGTTCAGGTACCCATATGAAGCTATTCATGTCATCACCGCTGATGGCTATGTGCTTCTTTTGGAAAGAATCCCTAGGTATATTTTACTCATTTTCTATTTCAGTTTGTGATCGTGTTGCAACTCTGGTGTTTTATGGGTCAACTTTTGCCACAGACGTGATGCCCGGAAGGCAGTTTATTTACAGCATGGCATATTGGATTCATCGATGGGGTAAGCACCAGGCATTCCATAGTAATTGTGGTTGTTTTCCTTCTTTGCTTGTAATGTTTCCATTTTGGTATAGTCTGTATCTTCCTGTGCTGGGGATTCACAAAATGGTCTTTGAGTGCTTCAATCACAAATCCAAAGTTCATGTCTCTAGCAGTTTGTGAATCATATATGTCTTGGATTGATCTTCTTGTTGCTGTTCATTTCAGTTATGGAATTACATCTTGCCCGAGTATAATTTTCTGACTCATATTTTCTATTTTTTTTTCCAAAATATTTTAAATTTTACCATGTGCTTGATTCCGTGTTAGATGGGATTTCCTTGTGTTGGTAATTGGATATATTATGGACCTATTTCCTGCTTTTCACTAGTGGATTTTCTTATCCAGTTGGGTGTCTAACGGGGTTGTTGGTTCTCCAGCTTTTGCAGCCTTTGATCAAGGTACCAAAATTTTGTTCAAGGACTCGCAATTTTTAGATCACGTCAATTTTTTTTTTTTGGCCATGGGTAACATCAACAATTAGACATAATTTTGTGACTTATCTCAATATACTGCAGGATATGATGTTTTTCTGGGAAACTTTCGCGGTTTGGTTTCCCGTGAGCACAATGATAAGAATATTTCCTCACAACAGTAAGTGCACTATTTCTCGATCTACTGTCAAACCTCCATTTTGCATTCATAGTGCAAAGTTTGTAGTCCTATTGATGAGTTTGAAATTAGCAAATAGCAATTAATGCAGATATTGGCGATATTCCATCAATGAGCATGGAACCGAGGACATTCCAGCTATGATAGAAAAGATTTACCAGGTTAAAACATCTGAATTGAAACTTAGCCAGCCGGAGATTATGGAAGAGACAGACAACGATCAGCCCTTCAAACTTTGTGCTATATGCCATAGCTTGGGTGGGGCTGCTATGCTAATGTACGTGGTCACCCGACAGATTGAGGAGAAGCCCCATAGGCTCTCAAGATTGATTCTACTATCACCTGCTGGATTTCATCATGACTCCAATATATTTTTCACATTAGTGGAGTATACCTTCCTTACATTGGCTCCTATAATGGCTCCTCTCATACCAGCCTTCTACATTCCCACGAGGTTTTTCCGGATGTTGTTGAACAAATTGGCTCGGGACTTTCATAACTACCCTGCAGTTGGAGGAGTGGTTCAAACCCTAATGAGTTACGTTGTTGGTGGAGACAGCTCAAATTGGGTTGGCGTGTTAGGCTTGCCTCACTATAACATGAATGACATGCCCGGTGTCTCCTTCAAGGTGGCCCTTCACCTAGCACAAATGAAGCGTTCCGGGAAATTCAGAATGTATGATTATGGGAGTGCATCTGCCAACTTAGAGGTTTATGGATCTCCAGAGCCATTGGATTTGGGCGAGTACTACGGGTTCATCAATATACCGGTTGATTTAGTTGCTGGAAGGAAGGACACTGTAATTAAGCCGTCGATGGTTAGAAAGCATTACAGACTGATGAAGAAATCTAGTGTGAATGTGTCATATAATGAGCTTGAGTATGCCCATTTGGATTTTACATTCTCTCATCATGAAGAACTCTTGGCCTATGTCATGTCCAGAGTACTGCTGGTGGATCCAGCTCCAAAGCGGCAACTAAGTGAGAAAAGCGTGAAGTTGAAGAGGAAAGGACAGTCTACTAGTAGCTAAGTTCTGAGTCGGAAATTATGGTTTTTGGATTCTCCGTCTCATGACTCAAAATCTGGTGTATTATATCAGTGTGAATAGTTGCATACAGTAGAAGCTACATATCGCAGTACGCTTCCATCTTGTTGTCTGCGGGAAGTTAAACTGCTTGGGATGGGGTGCCCATTGAAGATTTGTAACACACTTTACTCTGTATAAACCAAGGCCAACTGTGTCGTACTATTGTGTTTCCTTTTAAAGATTTTGTTTTTATGTTTAGACGCCTTGATGCAGAATCCATTTTCACAAAGGTTTTCTTCTCATCATCAGCATCGTGTAATCAAGGAGCTCCTCGTGATGATTCGGTAAATTGGTTCTTTCGCTTTCAACGTTAATTATTAAATGAAAGTACTACTTGTTCACACTTCGTTATGCAGTAGTTACAAGTTGCTGCTCTTACCTTGACTTATAGACATTCAAGCACGCTAGTTGACATTCTGGCTCATGCAATTAGGCGGACAATGTGCATGAAAATGATTATTCTCTCAAAAAGATACTGGATTTCTCCCTCTATCACCTTAATTTTGAAAAAGCACAGATGCTTGGCGGGTGTATGGAATTAGAGAATTCAACAGAGAGAGACAGAGGCAGAGACACAGAGAGAGCTTGCACACATCTACTTTCCAATTTTGTGAGCATTGTATATACTGGACAATGTTTCGCTCCTGTGCAATAGTCATTTGTGTTCAATTGGTACCTGACCACTTGAAATTTAGCAGGAAAGAAAATCATCCAGTTCAATGCGTCCATGGCTCGCGTTCATCGGCCTTTATCATAATCTGGCTGAACCGATTGCTTAAAAGCAGCATCCATGATGACTCCATCCATAACATGCACAACAATCTCGCCCTTCCTTCTATCCAAACTTTCCGATCGGACTCCGTTGACTATTATCTTTCCATCGACAGCCTTTGATATACACACAGTAAACCCTGACAACGAATCATAAGAGATCTCCTCGCCTAGGGGAACCGTATCTGAGGTAAGAGCTCGAGGGACGGCAGAGAATCCAAGGACACGCGAAACAATCGCGTAGGTGTTGTTCATGTTCTCCGGGACAAAACTTTCGTTCACGTTCAGCCGCAGATCACGCCTGAATGCTTCTGCCGAAGGGACGAAGACGGTGAAAGCAAGGTCTTGCGGCAGCATTTCCACCATCATCTCCCCGAACGTCCCTAAATGCCGACTCTCGGAGAGTTTCCCGAATCTCGCAGTCTGGTGAGATCTTACAGCATCGTTACCGGATGACACCTCTGGAAGCTTGAGAGTCGAAAGAAACAGTACGAGAAAGCAACACAGCGAAACAACCACGCACACGAAAGCAATCGAATTCTTCGCGAGGTACCCTCTTCTCATCTTCGAAGCAGCATCTCTACGTCTCGATCAACCACTTTCCTTCGTAGTCACACCCTCAAGCAGATGTTTCAGAGTTCCCCCAGAATGCACAGGAGACGAGGGAAAGGCGCTCGTCAGCAGAAAGAAAACATCAACCTAAAGGCACTGTACTTCTGAGTAGTCGGAAATCCACGAGCTTTATTCAGACAAAATGCACGCATCGCATAATCCACTTGCGATCGAATGCAGAAACTGATGATCCCGCTCTGCGGTGTGCTCCATCAGAGAAACCCAACCTTCAAATTCTTAAAAGAAAATAAAGTTTGTCGCTTTTCTCCGCAATGACAGAGACCCATTCCGCTAATGAAAATTTCTTTCCACTCCAAAGCAACCCCCAACTCGTTAGCAAGCGCACACATCACCAACTAGAGTTCAGAAAGATCAATCATTTCCTTGCAGAACATATCAGCCCACTAGCTCGTTAACCCAGCACTAAATCATCACTCTTGATCTTCGACACCCCCATCAAGATTGCTTCCTGCAAGTCAAACCGAGATATGGATCAACGGGTGATAACGTTAGATCTGAAAGTTTACTCCAGATGCCTACAAACTGTTCGATCGGATTGCTCCCATGCATCATAGTCAAGGTCAGTCGCGAAAACACGAACGAATTGCACCATCGAACCGAGTCGCGGCATAAAAACCAAATGGGCAGTGGGAAAACAACGTTGAGATGGTGGTACCTCCACGAGAATTGATCCGAGCGGCATCGCTAGTGATGAAATCGCATTCTGGTTTCGATTCTGATGTTCTCGAAGCCAAGATTAGCCACTCGCGACGGTCTCTCTCTCTCTCGATCTCTCGCTCGCTCGGTTCCAACTCTCTCCGGATTCAACTTGGGATCTGCAAATCTCGCTCTCTCCCGTTGCTTCTTTTGAAGCTGCTCGTGGCTTGGTGAAACAGCGAGTTCAGTTTCCCGAATTTCTGTTTTCCTTTTATTTTTAGGACAAAAGTCATGTAAAAAAAATCTAAACTATGTCTTAAAGTTTTTCTTTTCCCTATGACATGTTACAAAGTTTTTCTTTTCCTATGACATGTCACACATTTACCACTGTCAAAATTTTATTAATAAAAACTGTTAAAAATCGGCCTATATATACGTAAAAAAATAAACAATGCTAACATGACGTTAATGTGAAATTTTTTTTATTTAAATTGAAAAATTATTTAACAGAACTTGGACAGAGGGTAAATGTGCCACATGAGTATAAATTTGAAAAGAAAAATTTAAGATAAATGTGTTACAGTGGGCATACTTTGAGGTTTTTTATGTGAAAAAAGTATAAATGTATTACAGTGAGCATAATTTATGATTTTTTTTGGCATTTTCCTTATTTTTATTATGATTATATACATTTTATTTCATAATATTAAGTCGGGCCCGTCCGGGCCATTCGGGCAGCAAATACCTGAAGCCCGAGAGACCGCCCGAATTAAAAAAACAAACAATTTGGGCCCTGTGGCCCAGTCCGGGCCTATCAGAGCTCGAAACATCAGGCCATTCCGGGTGTTTGGGCTTCACGGGTTTTCTGCTCGCCCCCTTGTTCTATGGTCCTCTCTACAACCTGGAAGTGCACCGTTTCGAAGTCGCGGCGGTGCGCGCATCTGGAATTCTAGACCGTCGTGGAGTGCGCCGAGCGAGCCGTCGAAAGGGCTCGCGCGCGGTGCCGTTCGGAGGCGCTATCCGATTACCAAACTCCCCTCCTCTGATAGCTACGATTAGCGCTCCGAGAAGCGGGGCGTTCTGCGACTCGCCGTCACCGTTGTGGCGACTGGGACCGGTAGTGGAGAAGCGGCGGCAGAGGGACTGGGAGCAAATTGCTAATGGCGGGGGCTGGATTTTCGCAGAAATGGGGTTACATTCGGATCATTACTGGGACCATCCTCGGCGGCGTTCTTGGTTTCTACGTCATGCACCGCGTCGATATCAGCTTCAAGGTCTGATTCTTTCTTCTCTTTCTTTGTTTCTGGGGGGTTTTGGGTTATGGTTTGAGGATGTTAGAACTCGCAATTATTAACGTGTGTCAGGAGAAGATGAAGGAGAGATTGCGGCAGTATGAGATGGAAATGAAGAAGAAGCAGCAGCAGCAGAAGATGAATGAACTTGAAGATTCTGCTTAGTTCAATCCTCATTCTGTCCTTTTTTCGTTTTAGCTCTTTTTTGACTGAATGGATTACTCGATGACAGTCTTTTGTATCACAACCAAGTGTGAAGCTCGGATTCGGGTCTTCGATCTTTCTTTCGTTTCTTTCGTTTTTGTTTCTGGGAATCGCACAGGCCAAGAGGAATTGTCATTTCATGAAGTCAAATTTTGGTTTGGACTGAACGTACTTATTTTCCCATGGCTAATCATCTGGTTTCGTCTCTTAAGATGTTGATTATATTCTTCACTGGATTGGTTTTTCGGCTTTGGTGTTCAATAGCTGCATGAAAGAGGTGCTTAGTTTATGGTTCCTATGCCTGTGCCTGTGGCTTTTATCTTGGATTGCGAGGATGTCAAGAATCAAGTAGTGGAGAATTCGGTGGTGGGTTGATGTAATCTGGTGGATGATGTGCGTGAATGAAGTAGATGGCTTTTGCTGATCATTCTCTTCAAATGCTGGGTTCTCTGTCTATGGTCTTGAAAATGAAGAGCACTGACCTTTCCCTGATAGTGTCATCTACCATGCTGTTCTAGTATTCACTGCAACCTGTATCTATTCTCTAGTATTATTCGTCAAGATCAATTTGTCTAGACCTAGTTACACCTGCCAATTTTCTCCATTGCTCAGCTGTTTTCCCTGTTGGATTCATAATTCCACACCTTACGGATACTGCAAATGTCAGCAGACTCAGCACATTGTCTAAGAGGGCATCTGTTCGATTACTCTGTTGCATCAGAGGTTATGTTATCCTCACTGAAATTCGAAGCTTGTTTCCAAGAGTATGCTTGCTGTTCCCTTTCTTTTGTTCCTTAGCAATTCATCTTACCTTCTTTTGTACCCACTAGTAGAGTTAGCTCCTTGTGTTTGTGGGGTTACGTTGCACTGCTCTTCTTGAATGCCTGATGCACTGTAAAGTTGAATAGGCTCCGTGCTTATTCTTAGTTCAGCGTATGGAAAAATACGGTGAATCTTGGGGTTCGGTTGCTGAGCGCCTTTCCCTTATCTACGATAGCCTCCCTGCCTGATCCTTGCCCCTTTTTTCTCCAGGAGCAAGTAGTAAGTGAGTATCTCTCCTGTCCCGGAATTTCTTTTTGTTAAAGTGAAATGCCACTGTTCATGAATGGGCCAACCTACTTGATTCATTCTTAGTTTGTCATAACTAATATGCATGATGATCTTTGGTGTCAACCTCACAATCAGTTGATGGTGAAGCAGAAATAATTACTGCTGTATTCTCATCAAGTGGGGCTTTGAGGGACGAAATTATGCCATTACATCTTCCGGTGTGCTCAACATGAACTGAACAATACAAGCATGTGGTTCAGAAAGCTGCACAATCTTATCCTTGCTTGTGGGGCAGCTCTGAGGAGAAATGTCAATATTGTCGTCTCGGCTATAGCAGAGACGCTCACGGACTCCGGCCATCTAGGAGGTAATTGTGTGAATATGTGAATTCAGCGATTGCTGGAGCTCAACGGCAACTCACAGTTGACCATGGTCAATCCATTGTAGCTTGCATTTGGCGAATCTCCTTTATTCTGATGACCAGAACTCAGAACTCCTGCTTGGTATGCATAAGTTCTACATCATCTGTGCTGATTATGCGCAAACATTGTAGAGAGTTGGCAATGCATTCCAGGTCGATAATTTTGCCCGTGTGGAGAAGGGTGTATGTTAGCAGACAGTGACATTCAGGATGGCCCGAGGAAGTGCGACGTCTCAGTAGTGGATTAATACTTGATACTTTTGATGGTGGTCTAGTAGCGAGTCAACCGAAGGGCTCTTGTTCGCCCTTTAACGGCGTATCATCGTTGCTTCTCTGTAGTTGTAACTTGTACCCTTCTATTGCATCTCGACCCTCTCCATTGATCTGTTTTGGCTCTGATACTGAGACAAGTAAGGTTTCTCTGTCAGAAATGCCTGCCTGAGTTCCTGGACAATTCCAATGGGCGAATTGCTGCCATTTTTCGCTTTGAGTTTGCTAGGATAGCCATATCTCCCGATTCTTCGAGTCACGCGGCAAATCTGAACTGATTGAAAGGTGTTAGCGTTCTTGGATCAGGGATTTCCGTCCACATTCATTCTCTTATGAACTGATCTGTTGTTGCCCTACCTGGATTTTTGTTCGGACGGTGTCCATGAGAATGGATATGATTGAGTCAATTAATTATATGTTTTCCTTGCTAGGATTATATGACCGTATCGAAGTAATTCGCAAATAAGGTTTGGGGTCGAATTAGACGGATCTCGCACCGGTCAAGCTGAGAAATGATGTATATGATCAAGCTATCCATTTTTATCCCTTGGTTAAGGATATATGAAAAAGCTCATGGCCAAAAAAACTACAATGGATAAAAGTTTACTTTTATCGAGGCTACAATTATAGTAAGAATGAAATCTGAATTACGAGTTCTGTAATTTATTCACATAGTAAGAATTGAATGTAAACCGTTAAATTCGGCCGAATCCCGTCTAAAATTACCAATGAATTAACCTTTTTTTTTAGGTCAGAAATGAATAACTCATTTATCCAATCATATTTTGGATCATGTTTTTTGATTTTTCAAAATGGGAATCATTTTTCTTGAATTTAAGTATAAGTTTTCCATTGATTAGGAAGATATTTACCTTGACTTATATTCCAAAGTGAACTGAACACCAAAAAATAGAAAAATATTTTTTCGAAAAATATTTTCTATAAAACAAATGGAGCATATATTTGCTAATATATAAATGGCGGGAGCCTGAAGAGAGCCGTTAATAGAGAGAGAGAGAGAGAGAGAGAGAGAGAGAGAGGATGGAAGATTCAAGCGCAATACTGTGCCAGATTTCTTGCCTCAAAGACATGCTCGATCAGGTATCTAGGGCTTCGGCTACTCGCTTTTCCCTTTCTACGCCGCCGCGGATTCCGATCTAGGATTTTGAAAAGCTCGTCCGAGTTGAAGCTGCCTTGCGCAGGTGAACGAGGAGATCGAGTCGAGCATCCAGATCACGAGGGAGATAGAATCGGAGATCGTCAAGTGCTCCGAGGCCGAAGGCGCCCTGGCGGCCAGGGAGGCGGGATTGACCAGGCTGCTTTACGCCTCGCAGTTCGAGCTCATCGGATTAGCCGCCGTGACCGGTCAGCAATGTCGTTTCGCTGTTACTAATTTCACCGAGACGACCTCAATTGATTTTCCAGCCATATGCACTGGAAATCCTTCCGGTCTCTCTTGTCTGTTCACAGTGCGTGTGTGATCGAGGGTTGGAGAATGTCTGGTGTTGACCTCGTAGATGTAGTGCAGGACCTCGCCCCATTGTGTTCTTAGTGAGGACTGTCATTCTTCACCAAGACCAGAAATTGTTAGATGTTACTGTTCTCTGCCTTGCGATTGTCAGTCAATTCTATTGAATCATTTGCTTTGGCGAGAGAGAGAGAGAGAGAGAGAGAGAGGGAGGGAGACCAGTGACCTCAGTGGTTATGTATGACAGAGCTGCGCCGTGTCATTGTTAATGCTGATTCTGTTATATTAAATCACAAGTATGGCCTTTAGGGATGAATCACTGGCGGCACTCAAAATGGGTTGAAGATTCATTTTATTTCATAGATATACCTAAGCAGAGGCCCTCTCGAGTCTCGACCAACAATCAGCAGTGTATGGCGGTAACCAGCATGAAAAACTTGAGAGGGATGCGAGAAACTCCGAGTACTTGGTCTAACGGCTGCAGCATTTACATGTGTTTGATAATCTTCTCGTTGTACTCTTCTAATGACGACCTGGCACCTCGTCACTTATTTCGTGCGATCACGTGTTTATATTTGCATTATCCGTTTCTTTTTTCCTTTAACAGCTGAATCAAGGAAGTCGGTTACCAGCATGGAGCAGGAGCTGCGCTCTCTCCAAATGAAGAGAGATGAGATACAAGAAAGGATGATCCGTAAAAGGTAATTGATCGATTTCAGTTGGAAAGCATATGCTATATAGGGATGTGGTAGAGGTGTTGCTTGATTATTCCTCCAAACCATTTGAAATCCGAGATGTGCAATACACTGACTTCTCTTTTCAAAATCAAATTCCACCGAGAATCATTTGGCATTGTCGTATGTGCTTCAATGAATGTACTTGCTTGTGACTATAACTTACTATGTTACAAATCACGGGATCACCAAAGAAGCATTGTAAATATCTACTCTCATTTAAGATAGATTATTTCCACTTTGACTTTGCTTGTTAGTTGATACCAAAATTATTGTTCTGTACTGTAGCTGTGTAGAAGCTCAGTTTTAGCCATCACAATAAAAAGCATAAACAGCAAAAAGTGGCTACTCTATAGCGACAAAAACCAAGTTCGTTGCCTGAACATCAATGGCCATGCAACAACTAGTGATGAGAAGGAAACTCTTTTGCTGGAGACAAGCTCTAAGCGACAAATCAGCAAGAAAATTTCTTGCTAAAAGTGTGACATCTATAGAAAATTCAGGGTTGGAATATGCATGTTGGTGTTTATGGGTTAAAACTACTCGTCTCTGATGCCTATGCACCCAATGTTATTCTTACTTCACGTTTTCTATTTCCTGTAAGATCTCTGCGACAAATTTCCCATGAAATGCTTACAACAATTAAAATCTGTCAGGGAAGGGTTCATTAGACAATGCCTAGAGTTTCAATGGGGAATCGACCAAGGAGAAAGTGAAAGACTGCAGTCTTTATTAGCAGAAAAAGGATCCCTCGAAAAGGAGATAGATATATTCACAAAAAGGAATTATGCTTTACAAAGTTCTATCTCTACATCTCTGCAAGAAATGGTTGAGGATCTTCAAGATTTTAGGACTGGTATGGCAATCTTTCTTCTCTTATGGCGTTTCTTTAATATCTCACAGCAATGTGGTCTTGTCAGTAGTATATTGCCGCTTTAATAGTCAATGTTGTATGTATAAAACTTCTCTCACTTTATTCGATTTCTCTATTTTTGCCATCTCATCTCACACGTAATAAATTCTAATTGTCATTATATTATGAATGAACAATTTATTTCAAATGGTAGTTGGACAGTGCTTCCATGCTAAATGATGGAAGGACATTACTTTAACTGGATGGTAAGATGTAGAGCTCGGTTTATCAACCGACACACTGGCACAAGAGCTCAATTTTGCACAGACGTGGCTTTCCTAGGATGAGTCATAGTTTCTTATGTCTATCCTTTCAGGTTTGAAGGTGTGGTGATCAGTCTTTATGAAATATGTGGTCTATATGCATTGATCTTACCAAGCTTTGTGACCCATTGGCCTCATGCTTAGGTTCTTCTTGAATTAATACTGGTTATATGGGTGGCTGTGAGTTGACTCTTAAGTATTTTTGAGAAGATCTTTGTTCAGAATCATGAAGGATATTCTTGTCCAATTTCATTGAGTAATTTTTATATTTCACTTTCCTAAAAAGCTATGCTTAGAGATGATCTCATAAGCATCCTGTTGCACAATATGTTCTGATGAAAACAGGTCAGCAATTAGCAAGTATTATCCTGTGATTCCTCTTCCCCCTCTTCTTGCTAAATGTCTGCCTAGTGCCAGTGGCACTATGTTAACTATGCAAAAACGGATCTCTTGATACACATAAAGGAGCAACAAGAGCCAATGGTGTGTCATTCAATGTCAGCCTAAGAACTCAGATCATGAGGCCATTCTGCAAACAATGGGCAGGAGACAAAGGGATGAGTGGATTCCAGAGGTGACATAAATTTGTGATAGGCAGATTGTGTCTTCATGTCGGCCAAAAAGACGGATTGAAGAGAAAAAAGATGCTAATTCAATCAGAAACATCTCGCTCACTAAAACACACGCTTCAAGTGGCTAAGACAATACATCAATGCTCATTTTCCTGAGTGACTCTTGCATCGTGTGTAGTAACCACTTTTAGAATTGCAGATCATCATTACTTTCTTGAATAACATTCTCAGGATGAAGGAGCTTTTCCAGAGAGAATTTTTTCTGGAGGAGAACGGTAACTTTTTTGGGCCAGAGGAGGATCGGGAATAGGTGAGCCAGGTGTGAGAAAGCCGGTCAAACAGTTGACTACTACCAGGAATTGCTGTAGATCTGGACATTGTACTTAGAAGAATTGCTGATTCTCTACCGTCCCTTTCAATTTTATTTCCTGTGCATATCTGTATTGAGTTAGGGGACCACTCCTTCCCTGAAAGTTGTGGCCTCATTTAAGCTTTGCACTGCTGCTTCTCTTCTCTCTCAGCTATGACCTACCTCTTGAGGTGGTGGTGGAGGTCATTACAGGAAATTTTACAGATGTCTACTGACAAACTTTATCCATTCCATGCTTTCTTTTTCACTGTCAAACTTATGTGGAGATGGGGTTTCTTTCTTTCCGATTTAATGCTAAAATCTAAGGCTGCTTAAGAAATTAGGAAGGAAGTTCGGGAATGTCTGGCTGAAACGGTTTGCGGTATCTCGTGTCGCAGTTCGGGGGGTGGTCACCGGATCAGATCTTGTGCTCTCAAGATTTAGCTATAATTCACTGATCATTGTTCTTGTTCATCACTATTACACAAAAACACCCAACGATAAAGATGGGGCGCGACCCTTTTGTGCGTATATTAAGAGGCGGTGGCCTAAGGCCAAATCGGCTTGTGCGGTTCAAGATTTGCATTCTTAAAACTTTGGTTGTCCTCCTTGCCACAGACAGTCGCCGTGTCTTTCTCGCGAACCTCACGTGTGCCTCAGGCCCTATTTTCGTACCTTACCGCTATATATGACTTCTCAAATTTCGTGCTCTGTTCAAACCTAGTGAGAGCTTGGACCCTCAATTGAGCGCTTTTAAGCTTTCTTTCGACAAACAAGAAGATGGACATGAAAAATCGTTTCGTTTATTGGAGAGAGAGAGAGAGAGAGAGAGAGAGAGAGAGAAAAGCATTGCTATTATTAGGTGAACTGAATTTCTTATTTTGGTCAGCAGCATTAGCCACTAAACGATTGGTTCATCTTGATAAGCATAATGACTTATTGTGAAAGACTTCTTTACCCGTAACAACTTAAAAATTACTTTTAACTTTTGATTTGTGTTCACAAACCAACCTGTTTAGTTTCATTAAACTTAATTAGTTTAAGTATTTATTTTGCGATGAAGGGAAAATTGAAACCCATTAGCATCTTCATTATTTTTTTCTCTTGCTTTTATGGAAGTGTGAATTATAGGGTGAAGTGGGGCAACAGAGTACCTGGTAAGAGAAGTGATTAGTACATTCTCTTGGTGAATATTTTTAGGTCCTTCTGGTTGAAAAGCCCAGTGAGGGTGCGGGGTGGACCACACACCCTATCTTTCTATAAGAAGAGCCTCATGACTCCTTTCCTCTTTCAGTTTCAGGGAAGCCAATGATTACCAGGCCAACCACATATCAGTAGAACCCAAAAAGTGATCCAATCAGAAAGAAGAAAGAAGAAAGAAGAAAGAAACTTGGGGGTGAAGAAAAGTGGATTGAAGGAAACGACACCATCACATTAGAGAAAGAGAGCTTCATTCAAGAGGAAGATGAAGGTGATGAAAAGTGCTGCACCAGGAAGCCCTAAGAGAAAGCTCTCAAGTAAAGGACTAGGGGGGTTCATGAAGGAACAAAGAGGTAGGCTCTATATAATAAGGAGATGCCTTGTGATGCTCTTGTGCTGGCAAGAATAAAAGCCAAAAGGAGAAGAGAAAAAAAAAATGATGGTGGAATTACTAGAGTCCTCAGTCCTCACCAATCACCACCAGCTTGGAAGCAAGTGATGTGCCAGATTTTTCTTCATTTCTTCTTTCAATCTCCTCTTGGGGTACCAGTGCAAGTGCACAGAAGGAGCCTCTCTCAAAGTCTTTCCTCTCTTTTCCTTGTTGATATAGCCCTTTTTCTTTACCTTTTTGCCTCAGAGATCAGACTCAGACTTGGCAAGAAAACCCAATCTTTGCCTCATCTTCTTATTTTTTTTTTAACTGAAGTTCCGTCTTCCTAATTTTAGAATTGCAAAAGTGGGATCTTTTGAACTTTTGCCTTTTGTTTTCAAAAGATCAAGCTACTAACTAATAGCCTTCACGATGTACTTCGTTTAATGTAATTTGTTGAAGGGTCTTGCACATGGCTGAGCCAAACCTTCATTGGTTAATTTCAAATTGTGGGTGCTTGGTGAGAGAGAGAGAGAGAGTCTCCGCATAGCATTTTAAAGATGGTCAGCTTGTTATCAACACTTTCTGATCTTTTTCTGTTCCTTCCTTGTGTAGATCATCGTGGTGGACTAGACAAGGATAGTGCCTATCATCCCTACTAATTCCTCTCTAACATCTGATATTTCTAAAACAAATGATTATGGGGAAGTAGGCATCTTGATTGCCAATGATAGTTTGGATTGTCACTTCTTTTTTGAATTGCTTAGGGAACGCATGACGACGCGAATTTCAATTTTTGGAAAAGGAACGTCTTGACCAGCTGGGCTAACATCTTTTCTCAGCTTCACATGTTTTATTATTATCATTTTGTACCGTGATAATTCAAACCATCACTGATATTCCTCAGCAAAATCACCCATTCCTGATCTTCCTTGGGTGGCATGCCTCTTAATGTTTTGCTTCCTAGATAAAGTGTTCACGCTTTTCTCTATACCAAATCATATAGTTGTGTTGCTGAATATCTAGAATTTGTTATGCAATAATTTGATCAACACAAATAACGGCACACTCTCAAGAATAAACTGCTTGCCGTTACCTATCCGAAGGAGAAATGTGCAAGCTAACTCAGCTCCAAGTCCTAAAATCCACCATCTCACACTAGTTTTCATCTCTCTTTTTGCCAGAACCGTCTCTTAAGAATGGGAATGATAAATTTAGGTGGTTCGGTATTGAGTGGACTCATGGAATCATGGTCTCTAGAACAAAGATGCAAGAGACTGGTGCATGTCAGAGTTCTGGACTGGAAACTGCTCTATCTTTCCAGGATTGGATTGCTTCATTGGGTCCAAAAAGAGCATAACTACTTTGCAGCCTAAAATGAAAATAAAAGAAAATGCTTCTCTTTGGAGTGACTTAGGCCCCTTTCGTGGGTCCAAAAGGGCATGATTAGTTCTTCACTGGTTTTCTGTTCCTGCATAAATTTTGGGTCCACTCGTCTTGGCAATTTCAGGCCCTCCACCATCCAGAGATTAAAATATTTCTCCCTAAAGATAAAGATTTCACAAGTCAATCAAAGCTAATACCCCGTTTAACATGCTCAACTCATGTCTGATGATTTCACAGGTTGTGTTTGTGCTTTTAAACGGTTAACCGCAATTAACACAGTAATTATCAAGTGCCAACAATCCATGTTTGAGCCACCGCGTGGGCTTTCGCATGTGTTTCGCTTCGTCCATGTTCTACCACCTCTTACCTGGTCCTCTCCCTGGTACTTTAAGAGCAGTAAATCTGCCATATGGATTTGCAGAAAAGTGTTGATCCAAAGGCGGTTCTTAATGCGTTGATAATGATAAGTTGTCAAATCTCAATCGAACTAATGTTAGCAGCCTAAATTTCAGTCCATGAAAGCATGGTTTCAGTTTCTATGCAGACGGGTTTGGTCCAACCAAACAACTTTTGAGAAATAAAACAGCACAGATCTTTCTGTGATCCAATTCCCATCATCAATTCATCGTTATATTTCCACTGTTTCTTGTCTCTGATCTTGGCTTTTTTCCTGGTTAAACAGAGTATTAGCTTTGATTGACTTCTGAGATATTGTCTTTAGGGGAAACATCAATGTATTTTTTTGGACCATCAGCTTGATGGTTTGATGTCCTGTACTCCTATTAGCTTTTCCTTGGCCTTATACTTCATGACCAATCCCAGCTTAAGCTTCTTACTAGACAGGGCCACTCCGCTGAAAAGAGAAGTTTTCTGAATGATCAGAACACCGGTAAGTACAGAACTTGGTCGGTCGATTCTCTTCTCAAAGTTAACGGGGGAGGGTGAGAATACTCACAACATTGGATGCTTCAACTTACTTAGAGAATGTATATGAACATTTGGTTGGACATGGCACAATAAACTTCTCGCCTATCCGACTTATGGCTTTCAAACGGACTGAAGATACTCCATTAAAATTCTTCTACAAGATGAAATAACAACTGTAAATGATCTTTCCATCGAAGATTTTTCTCAGAAAGATGGACTCCTCTGTAAGGTTCAATAGCAGGACAGTCAAGTGATTTGAATCAAAATGAACTTGCAATGATAATCTAATCCACCATATGTACAACAAGAGAACTGAATTACAAGGATTGCTCTATAGAGATTAGGCTAATGTACATCCATTATTGCTGCTCTTACAAAAACAGCCCTCATCTGCAATGTTGTTGTTTTCCTGATCCCCTGCTGTCTTCATCAGGGAACCTATAGTATGCAGTTCTGAATCAAATTATGTAGGCCTTGACTTGGCCTTGTTATTGATGCATTTGCGGAGGTGGGGGCGGTGGCGGCATTGGATAAGCCATGGGCACCATGTAAGGCGGATGAGGGTGGTGCCCTGGAGGAGGAAGCATGACGGGTGTCCCAACTGCAGATCCAATATGGCCTGGAGGAGCAGCAATTGGGTGACCCACTGGCGCACCGTAAATCCCGACACCAGGGGGCAAGTGTGGCTGATGAGCCCGGTGCTTCAATGAGGCTCCTATCGCGGGCATGCTAGGTTGGTTTGGGTTGACCTGTTGGCCGGTGATCGGGGCCTGCGGGGTTGAGACATCTCCATTGTTCACACTGGTGATGTCATGGATGCTGGACCTTCTCCTATCTCTGTTCATGGAATTCAACCTGATGAAGTACTTCTGAGCATGGCTTGCCACTTGGGTTGGTGTTCTTGAAATCACAAAGTTCCTCGAAATGCTCCTCCAATCCCCTTTCCCAAACTTGTCAAGACCCAGCAAAAATAACCTGCATAGTTTGACACCCTCTTTAGTTTTATTGTCTAAAATGCTATCTTTGACATGTCCTCAAGAGCAGAACAAATCCAATTGGCCAATTCGATATCACACTCGTGATTAGTGGAAAACATCGCTTGGGGTCCCCCTATCAAACACTTGGTTTCTAGCAATCGCATTTGACTAATGGCTTAACATCTAATTAATGTGCAGATTCCAAGATTATCATTCTTTAATTTAACAAGCTCCTCTAGAGAAGCTAGGACCTCACAGATAGTTTGACTCTCTGCATTTTCTAATTGGATAAGGTAATCCAAATCTGTCTTAAGGACAAGTACTCAAGCACAGCATTTCATGTTCATGTTAACCTCAAGAAGTTGCTAAAGTGATATACCTATGCTCATCTTCTGTCCATGGAATTCCTTTCCTTCTCTCTTGGTCTGACTTCGACCCGCCCTTCCCGCCATGCTCACCGGACTCGTTGCCCAACCCCGAGAACCCGCCTCCAAACCCGCAATTCGACCTCTTATCCGCAGCCGAGCCACTGCCGGAGAAGCTGGGCCCATCCTTGGTGGCCGAAGAAGAGGTGGTCTCATCACTCACGTAGTTGGGGACTTGTATCTGACCAGCATCAATTGCACTCACATCCTCCACTAGCATTTGGTAGTGCAATTTCAATTCCTCAAGGCTCTTTCCAGGGAACATGGAAGCAATCTTGTCCCACGGCTCCTTGGAGTCCTCAATCCAATGCATTGCAATCGCATTCTCAAAGGCCTTGTCCTCTTCTCTTCTCCATTCTGTGGCACTGGACATGGTGGGGATTTGCCTCTGAAGTTGATGTAAAGTTTCAGGCTAAGGACACTGGGAAAAAAAAAGAATGGAGCGATATGATGATGGGAGTGAAATGTCATAATGAGTCCATTTCAATGGTGTATTTGTGTGGGGTTTGTGGTAGGATCAGAGGAAAGGTGGGGCGGGGGTGCGCAGGATAAGGGGGGAAATGAGATGATTGTGGGGGTTGCGCAGGATAAGGAGAGAGGTGGGTATCCAAATGTCAATTCCTTGGAGGACCAACCAATTGGAAAATTGAAGGGATGGGTTGCCCTGTCGTGTTCAGGCCACACCTCCAATTCCATGGAGAAATTCTCCCTCGTTTTACCCCCCGAGCCTTTCAACAGATCAAACCAAGCCAAGGTCCCAAGATATATTATTACCTTCAATCACCTTCGAAGAGAAAGAGAGACCAGCGCATCGCAAACTGATGTTCAAGAAAGAAAATCCAGGCATTACGAGTTCTCACGATTATGACGACGAAGCGAGTTAAGGTTGCCCTAATGGAAAAGGGTTGCTATGAACCGGCAAAGAAATGACATTACAGACCTCCAGTTCCATTTATTTATACTTAACAGAAAGAAGTAGAAAAAAAAAATCAAACTTTAATTAAGCTCAAACAAAATGATGGGTAATACAAACTTTACTGTGATGACATATTAGGTTTGACCACATTTGTTCAGAATGAATGAATCTTTATGACAATATTTTTTTTTGATGAGATCTATTAGACTGGATCAACACTATTATAATCATTATAATCATGTCAAAATTGCTCTCCACGGTTTATATAGAAAGTTCATAAAAGGAGGAATTCTTTTATCCTTACATTGTCAAACAAAACATCCTATGATTGACCTGAAGGCCAAAAATCTCAAATATAAAAATGGTATTTGATCGATGAAATTTATTTAAGGAAATCCGATATCTTTATATGCAAGAAAGATTCTTACTTTTTATATGGTGCATGCGAGCTTGGTTCAAGTGACCAATGCATGCAATGGAAGTTAACAACGTAATTGGACCTTAATTAAGGCTCCATTTGTTTTGTGAAAAAATATTTTTCTGAAAATGATCGTTTGAAATAATTAGCCAATAAAAAATGTTTTTATTGTCGACAATAATTTATATCTAAACATTTTCGTGGACAATGAAATTATTTTTCGTTCATTCATTTTTTGAGCTATCATTTTATGAAAAATATATTTTTAAATCATAAATTTTCGGTAACAAAAAAGGAAGCTTAAGATTTCATTTGTTTCGTGAAAAATGAATAATTTGAAAAATATTTTCTAAAAAATATCACTTGTATCTCTTACAAAAAGTGAATGAATGAATGAAGAATATTTTCATCGTCTACAAAAATATTTGGACATAAATTATTGGTGATAACGAAAATGTTATTCATCAACTAATCATTTTAAGTGATTAGATGATTAATTTTTGAAAAATATTATCTAAATTATTCATTTTTTGCGAACAAACGAAACCTAATTGTGTGACGAATTGGGTGCATCAGAGAGGATACATGTAATGCAATTAGCTGAACAAATTGAACTCCTCTTTCTCTCCATCTCTTTGTTACACGACAGTGATGCGGGGGGGTGCTGCGCGTCGTTTTGGGGCGAGACAAATGCAATCATGGAGTTAGACATAGAGCGTGTAAATTAGGTCCATAGAATCTTTCCATCGAATTATCACATGCCTCTGTCCCCCACTCTCTTCACTTACGCGTTGGGGTGCCACGCGCCGGCGCTTTGTACGAGCCTGTCTTCCGGGATCCGTTTCAACCAGGCCCACTTAGATCCTTGGTCTTCCAATCTATCAAGTCAAATGGGAAAATTTTATAATATATATATGAAACTTCGATTTTCCTTTTCTTTTCCTTTTTTGGCTTTCACCAAACCCGTCGAGTCCAAAATGATGTTTCTTGAAATTTATTATCGTATCTCTCACTATCATTCCAACCCTTCAATCACGAGATAATTTGTATAATGACTCTCCAAGTAATGAGTTGATTGAGAAAGATCGAAAAAAAGATTGTTGTACATTCAATAAAGCCAACATGATTATTTCAAATTGGATATCGACATATGCATTTTGTTTGTTTCATTTCATCATTTTCCTTGAAATTTCACCATATCAACATATCCTCCTTGTATGTGGAGAGAAGAGAGAAAGTTGATTGTATGAAGAAGAGATCATCATTGTTTTTCGCATGCTCTCAAATTATATACTCCATACATTTTTACCTTAAAAAAAAAGTCACAAGAGTTCAAATCACAAACACAAAAGGGATTTAATCAGTTCATTGGAATTGTATGATAACCCCGTTAAGAGAGCATTCGCTTTTCGTTAAAAACAACATACTGCATATTATGTACATGCATATATAATTGCTAAGCTTATAGGCGAAACGTGAATTATCTTAACTTTAAGATAAATGGGGTTTTTTTTAAAAAAAAATGCTTTCAATATGATAGGAAATAATTTGAAAGAGAATATAATGATCAATTCTATTAATAATTTTAATTTTTCGTTACATTGTGTATACATAAATTTGCTGAAAGGAGGAGGAATCGGGGCATGATATGATTAGAAGATTGATTACACATGATCTTTTTCCTCTTTTTTTTGTAGGGTCGATTGTGATTATGAATTGAGAGAGTCCGAGGCAAATTGAGCTCGAGTGTGGCTCCAAGACGCGCCATGGAGGCGCGTTGATGTGCATGTATTTTACTATTTCCCTTTTGGAGTTTTCCTCCTCTCGACGACGTGGCGGGATTTCGACTTCTCGTTTGGGCTAAAATGCGCCGCCCAAATTCCTCCGTCTCGATCTTTTAAGATTTCACTACTATACATGGATGTACGTTGACAACATTTTATTCATATGCACTGAGGAAAATTCTGTACATAATATATTAATAGGAATGTCCTAGATCACTTTGAGCTGGAGAAATTATACTATTGAGGATAAACATCGACACCATAAAAAAAAAATTGTTGGACAAATTAGATTTAGAGTTAACACTGCAGAAAATCTTGAATTGAAACAGCAGTGCGATATATATTCAAGAATAATTTTTGTTTTACAAAAAAATCATAAATTGATACATCCGTGCCACAACCATATCACAAAAAACCCCCAAATTAGTTGATGCGCGACAAATCTACCAAAGTGTTTAGGCAAAATTCATACAAATTTGGTAATTTTAGCTGATTTTGAAAATGCGAAGGAACTCTTAGGGAAAATTAGCATATTTTCCCAATTTCAAATCATTTTCTTTGACAAAAAAAAAAAATCATTTTCTTCAGGTCGGTCTCCCTTGAAATGACGTCGTTCAGAAGACTCATTTATGTTGCATTTCCACGTCGAGTCCACATCACGTGCCGATCGTTCGGATTGTTTGCCACGTTAAGCAATTTAATCGGGTTAATGGATGAAAGCTAATTGAGAGTGGATTTGTAGGGAATATACCGGTTTGAGATTTTTTTTTCTGTGATAGGAAATTAAAAATGGGACAAATATGGTACAAATGTACCTATTTCGGACTTTTTTACCCTTGAATTTATCATTTTTGTCCTCCACTAATGAGATGTTAGGAGTTCTCTCAATGCTCGGTTAGTGCCGATCAAGTTCGATCGTCCTTTCCTTGTACCCATATGAAATTGCACCATACAACATAACTCGAACTCCTAGTACGGCATCCAGAAACATGTGCATGCATTGATGATTCGACCTCTCTTTGTGAAGGTGTCTAGGACGCCACGGCTTTGAATTGCCGGACGCCGATGGTGTAGATCGGTACACACAGTCAGCACACGATGCGTGCGGCCGATCACACAATCGAATTCAACTCGAGCCACCGATCGAAGATCGATGTTAACATCCTTAAAACCCGGTGGGAAGATCGTTTTGTCCGACGAAAAATCATTAGTCTCTTTCCGCGTCAATTGTCGTGTGCTTGAACTTGAAACAAAAGTCTTTTTGGTCGATTTCAAGAATGTCCACTTCTGGAGCCGTAGATTCGTCTCTTGACAATTAGTTCGCATGTATGGATAAAGACGACAGTGTTTATCACCACCCACTTCAAAAGAAAAAAGAAAAAAAAAGTGTTTATGACGTCCATATGACATCATCATTAAATGCATGCCATTGGTAAAGATACGAACAAGGTCCACTATAATGTGGGATGTATGGTAAGAGAAAGGGAGGCCCACGTATCTCGTTACTTGTTCTGTTGTAAGAGAGAATATTTCATGGTAAAAAGAAAATTATCTTTTATAATCTTTCGAGCATGGAGCTACTTTTGTTCCTTTTTACATTGTAAATCAATCCATTAATGTACTTTTATGAGTTCTGTTTACACTAAAAAATACCATCTTTTGGATATTATCAGCAAAGCAATAATATTGACACCTAAATTTTGGAGACCAACTTAGTCATTCATTGTGTCGAAAGTTAGTGATCGACCCCGATCCCTCACAAAAAAAATGTTATTAATTTGCATTCGCATATCAGAATCATTTTTTATTTATAGTGATTAAGCCCACATAAGTTGCATTTTAATTGGATCAATGCTAATTGGACTCGAGCGGAGAGGCCCTATATTGAATTATTTAGACTAAGCCGGGCTCGCTAATTTTGCATTATGGCCGAAAATATCATATGAATTGCACATGGAGCGTTAAATTGGGAATTATTGATTTTTTTTGTTAAACTTTAGAAGCAATCGGGCTATTATTTTGGCCTCTTTTCATGTATTCACGTTCACAATATACAATACAAAATGCCAAAGAAGAAAACGTGAAGAGACAAAAGAGGCAATCTGGACATATATAATCAAGACCAAGGAATAATTAAGGAAAAAGAAATATACACACACACACACACACACACACACACACACACACACACACACATTTATACATATACATACATACATGTATTGCATGCACTCACAAAAAGAAAGGGAATTCTCTTCCTTCAGAGCCCAGTTTTTCCACTCAATAAAAGAGAGATCGTGCACATCACAGAGGGGATCCCTTGGTGCGCTGAGCCCTCCATTGTCCAATAACTCATCGAGAAATCCTTCAAGCTCTCGCACGCAAGCTCCAGGAGCTAGCAGACTCGTCGTCGCGCCCAGCTGCTCAGCCATGACGTCCAGTGACTCCAGCGAACATCAAAGCAAACCCGGCAAGCTCCTGCATCTCCGACGCCCCTGTTCCAAGCGATTCCAGCAAGTACAGCCAGACATCAGTTATCCCGGACGTTCACCATCGACACCCCAGCTTCTTCCCGCCGCGACTGACACCTTTGACGAGTCCTGCACGTCTCTTGAACTCTGGTCCAGCAACTTCAATGCGATGGCAAGTTTCCTGACGCCCTAGACAAGCCCCACCACCGTGACTAGCTCGCTTGTGAACCTCTCCGCCTGCACCAGCGAAGCGTCCTTGGGAACCCCCAGCGAACAACTAGCCATCGCCGATGATAATTGCAGCAACTCCAGCGATCCGGTCCACCCTGACCACATCGGCAGCCGCCACCTCGGTGTCTTTTGCGAGTCCTCATCAGCGTCCGTGTCACGACAACTATATATTTCCGTTGACCACCAGTAGCTCACGGGAAGCAAGCCACCATCGCCAACTATTTTTGAACCGAGCACTTCGGGCGACCTTATATCACTTTCATCGGTGGCTTCAAGCGGCGTCCGCCTGCATTTCTACACTGACGTTCTGTTCTTGTTCGCTGCCTCCTTTGGTGATCACAGTTTGGTATTCTACTGGAGATTGTGGAAAGATAGCATCTTTACCAATTCAACTTGCCCTCTGTTGCGTGATACCAAATACAGCTTGCATCTTGATTGAAGCTTCCCCTTTTCACGTGGTACAGGCTTCTTGACTTGGCGATTGACAGCCACTTGTTTCCTTTGCATGTGTTGAGCTTTTGATTATGTTATTTTGTTTATAATTGCAATGACCTTTGCATGTCTAAAGCTCAGAAGGCTTGGTTTCTTGATTCTTTATCATAGTTGGTTCATGCTCTCCCAAAGTTGTCTCTAGGTCGTGTTTCTTTCTTTCTTTTACCTTTATTTATTTTGTCTATAGATATAGTATTAAATATTTTTTTTTATTTGTTACACTCAAGTTAGTGCATTCAAGGTTGCATCTTTATGTTTCATATTTGTCAGTGTTACGTGAATTTTAATCATGGCATGTTGGGGCTTAACATCGTCTCATGTTTGGTTTTCATGATCGATTGAACGACTTTTTGAAATAGCATGTTATTGGATGATGTTGGTGCATTTTAGATATAACATGTATTTCAATGCATCATAATTTTATTAATCTGTCATTCATCTCACATGTCATTTATCATTTGCATATTTAAAACTTAGGTGCATCCATGATTTAGGGCTTTCATGTTTAGGCCAATGCACGTTAACTTTGGAATTCATATAGACCTAGGGTAGTTTATAGTTTTCATTAATAAAATAAAAATCAAATAAAGAATGTCATCTAGGGTCATATAAACTGCATATACGTTTCATTAATCTCATAATATGCAGGCCATGTATTGCACGTCATTTAACGAGTCACTTGTCTTAGGGTTGATATTTTGATAATCATGTCATGTAGATAGATTTAATTAACAATCACATTTCATACATTGCATTTAGTTTCCATAAACAAGAAAAACTAAAAAAAAAAAAATAGTTAGAATTGCATAATTTAGGCTATGCATGCATTTTCTAGACAATATTTTGCTAAACATTCGCTTCATTGCAATTAATAGGCCTTTTCTTGCTTGAGGTATTTATGTTCTTGCCTTATCTCTAGCAATTTATTTATTGTTTTGATTATTGTTAAATTCTTGTTTGCGCACTTGCATGATCACCTCTCGCATGTTAGTGGTTTATGATTAAAATTAATCCAGTTTGCTTGCAAAAATATTTTTGAAAATAAAGAGGAAATGTACTAAAAGGGTGTTAGATTTATCTAGTGTAATGAAGTCCCTATATCCATGAGTCAACCCCATAAACATTAAACAGCAGTGTCAAGCTCACTATGATTCACCACTATCGGGAAGGAATATTGCTCATAAGCAGAGACAATCATCAAACATCTAATCGGCCATCTAAAATTCATTGCCACAAGAGTTAAGTTGCCATACTTCATAGGAAAAAACGGAACTTTTGATAGCTAGATAAACGAGGAAGCTATAGAACCAACTCCTTCCATCCTTTGGGTATGATAACTGACCGATAAAGCGTAAACAAGAGTGCAGTGAAACGATTAGGAACCAAAATACAATAGCAAAAAAGAGGGAAAGGAAAGCGACCTGCCAAAAATAGAATAGTTGCGACTCCTAATTCAATTGAATTGCAAACTAAATTGATTAAATCGAAACCCCATATTTGTGATTGGTATGGGCTTGGGAGAGTCCACGCTAAGTTTTTGGTTTAATAATCCATTATCTTTCCTTTTGGTGGTTCACCTTTGGGAAGGTTGTGACAGATAGACTTAATCGATAAGAGTAGAGATTGGTAATTTATAAACAGAATTATCGATAACCTGAAGAGAATTGACAACTTGCCAATGAAGTCATCGACAATACAATGTGAAGTTATTGACGAGAGCCTTGAAGTTTCTCGACAAAGTCATTGATATCGATGGTCAACAATCAACATGAAGATAACCGTTGGATGGTTATGTCCATATCTGTTAATTTAGGATTCGTGTAACATATTTTGGGTAAGTGTTCGTGTAGTAACTTCTATTAACCACCAAAAGGATTAAAGAGTTATTTGTTCTTTCAAATTTAGTAACCGTCATGTGTAACCGCCGATTATAACTGTCTAAAGAGGGATATAAATAACATAAGTGCCCTTTTTGTAAAGGATAAGTGGTAGATTATAAATTTAATGAGTTGTGATTCTCCTGGTGTTTGGTCATTTTTGTGAAATGTTTTAGTGGGTTCAAATATTTTTTGAATTTATCGGTGTTTCGAACAGACACTAATTTCCTTGTTTACGTACTGAATTAACAAAATATCTACTTTGAAAACCATATAGTTGAGCTATTTGTCACTTTCTAATTTGAACACTTCTCACTCAATTTCAAACAAATGTTCTAACCTCAAACAATCATTACTTTTAACCTTGGTTATTTATTCTTATCTCTTAGTAACTCTTGGAATTCTAAATTCATCCCCCTTGGCCGTATAATTGGATGGAACCATATGATTACCACTTGTAACTTTCTAACTTGAACACGTCTCTTGCACTCTTCATCTAGCTTTTTTAACCTCAAGTCATCATTTCTTTTAACCTTGGTTAGTTGTTCTTATCTCTTGGTAACTCTTGAGTAGTCTTCAAAAAATAGATGCCTTACTCCACTCTTAGAGAAAGAATTCGCAAATTTGGCTTTCAATAGATTAAAATTTAATCTTAGAGAAAATTCGAAGGCCAAATTTGTGTTGATTTATTTCAATTGGCAATGAGGATGTCTAAGTATGAGCAACTACTTAAGGACGGAAATAGAGGACCACATGAAGACTTTACACAAAAAATGGCTTTCGTGGAAAAATGTGTCAAATGATGAACCTAACCAAGATAAGATAAAAATTGAATTTGCCGAGGATAAAGGGGAATATGATGACTCATGATTATCTAATTTAAAAGAATCGTATGATTGATGAATCATTCAAATCTTTTAAGAAGGGCATATATTTACACCAAAAAATTAACAACTTTTAAAAGCAAAGTTTGGTCATTTGTGAATAGAATTATCATAACTTGAAGGGAATCAACAACTCGCCAGTGAAGTCATCGACAACATGATATGAAGTTATCGACAGGAGCCTTCAAGTTTCTTGACAAAGTCATCGCTATCGATGGTGAGCAATCGACACAAAGATAATTGTTGGGTGATTATGTCCATATTCGTTAATTTAGGATTTGTGCAACTTCTTTTGGAAAAGTGTTTGTGAAGTAATTTCCCATTCTTCGAGCTTGAAGGAGGAAGAGGAGGCTTTGCAATCAACCTGTGTCTGTTAACAACTTTAGCACCTCGATTCCTTACCCAGAGAAATCTTGATGGTAATTAAAGGTTGCGATGACAGGAGGAAGTGCTGGAATCTTTTTCCGGTTAAGATCGACTTCAGTGATGATGCTTGAACCGAGATCGAAGCTTTTCAAGCTTCAAGGCCGGACAACAGAGAGAAACAGAGCATTCGCTATGCTTTCTGATCCAGAAATGATCTGGATAACTACATGTACATGTTTCAGCAGTTCAGATACAAGAAACACAATTGGGCAATTGCTCCTAAGTCGGACGATGAGGTGCATCTTTCTGCAGTATTGGAGAAACCTCCAAGAGCTATATAAATTGCATCTGTTGGTTAATTTTCTCTTCGATGGTTCATAAATTTGATTCGCAAATCAAGATGACATGCCCTCTTGTATTTACCTTATTGAATTTGTAAAGTCAGTACTGAATGTAGTGGGTGATGCTTGCTTTGAAGGGAAATATTAATATAGGTGAATTCTAACTTTCAAGAATGTCGAATGACGAGTGAACATGCATTTGCTCTGCTTCTCTTGCTGCCTATCTATAGCTGATAATGACCCTGTGAAAGATTATTTCCCCTCTACAACAGTATCTGATCAGCAATAAACTGATTTCTACAGCAAAACCCATCAACATTCACTCAAAACACAGCTACTAGCATCAGTCAAGACAGTAACAAAGGCCCCACTGACGTTAACTACAGCAACTTGCTTACTGGTTTAAGTTTCATTCCTTCATCGCCTATTTTCCTGTAACTTAGCCCCAACAAAGAAGTATAAGCGGTGACATGTTTCAGGAAATACATCTGCAATTGCACAGGCTATGGAAGCTGACTGGTCTGTGAGTATTGTCTCCGGCTTCCTTCCCGATATCGCAGCGAGAAAAGTCTGAAACAACCGCTTTAAGGATTCAGCACTCTCATCAAGAATTAGGGTGCAAGAATCTGCCTAAAAAAAATCAAATTAGGGTTTCGAATTTGGAAAATGCTTGATTGTTCGAATTAGGGTTTATATTTGGGGCAAAACATATAGATGATGAAGTTTAGGGATATAAATGTTGACTGGGCACGTTGGCGAGCCACGTCGGTCGGAAAAATTGATAAACTATTACCATGTTGGATCTCTGGCAACTCAAATTGGAGTTGACACTTGGCATTAAAGTGATGGGACGAAAATTTTTGACATCAAAGTGAGCGCTGTACGAAACTTTTGACATTTTTAGTGTTCTTATGCCAATGTGAGGCATTGGCTCACCATCTTACAAGAATGTCGACATACAAACATTAGAAGTGCCAAAAGCTTCATATGGTGCTTACTTTGGTGCCAAAAGTTTTCGTCAAATCACTTCAGTACAACTTAAAAAAAAACGATCACTTAAGTGTTAATTCCGATATTGGATGTTAGAAATTCGAAGTTGCCATATTTTAATATTTTTTCCTACCGGCATGGTCCATCGAAGGTCTGAATTAGCATAACTAGCCCAAAATATGTTGTTCAACAAGTTTTCCCCAAATTTAAACCCTAATTTAGACAAAATCAAGCCATTTCCCCTTTTTTTAACCTTAATTTGGACTATGAACAGTGTAGTGGCCACATAGATGCCATGGAGTGTTGAACCAAGACTTGGTGAAGCCGAGCATGAATCAACCTTCGTTCTTGACGAAAAGCCGGGCCTTTCATGCTTACAACTATAGGGCGAACAATGGTGTTGCCACGAAATAGAGCAGAACAGAGCAGGATGAGGTCGAGGCTATTCAAGGCAGATTTGACGATTCCGAGAGGCTTTGTTGTGTGTAGGAGCATCACCAGGGATAGGGGCGTGAGGACGAAGCACTGCCATGAAGTGGGTCTCCGACGAAATACACGAAATCAAAGAAGAATGCCAAAACAAGGGTCTCTCATGTCTTCTCGCCAAGGGCGATTTTAGGGCAAACCATGGCTTCTATGCCCGTCGCTGAGGCGTGGGATGAGCGTCTGGAATTTTAGGAATGGGTGAACAGGTTTTAAGGAAACAGACGAGCTCTTGAAAAGCGAAAACAGGGCCTCTCGACCAAGCTCACTAGAGCTGACGTTAGCAATTGTCGATGGTCTAGCGGGGATCGGAAATGGTGGTGGCATTATTTTGGAAGGTCGGTCGGCGTGCGTGCGTTGATGGTGGTTGTGATCGTGGTTTAGAGAGAGGACTTGGCCACATGTCCTGAATTGTGGCTTGGGAGCTTTTTCCCTTTGTTTTTCTTTCTCAACTTTCGCCGAGGTCCTCAAAGTACAACAAAGAAAAGGGGCTTGGCGGCAAGAATCCCACGTAAATTGAGGACCGAGGGCAGCCACAAGAATAGAATCTCGAGCCACATGAGGCCAACGAAGAAGAAAGGCTTCTTGGCATCGAGATGGTAGCTGGACCTCGTGGTCGTACCACGTGTTGAGGTCGACCAGGACGTGATAGAGGGACTCAGGAAGGCACGCCTGGGCATCAAACAGAGGTGCGACGAGGGAAGAGGATTGCGTCGATCAGCTTCAGGAGAGCATCCATTTTTGTTTGATGAAGTTTTTGTGGTCTGTTCGAGAGTATAGTGAAAATGGGATCTGTGAGAAAGGTTAAAGAGAGTGACTATGTTAGATGTGGAATTTAGGGAGAGAGATCGTGAGTCCATGGAAGCGGCAAGGAGATCACTTGCAATTTTCATGGAGGAAAGTATAAAATAATTTGACTTCTTTTCCACGGGCACTTTCTCTTTTTTAATCCACATAGGCATTAACGTTTAATTAAAAAGCAATGTAATTTTTGGTCGGAATTTATTGTTGGAGGCACTTAAATGAGCTGGAGAAAACTTTTGACATTAAAGTAAGCGCAGTACGTCCTTCTATCCAAGAATGTGTATAAAATGATATTAGCGATCTTATTTGAACTTCTTAGACATAATACCTACGAGTCTTGTCCAACCTTGAATTAGATTTTGTAATGGGAAGTACTCCTACCTCAACAAAAAAAAAATGTGGCAACTCTAGAAAATCTAAGTGTGGGAATCGACACACCCTCAAGGAAAGGTAGTTAGGAAGAAGCTACTTGGGTTGGGTTGAAATGTTGGCAAGGCCAACCAACATTGATTTCAGACCAAAAAAAAAAACCAACATTGATGAGGACTGGTGAACCGCTCCTAATTGGCCACTTCTTTTGTCGCGTCTTTCTATGAATTGGCGTGTGGCCTGGCGTTCGAGAAGCACGAAAGTGTGGGGACCGACTGCGACGTGTATCTGTCCTGGAACTATGATCACCAAACAAACATAACTGCATGCGCATCTGTTCCCCACATCGGTGCCTGCACGCCGCCGTGCGCGTTTAGGTAGATCGAAATGAAAATAGTTCTTTTCTCTTAAGATTAGTAGATAGCTAGTTTCTTCAAAGGGCAAGCCCATCGTGAGCTTGGATACCAAAAAGTGGGAGAGATTCTACAATGTTCAGAGATGAAATCCACATCTTCGATTTACCCTCTTCAAATGACGGGAAATTTCAAATAAGGACCCGAAGTACTTTTTCATTTTTTCAAATAAAAGCATAAAGTGGACATTATTTCAAATAGTAGCTTAAAGTATCATCATTTTCTCAAATAAGGGTCTAACGTATTTGACCAAATGAGGATACTTTAAGTTCTTGTTTGAAACAATGTCTACTTCAGACCTTTATTTGAGAAAATGAAGGCACTTTATGCCCTTAGCTGGAAGGACTTAATTGGCTCTAAGTCAAAAGATTTAGGACTAAATTGGTACAAGTGCGATAGGTTTAGAACTTTTCTGACACTTTTCCCCCTGAAATTGCTAACCCGATTAACCTAGTTAATGGGATTAACCAGATTAATCTCTCCCAGGTTAATCCGCTAAATAACAATGTACGGATCATAATGTCCTACAAATGGGTCCTTTGCTGATTACTAAGAATATTCGGTCTGCAGGACCTGATGTAAACGTAGGCAACATAGCGCCATGCAATGTAATTCCACTATAAAATGTGGGAAATGCACCTTATAGACCAAATTGGACGGTCGACATAATCAATATGTGAATTAAGGTCCCAGGGGGCAAGAAGGACAAGTTTATCAACCTGTATATATTAAGCCAGGAGGCAAGAAAGTCAAGTCTATCAATTCCCAGATATTTAGCAAATGATAAACCTGATCATACAACAGATAGGTGCTAATAGAGGGATTATTGGGCCAGTATATAGGAAGCCACACCTCGAGTGGGTTGACACCATATTATACCCAAGAGGATTCAAAATAACTGACTTTGTCATGCTCACCGGCGAAGATGATCCATCAACTATTGAACATGTCAATCGATTTTCAGAATAATTTGGTGAAGCTAGCTCTAGTGAATATTTGAGACTTAGGTTGTTCCCTTTGTCTCTTTTGAAGACTGCCTTCACTTGGTATACTAACTTATCAGCCAATTTGATATACACCTAGAGTAAGATGGAGAGACAATTCAACTCCCAATTTCATCGAACGGTGCCCGAGAACTCGGTCGCCGATTTGGCAGGGCTATATTGGTACAACAATGAATCGGTAGACTAGTTCATCTCTCGATTTAAAAAGTCCAGGAATAAATGCCTTACTTTGTTGACTGAGACGAAGTTTACTAATTTAGCCTTAATGGATTAAAATTTAGCTTGAAAGAAAAGTTTGAAGGCCAAGCATTCGATGATTTGTTCCAATTAACCACAAAGGTGTCTAAGCATGAGCATCTCCTAAAAGAAAAGGACAAAAAGCCATAGCAAGACTTCAAACACAACGTGGCGTTGGTAGAAAATTATGGATCTGACAAAGAGCTAGAAAGAGGAGAATGCCGAAATTGTTATGATTCAGATAGCGCTCGACGAGCCATATGTTTGTCAAGCATTGAAATCAGTGAAACTAAAAAAAAAAAAAAAAGTAAAGGAAACCATCATGGCTAAAGCTAAGGACATCCAAATTTGCTCGTTAGATATAAACAAAATGGATGAGATTTTCGACTTACACCTAAAAGATGGCTTGATAAAATTAATGGAAGGCGAAAATATCCCCAGTAAAGAAGAATTGGCAAATAAAAAATATTGTAAGTAGCACTATTCACAGAGCCATAACACTGCCAATTGCATTGTGTTCAAGAAAACTATCCGGGAGGCTATTCGCTAAATTTGCCGATGCTGATGAAAAGGGGAAAGGACCAATGGATATTGACGCCGATCCATTTCCCCAAATGACTGAATGGTGTCAGCACAGTTCAAATGTAAAAATCCCGATAAGAATCTATGCGCTCGATGCTAACAGGAGATTGAGAATGACTCTTTCGATCAAGGTAAGGGAAAACTGAAGATGAATAGACGAAGAATCAGCTATGCTCCACCTCCTATTGATCAGGTCCAGTGACCACTAGTATTTAGCAGAGTTAGGTTCCATGTCAAAGGTGCAACAAAGAAGAAATCATTCAAGCAAAGATATGAGGAAGGAGACACAGCAATCGGTACATTGGCTGAGAAGATAGTAAGGTGATGGAAGCTCAAGATCCTTTGATCGAGATCAATATTGGTACATGGATTGATTTGCTTGGGATTATCATGAAATGCCAAGACTAAAAAGAGATGTAGAACATAGATTGCCGATCAAGAGGGGATTTCTCCCATACAAGCAACCTTCGAGGCGTTCTGCCCCAGAGATAATTTCGAAAATGAAAGAAGAGATTCAGAGACTTCTTAAAGCAGGATTCATAAAAACAACTAGATATGTTGAATGGCTATAGAGTGTAGTGCCCGTCAAAAAGAAGAATAGGAAGCTAAGGATATGCATTGATTTCAAAGATTTGAATGTAACGGCCCCCAAAGATGAGTATCAGATGTCGATGGCCGATATGCTGATCGATTCGACATCAGGCAACGAAATTATGTCTTTAATGGATGGTCACTCAAGGTACAATCAGATCTTTATAGCTGAAGAGGATGTTCCCAAAACAACATTCAAATATCTAGAGTCTATCGGTACGTTCAAATGGGTGGTGATGCCATGTGGATTGAAGAATGTTAGAGCGACATACAAAAGGGCAATAAACTTCATCTTCCACGACATGATTGTTGAGTTCACGGAAGTTTACATTGACAATATCGTTTTCAAATCTAACAAGGTAAGTCATCTAAACTATCTTGAACAAGCTTTCATTAGAATGCAAAAATATAGGTTGAAATTGAATCCTCTTAAGTGTGCTTTCGGAGTAAGAGCTGGTAATATTTTAAGATTTTTTTTGTCAATTAGACAAGCATTGAAATAGATAAAAAAAAAAAAAAACTAAATGCAATTCTAGAGTTACCACCACCGATGACTTAAAAACAGTTACAAATGATAATTGGAAAAAAAATTGTTTGTCGATTGCTATTTAGTGGTGATTCCTCGATCAAAGGATCTTGAGCTTCCACCACTTTTCGGATAGTCTGCAAATGCTCAGGAAAAAGAGATGTATGGATAGTTCTATTCTTTGGACAGCAGCACCAACGGATCTCTAACGGCTAGTTGGTCTTTTGAAGCATCACCAACGTGAAGATTGAAGATGGCTATTTCATAGAAGAACTTTTAGATCAAAATGTCAAAGATGAACAATATAGTATCCGCATATTTGCTTTGAGCTGCTTTCCTTATTGATATTGTTTCATTCTCTCCAAAGATCTTCACTGTGATAGTCTTGACGTATAGTAATCATGTGAGAGATCAACTGTACAAGAGTGAGTGCAGTAGTTGAGTATTGATAATGTGGTCTATCATTTGAAAAGGATTAGTACTTGCCAAGTGTAACTTGTTGAGCAGGTTACTAGTGCAATTCAGCTCGACTTGTGGCTATTAGCTAGAGAGTGGATGTAGGCTTTGTGAATAAGCTGAACCACTATATATTGTTGTGTGCTATCATTTAGTTCCACATTTAACTGATATTTACACATTAGCACCACCAAATATTTCTACTATTTGCTACACCTGATTTCAAAATGTACTTTGGTAATTTTCGTAAATCATTATGTGCTCCTATCTCTTTCTTTTCATATAATTTAGCACACAATTGGTATAAGATCTCTAAAAGATCTGCTTGATCTGATCTTTACATAGTAATTGCCAATTTTCGCAATATTGTCAAAATTCTTTAAAACAACCTATTCACCTCTCTCCAGGTTGTATTGTTAGCCTCAACACCATAAACATATCGTGATGAGAAAGACAATGCATTTACTCTTGCACTCGTCATACATGGTGATTTTATCTTGCTTTGAACTCGCATTGTTTTGTATCAGGTTAAGTGATTAGGTGATTTTCTATCTTAGACTTAGAGATTTTATTTGCTGACTTGGCTCACTCTTTATTTTCAGACATGTAGAATGAATCCCCTACCGCCACTACTTTTTGGAGCTCCCATGCATTTCCATTATGTTTATGAAGATGTGCTTATACTGGGATCAACATTAGTATATATTAAGTGTAGTTCCACTGTATGGTCGATGTGAGGTTTCTAGAGTAGATTCCCCATCAATTTGTTGCTTGGCACTTGAATATCGATGGTGAGTTGGTTGTGTTAGGGCTAGATCTATCACCTAGAGGGGGGTGAATAGGTGTATTCAAAGAATCTTGAAATAAAATGGGGAATTAAAAGGATCAAGATAGAAATGATGCAGAATGAGACAAAGTCTGAGTCGTGTGCAGTATAATCTCAGATGTTGTAAACAAGAGATAAGAGATAGAGAAATTTGCACACTAATCTTATAGTGGTTCGGCTTAGTTCAAGCCTATATCCACTCTTCACGCTAACAACCTACTAGCTGGATTCCAATAATGAATCAAGGAAAGATTACATCGAGTGATGCTTCTCAAATGATAGATCACATTATCTCACACGATCACTCTTTTCTAAGCCTCTCAAAGATTACAACTTTAACACTCACAAGAGATAAGTGTGTATGACTGAAATTATCTTTGAACTTTGAAATTTTTAGACTCTTGATTTCTCTCTTTTCTTCAGCACCATGGTCTCCTTTTATACTTCTCCACATCCAAACTAGCCGTTGGACAATCTTAGAAGATCACTTTCTAATCAACCCATTAGACGAGATTGTATAAAGAAGATTAGGTAGCTGTTGAGTGAGATAAAATCAGAATCTTCATGGATTTAGTCGCTCATACAATCTGAATTTAGGTTTCCATAAGTAGAGTTCTTCGTTTGGAAAGCTTGTCTTGTCTTCGAAGATTTGATAATCAATCTAAGATGTTTTGCGTTAATAATACCGTTGCAAAACCATTTAGAGAATTGATATTCAATCAAGGATCTTTTATATGTGGAATCCAAGTCAGATTACTAGCCGTTGCAAAAGATATGACCCGTTGTATTTTGAGTCTGAGGTGCTAAAATGTTATCGTTAGAGTTTGAGCATACTCTCAGATGTTATTGTCAGAGTCTGAGCTTCCATTTTCTGGTCCCTCCAAGCATATTGGCTATCATGGCTCTACCTCGCTGTTTACTTATCCAAGGTCCTTCCAAGCTTTACCGAACTCCCCGTTCTAGGCTTGTTCACCTTCTACTTAGGTCCCTCCAACTTGTAGACACCTCTATGCCCAATGCGTTCAGATGTTATGATATCACTCTCAGATGATCTGATATAATCCTCATCTACATAATTGGCTCGTGCATCTTTCACCTGGTTCTACTTAACCAATAAACACATTAGTAGCATTTGATTATTTTGTTATCTTTAAAACATCATAAGGGATTTTTCCTAACAGGTTGGATCGTTGTTGGGCTTAAGTGGTGACGGCGACACGTTGATGGGCGAGGTTATCTATCTGTAGTCTAGTATTTGACTTTGTATAGGCAAGTTTTTGGATGCACGAGTATGGGGTAGTATCGATAAGACTCAACTTTCTTCCTAGAGTTAATGCTTTGTATTATGTTTCTTTCGAAGTACTTGTATTCATACTTGGAAGAGGGATAAAAATTGGAAAAATTGTTTGTGTAAATTGTTAGAACTTGCCAATTATTTCTTGTGTGATGTGTTTCATTGTGCTTCCGTATGCCAATAATAATTATGAGTTATAAACAAAAGAGATATGTGTCGAGAGTGACATTCTGGAGCATCACAGAATCAGTTGTTGATTCCATTATAGAGTATCCATGTGTACACATCGAAGAAAATGAAAGTGAGAAATTTACACAAGTGGTGCAATGGACTCTCTATTTTGATGGGTCTTGTACAAGTAGCTCTTCAGGCACAAGGATATTGATAATATCTCCAAAATGCCATAGAAAAAAGTTGGGAAAAGTGCACAAGAAGTGCCAAAAGTTATGTACAGAGATCACTTTAGTGCCAAAAGTTTTTGTCGGCTCACTTAAGTGCCAAAATAGAAAAAAAAAAATGGATCACTTTAGTGCCACTGGCAAAATATTCCGGCCAAAAAAATTATATTGAATTTTTAATTTAAAAAAATCCACATAATCTTTTCTTTTATTTTTTCTATTTTTTATTTTGAGAAAATTAGTTAAAAAATCAACAACAACAACAGCAAAAAACAGAGGAGCCCTCGCTGCTGCAACCCCCCTCTATTTTTTTTTTTAGCTAATTTTTTTAGAATAAAAAATAGAAAAAAGAAAAGAAAAGCTGATGTGTAACTTTTCGGCAAGCCACATCAGCTTAGAAAATTAATAAAAAAATGGCCACATAGGATTTCCGGCCAACTCTGGCAAACTTGGCACTAAAATGATCGTTTTTTTACAACTTTTGGCATTAAAATAAGCCGAAAATTTTTTTTAGTACTAAAGTGATCATCGTACACAACTTTTGGCACTTCTGATGTACTTTTCCCGTTTATATTCAAATTGGATTTTGTTTGCTCGAATAATTAGTTGAGGCTAACTAAGCAACCTAGAGATGGGTGCATATGTTGTTTTAACAAACTTTAAAGATTACGCGGAAATTAGCAACTAGTATGTGGAAATCAAGAGAAGTAGATAATTGAAAGATCAAGTGAGGTTGATGTGCAACAAATCAAATAAGAACGATTTAAGAATAGTACACAACTTATAGTGATTCAATTTTATCACCAAGCCTACGTGCACTCTCCACACTTATAGCCACAAGTTGGGCTAGAATGCACTAGTAGTCGAGAAAGTATTCAGTGGTTGCATAATACCTTGTCATAGGTTGAAGTGTCATGATTTATGTACTGAAATCCAATCATACATTGACATATGTCTATGATGTGGCAAGTAAACAAAAAAATTGCCTCTCTTTTTGTCTCTCTTCTCCCTCCTACGGTCATTGCCTATCCATCCCTTCATTGTTGCCATGGTCAGACTCGTCCATCGGCACAGGTCCATGCTTGAGCCACCCCTTCATCGTCATTGTGGCGCGCAAACAGATCATCTTCTTCTTCATCCACCTTCAGAACTATGGTATCCACGGAAGCGAGCTCAGATCTGGCATACCGACGGTCCTCACTTCTTATTCACCCACCCCGAGATCATTTTGTTCTTCGTCCATTTCCAAATCTGGGGCATCTACAGACGCAAGCCTTCAAATTTGAGGGCTCCAAAACTTGAAAATAACAGATTTAGGGCGCGTTTAATAATTTGCCAGAATTTTTAATTCTCTGCCAGAAGTGATTCTGGAAAAGAAATGCGTTTGGTAAAGAATGACTTCTAGAACAGTTTTCTACTTCTGAATAAGATTTGTGTTTGGTAAAGAATTGATTGTCTATG